>CANTUV010000018.1:19145000-19770000 GCA_947685225.1 Garcia nutans | reverse complement strand
TTTTATTATTGCTTAATAAAAGTGTCAAGTTATCAAATAAAAAAATTATATTTTCTCATAAATATTATTTTAATAAAACTGATATAAAAATTGAGATAAATATTTTATTTTATATTTTTTATAATATAATTAATTATTAATTTACATATAAATTATTTTATATTTATTTGTATTTTGATATTCTCATTATTGCACGATGAGCAAGTAAGGGATTAGAAAATAAAAAATTTATTGTTGCTACATAAGCAGATAAAAAATATAAATTATAAATTTTATAATTTATTATTATAAAAATTAAAATTCAAAATATTAAAAATTTATAAAGATAAAATTAAAATTTAAAAGTTATAAATTTAAAAAGATAATAAATAATTAAATATTATCTATTATTATTTAAAAATATTATATAATATTATTATATTATTGAATTCAAATCAATCCGGTTGAACTATTAATTAATCATCAATTTGGATTAATATTCGGTCCGACTAAAAAAAATATTGCTACTCAATAAAAATTGATTCATTAAACAATAACAAGTTATTTGTGAAAAAATATATAAATATAAAATAAAATATTAAAAAAATCATACATACAACATTAGTTAGCTTAAATTGAATATTTTTTTCACCAATGATTCATTTTATTTTCGCTAAAGTAGTACATGTAGTTTCTTTTTTAGTGAAACAAAAATTAATGTATATATATACATATATAATAGATAAGTGGCGGCAACTAATTTAACATAATTTATTAATATTATTAAGATTTCTATATACATTATGTAATGGTAAGCAATTATCTATTTTATAGTTTAATTTATTATATTTAATTTGTAACGATTTTATTACGAAGTATATAGTAAGATATTTTTTAATTTTTAATTATTTTTAATGTATATTTTTGTTGAATATTTTTTAATTTTTTAATTTATTTTATTGACTATTTGACAAAACATATTAATATAAATTAATTATACTCATAATCAAGTAAAAAATTATATCAGTGAATTGTACGGGCTAACAACTGGTTTAAAAATATAATTATAAGTCTATTTATAAAGTAATCAAAATTAATTATAAAATTAAGCATTAAATTTTGATTTGGATTTTTTAACTGGATAAGTCATGAAATAATTTTTATTATTTTTAAATTACAAGAGGAATAAATAAATTTTCATTTGTTAATAAACAAAATTTATAAAATGTAACAAAAATAGTTTCTTTTAATAATTTTCTTTAATTCAAATTTCAAACAAAATAAAAGAAAACAAGAAGATTATGAAATTGGCTCTATTTCAGGATGCTTGCTAAAGAAAAAATATTCTATATAAATAAAATCATTTTTAATTAATTTTTTTTCTCTTACCATATATATAGGGCCTAATGTCATTTTTTTCCTTTTTGTAAATTGTATGAATTAGCTTTATCTATTATTAGGGGTTAGTATTCAGTCGGTCAGTTAATTAACCGACCGAATAAAAAATTAATCGATCGTTCCAAAAATAAAAACTTCTGATCGAACCGACCGAATTTAATATTTAGTTGGTTTGATTAATTAATTGAATCGACTTAGTTGGTTCAATTAATTATCCATTTAACCGAAATTATCAAAAAAAATTTTTTTAAAACGTGGCGCTTGACAATTGATAATATAAAACTGTTTGATCATTTTTAATAAATGTTATGAATCTTATGATTAATAATAATTTAAAGTAATATTTCTAACAAAGTGATTGGCAATTTGGCATAAGAATTAAGAAATTATATTATATGTATAAATGGAATACCAGATACATATCCTTTATATAGGAAATTAAATATTATTGTTATTATTATTATTTTTTAACAATGAACTGATAATATTTGCATTATTTTCTAACTCCCCAAAGCAGGTATAATTAACATATATAAATTTACTTATAATAAAATAATCCAACAAGAAAATATCATATAATATATAAAATTTATGCAGTAATTCAACATAAGATTAGAAACTAGAAAGAAAAATTCAGAAAATTAGTCATAAAAATAATCCTATTAATTTCATAACCAAATTTCAACTGATTTAAGTAATTTTTTTTTGTTCAATTTAGTTATATGCATAAATAATTTTCTTCTCCCTCTTTGATTCTTCTGATAACATGTTCTCTTAAGAGTTGTTTTTTTTTTACAACCCCAGAAGCCTTTTTAAATGCATTCCCTGAAATACAAATACAAAACATGAGAGACCTTAATTAAAGTAAACTGATTGTTCAAAATTATTTGACAGTATGAATAGACTAATTCTCAAACATACTCTCTGCATATTGTCTTCACTTATTAACAATAAAAAGGTGAACTTAATTAATGGTCGATTAACTTATTAGCATGGCTTTGACTGAAAGTACTAGTGAAGGGAGAATTTGAATCATCTGAAATTTCAGGACATTAAAATTTTTATCAACAGACTTACAGAGGCACATGTAAGTGTTTCCGCTTTCCAATGTTAGAAGGTATGGCATATGATATGCAAGTAATAAATCATATTCATGTGCATCCATGGCCAAGAACATTGAACGTCTAAGAAACCCTTGATCCATTAATACTTGCTGCTTTAACATAAAAACAGAATTTCACAGGCAATTCAGAAAAACTTAAAAATCCACCTGTTGTTTGTCAGACACAGCGAAGTAGGCATCTAAAAACATGACTAGATTATGCTACATTGATGTAAACTGTCTGATGAAATACAAAAAGATCTATCATGAACTGTGATACATCCTACCAGATTGGTTGCCCTTTTGGTACAATTTGATCTTTGAGCCACATGTAGATAGGAACCAGCACAAAGCTGCCACGGCCCCCCAAAAAAAATGCAGAAAGGACACAAACGGGTTCACTTGTGTCCAAATCACAATACAAAACAATTATAAAATCACAAATCAACAAAATAAAATAATCATTCAACATAATCCCATATATCACAACACACAAAAATCATAAATTGTAACAATAACATAAATGTTAAAAATTACCACAATTTTTTTTTTAAAAAAACTACAAACTTTATCATTAATCTTCATCCACATCCACAGTAGTCGATTGTGTAACAACATTTGTTGATTCATGTTCAGATGCTGCTATAACCATTGCTGAAAAAAATATAAAAAGAATTAAGAAGTTGAGATAAAAAAAATAAATAAAGAAACAAACTAATTAAAATAAACAAAGAATGATAACCATAATATAAAAAAGAAATTAAATTTTACTTCTTCAAGCATTTCAATGTCTTCAAGTGTTTCCTCAACTGTTATTAACTCTTGCATAATCCGGAGTCAATCTCCACAACACATAAGCAACTCCATTAATCTAGGAGCCAAAGAACTTCTATATAGATTGAGCACCCGACCACATGTATTGAAAGCAGACTCTAAAGCCACACTAAAAATAGGGACATTCAATATATCACGTGTCATTAATGATAAAATTGAAAACCTAGGGGAATGAATTTTCCATCAACTCAAGATATATAAGCTAGGAATATCTTCACAATCTTCAGTTAAATATCTATCCAATTCAGTCTTATAATCTCCACCTACTTTTTGATTTTTATACCCCCTAAATAATATTGGCTCATCCCTATCTTGAGTGACATTAACTTGCTTTTGACTTCCACTTCCAACACCAACACTAGAAGTATCTTGCTTTGATAGCTACTTGTCTTATTTTTGTACTCATTAAATAGCTTAAAGGTTCGATTTATTCCGTTTCACCGTTTTCGTTATTCGATTCGTCCAATTATGCGATTACAACTGCATTCACGATAGCGGTAGTCTATTTAAACTGTTTCATACCAATTCAGTCTGATTCTATTTTACCGTGACCGATTATAATTTTGCGACTGATTTCGCGATTTAAAATGCTGCTTGTTAGACAACATTATAATCTTGGAAAGTAAGTATCACAATTAGTGATAACTACTTTATTAATTGTACGATGCGTAATGACGTACATTTTCTAATATTAATCATGTGATCGTGATGGTTAATTATTTTTTTGTTTCACCGTTAGGTTTTTCGACATATGGTGCTTTCATATTCCAGTTAAGGATATAACACCATTTACAGGTCCTTTGCAATCTGTCAAAAATATTACCTTTTTTAATGCATATTTGGTGTGATAGAGACGGAGAGTAAGATTGAGTTCATTGTAATCTTATGCTCAATTATGCAACCTTTTTTTTTAACCCTGTTCAGGCTTAGTGAAGATGGTTCAAAGAATAGTTACATCAGAGAGTGCACGTTCACCTCGCAGACCAATATATCTTGTTGGACAGTCTCTGGGAGCATGCCTCGCTCTAGCTATTGCAGCACTTGTCCCTGACATTGATCTTGTACTTATTTTGGGTACTCCAGGTGAAAATTTGCGTCCTTAACCATTAATGGAATGAGTATACACATTCAGTTCCCATATTTTTGGATATCCATATACGAGAAATTTGACCACATATAAGCACGGACATGTGTAAGCACATAAACATGATGAGTTGACTAGCTAATTAAGTAACCATATGTGCTCATCATATGAGATCATTAGATTTTTACTTGTTAATTTGACTGTCCTGTTTAAGAAGGAACGTACCGACGCCTTGGAAAATTAATCAATGTAAAAGGCTGCCATATATATAGGCAATTGATTAGTTCTTCAAAAATCGAAGTGTTACATGTATCGCAGTGGCTCTTTTTAGATAAAAGGGGAATGCTTTATTTGTTCAGTATCAACCAATTTGGCTTATATATATTTTATTTTTTCAATATGATGATGATTGATTTTTGTCAGGAACATTTTTTAAGAAGACTCAGCTAGCATCTCTAATACCTTTGTTGGAAGTCATACCTGATGAGCTGCAGCGCTTCGCCTTCCTTATTTGCTGAGCTTGCTTACAGGTTTTCTTTATTGTCAGAATTGTTATTTTGGAATTTGCTATTGATCAAATATATATTTGATTTTGCATGGATTGGATGGGCTTAACAGAAAGAACGCAGACAATTTCTTCACCTAAACCATATATATATATTCCCAAAAAAAAATATTTCAAAAACCTTACAAAAAAAAAAAAAAATTATATTTAAAAAAAATATAATAAACTTTTAAAAAATACCTCACTTTTCACTATTTTTTTAAATATCTTTTTTTACTATAATTAATATTTTACTTCAATTTTTATTTTTTTTAACTTCACTATTAAATAAAAATATTTTTAATAAAATAATAAAAATTAATATTTTAAATTAATTTTTATATAAAAATTTATTTTTAATTACAAAAAATAAATAACACTCACAAAAAAATAAAAAAATATTAATAAGAATCATTAAATTTATTTTTAAATAAAATAAAATTATTAATATATTGTAAATATATTGTAGATGTTTTATATATATATGAAGAATATATAATAAATTATTGATGTATTATAGATATATTATTTTTATTTATGTAAATTGCTTGTATGTTGTGTGGATATTGTATATAAATAAAAATATTAATGTAGTATATGTTGCATGTGTTAAAAGAATATAAAATAAAATTGTTAACATAATATTGATGTACGATATATTATAAAAGTATCGTAGATATTTTAATGTAATATAGATGAGTAATTTGATAAATGTAGTAGATGTTATTTGCTTTGTTGTGTGTATTTTATATATATCATGTATATATATTGTGTATATATTTATTTTTTTGTGTATATTAATAATATAAAAATAAAAATTATTTATTAATAAAACAACATAAGTAAAAAAACTAAAAATAGAAAAACGAAAAAAAAACATAAAATAAAAAAATCACCATTAAAAAAATGAAAAAAAAAATCCCACGCGTCTTAGTTTTGAAAACAAAAACTTTCTTCCGTAAAATTGAAAATTGATCCACTGAATTGCGTGTTGAATGTAAATTTCTCTTGATTTTGCCTTGCCATGTAAAGCCCACAGGATTTAAAGCTTGGAAAGCGCTTGCTCTATTTTTATGCTGAAATTTTCTTGTCACGGGGGACCCCAGATTCATACTCTTAATTTTTCTTGTCAATCGAATAGACTGATACAAAATTGAAAATCCACTAGGCCAAACAATTTAAGCTTGGAATTGAGGATCCAAAAATTGGGTTTGCATCTCTAACAACTTCAAGGGATCTATGCAGTCTGAAAAACTTTCAGGCTGCTAGTCTTGTGATTTTGAATAAACATGAATTATCCGCCAATGAAAGATGATACTTGGAATTGATTCTAGAAAACCTTATCTCCATTTTTCCAATTTATCCTTTATAAGATGGAAATTTCAGCACTCTTAAATGAATTGCAATTGAATTTGTATGTTTGTGATTTTTTTTTCCCAGTTGATACCAGCAATTGATGTTGCATGCATTTAGGTAATCCTTTGAAGGTGGCGATGGATAATGTGATAAAGGGAGTTCCTCTTCAACATACAGTTGAAGAGCTGTCACAGGACGTCACTGCAATGTCATCTCACCTCTCTGTAAGTTTTCATTCTAATTTATTAAGTAAATCCAAGTATTATTAATTTTTTTATGAGACCCCGAGAGCAAAATTTTCAGTGTCCATGTTAAGAACTCTGTCCTCAGAATTTATTGTTGAGGCTTATTTAAAAAAAAAAAAAAAAGCGCCACTGCAGGTGTCTGTTGGCAGCAGTGGCGGAATAAATAATTATAGGAAGGGAATAAATTTATAAAAAAAATTACTGATAAATTAAAAATGTAATTAAATATTTAATATTCCAGTAAAATTTAAAATTTAAAATTTAAAATTTTATATTTTTTTTATTAAATTTTAAAATTTATTAAACTTTTTACATATTTTTATTTTAATTTTTGATATATTAATTTATTTAGAGAATTTTATTAAATTAAATTTTATAAAAATATTATTTTAAAGGAGAATATTAGTTTTATCCAATTTATAATCAAATTATAGAATTTTAACATTAACATAAATATGTAATTACAAAGCTCTAAATATCCACTAATTAAAAATAAAAAAATATATATATAGTGTAAAAAAAGTCAATAATTTATATATATTTATAATTTACAAAAATTATATACGTTATATAATTATAAATTATATTTATTATTATAATAATGTTAATTATATATATAAATTATAATTATGTTAATTATATACATAAATTATAATTATGTTAATTATATACATAAATTATAATTATATAATATAATTATAAGTATAATTTGTAATTGCATAACTTATATAATTTATATATATATATATATATATGTATATGGGCATATGGGATCCCCCTCCCTCCGCCCCTGGTTGGCAGTTCATGTTTAGTATAATATCTGGTGTTTGTTATTATTATTTTTTTTATTTATGTGTTCCGAGTATTTTGATGGTTTATGTCTCAGCTTCTGGATGATATCTTTACGAAAGAAACACTTCTGTGGAAGCTACAAGTGCTTAAATCGGCTGCAGAATTTGCCAATTCCCACCTACATTCTGTAAAAGCTCAAACACTGATACTTGCAGGTAAATCTCTTTTACATAATCCATTATATTATATATATAATATAAGAAAATTCCATCCGGGTTCATGTTCCACCTATGAATCCAACAAATTATAATATATAATTTAAAATTAATTAAAATTAATTTTATTCAAATGCTTATATGTAATGAAATTTTAAAATATTTATTTGTGATTGGTTTTGGTGTATAAAAAAATAATTAAGAATAGTTTAGAATTTTTTCAACATTTATACATCAGACCAATCAATATGCCTGTTATTTCCGTATCCTTTCTACATCCATATTTAACTAAACTAGGTATACACACTAGGTGCAGTAAAATAGTTAAGTCCCCCCTATATATACGCTTTAATTGTCATGCCGCGACTAACTTTAAAATTATTTAAAACAATTAATTGATAAAATATATCAATTTACTTAGTGGATAAATTTAGTAATTTTATTTTCATATCTTAAAAAATTAATTATAATATAAGAATTAAAAAATTAATTATAATATAAAAATATACTGTTTACTCAAATAATAGGATAAAGTTATGATGTTTATTCTATTAATTACATGAATAATAAATATATATATTTTCCATTTTGGTTAAATATATATTGGTTTATATATAAAACATATAGACAGAATACATATAGATAGAATAAATAAATTGAATTTAAAAAGAGAATACATAAATATAATAAAATAGAAAAAATAATAGAAATGTTAAGAATGGAGAGCGTAAGGAATTATTTTTTCATTCTTTAAAATTTATAAAGAAAATAATTGTCCACAAGATTATGAATATTCTATACCAACTAATTATAATAAAGTTTATTATAATAAACAATTATTGTAAATATTTTCATTAGAGTTAATCAAGGAAAATTTAGTATATTCTCAATATTTTGTTATAAAATCTATCATATCTTTATTTGCTCTCTTATATTAATTCTTTTTGAGAATCAATAGACATGGATAAAAAAATTTTAAATTCTTTTATTTGAATTTTTCATTTATCACGCTAAATTTATTGTTGTCATTTTTTATTTACTAAAATAAAATCATATAATTTTAAACTATGTAATACATAAGATAATTAAGGACTTTTCCCCCTTTCATGCAACCAAGTAGATTATACATATCTGAAATTGGCGCAGAGTTTTCTTTTTCTCCAAGGGTCTATATTCCTTCCGTGTGCCTCTGGTTTTATTCAACAGAAGGTCCAAATCTAGGGCTGCCGCAATGTCTTGGCCAATAGCCCCTAAATCCTTGCTCTCTAATACGTTTTGTGGGTTTTTAGTTAGTCTTTTTGCTTTCTTTCATAGACGTCAGTCAGATTTTTGTTTCCCTAGTTCGCTGTTTTGGCCATGCACCTCGACGATGGCTCTACTTCTTGGCTTAGGGCATGACTTTGGTGAAGGGCGGTCGACGGGTTCTTGGATATTCTGGCACTTCAAGTTTGTCTCAAGTTCTTTAGGGACACTTCAATATTCTTCTATCTATCCGGGTACTCTTTGGATAACAATATTCTCTTTTGGGTGTCATCTTAGGTCTTACCATGAGGAAGTCAAGCCACTGAAAACTTTCCGATCTTGTTTTTGGCTCATTTGAGATTTCTTATTCGAGTTTTTTTTTTAATAAAGGTGGACAACACCACTGCAAACTTTATTAATTAAAATAAATGTATGGGAAACCCATACAAATAGTTCGTACACTACCCTAATAGCAAAAGGGCAGAAAAAACGATGAAGAAAAATAAACCTATTGATATCTAATATATGGAAGGCCTACACAGTCAGTTAAAACAATCCATTTAATGTAATTAAGAAGAGAACTAAAAGACTCAAAAACTCTAGAAACACTATTAATTCGACTATAGAAAGCAAGATAATGCGAAGCTTGATTGCCTTCACGAAAAATGTGCAGAAATGAAACCTCATTTGGAATATCCAGAAGCCTAGACCTTTGTTGTTGAGAGAAGAAAGAAACAATATTAATCGCATCCAACTCAACTTGGACACGTTGATAACCCAAAGCAAGGCACCGACGTAAGCCAACTGTTACTGCTTGAATTTCTGCTTCCAAAGAACTGCACGCCTGTAAAAGAAAAGCATTAGCAGCAATAAAATGACCATTATCATCCCTTAAAATCGCACCACCCAAAAATTTTGACATGGTGAAGGAAGCATCAATATTTAATTTATATGAACCCGCCGGTGGTTTGGACCAACGAACAAGTTTTACTGCAACCTTCCTAACCCCAAAATTGCTTGGTAGGTGTTCCGAGAAAGGCTCTAATGGAGATGCAAATTTGTCATGTGAATGAGCAACTCCCCAATTAAGCAAAAACTTTGATATTTGTAATTCAATAAATTGAGAAGAGACCTTTTCATTTCCCCAAACCGACTTGCAGTAGCCACACCAGACTGAAAAAATTATGATTTGAGGAACTAATTTGCATAGAACCCCTCTAGTGGATCTTTTCTTAGTTAACAACCACCACAAAAAAAGCTCTTGCCTCAATGTCGAAGGGTGACGACTAACAAAGGGAAGCAAGTGAGCAGAATAATAGCGCCATATTTTGAGAATAATCGGACAAGAGAAGAAAATATGATCCAGAGAGCCCGACGCATGTAAACAGAAAGGGCAAATAGAAGCAAGCTGAACACCCATAGCCTGCAGTCTGTGTGGGAGAGGGAGACCATTATTCAAAAGTTTCCAAGTGAAAACCGACAGTTTAATCGGAATAGCCGCATCCCATATAGACTGACGAGAGAGCGTGGAACTCCGTTTTGGCCTAACCAATTCATGAGCTGAAGATAGACTGAAAGCTCCCGAAGCATTCCCTTTCCATACAACAGATTCGCCATCTTTGAACAAAACATCAGAATGAATATCATAAGTACAACAAATACGCTTCCATGTACAAGTATCTGACTGAACAAATTTCATCAACCATTTCCTATGATACTTCTTAAACATATAAGCGGCCCAAAGAGAGTTACCAGAGAGATACAACCACAGTAACTTTAAATAAAAAACATCTTGAATAGCAGGAAGAGAACGTATACCTAAACCCCCTTCAGAGGTAGGAAACTGCATCTCTGAATACCGAATCCAATGATGCTTAGGCAAAGAAAGATCCTGACTCCAGAAAAATTAAGCACAACGACGTTCAATGGCCGTAATAACAGATTTAGGTAATATCATAACACCCATGACATGTATAGGAATAGCACTTAAAACATGTTTAATAAGAACCAATCTACCACCAGGAGTCAAAAGTTTCTTCATCCAACCAAACAATTTAGCATCAATTTTTTTTCATGAGATCTTTAAGTAAACAGCTCTATTGATACCTTGATAAATCGGTGCTCCAAGGTAAGTGAAAGGCAGAGAACAACGCTTGATGGAAAGAAGATCTTCAAACTTTTTAATTGAAGTCAGCGTAGCTTTTTTGGAGCAATAGAAGGCACTCTTCTCAAAATTGATAAGCTGACCCGAAGCAGCTTGATAAGCAAGCAAAAATTTTCTGAAATGCTTAATGGATTTGACATCACCATTAATGAAGACAAGCAAATCATCTGCAAAAGCCAAATGAGAAACAACAGGACTATTCCTGTTGAGCTTATAAGCAGCAATAGAATTCTGATGAATAAGAGAATTAAGACCACGAGAAAAGGCTTCAAAAGCAAGGATGAACAAAAATGGCGATAGAGGATCTCCCTGCTTAACACCCCTCTTAGGTTTAAAAAAGCCATAGCTTACTCCATTAACCAAAATAGAAAGGTGAGTTGCAGATAAATTAGCCATGATTAACTGAATAATTTTGGAGGAGAAACCAAACCTCTGAAGAACAGACTGCAAGAACTCCCAGGAGACCCTGTCAAAAGCTTTCGCCATATCTAATTTGATGGCCAAATTATGCCCTCTCGTCTTTTTGTCGATATCATGAATCACTTCATTGGCAAGCATGATTTGAGCATGAATTGATCTTCCTTTTAAAAAGCCAACCTGTTATGGAGAAATAAGTTTATCCATAAGAGGAGCCATACGATTAGCCAAAATGCGAGTACAAACATTGCTAATGAAAGTGGCTAAACATATAGGCCGAAATTGTGTAAAATTAACAGGCCGGTCAACATTGGGAATGAGAATAATCTGAGTAGAGCTAAAAGCTCGAGGAATAGGAAGCCCAAGGAAGAACTCTTTGACGGCACTACAGACATCCCAGCTGACAATGTCCCAACAACTGCGAAAAAAGAACCCATCAAAACCATCAGGGCCTGGAGCACTATTAGGATTTAATTGCCAAACTGTAGCCTTAATTTCATAATCATCGGGAACGTGCTCCAGTAAAATATTATCCTCAGCCAAAACAACTGATGGAATATAATCTAAAAGCTGAGCCGAACAATCAACAGGAGAATCAGTGTCTTTATCAAATAAAGATTGAAAATAAGAAACAACTTCTAAACCCATAGCATCTTGATCCGTTATCACAGAATCATCACTAGTTTTGATAGAAACAATACGCTGGATCTTCCGTCTTATTCTAACATAAGTATGATAGAACTTGGTGTTGCTATCCCCATCAGAAATCCAGAAAATATGTGCTTTTTGCTTCTAAAAAGATTCCTCTAATTTAAGTTTCTGAAGCAAAGTATTTTTCGCTACTTTCCAATTATTCAAGTTTTCAGGCGAAGAGTTATCATCATACATAACTTCAGCTTCCAAAGCCTCATGTTCCACTTTCTTGACATTAGAAAAAATATTCCCAAAAGAATTGGGATTCCAGTCTCGAATGACCACTTTCAAGGATTTTAGATTAGCAAAGAGACCAGCCATCTCACCACCATAAAAAGCCGAATCCCACTGTTTTTTAACCATTGGAAGAAAAGAATCATTAGAAAGTCATATGTGCTGAAATTTAAATGCTTTAGGCACATTAAGAATTAAATTTTGGCAGTCTAAGAGCATAGGGGAATGATCCGAAGTAGCCTTCCCCAAATGACGATAAGTAACAGCTCCAAAAGCATAAAAAAATTCAACATTTTCTTGAAGACGGTCCAAACGCTCCCAAACTCGGCTATTAGAACGAATTCCTGTCCATGAAAACTCACAATCTTGGAAAGGAATGTCAAGTAAACCACATTCGTCGGAACAGTCAATGAAATCTTGCATGCCTAACAAATCAGGAGAACCACTGCCCTTGTATTCAGACAAAAATTAACAGTGTTGAAGTCACCTCCAACAATCCAAGGCTTACCCACATCTGAAAAGAATACATAAACTATCCCACAAAACACTACAGCTAGCAAGGGAGTGATGTCCATAAACAGCAGAAAGATGAAAAGAAAAGCTCTTTGGGTGGAAGGAAACCAAACAAGATAAAACTTGAACATCATCCCGAAAATCAACAACATCAAAAACATGACACTTCCATAAAACCCAAATTTTATTATCACCAGAAGAAAAGACACTATCAAAACCCAGCTAAGAAGCAATCAATGAATTTTTATCTTTAGAAGACATTGGCTCCAAAATAATAAGCAAACCAATATTAGAAGAAGAACATATTTTATGCAATCAAGTTAAAGAAGAACTAACACCCCTCACATTCCAGAACAGAATATTCATTGAGACTTATTATGATGTTCAACAAAAGAATTAGAGACCTTATCTTGAGTTGAAGCTTTCTGGCTCCGTTTTTTACTACCCGCTTGCCACGAGTAATAATCGGTTGAAATTCTTCAGCAGGAACAGCACTATCAGGCTGGACAGAGGCCATTTTCTGAGCAATCACAGTACCAATAGATTCCCACGTTTCTTTTGGAACAATAATATCATCTATCGGATCATTACCTTCAGACTGATGTTCTTGAAAATCAGTTTCAGAGTCAACATTATCCTCGGGTTCACTAACAGCAGAGGGGGCCAACAAATTTTTAGTCGAAACTTTATCAGATGAAACAACAATAGCGGAGGAATTCTGAACCTCTTTTCCTGTCACACTAGACTTTTGAGGAGCAGGATTTGAAGAAACAGCAACAGTAGAAGGATTCTGAACCTCTGTTTCTGCAACACTAGTCTTTTGAGTAACAGGATTCGATGAAGAAAGAGCAACAGAAGAATTAACCCCTGTAACAGCGACGGGGTCAGGTGTATCTTTAGTCTTATTCACATGAACAGTAGCATGCAAGACATCATTATTAGCATCAGACCCTTTCTTGGGAACCCAGATTTTCTCAACACCTACAGCTTTAGCCCGATTACCAATATCAGAGTGATCCAAAACCATTCCATCCTTATTAAGACAACTAGAATTTGAGTGCCCCATCCTACAACTAGAATTCGAGCCTTTTAAGGAGTCCTTGCAACTAATGTTTTGTCATCCCTTATCTTCTCTCAACTAATATATATATATATAATTTATTTTAATTCATAAAAATTTCACCAAAATTTATATATACATAAATAATTGACTGCTTGATATATTATATTGAGAAAAATATTTTTTTAAAAAATTAAAAATAAAACTATTATGCAACTTTTTCAAAATATACAGTCGTAGAATACAATAACTATCTTTTAGAAGTAATTAATCTAATAGCATGAATTAATTATTAAACTATTGTGATATTAAATATTTAATTTTATAGTAAACTTGTCAATAATTTTTTTTATAAAAATTTAGGCCTCCGGTAAATTTTTAATTTTGTCGCCACTCAACTTTATTCACTATTATGAGGAAGAGCAGGATCCTATAGTGAAATATCATTACTGAGTTTTTCATTTTTCCTTATTATTCCCCAAGTACCCTTTAAATCTCGTTAGATATTGTTGTAAGCATTGTCTGTTTGTATTCAAGGCCTTGGGTCTGTTTTGGGGTTTTTTTCCTCTCAGCATCGAGTACCTGCTTGCCTATGTGAAGATTGCTCTGTTTCTGGTTCTTGTACCTTTTGGTTTGAAGGCTTCTAGTAATTTTTCTCTGCTTTAATGTCAATTTTCTTATTAATGATCAAAAAATGGACGCAGAGTGCTTAGGTACGTCTATGTAAAATAAATAAAAATATTAAGATATAAAATATCTATAATAATACAATATTATCCATATATATCACAAATATCCATAATAAAACCAATAGTTTTGAATTTTGATAGTAAAAAATTGATAAAAAAAAGTTATTAAATTTGAATAGGCTATGTAGAAAAAAAAATTAATTATTTAACTGAGTGGTCCATTAATGCAAAAGGATAAAACCCAGTAAAAAGAAAAAAGCCAGTTCAAAAATTAACCAAAAAACGAAAAGGGAAAATTACGTAGAATATGCCATTTTGTGATTTGTCTGTAGTTTTCGTTTTTCTCATTTATGCAGATTTATGCCCTTTTTTTTTCTTTTCATCTATTTTTTCTAT
The DNA here is from genome assembly GCA_947685225.1 of Garcia nutans. Classification (NCBI taxonomy): domain Eukaryota; kingdom Viridiplantae; phylum Streptophyta; class Magnoliopsida; order Malpighiales; family Euphorbiaceae; genus Garcia; species Garcia nutans. Next base: position 19,755,043 of record CANTUV010000018.1, on the reverse strand, counting down.
TTGTTTTTTTCTATTTTTTCTTGTTATGCTATTTATTTTTTATTCATGAATAATTTTATTATTTTCATATTTATAATATACACATAAAATATGCAAAAATATATATAATATACACATAATATATGTAAAATACATACATAATAAATATATATATATATACAATATATATAGTAGGCTTAATATATTTTTAACTATTTTTTTTAATTTTACTTGCACACACCATAATATATATATAAACTTATGTAACATACATATAATATATACGCAATAAATATAAAGATATACATAATAAATTTAGACATACACATAATATATACATAATATATATATATATATATATAATGTATATGCAACCTATGCACCAAAAACTTAATATTTGTTTAACTTTATTTTTACGTATATCATATATAAAAATTATTTAAAAATAAATTTAATAATTTTTATTAAAATATTTTTATATATTTTACTTTTTTTTATGTAAATTTAGTAAGTGTTATTTCTTATTTGAAATTAAAATAAAATTTTTTTCTTTATAAAAAATAAATCCATTTTATATGTTGAAAATATAGATTATTATATTAATTTTTATTAGAATATATTTATTTAATATTAAAGTTCGAAAAAAATAAAAATTGAAGTGAGTATTATTTGAAGTGAAGGGGAGGTATTTTTTTATAAAAAAATATTATTTGAATTGAAGAATTAGGTATTTGTGAAAAAAAATAGTTTGAAATATTTTTGAAAACATTTTTGAATGTATAATATTTTTAAAATTAATTTTTTTAGCTAGTTATGTAAAAATTCCTAATAAAAAGCTAATTATGCCTATCAAAACAAAATAATATTTTTTTATTTTTTAAAAAAGATATTTTATGATTTTTAGGAATTTTTATTTTTAGTTTTTTATATTTTAATATTGTCCTTTATTTAAGTTTTAACTGAAAATAAATTCTTTATATATCTTTTGAATATGTTTGTATATTTGACAAAGCTATATATCAGATGAATTATCAACTGTTGCAAGAAGTGGAAATGTTTTAAATAAATAAATATATATATATATATGGCGTTAAAATGTAAAATTTTTATTTATTGATGAACAATAGAGCAAAAGGTATGTTGTATAATAAAAAATTATATAACAATAAAAAACATAAATTTTGAATATTTAATTTTATTTTAAATTTATTGTGGGTGTTAAACAAGAAAAAATATTAGTTGTAATAATTAAAATAAGAGAAATATAACTTACTGTACAAAGGGGAAATAGATAGGATCATGCATGAATTGACGACCTTCCTCTCCTGCGGCCATAGCACTTGTGGGAGGGAGTTTTCTTGGCTGCCGGTAGTTTCACTACTTCATAGCCTTCCTCCTGAGACAATGTTTTGCAGACAAAAGATGGAGGTTGGTTGTGTGTAAGGAGTTGAAGAAGATTGTCGTCTTCGATTGACTACTAATTTTATCTTTAACAATTGAACGACCAGTAACTTTGATTATGACAGATAAAAATTTTGCACTCTCCTCTGTTAGAAAACTAAACTAAAGGAGAGAATCCTTGAGTAAATTGTTATGTATATTGCTGTAGGAAAAATAAACCATTTATACAAGTGTATGATCATCAAATAAGGAATCATCAAAAAAAGGAAACTAAATATGTACAATAAAGCTAATGAAGATATTATGCCTCCAAATCTGTTTTAGTCTTTGTTTCCTTTAATACTCCCCCTCAAGTTGAATGGTGGGATCACAAACATTTAACTTGCTCAGAACTTTATGAAACACTCGTCCATTAACTGCTTTTGTGAGGATGTCGGCTAACTGATCCTCCGAACGAACATAAGGAAGTGAAATAATTCCGCTATCCAACTTTTCTTTGATAAAATGTCGATCTACCTCCACATGTTTAGTTCTATCATGTTGTATTGGATTTTCTGAAATACTGATAGCAGCTCGGTTGTCACACATGAGGGTACAACCTTCCTGAACTGGAACACCAATTTCTGATAGTAGCTTCCTTAACCAAAGAACCTCAGTGAGCCCACGAGCTATACCTCGAAATTCTGCTTCTGCACTGGAGAGAGCAACCACCTTCTGTTTCTTACTCTTCCAAGTGACCAAATTTCCTCCAACAAGAGTAAAATATCCAGAGGTAGATCTTCTGTCAATTGAGTTTCCTGCCCAATCAGCATCAGTATAAGCTTGAATGCCTAAATGCCCATTCTTTGTAAAAAGAACTCCCCTCCCTGAGGACCCTTTCAGATACCTGACTACTCTGAGGGCGGCTTCCATATGATCATTCTGAGGAGAATGCATAAATTGACTCAAAACCCCAACAGCATAGGAAATATCGGGTCTTGTATGGGACAAATATATCAACTTCCCTACAAGATGTTGATATTGGGTTTGATCTGTTGTCTTAGCTCCATCAACAATCTTCAACCCATGATTAACAATAATAGGAGTATCTACTGGTTTGCAATCAATCATACCTGTCTCTGTCAATAAATCAAGAATATACTTTTGTTGGGAAATGAAGATTCCCTTCTGTGATCTTAGTACTTCAATCCCAAGAAAGTATTTCAGGTTTCCCAGGTCTTTCATCTCAAAATCTTTGAACAAATTTTTTCTGAGCTGTTTTATTTCTTTTGTATCATCTCCAGTAATTATCATATCATCCACATAGATAATCAAGCAAGTAACCTTATCCTCCTTCTTCTTGATAAACAGTGTATGATCAGAATTACTTTGCTGATATCCATATTTTTTCATTGCTACAGTGAATCTCCCAAACCATGCTCTAGGAGATTGTTTAAGGCCATACAAGGCCTTCTTAAGCTTACATACTTCTCTATGCTGGAAATTTTTAGAGAATCCTGGAGGAGGTTCCATATAAACTTCTTCTTTCAATTCTCCATGAAGAAAAGCATTCTTGACATCAAACTGGAGGAGTAGCCAATCTTGGTTAGCAGCTACTGAGAATAGAACTCTAATGGTATCAATTTTTGCAACTGGAGAGAATGTCTCAGAATAGTCAATTCCATACGTCTGAGTATACCCCTTTGCCACTAACCTTGCCTTGTATCTTTCTATAGAGCCATCTGCTCTGTACTTGATTGTAAAAACCCATCGACACCCAACAGGTTTCTTTCCATGAGGCATACTGCATTTTTCCCATGTTTCATTTTTTTCAAGTGCTGCCATTTCCACCTCCATAGCTCTACGCCACTCTTTCTGTTCTATGGCTTCTTTGACATTTTTAGGTAGACTTTCAGAATATACAGCTGTAGAGAAAGCCTTGGCTATTGATGACATGCTCCCCCTGACAAAGTTAGCAACAGGATATCTGGACTGTCTAGGCTCATACTCTGGCTCATACCTTTTTGGAGGTACCCCTCTTGTACTCTTGGGAGGTACTGTATACCTTTTGGACTCCATCTCTGGTTCCTCAACTCTGAGTTCCACTTCTTCAGTATCTGTATCATTTTGATTAGTAGTCATACTAACTGTATTGGTGCTTACCTCATTGATATCCAGTGGGGTTTCAATTTCTGGCTCTAGTGGTGAAGAGTTCTGTCCCATGGGAAGAGATGATTTGGTGGAGCCACCTGCTAGTCCTTTTGGAACTGCTTCAGACACAGTGGAAGTAGAACTAGGTAGACCCGAAGGAGAACTAGACAACCAACACAATGGATCAATTTGACTCTCCCCCTGACTAGTGGGTTGGTTGTGGTAGAAAAATTCTGTTTCAATAAAGTCACAATTCATAGTGATATATACCCTTCTAGTGGATGAATGATAACATCTATATCCTTTCTAATGACGCCCATAACCCACAAAAACACACTTAAGAGAACATGCTTCAAACTTAGTTCGCTCTATTTTTGGTATATGAACAAAAACAGAGCACCCAAAAATTCTAGGCTGAAGAGTAAGGGTAGACGGAACACTAACTTGACTGGACAGTTCCTTAAGAGGAGTCTGGAGATTTAAAATCTTAGTAGGGAGACGATTGATAAGGTAGACTGAAGTAGCCACAGCTTCTGGCCAAAGGAAAACTGGAGAATGAGATTCAATCATAACTGCCCTGGTCATTTCTAGGATAAGACGATTCTTACGTTCTGCTACCCCATTTTGTTCGGGTGTATGTGGACACGAGGTCTGGTGTATAATCCCATGATCCTGAAAAAACTGTCTAAGAGTGGAATTGACATATTCCCCTCCATTATCTGATCTAAGAATTTGAATTTTTTTTGTAAATTGAGTCTCAATCATTTTGTAAAATTCAAAAAACTTAGTTGCTACTTCAGACTTGTGTTTCAAAAAATATACCCATGTCATTCTAGAATAATCATCAATAAATAAAACAAAATATTTAAAAACTTGATGAGAAATATCAAAACCAGATTGTGGGGCTAGTCCCCAAACATCAGAATGAACTAGAGAAAAGACAGACTTAACTCGAGTATTTGAAGGTTTGTAAGACTGTTTGTGACTTTTTGATAACAGACAAGTTTCACAAGATAAACTATTATTCTGAGAAAATAAACTAGGAAAAAGAACCCGAAGATATCCAACAGACGGATGTCCTAATCGCCGATGCCACAACCACTGTTGTCTTTCTACAGTTCCGCGAACCAACGATGCAGCTCCCTGTTGAACCACTTCATCCACATAGTATAACCCTCCACGTTCAGTGCCATGTCCAATCACTTTCCCCGACTGAATATCCTGTAGAAGGCAAAACATAGGAAAAATGAGCACAATACAGTTTAATTCTCGAGTAACATGGCTAACTGACAGTAATTTGCAAGAAAGACTTGGCACATAAAGACAATTCTTAAGTTTTAAATTTGGAGCAATTTCAATGGTTCCTGCCCCGTGAACTGGAGATAAACTGCCATTAGCACTCTGTATGGAACTCTTTGTGGGTACTGATGTCGTCACCAAATCCTGATAGTCAAATGTCATAGTGTCTGTAGCTCCACAGTTAACAAGCCACTCTGAATGTTTTCCAGTAACCTGTGCCCCTATGCCTTGTTCCTGTAGATTCTTTTTAGCATAATTTTGATTAATTTGATCAGAAAAACAACTGGGGTCAGAATATAAATTTCCAGAAGTCGTTGGGTTGAACTGAAATTCCTCATATTTCGGGGGGTCATTCTGCAAATATCTAATTCTTGAAGGGTCAAGCTGCAATTTGGTAAAAACCTTACCCTTAAGAGACTCATCTTCTTCGATCCTCATCACTGCCGCCGCTCGACCAAGGGTTTCAGCTTTCCCTTGTTCTCGTTCACCGATGCTGTGACTTTGTTCACTGGTGACGGTGGCGGCGGCGGTCCCTCGCTGACTATACCTCTGTCGCCGGCTCTTCCATCCTTCTGGGAACCCTATCAGTTCGAAGCATTCCTCTTTAGTATGCTTTAACATGCCACAGTGATCACACCTCAGTTTCGATCGATCGATTTTGTCGCTGCCGCGCTGTGATGATCGATGGCTTGTCTTTGCCTTATCTGAGCTCGGCCTGGTGACATACCCTTGGCCGGTGATGAGTTCTATCTGAGGCCTTGCAACGAGACCCGTTCCAACCCCTGAGTTTGTTGTTTCTGGTTTTCGATCTGGACCCATAATTCCCCTGCGCATTCCTTCTCGCCGAATCATAGCATAAGCTCGTTCCACAGTTGGCAATGGTGATTCTCTTAGTATGTCCCTTCTTTCTGCATCATATACATCATCTATGCCATTTAAGAATTGAAAGAGTTTGTTTTCGGACCTGAGTTTGTTGAACACTGCTATATCTTCTGTATCTCTCATGGGATTAGGCTGCCTCACTTCAATTTCTCTCCAAATGCGTTGGAGATCACTGTAATATTGTTCTATGCTGTTGTTATTTTATTTCATACTGTTTGCTTTGACAGTCAATTCGAATATCTGAATACCATCCTCTCCTTGACTGAAAGTAGCTGCTAATCCTTCCCACAGTGTTTTAGCAGATGGATATTCAGCATAGTTCGTGATTAATTGTTGCTCCATGTTGTCCAGAATCCATGAACATACAATTAGGTCATTCTGTTCCCATTTGGGAAAATCTAGCTGTCCTGATGTGGGTGGAGCAGGGCTCCCTGTAATATGGTGCAGCTTCCTTTGGCCTCCGATTGCCATTTTCATCAATCATGCCCATAGGGAATAATTGAACTGATTTAATTTGACACTAATTGAGACTGTTTGAGGAACATGTGACTGGTGCTGCTCTGTTTGTGGCAGGTTTCTAAGCAATGATGCTAACTGGATGGCTAGAGGATCTGTCTCTGTTGATCCTGGTGCCCTACTGGATACATCACTCTCTGAATCTGCCATGGCTGGGAAAGGTAATGGTAGATGATGAACTGTTTACTTTTCGACAGAATTTTGATCGAAAAAACACAGCTCTGATACCATGTTAGAAAATTAAACTAAAGGAAAGAATCCTTGAGTAAATTGTTATGTATATTGCTGTAGGAAAAATAAACCATTTATACAAGTGTATGATCATCAAATAAGGAATCATCAAAAAAAGGAAACTAAATATGTACAATAAAGCTAATGAAGATATTATGCCTCCAAATCTGTTTTAGTCTTTGTTTCCTTTAATATCCTCCCCCGTTTCTTTTTCAAAGAATTCTTAGTTCGGCCGTTGTCACTGTATGATATATTTTAATTAGAATCCTTTATTTTTCTTTTTTATTGGTGAAAAAATAAAAAAGGAAAAGAAAAGATCCATATAAAAGTTCATTATTTTATGAATAGCGATTTTCAAATTTATAATGCTTAATATATAATATATGACAAGCGAAAAAGACTGACAAAAAAAAGGGAGTGGAGAATTCACTATTGATTAAGAATAGTAGCCCGTTCTCAATTTTATTGGTGTGAATATGGCGAAAAATAAAATAGACAGGAAAAGAAAGTAAATAAAGAAAATGGGAGAAAAAAAAGGGCAAATGGAGAATTTATTATTCATCATGAATAGTAACCTCCAATTTCTCTTGTTATTAATTACATTGGCATGTAGATACAGATATATAGAGAATAGCTTAGCTGCTTAAAGACTGAATTTTTAGCTAGAATGATCTGCCTGAATTATGTTACAGTGGAATGGACAAGTTGCTACCAAGTCAAGAGGAAGGTCAAAGACTTCAGCAAGCGCTGCCGAAATGTCAGAATCGTTCGTTTAATGATTGTGGTCAGTTTCTCTTCTTGGTAGGATAAACTCTTCCCTTGCCATTCTTAATTATACCATAAATATAATTAAAATTTTCTAATTAGGACTTTTTAAAGTATTAGTAGCATTTAGTAAATTTCATTGCAATAGTTAGAAAGTTGTTTGCTTCCTATTTGGTATTATATATATATATATATATTATGGTTTTCCTTGGCTTCAATCATCACTCTCGCAGTATTATTTATGTTCATGTCAAAAGGTGGATTCAGTTTTGAAGTTTTTCTTTGATGCATTTAATACTTATGTGGCAGGAAGGGGAGTTTGATTTATTGAACATTATCAAGGGTACTTGTTTCTATCGTCGTCGAGGAGCATGCCATGACTATGTTTCAGATTTTATTCAACCATCCCCTGCTGAAGTCAGAAAAATGAAAGAATCATTTAGGTATATCATTTTGCTTTCTCGGGGATACAAATTGTATTTTTGCGTTACTAGAGGATAGAAATCGTATTTTCTATGGTCAGGACAACTTTTTGTAAACTTGGCCACTCTGAGTGGCATGATGTAGGTGGGTATGGAAATAATATTCTTCTTTAATGAATTTACTCTCAAGCATTATGCTATTGGAAGATGATTTTTTTTTTGCTAAATCCTGTGTGCAACAATCTTCAGTAGACAAATGCATGGTTACATCCAATCTAATAGTCATTTTAGCCATCAAAATGAGTTGTTAATTAAATAATTTTTCTTCCAATCATGATTTTTTAGGTTCGTTTCTGATGTTACAAGCCCTGTGATGCTCTCAACTTTAGAAGATGGGAAGATTGTTAGGAGTCTTGCAGGTGTTCCTTCGGAAGGTCCCGTCTTGTTTGTTGGCCATCACTTGGCAATGTCATTAGATTTATATCCAATGATCCCCAAATTTTTTTTTGAAAGAAATATTCTTGTGAGAGGAATGGCGCATCCATCAATGTTTAGGAGATTGAAAGAAGGATTGTTACCTCCAATGTCACTTTTCGACTTTGTCAGAGTAATGGGTGCAGTTCCTGTTTCTGGAACGCTTATGTACGAACTTCTATCTTCAAAGGCTCATGTACTGCTGTACCCAGGAGGATTGCGTGAAGCCAATCATCGTAAGGTAATGCTGTTATTGTTCATCTGTTATCCTAATAAGCAATTATTTCGCATTAGAAGGAAGCTCAGTATTCATGTTCTAAATTTGAATCAGAATTTCTTGTCTTTGCAAGTTCATGCTAGAATTAGATATCATTTGTACCAGAATGAGATATCAGTTTCTTGGTATTTAGCTTGCCATGTAGAAGAAAGATTACAGTGAACCAGTGAAAATGATTCCCGCCCCGACCAACTCCCCCAACAGAAAAGAGTCTATGCAAGAATAACAGAAATAAAATAAATGACGAAAAGATAAGTGAAAGATGTTCCAAGGATTAAACATTTCTTTAGAACCTTAATCAGCTTTGAGAAAGATTGAGTATTTATAGGCATGAACTTGAATTATTTATGCATTATTTATAAAAGTTTGATTGTAGTATATATAACAATTTGCATTGAATTATCCATATCAGGTTTTAAGTGAACTAAGGAAAGTTTAAATTGAATTAAAGTCATAATAATTAATTTTTCTTTCCTTTTGTGTTAAATCATATGCATCCTCGCTTTCCTTGGGTCCAAATCCTGAGTGTGCCACTACATGCATGATGGGGAAAAAAAAGGAACTTGGGGGAGTTGGGATGATATAATGAATGATGAGTCTTATTTTTTAACTTTTTCCTCTTTTATTTTAATGTTTTGAAGGAAATTTACCTTAGATGATATAAGGATTTGAGCAGGAGTCAACTCATTTCAGGGTGAAGAATACAAGTTAATCTGGCCTGAAAAATCCGAGTTTGTGAGGATGGCGGCTAGGTTTGGAACCAAAATTGTGCCATTTGGTGTTGTTAGAGAAGATGACTTTCTTGAAGTAAAGCGATTTTCTGTTAGTTTGTTTGTGTAGAGTGTTGGGAAAATTGCTATTTTCTCGCCCCTCGGACCGTCTTTAAGCAGGAATAAATGAGAAAATAAAATAACAATTGAGAAATTAAAGAGAATAAAGACACAAAGATTTAACGTGAAAAACTCCCAAATGGAGAAAAACCACGGCCGTTGCCTAACGACAACCAAGAAAAATATTTACTATATGGAAAATTGTTACAACCACAAATACAAAATATTTTTCTACCCGACACTCAAAACACCCATAATATTTATACTCCAAGAGCTTAACTCTAATATCTAATATAAAACACTTGTTGTGTTTTGGTGTGTTTTGAAACCAAAACCTAAACTTCCTTATATAGAAAATTTCATCACTTCCTTTTGCATCATTTCCCGATGTGGGATTGTTTAAGTTTTATATTTTATATTTTTCCTTTCTTTTTATCAACAATGATGGCCAACAATCTCCACCTTGACAAAATAAAGAAAAATACAATATTATCTGTTACCGACAATCATAATTCTAATAACAAAAATTATCATACTCCACCATAAAAGAGTATACACACTTGAAATTACTTCACTAACTCCAAGAATTTTCCACCGGCCATGTCGAGATCCCGCTAATAGTTTATGGTGCAACCCTCTTATTGACTTTTCCGAGAGTTCATTAGCCATCGACATAATTTTTTCCACCACGCACCTTGCATCAACTGTTAACCAATGCAGCGCGCATTTCCATAGACCAGCTACCAATAATCCGTCCTCTTCCATGGCATCTCAACGGGTAGCAATCATGCCATGAGGACACACATCTCTCAACTACAAAGAGAACGCATTATCTCCTTCGCCACAGGAGATCATATTGGTAGCAACAACGTTAGAGCTTCTAGCCGAATCAGCTCCACCGTTCTGGCAATCCTTTCTCACATGTCTAATTTGACCACAACCCCAGCAGACAACCTTTCTCTTTCCAAAACTTTTGTTCTTTTTCTTGCTACCGACAGACAAAGCTGAATCTTCATATGTTTTATTTTCCATTTCATTCAATCTTCTCTCCTTAGTAATTAACTTACTAACCACATCTGCATATACCACTTCCTTACTACTATATTTTAAAATAGGCTTCATGTGCTCATATTTCGAAGGAAGTGACAGGATGAGTCGGAGAGCTTTATCTTCATCTTCGGTTCTCACTCCAAGAGTTTTCAACTCAGAAACGATGCCGTTAAGGACACTCAGGTGATCCGATAGCCTTGTACCTTCCTCCATTTTCAACGTGAGAAATTGCTCTTTTAAATATAACTATTGGATATATTTTTTTCTTTGTACAATTCTTCCAATTTCTCCCACAGCTCCTTTGTCGTGGACAATCCAACCACATTAGCAAGAACATTTTTTGCTAGACACATGCGGATTTGACTTGCCGCCTTTAAATCTAGCTCACTCTATTCTTCGTCGCTAATTTTGGATTTTCCTGAGTCTCCACTTGTCAGTTTACCCTGCAAAATCTTATGCAGTCCAGACTAGATCAACAAATCTTTGACTTGCACTTGCCACAATGCAAAATTCATTCTCCAGTCAAATTTCTCAATATCAAATCTCATCGTCGACATGCTTACTTTGTGCTAATAAAGGACTAGAAATAAACAATTACACCAGGTAAATTCCCAGGTAAGAGGAGGAGTCACAATGGTCTAACTTAAAATTCACTTGCCTTAGACTAAATTCGTGTCGTTTGACAGAATTTACCTAGACATGTAATTATTTATCTCACTACCAATACTCAAGCACACCAAAGTAAAACAACTCCACCTTTTTCAAAGCTCCACCAGCTCCAAAGGCTTCACCAGCTTAAAAACAAAAATAATTTTTTAACAAAAATCTTTTCTGATGTAGAAGATCAGACCAAGCTGCAACCACAGAGCATACTAAGATTTTTGACAAAAATTATAACACCTAAGCTCTGATACCACTTGTTGGGAAAATTGCTATTTTTTCGCCCCTCGGACCGTCTTTAAGCAGGAATAAATGAGAAAATAAAATAACAATTGAGAAATTAAAAAGAATAAAGACACAAAGATTTAACGTGGAAAACTCCCAAATGGAGAAAAACAACGGCCGTTGCCTAACGACAACCAAGAAAAATATTTACTATGTGAAAAATTGTTACAACCACAAATACAAAATATTTTTTTACCCGACACTCAAAACACCCCTAATATTTATACTCCAAGAGACTCCAAGAGCTCAACTCTAATCTCTAATATAAAACACTTGTTGTGTTTTGGTGTGTTTTGAAACCAAAACCTAAACTCCCTTATATAGGAAATTTCATCCCTTCCTTTTGCATCATTTCCCGATGTGAGATTATTTAAGTTTTATATTTTATATTTTTCCTTTCTTTTTGTCAACAATGATGGCCAACATAGAGCACTGCTGCAATGTGTTATAATTTTTTTATTTTTGCATCTTAGGTGAATATCATGCTGAATCACTCTATCTACCAACTCTAATACACTCACAACATACTAACTCAAATACACACAACACACGTACGACACATTTTGTTGAAGAGGCTTCAGCTTTCGAAGATGTGGGCTAACTCATAGTTGCCACAGTGAGCAGCTTAAATGCTAGCTATCTTCAAGCTTGACAGTAAGATCAAATCAATCTTTACAACTTAAATGTTGTCTATAATTTTTTTGACCCAGTCTCTAATATATCACATTCATCTTAGTTGCCCCTGGCATTGTGTATGCCTTACTTTATATTCACATTCTCTAACTCCAGTTTGGATATGATCTCTAGTCTCAAATTAGTAATCAATCATATAATCATTATCTCAGGTAGTTTGGGACTATGATGACCAAATGAAGGTTCCTTTCTTCCCGGATTCTATACAAAAGTTAGCAGAGGAATATGAGAGTGTGAGGTATGCTGGAAAGTCGATTTGCCTTCTCTTGGTTTCCACTTTCCAGTAAATCTTCTAACTTGTACTTATCCTGATTTCCAATTTTGTTTTCTTTTCTTTGCATGGTCTTTTGTGATAATAAGGAATAAAGAGCAAGGTGAAGTGGCAAACCAAGAGATGCATCCTATAGGAGCCCTACCAAAATTCCGGGAAGATTGTATTATTATTTTGGGAAACCAATCGAAACAGAAGGTATGTAGATAACACACTATATATGAAAATCTATTTAGCAGTAACATAAGCAACTATTTTAGTTAAAAGGAAAACCAGTAAACATCAAAGTGTGCCAAACTGTAAAAATTAATTGTCTATAATAAATGGAGCCAAATCACTTCAAGAAATCCAAAATTGTGTGCATGCTAAATTTAGCCCAATTTTTTAACTTGGGTCGATTATATTTTTTTACTTTTGTTGCTTTTTGTCAATTACACGAACTTCTATTTTTATTATTGTCATTATATAGTAAAATCAATAATAATTAGTCTATAACAATCAGATTATACTAAGAGTCTAAGCCAATAAAACTGTAATGGCCAGATCAGTATGTTTTTCTCATAATTCCCCTCTTCTACTCAATGATATTTTTACTTTTGGTGTAATTGCATTTGTTTTTTTTTTTTCATTTCTTGTCCTTTCTCTAATCATTGATTGCATGTTGTGAATATATGTTAATTTCTGCTAGCATTGACAGTTCTTTCTGGCAAATAAACTTGAAAATTTTCACTCTTATGCAAAGTTTTTGGAAATAGTAAATGCAATTTTTGCTTAGTCTAGTCATGTTATTAACACACAAAGATTCATAGCTGGAATTATTAACTATGTTATGCAGGAAGGAAGGAAGAATTAGAAGATAGACAGAAAGCTCAGGAATTATACTTGCAAGTAAAGTCTGAGGTGGAGAAATGTCTTGATTTTTTGAAGGAGAAAAGAGAAAGTGATCCATACAGGAATATACTGTTAGTATTAAACTTGTTTTAATTATTATTATTTTTTATATAATTTATTATTTCTGTCAACTACAGCTAGATGGTTTAGTTATTAGCATTAGTCATTTTATGTATTTTACATATTGTTGCTTGGTCAATAGTTAGTGCTAATTAATAGGAAGATTATTAGTGGCCTAATAAATAGGAGGATATGGTGTTTAGTGGGTGGAAATAGTTGCAGATATGGTGCAACGTTTTTTTCTGTTTTTTTTATATAATGCTATGTAATTTCAGTTTTTAATTGAGTAAAAAAAATAATAAAATTCTTCACTACTAATCTCTCATTTTCTGCTATTATTATTTTGTTCTATGGGCTGATATTCCAACAATTGGTATCAGAGCCGGTTTTGTGAGCTTGAGTGTTTAAAAAAAATGGCTGTTAGTCAAATTATTTCTTCACTACCAATTTTTAATGGTGAGCATTATCAATTTTGGGCTGTTAAAATGAAAGCTCACTTGAAAGGCCAAGGTTTATGGCAATGGGTTGAAGGTGATAAACAATTATAGCCACTTGGAAGTAATCCAACACTTGCCCAAATCAAAGCTCATGAAGAAGAAGCCGCAAAAGCTCCAAGGGCTCTATCAATAATCTTTTCTGCTGTGTCAGAATTACCTTTCACAAAAATCATGAATTGTGAAACTGCCAAGGAGGCTTGGTATACCTTGAAAGAGTCATATCAAGGAAACAAGAGGGCACAAAAGATGCAAATATTAAATCTCAAAAGAGAGTTTGAAAGCATGAGCATGAAAGAGAACGAGTCCATACAATATTATTATGATCGACTAATGATGGTGGTGAATAAAGTTCGATTGCTTGGAGAGAATATACCAGATAGTAAGATTGTGGAAAAATTATTTATAAGTTTGCCAGAAAAGTTTGAAGCAAAACTGTCATCATTGGAAGATTCTAGAGACATTGGTGAAATCACTCTCACAGAATTAATTAATGTCTTACAAGCACAAGAACAAAGGAGAGCTATGAGGAAAGAAGAGATAGGAGAGGCAGATGAAAGAGTTTTACTAGTTAAAGATGCTAAAGGTAAAGGAAAAATTCCTTATTGTAGTAATTGCAAAAAATCTGGCCATGAGACAGATGATTGTTGGCATAAAGGTAAGCCTCAATGCTTTAATTGTAAAAAATTTGGACACGTGAAAAAGAATTGCAGATATACAGATCAACAAGTTAATATGGCTCAAGTAATTGAGCAAGAAGAATTTCTTCTGTAGTTGGAGAGATGTGCTCCAAAATGAAAAATTGAGAATGAGACGTGCATCAAATTGGAGAGATGTGCTCCAGTAAAGAAATTATGAAGATGAGAGACATGCTCCTAAAGGAAGAGAAGTGCTTCCAAGAATTATTATGGTTGGAAAACAAGTTTAAGGGGGTGATTGTTAGTATTAAACTTGTTTTAATTATTATTATTTTTTTATAATTTATTATTTCTGTCAGCTACAGCTAGGTGGTTTAGTTGTTAGCATTAGTCATTTAATGTATTTTATATATTATTGTTTGGTCAATAGTTAGTGCTAATTAATAGGAAGATTATTAGTGGCCTAATAAATAGGAGGATATGGTGTTTAGTGGGTGAAAATAGTTACAGATATGGTGCAACGTTTTTTTTTCTGTTTTTTTTTTCTTATATAATGCTATGTAATTTCAGTTTTTAATTGAGTAAAAAAAATAATAAAATTCTTCACTACTAATCTCTCATTTTCTGCTATTATTATTTTGTTTTATGGGCTGATATTCCAACATATACTCCTTCGTTTAGCTTATCAGGTTAAACATGGCTTTACTTCTGTTGTTCCAACATTTGAGCTCTGATTGTTCTGCAAATTGGAGATTGTTTAGCAAATTGAAGTGTTGAGAAGACGGTAGGTCACACACTCTGTGATGTCTAGTTCTTTGGTTGATTTAAGTAGTGATCTTTCAATTCAGCTATCTAAGGCTGATAATTTGATAAAATAAACCAAGAGCAGCTCATAGTTGGGAATATATTACATCTATGCAAAGGAATGTCGTGGAAAGCAATAACAGCGCTTAATGTAAATATGAGTTTAATTAAGAGTATGTTTTTGATTTGTTTAAAAATAATATCCATTTTATATATGCAAGTCTGAGCCGTGTTAAGATAATACTTGTATTAAAAATTATTTGCAAGAAATGTAAATATTTTTCAGGATGGAGCAGACTCTTTTGTATGATCACGAGTAGAACAGTAAAAATAATTAATACACCAGTAGTAGAGGAGAGAATTTTCTAGTGGTTTTTTTTTCTTAAATTATTCAAGTGGCTTTTTGGTGTAAATTATCCTTTTAGAATAATAGGACTATATGATTGATTAAATTCTCTTTATCAAATTTTAATACATCTGCATATTTAAAAAATTAAATTTGAGACATTTGATTAAGTTAGAATAGTCTCTTAATAATTAATTTACATGCTCGGTAATTTTTTAGTGCTTTTGTTAGCTTCATATCTATATATGTATATAAAATTTATAGTCACTGATATTATATTGTGTCATGTGTCTTTCTGTAATTTCATCTCATGTCAATTTTTTTGAAAATAATGATAATATTTTTTTTTACATATTAAATTAAAAATATTCAAAATAGTGTTCAAATTTTTATTTTCAGATTAAAATCCTTTAAATAAATTGTAAAATGAATTAAAATCTTTAGGATGTTTAAGTTTTAATTTTCAAATAAAATCATATAAATAAATTCTAAATTAAATTAACTAAATAATAATGAATTCTAATTCCAATATGGCAAAAAAAAAATCAACAAAACAATATATTTGGAGTTGCTTTTTTTTCCAAGTTTTCTTATCAAACTTAAGAAAATATATTGGTTGAGATCCACAATTATATGTTTTACTATGGTTTTTAATATATACTTCACTATGATGTTTAATTATCCTTAAAAAAAATATATTGGTTGAAAATCTATACTATTTACTAATACTACTTTGACCCTTTACATTTGTAAATTTATAGAGAACTTTAATTCTTCGATGCAGAATTTATGTGTTCCTATGTAAAGTTTATATAATAATAAAATACTATTTATTTATAGTAAGTACTTTTCCCTTATCAAAAATAAAATATATTAAATTATAAAATTTAATATTAAAATTAAAAAACTTATATCAAATTTTTATAATTTTTAATAATATCTACAACATTGCGCAGATTATTTTCTAGTAAATTCTGATATTTATAGACAAAAATATGAATGTTACTATAAGTTTTTGAGAAGGAATCATATTCAAAAAATAATAATAAATAGGTTTATACCAAGTCTCGCATATATCTCACGCGTAGGAAGTAATTGACTGATTTTTACATGAATTGAACTTTTGGCTCATTTCTCATCTGCGCAAGATTCACATTTCCTTCAACCCTTTAGCAAGCTTGTAAGTACAAAATAGTTTTGAAATAGCTTTTAGAATATGTACGAAAACTATTTATATTAAGAATTTATATCTCATGAATTGAACATTACATTAAGAATTTGCCATAGAACTATATATAAAAAGATATTTTTGGATATATTTACGGTTAAATATACCTCATAAATTGCATTCAAGATTTTATTATCGTGCATGGCCTCAACCTTTTAACATTGTGGCACTGGCACTAGTTATTTGAGCAGTAGGAACTGCAATAATTACCGTTAAATTTTTATTCTTTATATCCATTTACTAATTATACAAAAAAACTATTTTATGTTAGGGGTAATTTTTTTTGTTGAATCATTAAATATTCAAGATATTATTTGACTAATTTGAATTCGAGATCTCGAATGATTAACAGTGCATTAACTAATATTGTTTGAACTCATGTTGGTTAGGGTTAATTTACTAACAGTGTATTGATTTTTTTTCTAATTTAGTGTTATATATATATATATATATATATATGTTATCAAGTTAATGTGTATGCATTCAGTTTATGCGATTATGTTGCTTATTATTATATTATTATTTTAGAAAATTATATTATATATTATATAATTTTTATATGCTTTGTATAATATATGGATACTGATATTTTTTTAAAGTGAGATATATTTTTAATATATTATTATATATACAAGTATATTTTTAAAATTAAAATTTAAAAAAATAAAAAATTTTGAAAGAGAAAATGAATATCTTTGAAAATATTTTTAATTTTTAAAATATTTTTTAAAAAGTTTTTAATTTTTTATGTAAATTCTGATTGATGTGGCATGAATGATTGGGAATGGCTATGGCCCAATTTCTTCAAGAAAGTATATGGACGTGGCTTTTTAAAGTGCGAAATTGAGATTGAGATTGAGAATGTGTAAACGATGAAAATTGTGAAAACGTGGTTGTATTTCTTTCCCTTACCCGCAACAACCCATTTTCATCAAAATCGACCAGTAAAATAATGATAATTATGTAATATATATATATATATATTATGTTTTCTAGTTTTTATAGATTTCTAATAAAATGACTAACTTGTTGATAAAAATAAAATTATTTTTTATTTTTAAAAAAGAAGAATTATTTATTAATTAAATTAAATTTTAAGAATAAAAAATAATTTATTTTTTCTTGTTACAAATTTATCGAATGAGTATATTTGGCCTTGCCCTTCAATTGCTGCCAAAATTCCCATGAATGTTCTTAACGTTAGTTTGTCAAGTTAATGGATGGTGGCACTAACAATTTCAATTTTGCGGAAATAGGCATAGCATTATCCTCAATGTAATTTTTTTACTCTCTTCATTTCATTTTTTTTTTAATCATCCAGTATCCTACATTTTTATTAATACTTTATATTTGGATATATAGAGTGAGACAAAAATTCATTTAACAAGAGAAAAGAGTAAATAAGGGGAAAAAAATGAAGAAATGTATAAAAAATTAATATATTTTAATTGGAGAAAAGTGGGTGAAATGAACAATAATTTTAATATTTTTCGTCGGAAAAAAGGAAATGTAAAAAAAATATAAATGAAAAGTCTAAAAATATCCTTGTCTTTTATTAAAAAGATGTATATCTATACTTGAAATATAATGACAAATTTTATTTAATATATTTAAAGACAACAATATTAAAAATATTTAAATTCATCTATACGTATTTACATATTATAATTAATTTATTAATTTATATAGGTATAAGTTGGTTTTATTTCTTATAAAGATATTTTTGAATTTATAAATTTAATTAAGGAGAACAGTGGAATATAAAAAAAATTTACCTTCCCTTCTCTTTTTTACACCCCAAAATGAAGGAAAAAACTTATATAGAAGAAGAAAATTTTTGCTTCTCTTACACTTCCACCTCTTTCTTTTTACTCACAATCCAAACATATTGTATGTATATATACCCTCCACCCTTTATTTAAATCACCAACCCAAACAAAGGAAATATTATATAATTCAGTGGTGATTACAGCTAAAATATCTAATTAAAATGATAAACTAATTAGATAATAATATTTTTTTTATATTTTATCATTAAAAAAATTAAAAAGGTTCATCGAGAGAGATTTTAAAGTATATTTTTTAAAAAATATCATCACGTGTTATATTTTAATTAGTTTGTTGTTTCACTTAGATATCCTAATTGAAATAACTAATGTACAAAATATCCATCTCTGAGTTTTAAAAATGTTTTATATTTAATTCAAATTTGAGATTTTTGATTGAGAAACCTTCAATCATCCCCTTTCACCTCTCAAGGGTTTTCTTTATTTCATTTTAATTGTTTCTCTTATAGTTTCTTTTATTTTAAAATTATCCGCCAATTCTTTAAAAAAAATTAAAGAAATATTAATTATTTTTTACTACTTTTTTATTCTTAAAATAAAGAGAATATTAATGGAATAAGATAGGGAGGATTGATCGAGTATTTTAACTATTGAGTAATTCAATAAAAGAGTAATTTAGTCAAATACACTAATTTTTTCCCTAGAAAAAAGAAGTTTTTTAATCTCTGTGCATTAGCTAAAAAGGGTAATTAAAATGAGACAGATGCAAAAGAAAAAAATAAATTATAAAGAGAATAAAACACATGCTAGCTAATGGCTTCTTGAGGCCATTCAGAAGTACCTACACTCTACACTTATAATCTGATCAATGATCAATCCCCACAAGATCACACCACAACTATTTTTTCTTTTGAAAAATAGAAAAATATAAATATATGTAGAAATAATGCGAAAATAAAAAAAGAACATTTTATATTACTCCATGTAATTAGTAGAGGAACTTACCAAAAGAACAAATAATTTATTGAAATAAAGCGTTGCCCAAAAAAGAAGAAAAAAAAATCTGAAGATGGAAATCTAAACCATCAATTTCAAATTCAATGAAACTAAACATGGGTTGTGTTTATGGAATGGCTTTGAATATAGTATTAATAACAATAATTAAGAGCTATAATCCAACCAATAATAATATGTGGTACAAAAACACCAAACACAAGTCAGAGGCATGGTTCCTCTCTATATAGAACGTAACTTAATCAAATGAAAGTCTCACTTTATCACATCAATATATAGAAATAGAAAGAAGATTATCTAACAACATCCCACAATATTCAAGACAAAACAGAAATCATAATAACATCAATGATCTCCAAAAATATATATCAAAAACTGCTTTTAATTAATTAACTGCATAGTTACTTGTAGCATGTAAACTAAATTAAGAACCGCCTAAACTAATTAATTAGAGTATCTAATAACTCTCTGTTTCTTTTGCAATAACACTTTAATTTCTCAGTACAAACCCAGAAACTTACTAATTAATTTCAAAAAGCTATCAAAGAGATCCAAACATATTAATTATAAATGAAGAGTGAGGTCAAGATTTAAAGGCTCGCCAATGTTAAGATCAGTCACTGGAGAGGGAGAATCATTTTCACAAGGAGGAGGAGGTGAAGCTGAACCGCCATAAAACACATTACCCTGAGGTAGAAGAGAAACAGAGGAGCGAGCAGGAGGTGGAAACTGGTGGTGGGTCTGGATCGGTTCGAGCCAATAGTACTGATTCGGGTATGGGTGTGAAGAGAAGTGACGGATAGGTGAAGGTTGTTCCATGGATATGTTCCGATGAGCTGAGGCAGCTCGCTCTCTCTTGTGGGCATTTTGGTGGCCGCCGAGAGCTTGAGAGGTGTAGAATTTTCGGGAACAGTAAAGACATTGAAAGAGACGAGGAGGAGAAGATGGTGATGGTGGTGGATTTCTTGGGTGTCTTCTAACTGAAGAAGAAGAAGAAGTAGAAGAAAAGGGTTGTTGATGATTGAGAAAATTGTACACAGATGGTGGGTCTGCCATTTGTGAGGCTTAATTTGCAGAGAGAAAGTTGTGTGCAGTGATTGTGATGAAGATGATGATGAGGGTAAGAGGGTTTATATGGGGTTTAAGGTTTTGTTTGTACTTGAAGAGAGAGAGCAGGAACATGATTGGTTATAGTTGAATTGACAGTAATGCCCTTCTTTTTTGTTGAATATATTTATATATATACAGAGAGAATATTGTTTTCAACATTTCTTAATTATATAAATATATATTTTTGATCAATTAACAATTTTGTCTAAAGAGATTTGAAATTAACATGAGAAAGCCTATTATTATATTAATTCGACACATATATATAGTATAAATTAATTAATAAATAAATAATTTTACTACTTTACTATATTTAATAATGTTAAAATTAATTTTAAAATCTTTCCAAGAGGTGAGATGAGGTAGTAGGAATTTCTTTGTTATTAATTAGAGATCTCGAATTTAAATTCTAAGTATGAAATATCTTTAAAATTTAAAAGAGAATATTTTATTTTTTTTAATAAATTTACATTGTATAAATTTAAATTAGTTCATAATATCTGAATTATAAATATTATTTTTACTCTATGCGAATATATATATATATATATGATGTATATGCCATAAGGATAGATGGAATTGGAAAGAGTTGCTTGGACTTGCATTAAAAGCTTATAATGAACATTAGTAGTAGTCTCCTATGTGCCTAACATATGAAACTAGTTTAGTTGCCTTGTTGATTGGAGTCTAGGGTATGGATAGGACGGCCTTTTATGTAATTTTACAAAGCCAATGATGAGCTATATGGACATATTTTAACTAGCCTATTATGTACAACATATAAATTATGAAGGAATGGTGTTGGTGGCTATGGTAGCTCAATGTTTTGCCATAAAACTGTTCTTCTTTATAATAAAAAATAGCAGTTGAAGTTTGCTATTATTATAGAACTTAATGAATTGTAGCAGTTAGCTAAACTAGTACCTTCAGGGCTTGCCAAAATTATTAGGAATAATTAAAAAGGGAAGAAGTGGAATATTATATAATTTATAAAAAAGAATGGTATAATATAATAAAGACAAGAAGAGAAGTGGCAACTCTGACCCTTCTCTCTCTCCTTTCTTGAGGGCTGTGAATGTAAAGTGTCAGTGTACACTTTCACCAACTTTTCTCTCTCTTTTCTGTTACACACACACTATCGGTTTAAATTATGTGTGTATATACATATATATATATATATATATATATATATTTGTCAAAGAAGTAGGCACCAACCATTTTTTTAGTAAAAAATGGAGGTACCTAATTGTCAAAAATGGAGGTGCCTAATTTAGGACATTGTCAAAAGTGGAGGTGCCTAATTTGGGGAATTGTCAAAGTAAAAAATGGAGGTGCCTAATTTAGGTAATTGTCAAAATGGAGGTGCCTAATTTATTAACTAATTTCACCAACCTATGTTTTTTGAAGCCTATATAAACTCATCTCCCTCATTTGGAGAATACACCTTAAAAGTTGAAGAAGTAAAGAGAAGAGAGTGTCTTTGAGAGAATTTTGTGAGGAAAAATTCTTGTTCATAATTGAGTGAGGGTTGTGAGTGTTTGTAAACACATTGTATTTTTCTCCTTAATATAAGTCTGCAGCAGCTCCGGAGACGTAGGCATAATTGGCCGAACTCCGTTATCAAATTCTGTGTTAATATTCCGCATTTATGTTTTGCTCTCCTACTAATCTGGTTTAAGGGAATAGAGTGGTAATCACCTCAATTTCCCAACAACTGGTATCAGAGCTTTGGGTGATAAATTCTGTCAATTTTTTGCAAGATTACTATTCACGTGAATAGTGAATTTTGTGAATAGTGAAATTCTGTCGGCAATTCTGATTTGTCGACAAAGGTGTCCTAGTACACAGTGGTTTGCAGAAACAGTCAGAAACGATCCAAAAGAGTCCAGATTCGAGTGGGAGCGATGGCTGCAGATGAAGGAAAAGTGAGAATTGAAAAATTCGAAGGTGCGGACTTTGGCTTCTGGAAGATGCTGATAGAAGATTATCTGTACCAGAAAAAGTTATATCAACCTCTCTCAGGAATAAAGCCAGAAGGCATGAAAGATGAAGAATAGAATCTTCTCGACAGACAAGCCCTTGGAGTTATTCGATTGACATTATCACGAAATGTTGCTTTCAACATCGCCAAAGAAAAGACCACAGCAGGTCTAATGGTGGCTCTCTCCAACATGTATGAAAAGCCATCAGCTTCAAACAAAGTTCATTTGATGAAGCGGTTATTCAATTTGCAAATGGCAGAAGGGGCATCAGTAGCCCAACATCTGAATGAATTCAACACAATCACAACCCAGTTGAGTTCAGTAGAAATTGAATTTGATGCTGAAATTCGGGCTTTAATTCTCTTATCATCTCTACCAGATAGTTGGAATGCTACCGTTACAGCGGTCAGCAGCTCATCGGGAAAAACCAAATTAAAATTCGATGATGTTCGGGATCTGGTGTTGAGTGAAGAAATTCGACGAAGAGAATTGGGTGAAGCATCTACCTCTTCAGCTTTACACACAGAATCTAGAGGGAGAACTTTAGAAAAAAGTTCAAATCGTGGCAGATCAAAATCTAGAAGAGACAAATCTAGATCGGGAAAGAAAGATTTCATGTGTTATAACTGCGGCAAGAAGGGTCACTTTAAGAAAGATTGCCGAGCGCCAAAGAAAGATAGCGGTGCACAGGGATCTGCAAATGTGACCGAGGAAGCAGGTGATGCCATGATTCTAAGTGTCAACAGTCCAATTGAATCATGGATTTTAGATTCTGGGGCATCTTTTCACGCCACTTCGTGCCAAGAAATCATGGACAACTATGTCAGTGGTGATTTCGGGAAGGTTCATCTAGCTGATGATGAAACCTTAAAGATCGTAGGAAAAGGGGATGTCCGATTAAAGTTGTCAAACGGGAATACCTGGAAGCTGCAAGGAGTAAGACATATTCCTGGTCTTAAAAGGAATTTGCTCTCTGTAGGACAACTTGATAAAGATGGTTATGGTACAACCTTCAAAAGCGGTGAATGGAAGATTACCAAAGGAGCACTCGTCATTGCTCGTGGTAAGAAAACTGGCACTCTCTATGTAACCTCAAACTTAGAAAATGTTATTTCAGTAGCAGATGCAGATGAAAAATCAAACCTATGGCACCAAAGGCTTGGCCATATGAGCGAGAAAGGGCTGAAGACGCTTTTGTCAAAAGGAAAGTTGCCGGAACTGAAAAGTATCAATGTCGGCCTATGTGAAGATTGTATCTTTGGAAAACAAAAGAAGGTCAGTTTTTCAAAGATTGGCAAGACACCCAAGGCAGAAAAATTAGAGTTGGTCCATACCGATGTATGGGGACCGTCTCCAATTCCATCTCTTGCAGGCTCATTGTATTACGTCACATTCATTGACGATTCAACAAGAAAGGTATGGGTGTATTTTCTGAAGAAGAAATCAGAAGTCTTTGATACATTCAGAAAATGGAAGGCCATGGTAGAAAATGAAACTGGTTTGAAAGTCAAACGATTGAGGTCTGACAATGGAGGAGAGTACAGAGATAGAAGATTCAGAGAATTTTGCGCAAACAGCGGAATCAAGATGGAGAAAACAGTTCCCATGACACCGCAACAGAATGGCGTAGCTGAGCGCATGAACAGAACTCTGAATGAACGTGCCAGAAGCATGAGGATACATGCTGACTTGCCCAAGAATTTATGGGCTGAAGCTGTCAACACCGCTGTCTACCTAATCAACCGTGGGCCTTCAGTACCTCTGGATGGTGGAATACCAGAGGAAGCATGGAGCAAAAAAGAGGTAAACCTTTCACACTTAAGAGTGTTTGGTTGTATCTCTTACATACATATAGATTCTGCTGGAAGAAGTAAATTGGATGCCAAGTCAAACAAATGTGTCTTTGTTGGATATGGTGGTGATGAGTTCGGTTACCGATTTTGGGATTATGAAAATCACAAGATCATTAGAAGCCAGGATGTCATATTCAATGAGAATGTGATGTACAAAGACAGATTAAATGCAAAATCAAATAGCTCCAAGATAGATGTTGAAAATAAGGAATTTGCTGAGTTCGAGGATATTTCTGGAAATGATGTTCAGAATAGTCCTGAAGTAGAGGAGCCAAGCACGCCGGAATTGAGGCGCTCCTCCAGAATTACAAGACCAATCCAACGTTACTCGCCTTCTTTGCATTACTTGTTGCTGACAGACAATGGTGAACCAGAGTGCTACGATGAAGCAATACAAGTGGAGGATTCAATCAAGTGGGAGTCTGCCATGAAAGATGAGATGGACTCACTCATGTCAAATCATACATGGGAATTAGCTGAACTACCACAAGGTAAGAAAGCACTTCACAACAAGTGGATTTACAGGATCAAAGAAGAGCATGATGGAAGTAAACGCTACAAAGCAAGATTGGTTGTAAAAGGTTTTCAACAAAAGGAAGGTGTTGATTATACTGAAATTTTCTCTCCAGTCGTGAAGCTTACGACAATCAGACTGGTATTGAAAATTGTAGCCGCAGAAAATTTACATCTTGAACAATTAGATGTAAAGACAGCATTCCTTCATGGAGATTTGGAGGAAGAGATCTACATGAAGCAACCAGAAGGCTTCATTAAGGCAGACAAGAAAAATCTAGTGTGCAAGTTGAAAAAGAGTTTATATGGTCTGAAACAAGCTCCTAGACAGTGGTACAGAAAGTTTGATAGTTTTATGAGCAGCAGCGGTTTCACAAGATGCCAAGCAGATCATTGTTGCTACATCAAGAAGTTTGACAATAGCTTTATTATTTTATTGTTATACGTCGATGATATGCTCGTTGCAGGTTCAGACATGCAAGAGATTAAAAATTTAAAGCAGGAATTGTCAAAACAGTTTGCAATGAAAGATCTGGGTGCTGCAAAGCAGATTCTTGGAATGAGGATCAAGAGAGACATGAAGTCGGGAACTTTGATGTTATCACAGGCTGAGTACATAACCAAAGTACTAGCCAGATTCAACATGCAAGATGCTAAATTAGTGAGCACACCTTTAGGTGTTCATTTCAGACTCTCCAAAGAACAGTCACCGAAGACGGAGGAGGAACGTACACACATGGCAAAGGTGCCATATGCCTCAGCAATTGGGAGTTTGATGTATGCCATGGTTTGTACCAGACCAGATATTGCTCAAGCAGTGGGAGCTGTTAGCAGGTACATGAATAATCCAGGCAAGGCACACTGGGAAGCAGTCAAATGGATTTTCAGATATCTTCGAGGTACCACAGATAAGGCGCTTTGTTTTAAAAGTGGAGATACGACACTAGCAGGTTATGTGGATGCTGACTTAGCTGGAAATGTTGACGTTAGAAAGAGCACTACAGGGTATGTCTATACTCTAGGAGGTACCGCAGTGAGCTGGGTCTCTCAATTACAGAAGATAGTTGCTCTCTCCACAACTGAAGCAGAATATGTCGCTGTCACGGAAGCCAGCAAAAAAATGGTTTGGCTCCAAGGTTTCTTGGAGGAGTTGGGCAAGAAGCAAGAAAATAATGTCTTGTATTGTGACAGTCAAAGTGCTATACATCTAGCGAATAATCCGTCTTTTCATGCCAGAACAAAGCACATACAGTTGCGGTATCACTTTATCAGGTCACTTCTGGAAGATGGGATTTTGAAACTTGAGAAGATTAGTGGAACTCAAAATCCGGCAGACATGTTGACGAAGACGGTGACTATTGATAAACTGAAGTTGTGCTCAGCTTCAGTTGGCCTACACTAGTATCAAGGTCGTAGAAGAGCTGTTGCATTGATCAAGATGTGAAGACAGATTGAAATCGGTCTTCAAGTGGGAGATTGTCAAAGAAGTAGGCACCAACCATTTTTTTAGTAAAAAATGGAGGTACCTAATTGTCAAAAATGGAGGTGCCTAATTTAGGACATTGTCAAAAGTGGAGGTGCCTAATTTGGGGAATTGTCAAAGTAAAAAATGGAGGTGCCTAATTTAGGTAATTGTCAAAATGGAGGTGCCTAATTTATTAACTAATTTCACCAACCTATGTTTTTTGAAGCCTATATAAACTCATCTCCCTCATTTGGAGAATACACCTTAAAAGTTGAAGAAGTAAAGAGAAGAGAGTGTCTTTGAGAGAATTTTGTGAGGAAAAATTCTTGTTCATAATTGAGTGAGGGTTGTGAGTGTTTGTAAACACATTGTATTTTTCTCCTTAATATAAGTCTGCAGCAGCTCCGGAGACGTAGGCATAATTGGCCGAACTCCGTTATCAAATTCTGTGTTAATATTCCGCATTTATTTTTTGCTCTCCTACTAATCTGGTTTAAGGGAATAGAGTGGTAATCACCTCAATTTCCCAACAATATCTATATAATAAATCGAAAAAAAAAAAAGGAAGGCCACGTTGTATTGTATAATTGGTAGAAACTCAAGGTAGAGGTAAATGGCAACAAAAAGAATGAAGTTTCGCTAACTCAATATTTCACTTCAAATTTACCTAATTTCGAGCACCTTTAAAACTCAATAGGAGCACTTTATCATTTTAATAGGCTGTCCAATGACATTATAGACTAATTTGTAACCTCTAAATTATAAACTAGCGGATTGTTAAACCCAAAAAATATTTCACTCGAAATTTAACGCCAAATTCATAAATAATCACCCCGCTAACACATTATATTTCTCTAATATTGATGATCATCACTAAAGAGATGATTCCTAAATGTATAAAGTTGTGATAACTTTCAAATTTTCATTTTAATAAATATATAAATTAACTGGCAAAAGTTTCTAGCTGCTTGGATTTAAATATATATATGTATAATAAAATGATCAGAGCAAAGAATCCGTATATGATTTAAGGTTCAAACTCCGAGAGGCAGAATCCAGCAGTTTATACTGACTTATTGGGTTTTGAATTGTGTAGTGGACCTTTTTATTTGTGGGTTTGGTTTCCTGAAATGGGTTAGTTTTAGGTAAGGAGATTCTTCATGGAAACTTGAAATCCAATTACCATTTGCCGCATATTAAGATTTCCAGAATTTCAATGGGATCTTTGGATTACTGAGAAAGTAGCGCTGCCACCACTCTTTTGCATCTGTTTCAACTTTCAAGCACCGGTGTTTTCTTTTCCATTTTCTTGCCAAGCATCTTGGTATACCCAGATGGACCATACACATATCACCATATGACTTGTTGATAATGACAAAAGGATAACCACCATTTTTCATAAGATTTTCTCAAGGATATACACAGTTGGAGTCCCTTCAATCAGCCTCATTCTTCCTCACTATTGATTCTCACTCTTCATCATCCATCTGTGGAAGACTTGTCAGAACCTTGTGGATTCATGAACCTTGCGGATTCACTTTGTCCTTTCTTAGTACATAAATTTGTAAAGGAAAACAGACTATGAATTCAAGTTTGAACTCTCAAGACAAGAACCCCTTAACTAGAATGATAACAGCTCATTCAGATTTCTCATATAGCAGCAGAACAGCCCAAGGCAACTACCAAGAAGCATGATGATTTAGATCTTGCAAAGTTGCTAAAAATATGACACCAAAAAATTCCATATGTAATCAAGGGAGAAGCTGAGCTTTAACCCGTCAAATATTATTGAATGTGAAGTATTTACAATGTTAATGAGGGGTTAGTGCCATTTTAAGATGAGATAACTAATTGAAACATGTGGTGAGTATGTACAATGTCTACAAAGAAGCCAAACTCTACAAAGAAGCTCCATTGAGGTAAAATTAGACATTTCAGTTGCCGATATCGAAATATCTTGGATTGTCTGGTAAATGATATTCCACATTCAGCTGTCAAACAACAAAACAATGACCATTCTTGATTAGCAGACATGCTAATGCATAAAAAGAAAACGCAACTTATTATTCAACTCTGTCATAATCAACATTTATGCATAAAAGCCATTAAAAAAATTGATGGCGAGGTTTTAGTTTTATGTAAAGAGACTCCTGGTAGGAAATTTTGAGATTAAGGTTCGTCCTCCCATCATCAAATTCTATTTTGGAAGCAAACACTGGCCAGCCCCATGTGGAAACCAGAATCGACTCAAGAGACAACAAAGATGTTAAAAAGAAAGTTAGCAGCAAATACCATTAGCCAGAAACTTAATCCTCCCAATTTTGATAAAAGCTTAATACATCACTTCAAACAGTCAATGAGATTTACTAGCCTTGCATATAAAAATCAAGAGAAATAAAATGAGTGGGTCAACACTATTTAAGTTACTTAAGAAGAGAAAATTGTGGAAAATTCATATTGGTGGATTAACATCGCTGTAAATGCCCAACAAGCCATCATGCTTCCAAGAGAGCAAAATTTTAATTCCTAGCCAGCAACTTAAAAATTTTACCAGGGATGAGATAAAAAAAACCATTGAAAATATGCCTGGTGATAAAAACACTAAAGAACCAATGTGCCATGATAACTAAAAATCACATACCTTGCCCTCATCAGCATCTAAATGGCGTTGAGGGAAAACTACTCTCAGGTCATTGTATAAATAGAACCTGCGATCCCCTTTTGCATCTATAAGTGTCTTGTGTGGTAAAGATGTAGGATCAGATTTACATCTCTGAACTGATCTAGAAGACTTTTTAGGTGAGGAGCATATAAAACGGAGATGGAGTGCATACCGCAGAGCACCACCATGAGCATTATCATTGATCTTTGTACAACCGAGAGTTGATCTTCGGTCAATTTCAATGCATGTACCCACACCAATGCACTCCTTCCCACTAGTCCTATGGCAATTACCAGTACTGCCGTCGCTATCAAGTGCAAAAGAATCAACACCCACATTCCCCACACTTAGTAATTGCTCAGACAAATTCTCCGTTTCTATCATGTCTACCGCATTGTGGCATTCAGTTCTCTTAACATTTTGGCTGGCAGAAGTAACTGTATTTACAGGATGATTTTTGAGTGGCTGCAAGTTCTCTTCTTTCACTTTTTTTTCCAAAATTATATGCCCATCTTTCAACTCTGGCAAAGTTGTTCCAGAGGAAGCTAAAGTGACCTTCTGGCGCAAGAATGTCTGATTTGATTTCAACAGAAAACAGGAAAAAAAATTAGCTACATAGCATAATTACAAGAACAAAGTCCAAGCATATAAGACATGGAACAAACTTATAGCCAACAGCATCCTGTGATATACTGGACCTATAATTTCATATATTATATATGACAATTGACAACAACAGTCTTCCCACAATTGCCACTTCTAAACCAATAAAAGAACTCAACTCTTTACAAAATTATATTAAAATAATAAGCCGTACACCTAGATCAAGTTAAAATATTTATTAATTTGTAAAATTGGTTAGAACAATCAAGGAACCAAAAAAATAAGGCAGCTGGTACTCAATTTTGGACATGAAAACCAAAAGTCCATATTCATATTCTCACCAAAGGTCAAAGAAAATTGATTTTACTCGAACTACAACTTTGCTTGAACCTTTTCTGATCCTTAACATTCTAAAATCTCAACCAACAGATTGTTTAGCACATGTAAAAAGGAACATTTGAAATCATGAAAAGGCTGTTTTGAGTTGCATTTTAACTGGGAGAAAAGCACCTTCAATTAAAATGATTGCTTACAGATGTCCTTCATAAAAAGGGAAAAGGGATTCTAATCAACTTCTGACCTCAGGGAGCTCCAAGGCCACCACCAAGTAACCATTATATATATATATATATATATATATTTCTATATGATAAAAAGAACGTCTAATAAAACTCCAATCACCATCGAATGGATGAACCCACAATAAACTATCTTACCTTGGTACCAGCTGGCATATCGCTCAAATCATAGTTGCAAAGGAATGTGTGGAGAGGTGTTTTTTCTGGATTACTGAGAACCTACAGAAAACAAACCATTTTGATTGTAAATAAAAGTTAATTATCACATCAATAATCTGCAAGTTATAACTTCAGTCCATAAATTTAATCATCTAATGTTGGTCCAGTATATCCCCATGACAAGAGAAAGTCATGAACCACTAAATGATTCTTCATTAGTACACACAGTATTAACACATTGAACAACGGGCAGACTCATGTATCATAAATAAAATTATAGCATAATTATAATCATTTTCATGATTTCCAAAGACTTGAAATAGTTAACAAGCCACTATTATGGACAACAACAAATGGAATGAAAGTAGCCATTCTAATCAACTCACCACATCTAGAACCCATCCAATGGACACGGCTAAGGTGATAAAAGGTTCAGCAACCGTTTCAAGAGCCCAAATAGAAGGCCACTAAACCATGGCATAAAAGATGAATCACAAATAACAGAAAGCCAAAGAAAAAAAACATATGATATACTACCTCTAAAAGTAGAAAAGAAAAGCTCAATGTGTTCTGCCAAAGGAACTTAGAACCACCAATTATTTGTAGAGAAAAGCAAATTACCAGTTGCACACGCCCTTTCATAGGAATACGCAAACGGCTCCTAACAGTTTGTGAATCATCATTACTTAGGCTTTTTTTCAATTTTTGGCCTCTATGCTTGTTTGATGAATTTCCTGCAAGATCTATGGATGCATAATATGGTAAATAACAATCTCCATCCACACTGGTCACTGAAAAAGGAAGCTTCTGTGATTGCGGTGAAAAGTTCCCTCCGCTAATGCTTAATACAGCTAAGAAACCATCTATTCTCTACAAATAAGACATGACAACAAAAACAGTAAGAGACGTCTACAAAGAATAATTCCAAGAAATGAATTAAGAAGCAAAGGACATCATCAATGCAGCATCAACTTGCTACTAACCTGCGTCAGTTTTCCAGAAAAGAACCGTCCAGACAATAGTGACTCCTCAAATGAACCAACCAATGACCTACGACCAGGAAGGCCACTCGAACTTCTAACAAATCTGGCACTTTGGGAAGGAGTTGATTCTTGAAAGAAGGGCCAGCTGTCAGTAGTTCCTTCAAGGGAAGAAGGATAAAACTCTTTGTGAAAGTCAGCATCTTCAAATGACCTGCTTGCAATTCTAAACTCTCTTTCTTTTGGGGTAAAGATAATGCCTGAGTTATGTCTGGCAAGTGACTGTTCCATATTCTCCAAATTTGAACAGCCATCCTCTATGCGTTTCTTGACATCTTTGAGTCCTCCTGGGGAATGTATTCTTTCGGAAAACTTTGGACCGAGAGGGGACAATGATAGAGGAGGTGAAATTGCTTTTTTGGGGGATAAGATTATTAAGTTGCTATGGGATCTTCCTTCACTTGATTCTTTGAAATGATCAAATCCAGGAGAGTATAAACAAGTACCATGACTGTGCGAGTCCTCATTTTCTAACAAAGGACCATCAGAAATAAAAATAGATGGTCTTCTGTTATTATTATATAACACATTCTTTTTATCCAAGTAACTGGATAAAGACCAGGATGATGCAGTCAAATTGCTATTGCTACCAACATTTGCTTTCTTGTAATCATGAGGAGCAGAAACATTTAACTTACTGTTTAGAGCAGAGGAATTCATTTGTGAATCATGGTAACCAATGTCCATACGATCACCCTCAAATTGTTCAGCAGAAAGCATACTATTTAGAGGAGACAATAACCTTTTCCTAACAAGTGGCCCACTCAGCTCAGTTCCATTCACTGCAAGGCCAGCAACAGAAGAAGCTGGAAGATGATCAGCAGAAGATCCCTCCATTCCATTATTCACAGAACTTGTTCCACGTGATTCAAAACCAATGATCCGGGAAGCAGGGTTTTGGATGTTCCTTCCATTCTTACAAGTAATTCGACAAAGTTTATCAGCAGAACCAGTTATCAACCCATGAAAATTGGCAGTAACATCCACTGCCCCAGTAAACCTCAAGGAATTGTCTGGAAATTTTGAGTGCTCCAAGGAAGTTTTCCACCGAAAATCTCCCAAAGAACAACTTAATGCATCCCGTACTGTTCGACTTATATTTCCTTCATGCAATCCATCCAAATCACAGGTGCTTGCACCAGCAAATCGTCGTGGGCTTTGCAAAAATGAGTCATAAGATGCCGCAGGATCTTCATTAGTATCATCACTAGAGGAAACTTGTGGCAAGCCCATGTCTCAAATTTGTTGACACAAATATCGTGTATACCTTGTAGAGCTGAATAATTTATCCGCTCCTTTCTGTCATACCAAGTGAGTCTATTCAACTTCTAATTTCATAGCATTTACCTTTTCCATTTCAGTTCTCCCAACTGATTGGAAATTCTCTATCATATAACTGAAACAATATTCAGGCTTCCTAATCCTACAAGAGTGATTGAATCAAAGCGCACTAAGAGGCTCCCTCATTCTAAATATAATCAAAACGCAAATGAATCCACAAAAGCAATTTCCTAATCTACAGAAAAGCCAGCATTATGTATCCACCAAAGGCATCCACATTTCAGCTACAACTACTTTGTGAGATTGCATAGAGAATACCGAGCACATACTAATTACCCAACAATAATGAACAGCACAGATTTTCTGACCTCCAAACCAGCAGACAATGAAGCACCTAGAATTCATGGTTGTTAACAGAATGGATGCAACTGCCTGATAAAATTCAATCAAACAGGCAAAAATATATATATAAATTAGTTGTACAAGTTTAAGAAAACACTTCCATTTGATTGAAATAGGAATTTGACCCAATAAGACTAACTAATTTCCAATCCTTATGCAACTTCCTGATCAAATTCAATCAAAAAGGCAATATATATATAAATTAGCTGTACAAGTTTGAGAAAACACTTCCATTTGATTGAAATAGGAATTTGACCCAATAAGACTATCTAATTTCCAATCCTCAACACAGCTACCAACACACACATACAAAAAAAAAACCATCTGATAAACTTGAATCAGCATGACCTATGAATGATTTAATCCAAACGCAAGTATAGGAAGCTGAACTTAACATTAACATAGAATCCAAGATGACAAGTCAATTTTCAATGGCTCGGGAAAAAAAAAACACATAATACATGCAAATATAGATATAGAGTGAAATGGACAACAAAAGCAATACTTCAAAAAAACTCTCACTCTTCAATCTAACACTGAATCTGAAAAGCTCTCACTCTTCAAAAATTGCATTAGAAAAAAAGCACCTCAAAATCAAAGCCA
This sequence comes from Garcia nutans, assembly GCA_947685225.1. Lineage (NCBI taxonomy): Eukaryota > Viridiplantae > Streptophyta > Magnoliopsida > Malpighiales > Euphorbiaceae > Garcia > Garcia nutans. The sequence continues at coordinate 19,721,365 of CANTUV010000018.1, read as the reverse complement.
ACTCCAATCTACCATTTCTTAGGAAAAAAAATTTCCAAGACCCAAAAATTATTTCAACCAGCAGGCAACCCCAACAACAAGGCAAATAGAGAACAGAAACCAAAAGTACCCACAAGCAGATTCCTTCAACCGATCAAAAACAACGAACTTAATAGAGTTTGCTTGTACGGCACACATTCACCACAACCCTCCTAACTTGAGTCATCAACCACCCACCACAAGCAACATTCTTTTTTTATCATTATTATTTTTAAAGCTAAAAATATATATTATCTTCAAGAAAAAAAGCCCACAAAAATTAACTAGAACAAGAACCAGAAACGCAATCAGAGCATTTTCATACTGAATTATCAAATGAACAAATTAAATAAATAAACAAATAAATATGCGAAAACTATAATTTAATCTGATAAATGGGACGCACCAATTAAGCATGTGATCAAGGAATCTGGTAGATAGGACATTTCAATGGTGATCTGCCATGTATTTCAATAAATACCCAAATCATAAAACTAGAAGATAAGAATTTATAACATCAAATCTTTGAAAGAGAAAGATAAATACACGGTTCTTCTTCGTCACACACAGATGCAAATAGATAAATATTAAAAAAAAAAAGGTTCTTTTTTTTCCTGTTCCTTTTTCTGGGTGTGCTTAGAAATGTAGATGGAGAAGAAAGAGAAGGTGGATGTGAGTTTCTAGAAGAAGGGAGAGCCATGTCTAAGTGCGTCCCTCTCTGTTTATAATCCCAAATTACAACCTCTTTTTTGCTGCCTTATTTAGTTTTAATTATTATTTATTATTATTATTTTCTTTTTCTCTGCTGTAATTTGTAAATTGAACTCTCACTTCAATGGCTTCTTACTTTCTTTTCTTTTTTTCATTACAACAACAATTTTTTTTTGTTAAAATCATTCTTTTTTTTTATTAATTTTGTTCCATCACTTGCACAAATATCTCTGCATAATTTCTACGTGTTCAAGCTCATTTGATCATCTGTTCAAAAAAAAAAAACTCATTTGATCATACAAAATGGGCTTCTCATTTTCTTATAAAGTTAGTTTCAATGAATATATTATATATAAAATATATTATATATAATAATAATCCAGCTCAAAAATGTATATATTGTATATAATAATAATTAATTTAAATATTAAATATTATTTTATTATTTACCAAGTGTGTGTTTTAATTGATTAATTAAAAAAAATTAGAATTTCTTTTACATCAATGTTTTATGTCTAATAATTTAGAAATGAAGACTTAATATCAATACATAAAATTAATATATAATACTCTATAAATTTTAACTTAATAATATAATATGTTTTTAAATCATAAAACCATAAATTTAATAACCATGAATGTATAATTTGATTACAAAAATTATATATTATTTTTATTTAAATATCAAATTTAAATTATAAGTATTTTTCCATCACATATAATTAATAAAAAACTTTCATTTCAAAAATACAAAACTCAAATAATTACATATTTTATCTATCATACTATGAAACGATTACTAAATGAGTATGCTGCTTGCTTGCTTTCTTAACAATAATAATAATGAATATAGAAATGCCATAATCATAATTAAAACTAAAATATGTATTTTCCATTATGAAGAATTATCATTTTAGTAAAAATTTTAATTAATTAATTTTTATTTTATACTTCTTCTATCCCGATCATCGTATTCAATTCATATATATTTATTAAAAAAATTATTAAAATTTTTAAATATTATATAAAATTATTTTAAATAAATTAAAATAAAATCTATTAATTTATTAATATTATATTTTTATTTTATTAATTAAATTATTAATATTAAAAATTAATTAACTTTTATTAATTTTATAAAATAATAATTTAAGAGAGATAATTTTTTATAAAAGTAACAATTTTATAGAAACAAAGGGAGCAATCCAGAAGCATTTTAAATTTATGAAATCTTGAACATGAATTTTAATTAAAACTAAGTGTATAGAAAAAATTAAGCTATAAAAATAATTTTAATTCTACTAATTAATGGTGATTGACACATAAAAATCACTTATAAAAATTTTAAATCCTAAATAAATTAAAAGAGAATACCAAAAAAAAAGAATAAGTAAAAAATTAGGCACTTGGATTTGAACTAAAAGAAAAAAAAAATAAAAGGAGAAAAAGTCAAAAGGAGAAAGTCATGGCATAGCATGCCTAATTGCCTTTGCTAATTTTTCTTTTTCCTTTTTTTTAAATTTTAAGAAAAAAAAATTATTAAAATAAAAAATGGCGCGTGGTTCTTTCTCACGCAGTCATGCGCGATATGAATGATGACTTCACACTTATTTTTCATAATATTTCATGTATAATAATTAGAGATATGCAGAGGGTGATATTCGGTTGAATTAGACATATTTTCTAACTCGACCAAACTTAATATTGGAAGAAAAAAACTTAATCTGAAGCCGATAAAGAATAAGAGAATAATATTTTCTAACGTATTTTTAAAAATTTTTTATTTTTTTATAAAAAATATTTTAATTATTTTATTATAAATTCATTATAAACTATATAAAATCTATAAACTCATTATAAATTTATTAAAAATTAATTATAAATTCTTTATAAATTAATAAAAAATTACTATTTTAATAAATATTTTATAAATATAATATATTTAAAATTATTTTTAATTTTTTCTATATATTTTTATAAAAAATTCAAAGAATAATAATTTCGATCGACCAGCATAAACTTTGGTTTGGATCAATTCAAGGCGGGTGGGTTATGATTGGGCTTCTCAAGTGAGCCTCCATTTTGTGCTTTATTTTCCAATTCTTGAAAAAAAAAATATGCATTGCACGTTCACATAAAAAAAATTCTTACTTTATAAATAATATACAATTATTTTTTATAATTATATACTTAAAAAGTTAAAAATAAAAATAAAAACGTTAGATTTTTCCAATTTTTAGAAAGGCAGAGAGCCAGAAAGCATAAACCACAAAATCAAGCAATCAAAATACCAAAAAACAAGTCAAAGAAATTAAACCAAACCACTAAAAAACATGTAGACAACATGCAAAATGAAAATATCATCTTACATATTCTAGAAAGCATAAACTAATTGATATAAATAATTCTCAATCAACCGATCATCTAAACCTGAAAAAAAAAAAGCAAAAACTGTCAATCAATTTCTACTGTACATAATTATTCATCCGACCAAATTTATTTATATCACTATGGATCGAGCGGGTTCGGTCGAATCCAAACATTTTGTTCTCTTCCTGATAATAACACTTTTAACAATTTATGCATTAATAAGTAAATAAAATTTAAAATTTTAACAGCTTAGTCTGTTTGATTAATCCAGAAAAAGTTATTTTTAGAATATTAATTAATTAATTAAATTTATAATAAAATTGAGAAGCTGCCATGTTACCTTCAATTAATTATTTAGAAGTACGTGGAAACAGTAGATGTCTCACATATGTCCCTTCTTGCTCGGAATCAACAGTCAACGAGGCCAATTTTTTTAATTTTAAATTAAAATTAAAATGAACTCGTGTACTTCATGTAATATTTTCAATTTAAAACGAAATTAGTCATAACTGTTTGACTAAAAATAAAAGTGAAATCTCTGACCTTGAATCTATGTAAACTTCGGGCATGTTGAAGAATGCAAAATCCTCTACCAATCGCGCTTGATCTTGACTCCGACCAAATAATTGTATGAATTTCTCTAAAGACTACTAAGAAATCAAAATTCTTAAATTTCTTGTAACCAGTTTATTTAGATTTTACAATTGAAAATTTAATATTTGCAAGAGAGTAAGATGTGAAATCACTGAAGAACAATTCATTTTAATATACCATACTCAAATTAGATAAGATGAAATATTGTATTCACAAGATACTTGGATAAAATAACAAAATAAACAAATTGAATATCAGGACTTAGGAACAAAGCTATCAGGACTCATGAACAAAGAAGAAATTTTTAATCTATCTCAAAGTAGATTGTTTTTTTCTCGGTTGTCTATGTAAGATAATCAATGTCCCTCTGTTTTTTTCTCGGTTGTCTATGTAAGATAATCAATGTCCCTCTTTCTTTCTTTTGTTCTTTTTAAACTTCTTTTCTCATAATGGTTCATGATTCTTAGACTCACAAACACTAAGTTGCTATTGTTAATTTGCCTTGAATTTATTTGGTTAAAAATCAACGCCCACTAATGCTAAATTTATTGACAAAATAATAGCCAATCAACTTCAATTTATTTTGGACAAAAGTTGCTACATGTATTGAATTATGTTGACAATTCATACCCATTCATTTGCTTAAATTTTCGATAATTTTTTAGGTCAATAAATATTGATAAATTTTTGTATGCAAATGGCTATATTATTATGACCAATCTCTCATATTCTATAAATAGAGATATACGGCTCATTTTAAAATATAGAGTTGGAAGTGGTGTGAGATTATAAAATAAAGTTCTTTGAGTAATTTATTTCAAGTATTTTGAGAGCTCCTCAATTAAGTGAGTGAATGCATTAGATGTAATTGAATTTAGGGTTATGAGTGTAATTTATCTAAATTTGTACCACTTTCAGTTTATTAATGAATTTCAATCTCTCTTTCGTTCATGGATGTAGGCTAACATGGAACCACATTAATTTGTGTATTCTCATTTATTTTCTTTATTTTGTTTATCGCATTTTTTAAGATAAATATTTTATTTTTATATTCAATACTAACAAACTATTATCAGTGTTTTGCTAATATTTATTTAAGATTAATTATGATGACAACAAAAATTTGATATTAAAAAATTTAAGCATAATATGAGTTTCACTATGTTGCAAGTTAAGATGAAAGTAATCTTGACGCAAAACAGTTTGCATAAAATTATATTGGATAAGGATAAGTTGCATACTACGATGGATGAAGATAAAAAGGTGAAGATTGATGAGAAGACCCTATATATAATTCATCTTTGCTTCTCCAATGAAGTATTACATGAAGTCCTTGATTATAAGACAATTAAGAATTTATGGGACAAGTTAAAATTTTTGTATATCACAAAGAATTTCACCACCAAGCTAATTGTCAAGCACTGTCTATACACTTTCTTTATGGCAGAAGGTACATCTATCAAATCTCATATTAATGAGTTCTCCTCAATTCTTTTGGACTTAGCGAATATGAAGATTAAGTACCAAGATAAAAGATCATACTCTTATGTTGCTTCATTCACTACCTCCATCATATAAGAACTTTAGAGAAATATTAATTTACAGTAACAAGTCTCTAAAATTGGAGGATGTGAAAGCATCTTTTTATTGTAAAGAGCTCTTTGACAAAGAACTCTCTACTAGCCATTCTGATGATCCAACAGAGAGTTTGATTATTAGAGAAAATTTTTCTACAAGGGAGCCTAGTAGTTGTAATTAATCGAGATCAAAATTGAAGTCGAAAAATAATCATCTAACTTACAATTATTGTAAGAAGAAATGACACATTAAAGCTGAATGTTTCAAGCTTCAGAACAAAAATAAAGAAAATAAACAGAAAATTGGAAATCCGCTAAGGCCAGTGTTGACTAGAATGAGGTTTAAATCAGTAATGTCTACATCGTGATTGAAGATGGTACTAAATCCAAACATTGATGTATTTAAGATTCTACTTGCTTATTCCATATATGTCTTTATAGAGATTGTTTTTCCTCTTATGAACCAACTGACAAGGAAGTTATTTTAATAAGCAATAATCATCTTTGCAAAGTTGCCAGAATTGATAGTATCAAAATAAGGATATATGATGGTGTGATTAAAAAATTGACTGATGTTCTATATATTCCTGATATGAGAAAGAATCTCTCATCTCCTTATTTGCTTTGGATAATTTTAGATGCAAATTTTCTCGTGAAGGTGGAGTTTCGAAGGTTCTAAAGGGTGCTCTTATTTTGATGAAAGCAAATTTAGTTGGTAAATGATATGTATTGCAAGGATCTACGGTCATTGAATCGGCTCCAATTTCTTTTTCTATATCAGATTCAAATGTGATTAAGTTATGGCATATGAGACAAGGACACATGAGTGAAAAAATATCTGAAAATGTTGAATAAAAGGGGACTTCTTGATTGCCAAAGTACAACAAAGTTGGAGTTTTGTGAACATTGTATTTTCATCATGTATAAAATGGTTAGATTCAGTACATGAGTTTACAGAACTACGAGTACTTTGAATTATATTCATTCAGATCTTTGGAGACTAGCACACACTCCTTTGAAAGGTAATGCTCTGTATATACTTACCTTTATTATTTAGTACTCAAGAAAGATATGAATTTACTATTTAAAGCAGAAAAATGAGCTTTTGTTACTTTTAAGCAATGAAGGCTTTGGTTGAAAAGCAAACAGGTAAAAAAGTGAAGTGCCACTGCACTAACAATGGATTAGAGTTCTGTGATGGTGAGTTTAATAAATTTTGCAAAAATGAGGGCATTATGAGATATCTTATAATTAGAAGAACTCTATAATAAAATGGCATAGCCGAGCACATGAGCATAACTCTGTTGGAGAAAGTCTGGTGCATAGTGTCTAATTCAGGTTTGGTAATGGATTTTTGGGGAAAAGCAACTTCTACAACCTACAATTTAGTGAATCATTTTTCATATGCATCGATTGAATGCAAGACTCCAAAGGAAGTATGGTCTGGTAATCCTACAAATTATTCTAATTTATGAGTGTTTGATTGCCCTGTTTATGTTCATGTTAATGATGAAAAAACTTGAACCTGTATCTAAAAAGGCATATTTATCAGTTGCCCATTTAGTATAAAAAGATATAGAGTTGTGCTTCCTAATCCAAAATCAGCCAAAATTGTTATTAGTAGAAATATTATATTAGATGAGTCTGTCATACTCCAATCAGGAAAAGAGTATATTGTTTCTTTTGATATAGTCATGCAAAATTTAAAGAAGCAAGTGGAGGTTGAGATTGAGGTAGAGAAGACATCTTCACAAATAAATTTCATTCAAAGCCCAATTAAGTTATATACTCCTACAGAGGTAGAAGAGTTAGCAGAAGAGAAGCAATATTCCATTTGTGAGTCGGGATTTTCACTCCCACTCCCGGTGTAATGGTTCTTGAATCTTCGGCACTGTTAGGCTCAGGGTCATAGAGAATACGAGCCTAAACCCGGACAAAATGAAGTCACCGCCCGGACGGGCTGAAAAAATAGAAAAGGTTGAATGACTCGATTCCTAAGAAATTTTTAATCCCCTATTGGATTTGAAAAGTTGGGTACGCATAGGGAAGGTGAAAAGTGGCCCAACACTCCCATAACGCCCGATTCATTGGAACTGGCCTCCTTTTTCAGGTCTAAACATTGTTAAATTCTTAAAATATTATAATATCATATATACTACATGCAATAAAATAAAATATCATATTATTAATTAAAATAAATCAATCAAAAGATGGACACCCATACAAGATGAAAATATGCCCTTACAAATGTCCAATGTCTAAAGGATAAACAAGATAAATAAATAAAATGGGACACCTACTAAAAGGTGAAAATATGTCTCTTACAACTATTCCAAAGTCTTTAAATAATTTAAAATATAGAAAATAAATAAATTAGATAAACAAGACACCTACGAGTAAAAAATGCCTTTTATAATCTCAAAATTTCAAATAATAAGAAAATACAATCCATAAGCAAATAAATCATAATAATATACATTATCATTAAACAATAATAAATTGGGACTTAAATATAATGAAATCAACAAAAGGTACAATACATAAATAAACATTAACTCCCTTAACGAAATATAGGTGCATACGAAAAATCTATTTTATAAACTAGGATTTGAAAAATAATAAATTAGGATTTTTTTTAGGATTTTGTAAGTTAGGGTTTGAGTTTTAGGGTTTTGGATTTAAGGTGGAGGTTACTAGATGTTTAGGATTTGGTTTAGGTTTTGGGAATTAGGGTTTGGTTTAAGTTACTGGATCTAGCGTTTAGATTAGGGATTAGGAATTTTAGGGTTTAACAATTTTAAGGTCTCGAATTAGGGTTTAAGAAAATTGGGTCTTAATAATTTAAAAATAATTAGGGTGCTGGAAAGAATAGTTTAGGGTTTTTAAAAAATTAAATTAGGGTTTTGATAATTTAGAAAAATACATAAGGTTTTGAAAATTAATATGGCATTTTAGGATTTTGGAAAAAATATTTTAAGGTTTTGGAAAATAAGAGAATAATTAAACAATTTTAAGCTACTGAAAAAATTAATATCAAAACAAAAAAAAAACCAAATATTTAAAAGAAAACATGTTATGGCTACTGTATGCTTAAGTAAATTAAGTTTAGTATGCAAAATCTGCGTTGAAGGCTCCATCAAAATGGTTGTTGATCCAAAGCTACCGTTTGTAACACTGGATGTTTCTGGTTGAGCAAAAACCAAAGGCTATGGTCACTGCCTTTGGTAAATGGATTATTAATGAACTCTTGTTAATTACAACTCTTGCCCAATGTTAATGGTTACTCTTTTGATTCTTCTAGCTTAATGTTACTGTCTTTTTTATTGTTGTCGTTGCTTCTTTAATGGCGTTCAAAACTTGTTATTTATAAGCAAACAATCGATCAAACTCTTAATCTAATTATGCTAATCTGTCTTTTAAATGAATTCTAAGCTAATTAGGAAGCTGGTTGGCCTAAAACTACTTAAAACCATGTCGATCTGGAGCCTTACTTATGTCGACCTGGCTCCTCCAGGTCGACATAAGTAATGGCTCAAGTTGACCTGGGTCGTCCCGACTTAAATTAATAATGTATTTTTTATTTTTTGGACTAAACATTTTTACTTTGGGTCGAACAAACTTAATTTAGGGTTTTACACATTTAATCAATTGAATTTATGTCATTTCAAACCGGACTGACTTATTTAAAAGTTATAAATTAGGTTTAAATCTTTTAAAGTCGGATTAAATTTATTTGGCATTCTTTAATCAGGATCATACCAACTTAGGGTCAAAAGTAAGGGTCTACACCATTGCTAGAAGTAAGCTACAAAGAGAGAAAATAATGCCTCCAAGATTAGCATATTATGTTACTTTTGCATATATTATTTCATAAGAAATTGAAGAAACCAATGAACCTTCCATATATTCAGAAGCCATTTCTTGTAATGATTCCTCTAAGTGGTTGATTTCTATCCAATAGGAGGGAAAATCTCTTCATAAGAATAGAACTTGAGAATTAGTGAAACCTCATAAAGATAAGAAAATTATTGATTGCAAATGGGTCTTTAAAAAGGAAAGATGGCATTCCAGGTATTGAAGATACAAGATATAAAGCACGGTCGGTCACCAAAGGCTACAGTCAGGTACAAGAAATTAATTTTAATGATATTTTCTCACCTGTTATTAAACATAGCTCTATTTGTGCTTTGCTTACTCTAGTTGCTATGTATAATTTAGAGTTGAAACAACTGGATGTTAAGACTACCTTCTTGCATCGTAAACTTAAAGAGAAAATTTACTTATAACAACCTGAGGGTTTTGAGATTGAAAGCAAAGAAGACCATGTGTGCTTATTAAATAAATCATTGTATGATTTGAAGCAGTCCCCTCGACAGTGGTATAAACGATTTGATTCCTTTATGGTTGAGCATGGTTATTCTAGGAGCCAGATATGTATATTTCAGAAAATTTGATAATGACTCATTTATTTATTTGTTACTTTATGTTGATGATATGCTTATTGCCGCCAAGAATATGTCGGATATCAACAAGTTAAAAGAAGAGTTAAGTGGTGAATTTAAAATGAAAAATTTGGGAGCAACTAAGAAAATTCTAGGTATAGGGATTCAAAGAAAAAGGACTTCAAATAAACTTTATCTAACTTAGAGAAGATTTGCTGAGAAAATTTTACAGCGTTTTGGGATGAAAAACACTATACCTATAAGTATTCCACTTAATGCTCATTTTAGACTTTATGTTGTTTTATCACCATAGTTTAAAAAACATGTTGAGTACATATCACATGTTCCTTACTCTAGTATTGTTGGTAATGTTATGTATGTCATGGTTTGTACTTGTCCTAATATTACTTATGCAGTTAGGGTGGTTAGTAGATATATGTCTAATTCGAAAAAAGAGCACTGACAAGCTATAAAATGGATATTGAGATATTTGAGGGGCATTACTATTAGTTGTTTGGAATTTGAAAAAAGTAAGAAAATTATGATTGGTTATTTTGATTCAGATTATGCAGGAGATCTTGACAGAAGAAGATCTATCGATGGTTATGTGTTTACCCTTGGTGATTGTGCTATCAATTGAAAAGCTATTTTATAGTATACAGTTGTATTAACCACTATATAGACAGAGTATATGACAATGATTGAAGCTGTGAAGGAAGCTATTTGGCTAAGAGGCTTGTCTAGAGATCTTAGTCTGGATTCAGGAGTTACTGTTATCCATTGTGATTGTTAGAGTATTATTCACTTGAAAAAGAATCAAATGTTTCATGAGAGGATAAAACATATTGATGTAAAGTATCATTTTTTTTTAGATATTATTTCTCAAGGAAATATAATTATTAAGAAGATAAGTACTATAGATAATCCCGTTGATATGATGACTAAGTATCTTTTAGTAAGTAAGTTCAAACACTATTTGGACTTAATTGGTATTTGTGATATTTAAATTTGGCCGAGAAACTATTCGGAGAAAGTAGATAGGAATTCTTTAATTTTGATACAATGAATTCAAGTCAAGGTAGAGATTTATTAATTTACCTTGAATTTATTTGATAAAAAATCAACACCCATTAATGCTAAATTTATTAACAAAATAATAGCCAATCAACTTAAATTTATTTTGGACAAAAGTTGGCACCCACATATGTCGAATTCTTGGCAATTTATATCCAACCATTTGCTGAAATATTTTATAATTTTTTAGGCCAATTAATATTGAAAAATTTTTATATGCAAATGGCCATATTATTATGACCGATCTCCAACACTGTAAATAGATATGTGCAGCTCATTTGTATAATATAAAGTTGAGAATGGTGTGAGATTGTAAAATAAAGTTCTTTGAGTAATTTCGTTTAAGTATTTTGAGAGCTTCTTAATTAAGTGAGTGAATGTATTGGATGTAATTAAATTTAGAATTATGAGTGTAGTTTATTTAAATGTGTATTACTTTTAATTTATTAACCGATCTGTTCTTCACCCATAAATAAAAATTAATGTAGAATCACATAAATTTATATATTTTTATTTATTTTTTATTTATTTTATTATATTTTTTAAATAAATATTTTATTTTTACATTTAATTATAATTGGTATTTTTATAGGATTATGGGATTGCTTTTGTTAAAAAATAGGAGTCAACCGCTGAGAAGTGGAAGGCTGATAAAAATCCACGTTGGCATTTTCAAAATTGTGCCTCTTTATAAGTAATTGGGCCTAGTCTTTTTTTTTTTTTTTTTGTGTAAATAAATGCTTCCCGTGTACTTTTGGCTTGTAGAACCAAAAAATCACACATTAATGGGAATCATTGTGGATTCTAGGAAATTTTAGAAAATAGGCTATCGAAAGCTATAGCCTAAGCTTGCTTTGTGTCAGATGACTCTTTACTTATTTGATCGTTATCTCTTTTTAATTTTTAAAGTTGTAATTGATTTGCCTTCTTTTGCATCCCAAAAAGCTGAGGTCATATAGTCCTATAAATTTAATTTTTAAAGTTGTTATCTTCTTAAAATCACACAACGCCTTCCTTCATTCCTCAACTATTACTTTCAACTTTCGAAAATGGCCTCTGGTAACACTTCAAATTCTTCTCATGCTTAAAAGCTGAGGTCTCAAGTCTCAAATATTTTCCAGGGAAAGATTTGTGGCCATACCTCTCTCTTGAGTAAGTTCCCTTTCTACTTAGCTTCCTTCCATTTTTTTAACTTTCCTAAAGTTAGTGTTAATTTTTTTTTTCTTGTGGCAAGGATTCTATCCAAATCTTTCAAGTTGTGAACTCAAAGCTAATGAGTTCTTCACCATCAACCATGCGGATTCAACCTCTACTTTGTTTGTTTCACCTTTCCTGTTTCTTTCTCATACTAATACCATTTTTGAGAATTCATCCTCTCTCTCTAAGTTCTAGCCTCATGGTGGCATAGAATGGACCTTAAGCGCCTTCGCCCTCATTTCCACAAAGAATGGACGGGAGTTCTCCAGCTCGTTTCTATTAGCACTACCTTCATGCAACTAAACACTAAACTTGTGGGCATGACCCTTCATTTTTTATGCCCTAAGCTAAATTCCTTCTTTTTTTCTTCAGGTCCTATGTCCATAATCTTGAAAAATATTTTTTGCCTTACTGGACTTTTCTATTCTAAGTGACGACGCCGTTTGTCTTCTTGATCTTGATAAGTCCCATTATTCTGAAGTAGATGCAACCTCTACGAGCCAATATTTCTATAGTAACTTGATACGCGCTTCTTGTAATCTCCTCGATTCCCCGTCGAGTCTGAGCATATTGATTTTCTATGGGTGGGTGCCTCGTAAATATTTTTTTTATTAATTATATAAAAAAATATGTAAAATTTAAATTCGAAAATTAAATGTGAGCGATATGATGTCTTTGCTATCAAACTATATCTTAAATAAAAATTAAATTTATAATTTTAAATATTTCTTTCTCACATTTAATAATAAAATTATGGTATGAAATTATTATAAGTTGAAATATTTTTATAGTAATTAAAAACAGATAATTAATTTTTTGAAAAATATTTTCCGAGTTATTTTTTGCTAAACAAACTAAGCCTAGCTTAGGTTACTTTCTTTTATATCCTTCTTTTTCTTTTGCAATCTTTTTTATATATTAAAATGTCAAATTAAAAAGCTAGTATCGATAGGAGAATGAGTATGGGGTTTGTAATAAATTTTAGGATTTAAAAATATATTAATTTTAAAATAATAATACGAACTAAAAATATTAAATACGATAAATTTTAAGAGTTTTGCAGTGACTTAATTAAAAATTAATCATGTTTGAAATAGAGGTTAAAAACATTTGGGATTAAATGGATTTGAATTAGGAAGGTTTCCAGGTTTAAGTGTTGTTTGAGTTCAAATTGGATTCCTTATGGGGTAGAGATTTTCAAGTTAAACACCAACTGGAGTGACATGAAAAGGACCTACAGAGAAATCTAGCAGCTGCAGCAGTGAGCCTCGCAGGACTGCGGCACGTGCCAAACCTTCATTACATACACGCACCCTTCAAACATTGAAGGTTATATGATTGTTCTTTTCACGAAAAATTGGGGCCTAGAATTAAGTACAAATTACCAAATGCATATATATAATACAAGAAAAAAAAAAAAAGAAAGCTTGCATATTAAACATTTGTATATCATATGCACACTTGGCGAAATAAGGATTCAATTGAAGGGGGGTAAAATTTTCAAATGAAAAAATTATAAATAAATTTATATTTAATTTTATTTTTATATTTAAAATTAATATAAATAGTTAGCATTAATATTTATATTTATATTTATTTTCATATTAAATATTTAACTGTTCAAATTTTTATCATTTTATTTTAATATTTAAATATTATTTTAAAAAATTATACAATATATGTTATTTTTAAATAATATTTATAAATTTTTTGAGATAGTTTAAAAAATATTTAAACTAATTATTTTTTAATAAATTTATATGATAGAATAATTTTTGCAAACTAATTAATCTAGTCATAAAATTTTTAAACCCAATTTATAATTAACTTGCAAAATAATTATTAATATTAATTTTAGGGTATAAATTGAAAATAATTAAAGATAATAAATATGTAGAGTATATTTATTAATTTAATATATATATTGTAAAGATTTTAATATAATAGATATTAAATTATATATTATAATATATTTATTAATATATAATATATATAAATATATAAATATATATATATATGTATGTATACACACAATATAATTTTGGTGAAGGGGAGGGCAATATTTATTATACACACACAATATATTTTTTTTGGGTGAAATATACACACACAATTACACAACATATATATATATATATATATATATATATGTACACACTATAATTATCGAGGGGGCAAGTGACTCCACATGGGTCCGGCCCTGATTTGCACAAAGCTCAAAGTTGTTAATTAAAAGACCATACTAACTCTTTAAAAAGCTAAAATGCCTCAAAACACTATTAAAACGATGCCATTTTTGCTATGGATTTGAGAAAAAAAAAACTCATTAATAGATCCACTTATTAATACAAAGACGAAAACATCCTCAAAGCATAACCACTTTGCATTGAAAGTTCAGGGATGAGATTGGCATTTAAGTCAAAATTGATTGCTATATCGTATTGTTATTGATGTTTAAGCTATTGCTTGCAGATTCTATCGTGACATCAATGGAGATAATATTGTATCCATTCCAAGATTCAGTGTGACTATACATCCAAAGCATAATATCCAATAACATAAACAAGTTCATCTCATGAACAAAAATCTCTGAAAAGTTTGGTGAGGTAACATCTTTAAATCTTTTACAATTGATAAGAACATGGCTGCTATTTCCTAAAAGGGTCTAGCTGCTTCTTCCAGCATCTTCTTCACTCGTCAGTTTCTCTCTCTCTTTGAGAACCTGAAAATGTCAAATAAAGAGGGATGAAACACCCCATTGTCATTATTCTCCCAAATTAGCTTTAATTAGGAAAACAAAAATTTCTTACCTCCAATGCCATATCCTCTGTGGTCACTGAATCCAAATCGTAATAGCCTAATTTAGCAGCTACTTCTGCTTAAAACAAGAAATTATTAGGATTTTAATGAAACAAACATAACTAATTTGTAACGAGCTAGATAAATCATGGGGATATACTTTGAAGGGAAACCTTAGCATCAGCTGTAGCGTATCCTCCTCTCATTTCTTCATATGTAGCAATTAATTGAGTTAATACCTGGTTATTGGAAGTTACATCCATTAGAGATCAAACTTCAGCAGGGCTCAGTAGCAAAACAAGTTACTCGGCCTAATATTGAACAATTTCAAATAACAGGGAAGATTAGGCACATTAAATAATTAACAGCACAACAGCAAAAACAAGACCTCTGATTGAGATGCAGAAGCTATTTCTGATGTGGGAAATTGGGTCTGGTCTTCATTCATCGTTCTATCGACGATGTCCAACGGTACATCAATCCATAGTGAAATTCCATGTCTCAATAGCGCCCTATATGATTACAGAAAGCCAGGATGTAAGCAAAAAAGAATGAAAGTAATAATAACTATATATACTATTCATGAGGAAAAGAGGCAGAGAATTTACACACTAGCACAATCATGGTTCATATTAATACAGGTTAGTGGAACTCTGAACCGCACCATCTCCAGCACATACAACCACCCTACCCATTGATGATAACTGCTTCAATACTTCTGTCTGTAGCAAAATGCAACACAAAAATAAGTTATCTAATCATCTAAATCAATGCAGTTTTCCATAAATTCCAGCCCTGAGGCCTCTGCCAATCTGAGATGGCAGGCTTCACATGCATCCACACACCGCCTCTCAAGACTAAGATCAAGTTGGTATCCAAAAGACAAACAAACAATATTTAAAATGGTTTTTGAAAATGAAATAACCTCAGATTCGCCAAATCCCTTCTCATCAGCTTCCCTGAAAGATTTGGCAGCAGATGCACCACCGGCAGCTTCCTCTACCAAACTATCACTGAAAGCAAATGACTTAATGATTAAAACTGAACTATCCATAACTTCACAAGATCCGCAAAAGCAACATTTCAAAACATAAATATATACCTGTCAAAATAATAATACCGCAATGAATCTGCTAGAAGCTTTCCCAAGCTGATTTTAATAGAACTTTTCATTCCTTGTTTCCACATGGAAATAAATTAACCCAAAAATTACTATAAAAAGCAAACATAAAAAATCATAAATGAAGTCTCCAAAAACGAATATTAATCAATCTGTGTTAAGTGGTTTACAATGTAATGCTTACCCACAAGAAAAAAAGAAGTTCCTCTGAGTTCTGAGCAACTATCTGCTGCTCTTTTTTAAATTAAAATTGAAAACCAAAATATGAACACTTTTCAGTTCTAATCAATCAAAAAGATTAAAAAAATGAGATCATTAATTTAAAAATCTCACTTTTACTGCTAGAGAAATGTCAATCACAGCAACCTCTGTCACTGTACAACAAAAAACACAATTACTGAATAATAAACAAGAAAAACCCAATTAAACTAAAGGAGGTTAAAAGGGTTTCAGAAACTCACCGGAAGTAGTAGTTTCTTCGGGAAGACAGAAAGTAGCAGTGGGAGATTTTGGGAGTGAAGTGGGAGATGCAGTGAAAAATGTAGGTCCATGAAATCGAGGTTTGTGTTCGATAGAAGGAAACAAGGAGTGAAAGGATTGAGCGAGAATGCGAAGCAATCGAGTGGGGAAGATAGTTGAAATTGCCACCGCTATCGCCGGCTGTGATGGTGGTGCAGCAGCTGCTACGGCGGTTGCTGTCATTATCTCCATGAACGAGTTAGTTACCTGTTCCTTCTCTGATGTAAAATTGCAATTTGTAATATGGTATGGTTTAGTATCCTTTTCAGATAGCATACGGGCTCCTTACCAAAATTGTGCTTAGCCTTTTATTTTTTCGAGGGATATTTTAGTAATTTTATAATAAATTTATCACTAATTTATAATAAATTATATAATTTAATAATTCATAATAAATATATAATAAATTTATAATAACTTATTTAAATTTAGTATCTTTATAAAAAAAATTTAATATTTGAAATATTTTTAAGAATACTCATTTTCATTCTACTTTCGAATTTGCTCAAAATGCTCATTTTTAATTTACAACAATTGGTATATTAATATATACATCAAATATATAATTGAATATAATTGAATGACATGTTGGACATCATGTGTATAAATAAAAAATATTTTTAGGTAAACTTAAAACTGAGTATTTTTAAATTTTTTTAAAATTTATAGAATATTTTTGAAAAAACTGATAAAAAAAAACATAATAGATGCCCTCTTTTAAGGATCAGATATACATAATTTTTCATTTCTATACAGTTTAATACAGCTTGACAGCTTGTTCAGTGTCTTATTTTTTATTTTAAAAATTAAAATTCACTAATAAATATTTTTTAATTTCAAAATAATAAACAGCTAAAATTAATGCAGATAATTATTTATGTAGCAATGGGATACTTAATTACCACTGATACATCTCCCGTATAATCATAAAAATTTAGCACCTTTCCTCCTCAGTTTGTATATTTTCTAATTGATTAAAATAAAATTACATTAATTGTTCAATGTTTTTGTACTTTAAATAAAAAAAAATTATTTTCAAATCATACAAGTTTGAATATTGAGTGAAATTAATTAATAAAAAATAATTAAGAAATTATATTAAAAAAAAAAATTAAATGCGCCAAATAAAAAAAACCAAATAAGAACTGTAACGAAATGACTTTATTTCATCCCCAAGTTAGGAGATTTAAAAAATCTCTTTTAAATGATGGTACAAAAGACTTAAATTTTGACATTGATTCTAAAATCATATTACCTTACAATCAAGATAAGTGGCTGATTGCTAATTCAATTTTGAAAACATATAAACAGAATAAAAGATGAAAGGAAAGAATAAATTCTGCATGTGTCAAAAAGTATTACTTCATATACAAAATTATAAGCTAAATAACTCTTAATATATTGCTCTTTTCAACAATATACAAAATTATGCTTGGAAAAAATAATTATTCAATCTCAATGCCCAATGCCAAACGCATTCTACAACATGAAATGCTAACATATCTCGTTTGGTAGAGATATGAAGACATTTATTCTAGAGATTATCGGTGTGCCAAAACACAATGCTGAACTTGATTAGCGATTATCTAGTGGGGGCAATTTTAACAACGAAGTAGAACCAAGGGCAAAATTTCGTAATTGATGATATACAAGACGTGTAATATTAATGCACAATCATGGGGAGCTTAGTTCTCATCATAATCAATCACACAACGAACAAAAATTGGGATGAGAAACTAAACAATGCGTACAACATTCTATTTACAATACCCAGCTTGAAAATGATGAGGCCAGAAATGGATAAAAGAAAATTGCGTCAGGCATTCTCAAAAAAAAAAAATCGGAGATTCAACTAATGTTGCATGATATCAGCTCCCACCTGCATTAAGTGCAAGATGTTGGCAATCAGAACCAAAGATAAATGATTGAACATGATAACAAGAAAAAATTCACAGCTACTTTGTGGAGTAAATGACTAAAAAAAAATACTTAAGTTAGTTTTGTACACTTCCAGACATTTCACTGTTCAGAAGACCTGTTTAAATTGCCAAGATCCAATATCTATGATCTACCCATCCATCCCTTAAAAAGTTCAAAATGAAAAATCATCATACATGTTGATACCAGTAAAAAATAAGTGACCATGCCATCTATAATAGACAACAGATGCCAACAACAATATAGGCAGATAAGAGGTCCACAGTTTTAACAAACCAATTGCAGGCAGCCTCAACAGAGCCACTGCTTTATGTAAGTGGTAGCGCAAGACCTCGTGCATTTTCTTTGGGCACAATCTGACCTCATCAAGTACCAGCTCTTTTTTTTTCTTTTTTTCCTCCATGCAACATTGCTTTTTAAACTGGAGCAATTGAACAAGCTGGAAAATTTTCTTAATTCAGAGTGGAAATTTGAATATCTAAGACTTAATTATTTGATGCAAATGCAATTCTCAACGGAAATTTGAAGTCAAGGTCTCAATAAAGAGGTTAGATCAACTCTTTTCCGACTAGAAGCATCATATGACTATTCAACTCTAGAAAAGCAACAAAAATGATAACTATTTACCTGACCAGAAAATATTTGACTAGAATGATGGATCAATTCCAACTTGACCAGAATGATGGATCGATTCAGACACGACAACTGCTTTTGAATGATGGATCGATTCAGATGCCACAGCTGCTTTTCTGAAGTTTGCGAGAGAAATAGGTGTCAGTGGTGGAGAATCAACATCTTCAGTCTTGTCTGGCAGAGGCAAAGACTCCACAGATTTAGAAACATGTACTGTCATTGCTCTCTGACTGCTAGAGGGAATTGAGAAACTCCGAGGAACAACAGAAGGTGGAATTGGTAGAGGTGAGGTATAATTTGTTGCTGTTGAAATAATCTTGTTTGTTCCAAGAAGCTCAAGATTTCTGATCAATGGAGCAGAATGACCAATTGGTGCTGATGATTTTGTTGGTTTGGGGGCTAAAAAACCTGGTGGCCTAGGAAGCTCATGAAGCTCACTTATTCTGGGTGAAGATCCAAGAGGAGGTGAAGCAGTAAAGGGCATCTTTGGAGATGTATTATGAGCAATTGTTACACGTGGACGTTCATTAGAGGTGATGGGACCACTGGCAAACAAAGCAGGCTTCAGCCCTGGCTTACTAGGGATTGGACCAGAGAAAGACTGTCGTTTAATTTTTTTATTATCAGATGCATTGAGTTGTGGATGTGAAGTTCCTTCCACTAAAGGAGGGGGCAATTGGGTGAAGGCATTGTTACTGTTGCTCTCTTTATATGCTGAACGTGCTTTTAAGACACTGAACTCTGACAGGTGAGCGTCACCAGGATCCTTCTCATGCTTCTTCTGTTCCAACGGGGAAGAATGCCACAAATTATGGGACCTTCCACCCAGATCTGTTGGCCTTGTGATGGAAACTGAACCACTTGCTCTTGAAGATATTGGACCCTTTGCATCAATAGGTGTAGGTAGCACATATGTGTTGTACTTCTTTGCTGATTGCATTTTTCTTATTCTTTCAATTGGATCAGACTTCCTTTCAGGGAATATTGGCGCTGAATGGCTTCCTGGTCGTGGTTCTCTAAATGACACCTGTATACTCCCTTGGTTTTTGTCTCGGTTTAACTGCAGCAAGATGCAAAAATTTTAGTTGGTAAATGCAAGTTTACAACTGTGTCCCCAATGCACATAATTACTAAAGCCAACAAACCAAAGAGGCAACAATCCTTAACATAGTTAAGATCATCATTCATCATAATCAAATTTTTACACCAAGCAATTTCAAAAGTGAGCCCAAGAATCTGGAGCCTTAGTCCAGTAAAATTCGGAATCATCAAATGAAGTATACACTATTGCCTGGAGTTTAGTTAAGGATAACTATTTCTAGTAAAATCATCAGAGAAATCCACTAAAGTGTACCTCGGCATTTTCAGTCATTGAAGTTTGGGGAAATGAAATGTCCACATCATCCACCTGGATTAAAAAAAAAGCAACCATATCAAGACAAAAACAAGTTGGAAAAGGTAAAAAAATAAATCAAAACATCCAACAATGCCCTATTACTAATCTCAATTCCTTCGAATAGGATAACTTGGCTCTCCAAGTCTAATTCCACCATTCTTTGGACATATCCAAAGAAAGAAATTCGCTCCTTTATACAATATACTTCAGCACACATTGCGAGATTAATCACTGCTCAAATAAGACGTCCACCTCTTATGCTCTTCCATAAGCCATAATGAGAGGAGTGTTTCCTTATAACAAAGTAATTTTTTCCATTCAACAATAGAATACCTTCATAATCATTTACATCACCAAGACCCAGATAATTATAATAATCGAGTGGAGTATATGTTCAATTATCCTTAACACGATATTTTGGAGCAAGGATGGGTTAATTACCACTGGGGTTGAGCATTGCATTTTAACTGCCCAAATTATAAGATTTTCAATAAAATCCTTCAGAGAAGCCCAATGGGAGATTTTACATGATAGTAACATATACTCACTCAATTAAGCCTCAATCTCTCTAACTATATAGATTTATAAAGAAGTATTTCTTATGAGAATAAAAGTGAAAAATAATAAGATTAAAAATAACAATAATAATAAAAATACTTTGGTGGACCTTTCCTGCAGTAGTACTGTAGATTATTTTATATAAAGATGAGAGACTAAACAGCATATGATAACAGCAAAGAAAGCCTCTTAATCATAATGCATTTGATTTTTTAAACTCCAAAATCATTTCTCGAAGAAGGTCCAAACTTCCTTGAAATGCAATGATCAATTATAGTAGGCAATCAACTTATATTTCCCCAAGCCAATCCCACCCTTAACTCAAGCCCAAAAAGGCCTGAAAAATGCATACATTATATATGTTTCAGGAAGCACTCTTGATCCACATCAATTCATGGATAGGCGATTCAAGATTGAGTTTACAAATTCACATATTCCATTAACTGCAATAACAGGATACACCATCAATCTACAAAATTAATAGTATAGATGAAGGCTGCACAGCATAATTGACCAAAAAAGACAAACTCTGTGGTACAATGAAAATTTTATGACTAGAATATTATTCTTCTAGGGCCAACATCAGCTGGTTTATATCTGGCCACATTATGAAATCCAAAGAACATTAGCCACAAGCTTATCCAGAATAGAATGAAAGAAGATAGATGGTTTATATCTGTACATGTTACGAAAAGAGGATGACTATTGGTACAAATTTGTACCTTGAATGGCATATCAAGCTTGTTACATGCATGATGAAAAAGCATGCCAAAAAAAAAAAGAAGAAGAAGCAAGGAATGGGGTACTTCAGAGAAGTTTAGCGAAGTACTTCAAAAATCTTCTCATATACCTAAAATGTTCCAATTATTATTACATTCTCACCTCCATTGAATTCCTTGATGCGGAAAAAACATCATGACCCTGCAAATTTTCTCTGTAGTCAAAACTCAGTTCCCTCCCTTCATTTGTATCATCGCCATTTTCATCATCTTCACCATCATCTCTACTGTCATCTTCAGGTAAACAGAATTGGTAATCAATATGTTGCTGGTCCGTAACAAATTTTACAAGTTGATCAACTTCCTCCAATGATTTAAGTCCCTTCCGAAAGAAATTCAACTGCATTTAAAGCAGAAGCAATTTCAAATCATCGTCCAATTATGAGAAGAATAAAAAACTCGAAGACCTCAAAGGAATTTAAAAAATAAAAAATAAAAAACCTGAGCTGCATGGTGACGAGCTGCCTGTGTTAGAAGACTCCGAGACTGCCCTTGTTTCAGGGATTTCAACCGAAACACACACTGGATTGCTGCTTCATCATATTCATACTGAGCTGTTCGGAGTTGCTGCAAAGTAAAACTTTCACCTTTACTGCCCTTTGACTTTCCTTTTTCTCTCTGTTGTGCCACCATATATTCATAGACATTCCTAACATCAAACACAATTCAGATGAAATTTACTTTCATCAATAAAAGCAGAAATAAATAGAAAAGGACAGGACCTTTTTTCATCGCATTGTCGCTTCATATCCTGTACCAGAGAGAAGCAGAAGCCTATTGAGAGAATTTCATAGCAAGATATACTAAAAATAAAATTTTTACAGAGAAGAAAGTTCAAAATCCAACCAACAATTTAAGAACTAGTACATTACCCCTTCTGTTAGCCTAATTTAACATCCATAACTGATGCAAATACCCGAATTCATGAATTCTTTTTGTGCAAACCTAGATTCTCTACACAAAAACAAAAAATGACAAATGCACAGGACCTAGAACCAAGAATGTTGCAAGAGTATAGAAGCAACATAAAGAAAAAATCAGTGTCATAGTGAAGCAGGACGAGTCTTCGAATGTAATTATACTTGTCTTCCTTATCTGCATCACATAGTGCTTGAACTTCTAGGCTTCCGCACTCTAGGTAGGGCCAGATAACATGCATAACATTCTCTTTCCATGGCAAAGAGGCTATTACCATAGTTTTGAATATTGAACACAACAGTTCAACTCATAATGGAGCAACCTTGCCACTGTACCAAGACTCATGCTCCATAAATTTGCCATCTGAATAGTGCAAATAAAGACATTATGTATGTTCTAATAATTGAGAAGTTTAAAAGACCAACCAAGAACAAGGGAATGGAGAATGCCTCTCCTTTTTCTGCCCACTTTTGGCCTTAAGAATGCTGATTTTAATAAATCTCTATGCATTCGCTCATGGAAAATGGAGTCAAACTCCCCATTGCATATTGGAACTTAGAGGGTATAAAATAGATTTGCTTCTCAATTAATTCTGAGACAATACATAAACATATATATATATATATATATTTGCACATTTTATCCCTTTTACATATCAGGGAAAAATTAGGAACACCATAGAAGTCTTTTGTGGAGTGCAGCAAATAATTCGATATCAATGACTTCTTTGATGAAACCAAAGGGCAGGATATTCCTAATTCTACCAAAAGTATAAAGCATAGGCACACATGAAGTTAGGAAGAAATAAACCTTTATAAATGTGTTATGCTTATGCAACAATAGAAATATCCCAATCAAAATAGAACATATGCGTGAAACAATAAATTCAGATAGTTGTGGCAATGATTGCAACAGCGATAAAATAGAATAACAATAGGAACAAAAAAGAATCAAGTACGCGAATGTTGTAAGAAAAACCTCTCATAAGATGAGAAACAATATAGAGATTCAGAGGAACAAACCTCGACCGTTCGAAGTTCATTGAGAAGAGATTCTGATGGATTTGTAATTGTCAAAAATATATGAGAGCGCTGAATTACCAGAAACAGTGAATTAGAATCGCATTGAATTGAAAACATTATTTCATAATACAGTCAAAAGACATGTTGCAGCTACAATGAAATATTTAACACTCACATAGCTATCAACAAGCTTTCGAAGTTCATACTGCACTTTCCCCAACTTTAACAAAACTCCGCCTGCAGATAAGAATGTAGACAATCTTAGCAACTCATACCGAGTCCATATCTCATTTTAATGATGTAGCTGAGATAATATGCTCAGTTCTAAAATGAAGCCAAAGAAAGGAGTTGCAGTTTCTCCTTCCCCATGTGCCAGTCTTCACCCACAACAAAACCCTCCAAACAAGAGAAAATGTACACATTTTCGTGCAAAATGTTAGAACTGTTTCAATTTCAATTGTCTGGTACATTAGAAAACCTTTACAACCCCTCTCTAAATAAAATTGATCATTGTATTCAGGAAATTGGAATGTTTATCTGCAAATACAGAAACTGAGGGGGTAAATTCCAATCACCTACCGGATGATGTCATTTACTCATTCATACATTTCATATTTGTAGGCTATGCCATGATGAAGTGAATTTCATACTAGGTTTCTAATGCTACCTTCCTTTAACCATTATCTCCACTTTCTTACTAACTTGAATTCTTTGGTCCCCAATGATTTTGAAGTTTTAAGGGCAAACTTACTAATTATGTGGCAAAACAAGTTCTTATTGAAAGGGAAAATAACCTAAAACATAAATTGGAGTGCACCTCTTCAGGTACATAACACTATATTTGGGATGGGACGAGGGAGGAATAGATAGGGTTAAAGAAGAAAAGGGAGAAAAAATAGTATTCTTTGGGAAGAAAGTAGATTGAGGGAGGGGGTTTTAAAGCTTAATGAAGGGTTAAAAAGTTTTTTTTTAATAGAAATTTCAACACCTCATTTCGAGGAGTTAGCAGGTGTTATAACTTTTATTTTCTATTTTTAACCTTATGATAAATATTTTATCACGCAAATACCTTGTATATATTCATTTTTTTCACAGAGAAAGAAAAAAAATTAGTAATTTTAGGAAATATTATTACGATTATTTTATTTCTAAAGTAACATTATAATTAAAAATAATTGTAATCAATTGTATAACTATAATAACTATTTTCATATACAAGAAGTTATTTTAATCAATTAATATTTAACTTCAACTTCTCTTACTTTCCACCCAACCAATATAAGAGTACAAATTCTTTACTTTATTTAATCTTACCTTCCTTCCAAATACAAAAAAATAAATAATCTACCTTACTTTACTTTTTTTTTTTTACTTTAACCCCTTCGCATCTTACCAAACATAGTGTAGGGGGCTAGCATAATATTAATTTCAAGAACCAGCATTATCACAATAATCTCAAGTAGGCTCTTTTGTGCAATATAAGAAAAATACCAGATCATCTACAACTAAACTAGTCCCAACCGCAATTAAAAGTGTCTTGACAATTTAAAAAGAAGAAACAAAGAAAGAAAACAAACCTAAAAATATTGATAAATTGCATGTATTTTCTATGAGCTTAATACCAAATCCACTCCAGAGTAAGCCAATTGAGAAGCAATCATCTCAAAACTCACAAATATAATCTCATTAGCAAGGTATAAAACAGTTTCCCATTTAAAAGAAAGCAACTGCAGATTGCTTAAGGAAGGTTTAGTGGCCCTTCAAACCCATATAGCACTGAACAGGCCTATTTTGCTTTTCCAAAACAAAAACACTATGACAATCCAATGGAACTATGCACATAATAGAAATGCAATATACATATAAATTCCCTCATTCTTGAAAGGAGTAAAATCTTAAGGATGAGGTCGCCATTATAAACTTCATGGCAAATTTTGAGAGAGCATGGTACAACCTCAATACAAATTTCATACAATTTCTAGAAAGCAAAAATAACTTGGCTATCCTTTTTCACACTATCACTTACCACTTTCCTCATCATCATTTGATGTAGTTTTCTCCAGCAGACAAGAACCCATTTCACGCAGTGACTCTGAGAATTCTGTAAGTGGAGATAAAGCCAAAGAAAGAATCTTATATTGCAATATAAAATATGAAAAATTTATGAGTGGAATGACACTAGTTACAA
Organism: Garcia nutans; assembly: GCA_947685225.1. Lineage (NCBI taxonomy): Eukaryota > Viridiplantae > Streptophyta > Magnoliopsida > Malpighiales > Euphorbiaceae > Garcia > Garcia nutans. Next base: position 19,695,512 of record CANTUV010000018.1, on the reverse strand, counting down.
AGGACATTAAATTACTGAGACTCATATCAAGAACTACAATTAAAGCAGCTGGATCATTGTAGACTCTTAATGAATATAAAAGTATTTAGTTGCCAACATGAAAGGACATATCAAATCCCAGAAAGTTGAATCTGATATCGTCCAAATTTTTCAAGGTTTATAAACAATAAAATTACTTCAAAGAACCTTCCCACCCTTCCTTTTGCATATAACTGTACACAACCTTCCTTCCGCATTTGCAAAGAGGTTGTTTCCATGGTATCTGCAACATTTCTTGGTATCTTCATTATGCCTCAACAAAAGGCACCTCAGCCAAGAAGTGTAAATCAGTTTCAGAAATTGACCACTCACAACATGTTACCATAGAAAAAATCCCTAAAAGCAGAACAATGCATGCATTCCCATGTAAACTGTAATATCGCTTATTGATTGAAAACCTGCCAAAACTTTCTGACCCAAAAGAGTAATATAAAAAGCTAACCAAAAGTGAATAATGCTACAATTCTAGAAACCAGAACTGACCAAGTTTTAATGTAAAAAAAGAAAAAAAAAAAAAAGGCAGAATGCTACGCTAACAAAGATGTAATATCTAATAGTCAACATAAACGAAAAAGAAAAAGGAAATTCAATTCATTTACCAAAGGCACTGTTTGCTGTTGCAGCAGCTGCAGAAAGTAAGCTATCATAGCAATTTCTCATGTCTTGCATATCCTGCGAGAAGAAGAGAATAATAAAAAACAAAAAGAATATCTAGATGTTAATCCTTATCAAATGACCCAAAATGAACTTAAAAGTATCTCAAACAAAAAGCCAAACTATACAAAGCGACAAAACTCACTAATCCAAAGTGCAAAAAAAGCAAAAAAGTGTAATGATATAATTTCCCAGATTGCAGAAGAGAAATATAATATATCAATTTGAACCCTAAACTTCCACACCCACTGCACAGACATATTGTATATTTGCTAGATAAGTAAATCCCAGTGCTGATTCACTCTCGATTCACTCTTCTTATTGGCAATTCCCAATTGCACAATCCCAGGAAACCAAAATTTTAAAAAAAACACTAAATGGGAAACACTCGACGGCAAGCAAATTCTTCTAAATTGTGACCCGCTATTAACAAACATATAATAGCATCGATTCAAAATTTCTATTTCTTGATAAATCTCAATGAATCCTCCTTTCTAATTTTCCGCTTTCGATTAAAACAGACTTAAATTGTCCAATTAACTTTAAAAGAGAAGAAGAATTATGAATTGAACTTTAGATTAAGAATAAAAAGGAGGTAAAAGATTAAAAAAATACCTGAGCAGCTTGAGCGAGCTCATCCAACTGACCCGAAGGTAAAAGGTCCCTTTTGTCCTTAGAATCGCTCTTGTGAAGCTTAAATCCTCGAAGTTTACCTAACGGAGATTTCATTTATGGAAAACCCTAAAGCGCAATGAGTCAGAAAAACAAAATCAAGCACACAAACAGGAGCAAGAGAGTTTCAGAGGGGAATAAAATCAAAGTTATTCGTTGTTTTCCACTTGGCTTGGAATCCAAATTTTTTGTGGATTTGCAGAGAAATTTGAAGTGAGAAATTGGGAAAAACACAGAGAGAGTGGAATTCAATTCGATAGTTTCAACGACATTGAAGAAAGAAAGAAAGAAAGAAAGAAATCTTTCGTTCGGGTCAAAAACGACTCTTAATAGATCAGAGAAAAAATAATAAAAACAATAAATTTAATAAAATTTTAATTAATTAATAATAATAATGAATAATAAGTAAAAAAGAAGAGTGGAAATGAAGTATGAAGTCGTCTCTCAAAAGTTGCCACGTGTTATAGATAAGGGTAATTTCGTAATCATGGATTTAAGGGCAGTATGACATGGCAAAGGCAGTGGGTTAAGGGGGATAGTGTCTGCGTGTCCCGGTTGGAGATGTACCCTTGAAAAGGGCAGTCAAAGTCAGATATTGCTGACAACGAAAGCAAATTGAAGAGGTGGTTCTAGAATGGGGCTTAGAATTATAATCAATTATACACAAATAAAAAACTATCTTTTACTTTGACCGATAATGAGGTTGGGTCAAATCTTCTCAATTATACCCCTCCACTCATTGTCTCAAAATCTTCCTCTAAAAGCGAAATATATGCACTCCTCAGTCTGCAAAATTTTAATTCAAAATTTTTAAAATTATTTATTTAATTATTTATTTTAATTTTATATACATTTAAAATAAAAAAAAATCTTCAGATCAAGTGAAGTTATGCGCTTTATAATTAATTTAATTATTAAGAATTTTAATTATAAAAAGTATTATCAAAATAAAAGTAAACAAAATTTAGGATTAAAGATAAATGGAAAATTGAATGGCTATTAGATTAGATTTGACCACTGAGAGATTTAATTTTTTTTAACATATTAATATACATTTTTATGTGCACTTAAGTTCACATATTTATAAATATTAAAATGTCATATATATACAAAAATTAGAAATTATAGGAATTAAAATAAGTCATTTTGAATATTCAGGATGATATAAAACTCTTTTTTATAAAATTCAAGGGTTAAATTATATATTCAACCAAAAATATTTTTAGAAATTCATTATAATATATATATTGATGACCAATAAAATTCTTTTATTTTTATATATTCTTTTATATTTAATAATATAATTTAAGACATTTAAATTTTTATAAATTTAAATATTTGCAGTTTTATAAACTAAAATTTTTAGTTAATTTTATGTTATTCCTAAAAATATTTTATAACAAAATAATGAAAAATAATATTTAAAATAATTTTTAGAAGATAAGTTATTTTCCTTCAAGCAAGTTCCAATTGTAGTAATTATAATAATTAAATTTGCCAACTTCTTTTTAAAGGTCAAATCTAAAATGATTGTGGGTCTTAAATTCTTTACTGTAAAGTAAAAATCTACATAATATGATTTATTTTTAAAATATTTTTTTGTTTTTTTTTTTCGGTATATGATAAATAATGTTTTCTTTAAAAAAAAAGTTTATATTTATTATATATTAAATCTTTTCTTAAAAGAGAGAAATATTTATTCTTAAATTGGTAAGAATTACTTTAGACTTTGAACTTTTATAATTTGTATGTATTAATTAGGTGTAAATTTATTTGTTTTTCAGAATAAATCTGATTAGTTTAAAAAATTTTAGAATTGCTTAAAGTGTAAACAAATTGTCAGACTTAATTTATCGACTCTAGAAACTCATACGAAAATAAAATAAAAATAACATAAAATTAAAAAATGAAATACCAAATTTAGCACACATAAATATCAACTTTATAACCATCAAAATTTAGCTTCATTACAAAAATTATATTGTTCTCATTTAGATCTCGAATTGAAATTTTAAATATTTCATTTTTTCACATATAATTAATAAAAATAAATAAGTTTTGGTGAGATATTTATTATGGTAGAATTTAATTTTTTGTAGGGTCAAAATTAATATGTAAGAAATGAATTGATAACTAATAATTCATTTATATCATTATATAATTAATTTCAGAAATTAACCGTATATACATCTTAACAACTAAACATATGTAGCACAATTTTTTTAAAAATTAGTTCTTATATTATTTTAAATTTAGATTCAAATGAAATAATATAAACGCATTAATTAAATAATTAATACTCATTCCATTTTTTTAATCTACCATTTTAGAAAATTACTTTCGGTCCAATTTTTTGTCACTCTAAAAAATAATTTCTTTTTATTTTACTCTTATACCTTATTATTTACATTTAAATACTCAATAACTTTACACGTATTTATAGAAAATTTTAATTTAGTTATATGTATGAAAAATACTTGAAATTTACTTGAAATGACATAAAAAAAATAAATGAAAGAAGTATAAATATTCAAAGAATTTTACAATTGATTGAGTGAAATGAAGGATCTATTTTATTTTGCTCTAGTCCCACCACTAGTTGATTAGAGGAGTTTGGTGATAAAATTTTTGTATAAATTTTATAAGTGAGATAAAATACAATATTTAGTAGATTTTAGGAAATTTTTTTATCTATATATAGTCTCTGAGAACTTTCTTCTTTTTCTTTTTCTTTTTCTCTTTTTTTTGAATGAAATGAAAATCTAACATATTGAAAATTATTTTTTTCTTGATATGATATTTCTTTTAAATAATGAGATTAATTTTGAAGTATATGAAATTTATATGAATTGAGTTTAGACAAGAATTATTCACAAATTTTATATCTTGAGTTTGTTTTATTTAAAAATAAAATTTTCCTAATGGATGAAATATTATTAATTAAGAGAGAGATTTCATTTTGCAACTTGGAAGTCATAAGTGACGACGAAATGGATCGATTAGCTTCACGCCTTCAACCAGGACAAGTTGGGCCAGGCTGACGAACTAAATTGGAAGATTTTTTATTTTTTTAAATTTTTTAATAAACATGTTACAAAAGTAAAAATATTTTTAAAAATATCTATTTTTCAAAAATTAAAGATATAAATAGTATATTTTCAGTTAAATTATCGTTCAAAAAAATATTTTCAGTTAAATTTTAAAAAAGATATCTTTGAGAATTTTTTTTGAAAGGCATCTTTGAGAATTATAAACTTATTAAAAGATAGAAAAAATACAAATCAGATATTTTTTTTTCTTTAATTGCAGTACAAGTGATGTAATACGAAGCAGCTTGGTCGTTGAGCATTGCCTTATCCATTAATTTAATTAATTTCACATGAAAAATTTGACCCAAAGACTATAGTTTTGATATCTTTCCTAAATTAATTTAAGTGGTTGTGCAAGTGATCTCAATGTATGTAGCCTAGGAATTGAAATTATTATTAGCAGTTATTTTGGACTGTTTTATTCCTAACATTGCAGAAATACAATTTTGAAACTCAAATTCATATTTCTACTTACATTGGGGTATTAGTTGTTTTTTTTTTCTTATTTAGAGTCAAATTTCACTAGCATCATCAAAATAAAATAAAAAAAACTTAAAATTAAGAAGCCCATTCCTCAAAAGAAAATGGACAAAACTAGAAGGATGATTCCTCCAAATAAAGCAATAACTAAAATTAACCACTCTTGATAAGATATGATAGAATTATAGGGTATTTGGCTTAACTTATAAACTAATTAAACTAGTTATAAATTTTAAATTTAGACTGGTATATTTCTTTAAATAATTTTATGAGTTTATAAGCTAACAAAAAATAAGTTAGGGAGTTATTTTATTATTTTGATACTTATAAACATTTAGCTTATAATTTAATTTGACAAAGTAATTTACTTTATTGCTCTAATTTATTTTAATAAATAATGCTAATTATGTAATTTTTTATCCTTTTTAATTATAATTTTAACAATAAATTTATTCATAAGATATTTTTTACTAAACGAACTATATTTATCAGTCACTTATAAATATTTAAAATAAATACGTAACTGTTTAAAATTTTAAATATTTATAAGTTCATATAAACTAATTTTTATAAGTCAAGTCAAGTATCCTTTTAGTTTATTATCTTCTTGCTCATTTCGCTAAAATATCTATGTTTTTAATAATTTTAAAAATAGTTTTTTTTTATTTTTTTAATATTCTCCTTAAGATATAATTATAAATAATTTTTTAACCATCAAGTTGTGATTTAACAATAAGAATATATTACTTTTGCATAGGTATGAAGTTCAAATCTTAAATATCTATGTTATTATATTAATTAATAAAAAAATCATAATTATTTTTTAAAATATATGATAAATATTCAATTTTAACAAATAAATAATTAATATGCTCAATAATAACATGCATCATTCAAACTAGAATGGGGAAAGAGGCAAAGATAGAGAGTACTATAATTGTGAAAATGGCTAAAAAGATTTAAAAAAAATATCCCAATAAATATCATGGTCAAACTAAGACTTTTGACTGCAAGCAAATCTTCCTAAACAAGGATTGATTAATATCTTCACATTTGAAAAAAGCAAAAAAGGAAAAAGCAAAAAAAAAAAAAAGGAAGTCTCCCCGTATTGAAGAGTGCACTTTTGGGAAAAGCATGTAAATTTAGGACATGCATCCATCATGATCATGATATGTTTATCATTAATTTCATGTAATAATTTCTTTCTTTTTTTTTTTTTTAAATTTCCCCCTTGCGTGCTTAATTCCTCTAATACTCATAAAAAAAAGTTTATGTGATATAGTGTTTATATTACATTAATTGTATAATAACTAATATATGCATTGGAGAATCACATTATATGATTAACATAGCGGGAAAAAAAAAAGATAATATATATACACATAAAAGTCTTTTGAATTACTTTATTTACTTTTAATAATACGGTCAAAAAATTGCATTTCGTGAAGCCAAAGGGACAGATTTTTATAGACTTTATATATAAGTGACATGGATATCTTTATCTGCATATATAGCAATGTTCAGAATAAAAGTCGCCCTTTATACTTTGAAGAGCAGTAACTGGGTGTTCTAATTGCCAAGATACTGATGAAGGGTCCTTTATTTTAAAAAAAATCTCAATATGATATACAAAAGAATAATTACAATTTATAACAGATTATTAAAAGAGCTATAGTATAGATATATAGTCTTGTTTCTTCAAATCCTTTTAGTTTTATGAATGAACAAATATCAAGTTCAAATATATATGCAGCAAGAATTTCTTAAGAAATGGAGTAATGATAAGCCTGTATATAATTCAGAGTCAAACCCCACTAATTATGAGTTATTAGTGCAAATAACGGGGGAAAATTGTGTTAGGTTTTTGTGTATCCCTTCTATGTAAAAAATTGTGTTACTTAATCACTCCTCATAGATTCATTCAAGTAGGAAAGAACTTATCCCGGTTCCTTTACCATCAAATTAACCATAACATTTATCAGAAATAATAATCCAAAATATTTGGAACTAAAATTTATTTGTAATAATCATTATCATAAGTTCAACTATTTGAATTGCATAAACAGAAAATTTTTTTCTTTTTCAATTCGGTATGCATATTTTTATTAGATAGTAAACATGTTTATCAAAACTAAGCTCTATGTTAGTGAGTTAAAATTAATAGATTTATCTATTATGTCCAAAAAAAAAAAAGAGAAAAGACAAATTCGCTTAAAATATATTTTCTCATGTCAATGCATAACGATATTTAATTACCTTGTACATATTAACTTCAAAAATTGAATGCTATCAATAAAATATAAAAGCAAAAAAGTCGGTTTATCAATTGAATTAACCCTTGAAATTATAGAGAGCTATTTTCAAATAATGTAGCATTTCTAGAAGCATCATGTGATCAATATTGCAGCCTTATATATAATGCAAAATAATAATTTAAATTTTTAAAATCAATTTACTAGTGCATTGAATGATTAATAAATCATCAATATTTTGTTATATCAAGAAGAAAAGCACTATTTAATTAATTTTATGCTTTTTCATGAAGGAACATTTGTTAATTAAAAAAATTCAAATATCACACTATTTGGATCAATTAATAAGTTATTGGACTGCATTTAAAAAAATTAAAATTTGCATTAAGGTGTTAGTACTCTTTCATTGCACAATTAATCATAAATTAAATGGTACATACATAGCTGATATAAAAATTAATTGTGCAATGAAAGAGTGCAATGAATTTTTTAAAAAGAAAGGAAAAGCTGGATGAGCTTTCTTTTTCTCTCAGTTTCTTTCTTTTCTTATTGACCCGAAAAAAAAGAAAGGAAAAGCTGGATCAGTAGCACTGAATGTGATCAATATCATCAAGATTTGTTAAAATCTTATAAAATACAGATAATCGAGGGTATCAGACAGTTTTGGAAAGCAATTTACTGGTGCTTTGATCTTGATTAGAAGGAGAAGAATTTTGACTTCTGCTAGATCCACCTAGTAAATTTTTCATTCCAGCTGATCCACCTCTTTGTAAAACAGCTCTAAATGCTCTTGCTGATCCACCTTTGCTCGCACCACTTCTTAAAATTCCTCTTCCCTTTCTGATCCTCTTCGTTGAAGTCTCCGGTGATCCCTATGCACATCGAAGAAAGAACAATCATATATATATTAAAATTTTTATCCTAAACCAGTGTAGGTGCACCCCATTCAATAGTAAACTAGTGAAGGAGAGATAATGGAAAAAATTACTGTATTTAGTTAATTTTCATTGTTGGGTAACTTGGGTGTACATCCACTTACTCCAAGATAGAATTTTTTTTATGAGAAATTCTTATATAGTTATGATTCATGTCCTCGTTCATGGACCAGGTCAGTCATTAATTATAATTTGAATTATAATATTTAATAAAAATAATTTAAATTAATTTTTTTTAAATCACAATTTGTGATTGACTTGGTCTATAAGTAGGGTCATGGACTAGATCTATTTAAAAAATTTTCATTTTTATATTATATATGTCAAAAAAAAATTTATCTACACTAGGTGTATGCATACCTGACTAATGAAAATCACTACAAAAGTAATAATAGGAAAATTATGTATATCACTATAAGAGTAATAATAGGAAAATTATGTAATTTTATTGTAACATTATTTTTTATATAGATGAATAATTGTAATACCTTCTCACTACCCTTTGATGATTTGTTCTCATTATCAATATCTGCATAAACAGAACCAAATTATATAGTAATTATTAAAGTAAAAATTTCCTAATTGATATGTAAATTCGTTATGAAATCTTCATTAGAAAATTAATTAAACTCACTTTCATATGGATAATGTTCATTATCGACGCAATATACCCGGAAACTAAGAGATCCCGGAGAAAATAATATGCTAGCATATTCTTCTGCATTGCTTGGTCGAATAAATTCATCCTCCATAATATTGGCATCGCTTTGCCTCCCCGGCAGATCTTTATTAGTTTTCGTTCCCTGTGAAGTTTCTTTTTCCATTAATTCACAATGTGGTTGCCTGTAACAAGAGGCATTGCTCTTTCTTGGGGAAGAAGAAACACTGCTTCTACGGGGTTGATGATCGACGTTAGGTTCTAGTTCTCTTTCCATCTCTCTCTCCTTCTCATTTGAACCGATAACCCTTCTCAAGAACCCGCCCGCAGTTTCACTTGCCAAAGAAGAAGTACTCTTTCGAGGCTTGCTGGTTAAAGATTCAGTTTCAGGATCCTTCTCTTTAGCATCTTTATCAATATCGCTTCTTCGATGAAAAGAGCGAATGTTAAAGGGGTTCCCTGTCTCTTCAAGGTCTAGTTTTGAAATACCACAGCCCATGAAGAAGAGATGGGCATCAAAAGTGAAGGATTAAATAATGAAGATTCAAAATGAGAAGAAAGAGAGGAGGAGAAGACCATAGGGTGAGGGGGAAGAAAGGGAGAGAGTTACTTATTAAAACATAGATATGGCCTCTGCTCCCTTTAATTTCTTCCTGTTGAAAATGAAGATAATACTAGCTTTTTTTTGGTTCATGAAGAGAATGTGAGATCTAACGAGCCTTACGGAGTTTGGTTTTTTATACAAGTAATATTTGAGTAATGGGCTTCAATTTCATGCATATTTTGAGTTATTATAGTTAAATGCCGTTACCAAATTAATTTTCATTGGTTTAGTTCTTTAATTAATTATTTTTTTCTAGTTATATCCACTTGTCTTGTCTCTCCATCAAATATATTGCATTACATTTGTGTATTTAGTTTGCATGTTGATTTGATTTCCAAATTGAGTTCAGGAAAGGAGAATTTATTTAAATTTTTTATTAGTTTCGTCATTAATAAAAAAAAATTGAAATTGTTAAAAGGTATTATACTATATAATATATTGCCAAATTTATAGTTTGATTGATCTATCAAACATACAACTTCGAAAATTTATTATTTGTTAAGCTTAGGAAGACTACAAGTAACTTGTATAATAGAAAATAAGATTGGGAGAAACAACAGTTTTGATTGGATTGGTCCTCCTCTTAAAATTTAGCAGTCTCCTTTTTTTTTCCTTCTCAAAATTTTCATTTCCTTCTTTATTTTTGGCCACTGTTAACTAAAATAGTTGGCACCAAACCTCATTGTTTCATTTCTTTCATAATTTTTATTTGTTTTAATAAATGCGAGTCTGCTCTTTGTAAATTCATTAGCATTATTTTTTGTGTTTTTATGTGCTTTTATTCTCTCTAATGGATGTCTGTTTTTCTTTTATGAAAGTATTTCTTTTTTAATTTTAAAATTATTGTTCTTATGTGGAATTGATGTTAAAATTTTAAAGGCAATAATGAACTAATATTTCTAATTATGTGACCGAACTTGTTTGAAAATATAAAAGTTGAAAACATAATTTATTATTTTCTAGATTTTATATTTTATTTATTATTAGGTATGGAATTTATTTTCATAAATGAAAAAAAAAATGGAATGAGACTAGGAGGTCTATCTGTGATCAAGACTAAGAATTTTAGTCAATAAATTTAATTAGAAATTAAGGCTTTTGTTTTTTGAATTTTTAAGAGCGCACAAATCTTTCATTCATGATAATTTAAGGAGTTCATCAATTCAATTCAAATTTTTTTTTTTTACTATGGACCAATTATGACCAACAATTAATGGATGACTTTATTACAATTTTTAATAATTTAAACAATTAATCTTGATACAAATGTATAAAAATTATAATACTTAACTTCTCATGTGTACACACACATAGGGGCGAAGGGAGAGAGAGGGGCTGGGGGGCAATGGATCTCCCTTCCCTCCCCCACATATGTATATATATGTATATGTAAACTATATAAATTATATAATAAATTAAAATATTGAATATAAAATAAAAATTTAATATTTTTTTTTTGTGAAGGTGGGTGGCACCACCGGAATTTTTATTAATAAAAAGCATGGAGGAGTCCTTTTACAAAGCCCTTATAAAATGGGTGGTCATCAACTATATCTAATATAAGGACAAAAGCTATCGGAAAGGATAACCCCTTTCAAAAAATGAGGCAAAGATTCAAAACTAATAAACTCACAATTGACGTTATTGAGACGACCATAGAGAGCAAAGAAATGAGCAGATTGGTTGGCTTCTCTATAAGTATGTTGAAGAGCAATATTAGAAGAAGATAGTAATTGCTTGGCAAGGCCAGCCGAAGAAGCAGGATGCAGAACATGAGATGAAGTAAGAAGCTCGACCAAGACTTTGGAATCCATCTCGACCACGGTACAATTAAAACCAGTAGAAAGACACCACTGTAAACCATCTTTGAGAGCTTGAAGCTCAGCCTGCACAGCATTCTGTGCTGTCATAGTGAAGGAGATTCCCCTAACAAATTGACCGGTATTTGATCTAATAAAAATTTAATATAAATTATGATTAGTTTAATAAAATTTAAACTATAAATTATGATTAGGTTAATAATATTTGAACTATAAATTTATAATTACTTATCGGTAATTTTTCTGTGTAAATTTTGACCTCCTCGATGAATTTCTGATCGATAATTTTTTCTATATAAATTTTATCCCCCTCTTCGATGAATTTCTGATTTCGTCACTCTATATATATATATATATATATGCACAATTGGACAATACATTCGGAATAATATTGATTTCTCTTTCTGATATGAATACTAAAATAAATCTCTTACACACACATATATATATATATATAATATGTTGAATTTAATCGAGTTTTGAAGAACATTCAATAATTCATATGCAAAATACAAATGAAACAGTATATAATATAGTTAAGAAATTTATGAATCAAGTATTTGAAAATTAAGGCATTATTAAAAATAACAAAAATATAAATTATAGTTACTTATTATAGATTTATTTTACAATAAATATGTTATAGTTTTTTCCATAAAAATAATAATAATAATAATATAGTTCTACAAAAAGTAATAAGAATGTTTTTTTGATTTATTGTGCATATTGTGTGTTTAGTAATGTGTGGAATTGTGAGGGATGCAAAAGAGAGATGAGATGATTTACAAGAAGAGTCATTGGGACATATAGGGTTCCAATAGGGAGCTGTAGATAGATTTAAGAGTTTATTTTAAGAAAATTTTTTATTCAAATCGGGTATATATATATATATATATATATTTGTCCAATAAAATAAATACAACATAAATATAAAATAAATTAGTTTCAACATAATTTTATGATGATTTTAATATATTAAAATCATCATAAATTTGTGTTGTAACTAATTTATTTTATATTCATGTTATATTCACTCTTTACTTACTATATATTTAAAATATTTTATAAATTTATATTATATTTTAAAATTTTCATTATATTATTAAATTTAAAAAATATATATTTTTACTAATTATCATCTAAATTTGTAAATTGAGATATTAGAGATAAATTAATTATAAAAATATATTATATTTTATTAAAATAAATAAAAATAATTATTCCTTTAGGATTGAAATCTTTTTTAGGGCTCTCTCTTTTGTATGGCTTTATAAATTTTCCTCCTTGATGGATCTCATCCAATTATGGAGTTGGTATATTCGGCTGGGACAATTCAGCGTTTTAAAATATCAGCCGTGTTATATTAAAATGGTCGATATTTATTGAAAATTAAGATGGCGAATTCAATTTTTAGCTGATTTATAGATGAGATTTTAAAAAAAAAGTTAAAATCACACCAAATCGCTTGGAGAAATCGATAAATCAACGCATTAGCCGTTTCGCAGCCGATTTTATTCAGATTTTAGAATTCAAAGGAATCTTCCATTACCAACAAATAAGAAATAAGAAAAAAAATTAACAGTATAAAAATATCTTTTATTGCTAAATTTTTTATTGCTAGAATAGTATAATAGCACAGAAAATAATTTAACAGTATAAAAATATCTTGCTGGATGTAATGTTATGGCTACCATTTGTAAATTGTATTAAAATTTATTCAATTATAACATAATTATAATATAATTAAAATTTTTTTTTTATTTTTATCGTAGAAAGAATCAGTAAAAAGCGGCTCCTAAGTTCACAATGCATTTATTCTCATGTAAATTGTAATTTTGGTTATTGACTGAAAATCTATCATTAACTTTCTGAACTAAAAGAGTAATACAAAAACCTGACCAAAGGTGAAGAATACTACAGTTTTAGGAACCAAATCAGGCTAAGTTTTGATTGAGAAAAGTAGAATACGATGCTAACAAATATGTAATATCTAACATACAGCATCAAGAAAAGGGCAGTTCAGTTTATTTACTAATAAAAGCTATTTTTGTTATTGCAACAGTCGCAGAAAAAAAGATAATTTCTCATGCCTTGCATATCATTTCAGAAGAAGAGAAATAATAAAAACAAAATATTGAAATGGTAATCCTTATCAAATGGACCAAGATGCACTGCAAATATCTTAAAAAAAAATTATATAAAGCAAGAAAACTCAGAAACCCACTAAAGTGCAAAAAAAAAGTGTAATGATATAATTTTCTCTGATTGCAGAAGAGTGAAATAATACAACAATTTGTGATGAATAATCAATGAATTCTTAAAACATAAAATCATACTCCATGTTGAATTTAATAAAATGAAAAGAAAAGAATTTAGCGAGAGTGTATCTTGTTCCATGATTTTATTGATTGCTTTTGATAATGGAATGAGTTTGATTTTTTCAATTTAAAACAACCTTAGGAGTCTATAAATTTTCTATGTTGAAAGAATATAAAAGAAAAAGTTAACTGTTTAAATTAGAGACCATAATCACATTGAAAAGACATAATCTTTCATAATATTTTTAATTTAATATCTCATTAAATTAAAAATTATAGTTTAGTCTCTACGCATTAATTCTATGTCAATTTAGTATCTTAAAATTAATTATTAATTTTATTAAATCACTAATTAAATTAATTTTATTTTAAAATAATAATAATATATATTAAATCACATATATATGCCCACATATTGAATTTTTCACAACAATTTGAACCCAAAACTTCCACACCCACTGCACATAGATATTCTATATTTGCTAGATAACTAAATCCATGCGTTGATTCACGCTCCTTCTTGGCAATAGGCAAGTGCGCAGGCTCCGAAGAAACGAAAAATTAACCACCACAAATCGATAAAATTCGAAACACCCCACGAGAAGCAAATTCTAAATTGTAATCTCACTATCTAATAGACATACAATAGTATCGATTAAAAAGTTCTTTTTCTTGATATTTAAATCTCAATGAACCCTTCTTCCTAATTTTCTGTTTTTTTCTTGATATCTAATGGACTTACACTGGCCAAAGACGAGGGAGGTTTTTTTTTTCCTGCAAAGAATGGAGCATATTTGGAATATGAAAACTAAAATAAAGCCTTTTTATACAGAATGGAGCATATTCGAAATATGAAATTTAAATGAAGCATCTTAGAAAAGGTTTTAAAAAAAATAAAAAATAAATACATAAAGTAATTTTTCTCAATAATTAATATTATTTTATTAGTTGGGCCTGGTAAGCTTGTGTGGGCAAGTGTAGGGTCAAAAACCCAAGCCGTTGAATAGCTCTGACTGACCATACTTGCTCTCTCTGGCTCAGTTTCCGTAGCCAAGCACATACTCCATAGCCAATAAAAGATGGTAGGAGCATTTTGGGGAACGAAGATAATGGAGATAGTGAAGAAGCATGACTCAGGGGGTCTAGTCTGGAAAAGAATAAAACTTACTCCTACTCGTAAAGCCAACGCCAAGAAACGGCTTCTTAGGGTTTGGCAGGTCTTTTTCTATTCCAAAATCAATCAATTATTTATGCATTTTTTTTAATGTTAACATTTAAATTTTTCTTTATCTCTGTTTATCTATTCCTTGGCGTTCCATATTACTTTTTTTTATTATCAGTAGAACAGTAAAGTTTATGCAATTCTCATGTTTTCAATTATCCTTATTTTCTTTATGTTGAAATTTGTATGCATCATTAAGAAATTCAAGTTTAAAATTTATGTGTTGTGACGGAGATTGTGTATGGGAAGTTCGCATTTCAAGCTTTGATGCTAGAATGGTTTTGTTTTGAAGTGAATTCTCATTACTGTGTTTTTCATGGAGGAACTCCGTAGATTCTAAAACAGTTTTTCGATATGCCAAAAAATTGCGTTTTTGCATTTTTCTTTCTTAAGGTTCTGTATTCTTTTGCTAATTTTGTTGAAATTACTTGAAAAGAAGGGAAAAATAAAATGGCAGTCGATTGGGAGAGAATTTAGACTATTGAAAATTTACTAATTTAAAAGCTTGCTTTCTGACTGGGCTAGATCACGAGAATATTGTATGGCTATGGACGGATGCTTAGTTGCAGGGATTGCCTAATTTGCCTGGGCAGGTGCAGGTTTAGCTGGGAATGGCTCCTTGTGAGGTTTACAAACTCATAATGAGTACTGGAAAATAGTTGCTTTGATCCATTTCTATCTGGCTTTTGGTGGGAGAGAAAAATAATGGCTGATGGGGAAAAACCTTTCTGTGCTCTGATGTATAAATAGTTTTTACTTGTTGCCCTTGTATTCACAAAGGACACAAAAACTTTTTGGATGTTCATTGTTGTTTCGAGTTTACAGACTCCTTATGTTTTGTCTATAGCTATCTTATGCGTGGAATGCACCCTTTTGTTGCCCTTTTAACAAATTTTCTGCATGTAAAGAATATTATTTTTGGAGGACATGCTAGCTACAGATCCAACACGTCTTTAGTTGTGTTGTATTTTCTCATTCATGCACATTAATTCGTTACATCTATCAAAATAATGCTTACAAGTAAAATAAAAAATTTGTGAAAGTATAACCATGGGTGTGAAGGAGCCTCTAGCCAACCCTTAATTTTTGAAAGCTAGGTTGATCTGAATGTGACATGGAAAAATAATTTGTATAATCTACAACAAAAGCAAAAAGACATTGCATCTTTTGTCCTTTATTCTTAGAACTTAAGCTGCATGCATGCTGAAGAATTAGCTATGTTTTTTATCTGTTTTCCTGTTACTCATGGAAAAATGATTTTCATAATCCACAACAAAAGCAAAAAGACATTGCATATTTTGTTCTATATTCTTAGAACCTAAGTCACATGCAGGCTGGAGGGTTAGCTATGTGTTTTATCTGTATTCCTGTTACTTATGGAAAAATGTTCATATTTTAGAACAAATGCAAAAAGATACTGCATATTTTGTTCCTTATTCTTACAGCCTTAGCCAGGTGCACACTGGAGAATTAGCTATGTGTTTTATCCGTTTTCCTGTTACTTGTGTTTTGTTTCTCAAAATCAATGCTGATAGGTTTTGTTAAAGATCTTTTTGGCCTCAGTTCCAACTGTTGATTCCTGACTTCGTCAAAGATGTTTTGCTTCAGCATTTCTTCTGCTGATTTGTTCCTTTTGGATAAAAAAATTTCAGCATTGCTTAAAATTTAGGCTGTTCCTTTGGCTTAATTATTGATGGATGTCTTCTTATCGTTCTTATATTTTTTTTTCCTTTTTAGATATTGTTCATATATTGTGCTTCTCTCATATTTTGACAGAATGAAGCTGTCTTGAAGGCCGGTGCTGAACCACCACCTTCGAAAACTGCTGGGAATGATGCTGCTGCAGTTGCAGAAAAATAGGACAACACCCAAAGTTAACATACAAAATGAGTGAGAATGAGTCAAGGATGTCATAGTGTTGCATATTTGGTGACAGCAGTTTTGTGCCTATATCCATCTGGGATTTTTTATATTTTAGGCTCCGATTTAGTTTGTCTATCATTCTAGTGTAGAA
This sequence comes from Garcia nutans, assembly GCA_947685225.1. Taxonomy (NCBI): domain Eukaryota; kingdom Viridiplantae; phylum Streptophyta; class Magnoliopsida; order Malpighiales; family Euphorbiaceae; genus Garcia; species Garcia nutans. The sequence continues at coordinate 19,678,755 of CANTUV010000018.1, read as the reverse complement.
GCATTTCTAGGTTCTGTAAGATTTTTTAATACAAAGATGGAATTTCAGTGTTTTGCTCTTCATAAAAAAAAGTATCAGCCTTTGCATGTTGATGACATGTCAGATCTGGATTCTAGACCATGACATTGATTATCGCTTGCTTAATTTTCATTTGGATCACTTCTCTCAGTTTTCGTTATATGTAAAACCAGTTGTTCAGGTGATAGCAAGCATGAGTTTTCTGATATGGTTGAAATAAGCATACTTTTTTTTAGGTATTGAATTTAGCGGACAGAATGGCATTAATAAGTGTGTATGCGAAACATTTTGTAGTGTGACAATGCTTCAGGAGAACTTAATTTGCTTATTTGCAGAATGTAATTTCGTAAGAGATGATGATCTAATGACAGTTTAGAGAATTCTTGTGACATTGTCTACCTACTTTTAGCCTATTATATTTGCCCAACTGGTTTTTGCTGTCAATGCTTGGTTCAGGTGTGTTATTTGCAAGTCATCAACATGTCATAGGACCATCTTCAGATTGTTAGTTTGATGATGCAATGGGTATCTCTGGTGAGAAGTTATTACATGCATCTAAATCCTAAAGCAATTGTTATGCTCAAATTTTAGGTGGTGTTATTACTTCCCTGTCTGTGCTATGGGAATCAGATTGCTACATGAGCCAGGCATTGTAATTGCAGCAGGTTATTTCAGGTATTTCTCCTACATCTTTTCTCTTAATTTGTGAAAAAGTAACAAACTGCTGGGCCACTATTGCTGTGGATTAATAATAGGCCAAAAAAAACATGTCCTCCATAACACTAGATTTGTCCATCCCAACACTTCCATCTGTAATTGACTACTGCTCCAGATATTAAATTTTATTCTTAAGTTCTTGCATTGCTTATAAAATATGGAATTAAAATGTTTTTATATATATTTGAATTCAATGATAACCGTGAGAAGAGATTGTCATATTAAATTTTTTTTATTATAATAATACTACTATTGGATTACTAATTCAATTGTATGAGGACAAAGACGTAAGTGTTGAGTCTTATCAATAACCAACATTTTTTTTTCTTTCTAGCTGGAACAATGCCTTGGAAGGTTTGTATACAACAATAAAAAAAAATTCAATTATCTTGTGAAGCCAAATATAATCGGCTTTTTCTTTTTCCAATATGATGGAGCATATGAGGAAAGGCTAAAAAACACAAAAGATTAATGTGATGTAAGAGGAGTTATGGCCTACCGCAAATGACTAAATGGCCCACTGGATTGACCTATAATGAAAAACAGAGCCATTAAAAGTCAGAAATGTAGACTGCAAAGGGGTTGGCTTTGATAGTTTCTAAATAAGTGGGTAACGTGTAGAATATTTGGTAAGAGTTTCTAAATAAGTGGGTAACGTGTAGAATATTTGGTAAGTACAGATGATTCTAAAACCTCTACTACAAGTAATCTTTGGTCGGCAATTTCCAAATTGACTTTTTATCATTTCGCATCTTAATTATTCTAATTTCCATGGCAAAATCATAGGAAAAACATTCATTCTACTTTAACAAAATGAGACCAACTTTTGAAGCAGGATCATATCTACTTCATTTTCACCATATTTGGTACTTCTATTCCTGTACATATCGTTTATGACTGCATTTTTGCAATTTATACATATATATTTCGCTTTTTTTTTAATCATCACTGGGAACAAAAACTTAAATCTATCGTTTAATAAAAATATATATTACTACTTTTGTGCACTTAAAATCATCACGTTCATCTCATAATCATTGAATCTTTTAAATATTATGAAAAATTATTTTGAATGAATTCAAATATTATCCACTAACTCATTAATTCTAAAATTATTATACTATCACTTAATTAATTGACTAATTAATGATAATAGTATAATTGAAACAAATCTAATTAATTTTTATTGATTTTATAAAGTGATATTATTAGTGAAATATATATATATAACCGACTATTTTAATGGGATAAAAGATATATCTGTTTCACTTGAATTTTGCCTTTAATTTATACATAATTATTAAGAAAATCATTGTATCTTTTTAATTTTATAAAAAAAATAGACTAAAATACCCTTTTATTCATTCATTAGTATTGAGATTACTATATTCATTAATTAACTCATAAATAGTTTGCACCAAAAAAATTAACTCATTAATAATAATTAGATTTTATGAAGTGATAATTAGATTTTATAAAGTGATAATTTTACTATTTTAGTAAGCTAAATATTTATTTTTTTTAAAGTGATAATTTCAGTAGTAGGAGGGAGGGATTATTATCGTCACAATATGGCTAGTTGAAATCAGTGTATAATTTCATATAGGAGTACATTTTTGCAGAAGAATTAGTTAGTTGCTAGAGCTGTTATTTTCACCAGTATTCTGAAACCCATTATCAAGTCGGTTGCCTAGTCCAATTGTAGTTTTATTCACTTTAAAAATCATCGATAAAATAAAATAAAATAAAATACAATTTTTCGTATCTTCTTAACCAAGTCGAGCAAATTAGTTAAATGATTGATATGGTGATAGAAACATTGTTTATAGTGAAAAAAAAATTATTACATTTTGATAAGGGAAATTTTTAGAGAGAGTTAATATTAATATTTAAAGTTCAATTTAACTTGTTGTATTTGGAGTTGGAGAGAGTTAGAAATGCATAGCTGACAAAATATTAGTTCAATAATTCATCACCAATGCCAAAATGAATGTTGGGCGGCACTATTTTTCTTTAGTTTGAAAAGATTAATCCTTGTCCTCAATAATAATTCAATAATTGAAAACTATCTTATATAATTGGTTGCATAATTCTACAAATTTATCTTAATGCAGTCCTGTGAGTATACATTACATGTGATACACATGGTAAGTGTCTTTGATCTAATTTTTATAATAATAACAAGTACCATTAATCCCAAATTCTACAACAGCTAAAGCAACTCATTAAGAAAAAAAAAAGATGCTTCCTTTTGGCGATCACACGCCTGTTTTAATCTCAAATCTAATCAATTATTGATTTTTGGACTGCATATCTAATAACCAAAGTTGATCCTCATTCTTTCTACTTTTACACGGTTTATCCTCCCCTATTGTGAGTTACTTTTTCTTTTTCATATTCCATATCTCTGCATGGGAGAATTCCCTTGATTTTTTTGGTATTCAGATTGAAAACTTTTCCAAAGAAAATTGAAACTTTTTTTTTATTCTATAGAAAATGGAGAAAAAAAATATTAATTGTTTGAAATTTTTCTATATTTATAATATAACCATACAATTCAACTCAACTTAATTAAATTTTAATCACGAATTAATCGGGACGGATTATAGTTAATTATGGGAGGTATATGAATTCTTGTTTTTTACTCTAAATGATTTGAAATATAATCACAGTTAACCTAATTAAGTTTTACTAGCATTCAATTAATATGTTTGAAGTATATATATATATATTTCTTTTTAGTGAATTGAATTTCAATTGGGAACTCAATCCTAAGAGATAACTAAATTATTATGAATTAAATTAAGACGATTGGTGATACATAGCATATACTATATATTAATTAAGATGGAATAGATAAATAAACCAAATTAAGATGTTTGGCATTGATTGGTTGACAAAAAGAATCTTATCTCATCACCCCATGAGAGGTTGCAATATCCAAAGCCTGTAAATATATAGAAAACCCTATTATATATGTCCTATGCCCTTTGTCTACATAATAAACAAATCGCATATTCTAATGGCCAAAAAAAAATCCCATATTCTTTAATACAAGAGAACCACTTTCTATAATTTATAATACTTGGAATCATTTTTCGACACATTAATATTGGAAGAAATTAAACAATGAGAGAATCTTTCTGTATTTTTCTTATATTTATGTGATTTAGTGTGCCAATAACAATAATAATAAGAGAGAGAGAAGTAAAATCATAACGATTCTACTATATATATATATATATATATATATCTTTTGAGAACTATTAGTAATTTGTATTGTATGTGCATATATATAAACATTAAGTTCTTCTAAATGTTAATTAAACTATGAAGAGGAATCAAAAAACCATGTGCAGATGCCCCTTTCCCACCATAATCTTAAAAAAAAAAGGGTTCATATACTTGTTTAAAAATGCTAATTACAGTCTAGAGAATAATTATTCGACAATCTCTTTTTACTGGCTAAAAAATATTATTTATAATATCTCTCTTCATAGATGAATTTATAATAAATATATTTTATTTAATAGAAAAGAGATTGTCCAACAATTACTCTATAAAATGACTATTAAATGACTGCAATTAACATTTATTCGTACCTGTTTATATGCTAAAGGGATATGCTCTTTTACAAAGTAATAATGGAAGGAAAGATAATATACAATCTTCTTTCATTATTCCTTCTTTGGATGCCTCTCTTGGATTTGCATTTCTTTATATAATTTATTTATACATCTTTTTCTACCAAAAATCACTTATCTTTTGAACATATAAATAAATAATTAGCTTGTATATAAATATTGAGCAACAATAGGTTCCAATTCTTTCCTTCCCACTACATGCATTCTTCTTCTTCTTCTTTTTTAAGATAATATAATCTGAAAATAATATTAAGAAAATCTCATACATTATGACATAAATAATGAAATAGACACTCAAGTATTGAATTATATCAACCTAATGGCATCCCAACCCACAATACATGATTGATTTAGCATATGATATATTTTTTCTAGAAGCAAGCAATAGAGAGGTTTGAAACGTCACTGTATATATATATATATATATATATATATATATATATATATTGTTATGGATTTGCTTGCTAACACAAGCAATAAATAAGGCCCTTGACAAAGAATCAAATGGTTTGATTTTTCCTTCATTCTCATAAATTCATTTTGTTTTGCATATATAATAGGAGGAGGACAAACTTGATGATGATAGAAATTATTCCTTAGGAAAAGTGTTACAAATTAATTTGAAAATTCCTTATTTCAAGAATGAAAAGAAAAGGAATTAATTTCTTCCTCATCTAATAATCCGCAAGAAGAGACCTCAGGATCATTAGTGATTCCGCTAGAACATGGCGAAGAAAGTTGAAGAGGACCCATATCAAAGCTCTCCTCCATTGCTGTTTTAGTTTTGCTGGTTTTTGAGGACTTGGAAATGAAGATCCTTTCTTTTTTAGGTTTTCTTTTCCTCTGAAAAACGCGGTAGATAACCCAATCTTCTAGTCCTAATTTTATCTTTGATACCTAAATTTCAAGAAAAAAAAAATTATATTATGAATTATTCACACAAATTAACAGAAAAAACAGGGTATCATGTAATAATAATTACTCATAAAAATATATATTGTACCAGGTGAGTAGTGTTAGGGATTGTTGCTGATGAGGCTACAAGGCGATATTCATTCATGACCCATTGAGCTTTAGAGTCATTATTAGATTGATTTTTCCCTTGACAGAAAATTAGAGTTCTTCTAATTCCGATTACATGGTGATCAAAAGAAGCTATAATTTGCCTGCCTTTGCCAATAGGCTTCCAATAACCAGAACCAGCAGCTCTCTTGCATCTCTTTTCACTGTCATGCCCCCATTTTCTGCTAAAGAAATACCTCTTTTCCTTCAAATCACCTATACCCAGAAAAACAGAAAGTTCAAATTAATTCAAGAAAACTTATATAAATCTTCAAAACCTTGCAGATGCAGTGTGGACATATCTAAATTGTTGATAAGTTGTTTTCAAGAAAAAAAAGTTAATGTTGAAAATGCTGGTTACGTACAAATTATCAGAACTTAATTATCTTTTCAAGGTAAATTTGGCATGTTCTAATAACTATAAAAGGCTTGAAAACAAATTCTCATTACTGTTTTTTTCTTACTGCATTTAAAATTGTGCTTTTTCATAAAAGGAAATAACAGATTTAAGGGGAAAATGATATATAATTAAAGTAAATATAGTTTTGAGTAATTAATTACCTGGCAAACTCCAAGGATCAGCTTGGAAAACATCAAGTTCAGGAATAACAGAAGCAGGCAATGGAAACCCGAAGACTTTACGTCTCAAGTAATAAGCAAGAAGCTCTTCATCTGTAGGACGAAACTTATAGCCAATAGGCAATTTGATTCCTGCTCCACTTCCACCAAAATTTGGTCTTTCCATAGCCAAATCAACCAAGTTAAGGTATAGAGATATTTGGGTTAATGGAACTTTAATTAACTCAACAAATTAAGGCTGAGCTAATAAACTTAACGAGAAACAAATAACTAAAAAGCCATACAGCAAGGTTGAGGTTAATATAATAAATGAAGAGAACAAGAAAGGCTTAAGGAGAAGACTTGTTGTGGCCTTCGTCTTTCTTGGGGATGCTAAGCTAAGGAGAGACAAAGTTTCTTTATATATATCATATATATATATATATAGAGAGAGAGAGAGAGAGAGAGAGAATTTAAAGAAAGGAAATGAAATTCCAAAGTTTGTCTTGTTTTTCTTCCTATTCACACTCTGACTCAGTGAAAGAGAGATGTATTTGCTTGGCTTGAATGGAAAATTAAAAAAAAAAAAAAGGAAAAGGATTGCTTTAATTTGACGGGTCATTTCGTTTTTGTCTTGCAAATTGGAAATTACAAACGTGTACAATTAGACATCATAAAAACCAAAATCAATGAGCCACTCTACCAAACAAACAAACAAACCTTTGTGCTCTCTTTCGGTCAAAACGCACGCGCTTCTCTACTGTGTTTGAGCCCCACGTGTGCCACGCTTTCTACTGCATTTTTTGCTCCCACCAACATTTTGGAATTGGAGTTTGAACCAAATAATAAATTCACTCGATAATATAACATATCAATTCACTTATTATTAGATTATAATAAATATTTTTTTTATTGATGAATATATTTGAATCGTTCAAAATAATTTCTTTTTTAAAAAAATAACTTTATATAAATTAAAATTAAATATTAGTAATCATCATAATTTAACAGAAATCGTATTTTCTGTAGTATTCAAATGATCAATCGTTCCTATAGTATTGTCATTGAACGTTTGTCATTATCATAACTAAGTGAGATTAATCTTCCACTTTCATAAACATTCAAGTGTTAATTAATGGTCATCTTCAGCCATTTTGCTTGATGAGTGCATAAACTTGAATTTTGAAAGAAAATTAATGTTTGTTTGAAATTCTATTAATTAATTAATTAACTAACACTGAATTGCATGTCCACTCACAATTAAACTCCTTAATTCCATTTTGATGGTGTTGAACAGCTTTTAGAATCTTTTGATTGATGTTTTTTTTTCTATGACTGAAATTGTTAAACAACTTCTTTTATTAAAAAAAAATTATTTTTTCAACCATTGAAATTGTAGAACATCTTCTTCTGTTGAAATGGCTTCTTTTTCACGAATGAGATTTTTGAGCAACTTATTCTAGTAAAAAGACTTTTTGTTCAATGACACATGTTGTTGAATTATAATTATATATCAACTTGAAATTATTTGAATTTCTGATCTTTACTTGCTGCGAATAAATATTTCCCCCTTCCTTGCCTCATTTGAGAAGCAATCTTTCTTTTCTTCAATTGTCTTTTGCTTTTGAGACCTTAATTAGGAGGTTAATATATAGCAAATCTTGTATTGCAATAATATTAATTATAATGTTCTACTACTGAGCATCTAGATAAGTTGATAAAAGACTATTTTAATTTAAACAATAATTTATAAGTTGATACTTTAGTAATTTATAGTTCGATTCTCTGAATATTTAGCTGCGTTAAAATTTAATAGAGAAAATTTTATCGCCTTTATGATCTTATTCGATTCGAATTCAAAATAATGGTTTAAAAAAGATTAATAAATTATAATGTTCTAAATTTATTTGATCAATAAGATCTTTTTTTTTTTTCGAGTTATATTTACTGTTTAAACATATCTTCTAATTTTGAAATACTTATATGGTCTTTTTTATTATCTACTTGGTTCAAATTCGAGGGCATATTTTAATTATTTATTCTTTTTTAAAAGCTTAAACTTTAATTTTTGTAATTTCCACCAAAACAAGGACAGGATATATAAGAATTGACAATAATTAACCATTTACTTTGAGTCGGCAAACAAAATGAATGATTCTACTCACTGTTAAAACGACATAATCAATTTTCCTTCAACCCTTTTGCCTCCCACTATATGTTTCTTTTATTGCATTTTTATTTATTTTTTGTTCTGGTATCATTTAATTAACTTTATGTCGGATCATTTAGTGCACTTGGTAAGATAATTTCTATATTATTATTATTTAGATGATATCAATTGCAATTAATAAAATTAGCTAATAACAAGTAAAACAATAAGCAAAAAATTAACATTTGAGAATAATTTTTCTAATGAATATCCTATGCTAATTAAGAGTACTTGTTATTTCAAATAAAATATGATTATAAATTGGGTTTAATTTAAAAAATATAGTTAAATTAAAATAAAATGAAAAAATAATAAGATTTTAATGAAATTGTATTTCATTATAATCATTATCATCTTAATTGATAAGTCAAATTTTTCTCTCATTTATTTATTTTTTAATTTGTTAATTTATTTTTATTTAATTTTTATCATACCAAGTTGTTTTTAAGCATACGTTGGATAAACTGTTCTTAAAATAGGTGAAGTTGAAACTCTTCTCTCTCTCTCTCTCTCTCTCTCTCTCTCTCTCTCTCTCTCTCTCTCTCTCTCTCTCTCTCTCTCTCTCTCTCTCTCTGAAAGTCTCTTTGAAAGTAATTTGATTTTTAACTAAATGAGAGAAGAGTATCGTCAATTAATTTTTCATATTATCCCATGTGGAAAATCTAAATTTCAATTGAAAACTGTTAGTGGGTATTAAAAATAGAAAAGATATATTCTGATAAAATAGAAAAGCAAAGGCTGCTATTCAAGAGATAATCGGGTATATTTTTATATATAAATAATGAACGAATACAGAGTCTTTATATAGGAAGAACTAAGACTAGAAACAACTAAGCAATCCCTAAAATAAAGCAAAAACAAATAATAAGCAAATAATAACAGAAGCCTAATTATGGGATTTGAGTATGACCACTACTAAGTCCAAGATTGTGCAGCACAAGAATCTCCAAGCAGTTAAACACATTCTGTTGATTATTTGGAAAATACAAGTCAACCTTATATCCCCTTGACTCCTTATTACACCGTATTTTTCGAACAGGTTTGAGCTAAAGGATTTGATCACACTTAAACACCTTATCTCAGCTGTGATCGCTAACATCCCCCCTCAAACTTGGCCGGGGTTTGAGGCGAAGTTTGTGTCGAAATTGAGCAAGTGCATATTTATGTATCGGTTTTGTGAAGATGTCAGCTACCTGTTGAGTTGTGGGAATGTATTTAGTTACAAGCAAACCTTGTGCTACACGCTCTCGAACAAAGTGATAGTCCAACTCGATGTGTTTGCTTCGGGCATGAAAGACGGGATTGACTGTAAGATAGAGAGCACTAATATTGTCACAGAACAAAACTGTTGGAATGGACATTGGAACGGAGAAGTCCTTGAGCAAGAAGGTGAGCCAAGTAAGCTCTGCAGCCGTGTGCGCCATGGCTCTATATTCAGCCTCGGTGCTGGAACGAGACACAGTATGCTGCTTTTTGGCGCACCACGAAATCAAATTGTTGCCTAAATAGGTACAATAGCCGGTGGTAGAACGTCTTGTAACCGGGCAACTAGCCCAATCAGCATCGGCAAATCCTTGAAGTTGCAAAGTGGAATCAGATGTGAATTGCAATCCATGTGTCAAAGTTCCCTTAATATATCGTAAAATTCGGTGCACGAATTTCAGATGAAGAACCGTCGGATCCTGCATATATTGAGAAACAAAATTGATAGCAAACGCAATGTCAGGACGGGTCAGTGTTAAATATTGTAAAGCCCCTACAATGCTACGGTATAAAGTGGAGTCAACCAAGGCAGCTGCCTTGTTAACTGGTGGTTTTTGCTCCAACGGAGTCAACATTGGCTTACTATCAAGCATCCCAAACCTATCAAGGAGAGGCAAAGCATAGTGAACCTGATTCAAATGCAAACCATCAGGTGTGTGAGTAACTTCAATTCCTAGAAAATGGTGTAATTGACCTAAGTCTTTCATGGCAAATTCCTTACATAATAATTGAACAAAGTCATCAATCAAATTTGTTGAAGAACCAGTTAAAAGCATATCATTGACATAAATTAATAAAGCAATTGTACCTTTTGTCGACTGTAAGATAAACAGAGATGGATCAGCTAAGCTACAGACAAAACCATTGGCAACTAAAAACCCACTTAACCTATCAAACCAAGCTCGAGGAGCTTGTTTTAGACCATATAAAGCTCTTTTTAATTTATAGACATAAGAAGGAAATCGTGAGTCTGCCATACCTGGAGGCTGGTCCATATACAGGTCTTCGGTAATATGACCATGCAGAAACGCGTTTTTAACATCAAGCAGCCGAATCTGCCACTTTCGCACCAAAGCAATAGATAATACAAGTCGGATTGTACCTGGTTTGATAACTGGAGAGAACGTCTCTGTAAAATCTTGACCATCGATTTGATGAAACCCTTTTGCTACTAACCGCGCCTTCAATATGTCTAAGGTTCCATCAGGCTTAAGTTTCGCTTTAAACACCCATTTTGAACCGATTATGTTCATGTTCGCTTGCCTTGGTACCAACTTCCAGGTGTTATTATTATGCAGTGCTGTGAACTCTTCTTCCATCTCTTTTTTCCGCCCAGAATGTGCTAAAGCTTGCTTGACATTCCGAGGCTCTTTAGGAATTAAGGGATCCATTGTAGTCAGAAGCGCATACCGTGGATTGGGTTTCACAACTCCTGTTTTAGACCGCGTTAACATCGAATGCTGTGGTGGAGGCGGAGCAGAATGTGGTTTTGCTGGATGATGGTCGTCAAATATTACTTCTGCTGGAAACGACAACTGTTATGAAGGGATTGGTTCGATTGAGGGAGACGGACTTAATGGTGCAGGTGAATTGAGTTGCGACGGAACAGAAACAATTGGGGAATCTGGTTGTGGGATTGAATCTATTGGTGAATTGGGTGAATCAAAATTAGCGATGGACGGTGATGGTAAATCTGTGGAAGTTGTTGGCGTTGGTAATGCTACGGGTAATGTAATTAACGGAGATGGCAAATTGGCTTGGTCTGGAATTAGTATTGGGGACGGTATTGAGAGTGTCGGCGGTGTAGGATTTGGAGTGGTTTTATTTGGGGCCGGTGGTGGAATCGGCGAAGACAAGGGAAGGGGGATTAGAGGAATTATATATGGTACGTGCATATCAGTGGAGGTATCTGATTTGGTGGGTAATATCCAAGAGTCTATAATCTGAACTGCGTGCCCAGTGACTCCAGTATGTGAATGAGTTTTGTATGGAAAATTCTCTTCATAAAAAACGACACTTCTGCAAACAATATACTTCCTGTTTTTAATGTCAAAACATCTCTACCCTTTATATTTCTCACTGTAACCTGCAAAAATACAGAGTACAGATTTAGGATCAAATTTATTTTTCCGTGTATCCCATATATATGGAAAACATTTACACCCAAAGACACGCAAAATTAAATAATCATGATGTTTTTTGTGCAATGCGTAGTATGGTGTTTCAAATGAAAGGGAAGATGATGGTAAGCGATTTATGAGAAAAACTGCTGTAGTAAAAGCATCTAACCAAAACGACAAGGGAACTCTACTATGGAATAACATTGACATTCCAAGTTCACGAATTATGCGATGACGTCGCTCTACAGAACCAGTTTGTTCTGGCGTGTATGGACAGAAAATATGATGAACTATGCCAGTTTGCAAAAAATGGGTTGTTAATGATGTATTGATAAATTCACCCCCCCCCCCCATCTGAATGAAATATTTTAATTACAGCATTATATTGACGATGAACATATTTTTCAAAGGCTAGAAATGCGGAATAAAAGTCTGATTTTGCACGCAATGGAATTAGCCATGTATACTTAGTGCAATCATCAACCAAACAAGCATAGTACTTAAATTTTTCCAAAGATAAAACTGGGGCTGGACCCCATAAATTACAATGTATTTTTTCAAATGGAATTGTAGCATAATTAGAATTAATTAAAAACAGAAATTTACTGAGTTTCCCCAATTGACAACTATCACAAACACTTTTAATTTTTAGCGAACCATTGACAGAAAGTAGGCCCTTATTATATAATTTATTCAAAGCTGAAACTTGCGGATGTCCAAGCCGTTGGTGCCAAACATCCGCACTACATGACTTGAAGCGAATAGAAAAATTTGCTTCCGGGTTGCTTGCAATGGTGTATAAATCACCCTTCTTTGGACCGTGCATTATCATTGCCCCTATTTTTCGATCCTTCACAATAAAAGATTTGTCAGTAAATTCACAATTAACTGGAAATTAAGATGTTAATTTACCAACAGACAACAAATTTTTCGTTAAATTGGGAACATAAAGCACATCTGACAGAGGCAACACTGGATTGGGAGATTTTGTTTTGCGTGTAAAACGCAAGATGAGGAGTGTGGACTGAGAGCGATGAGCTTCCGGTATTGGCAAACCAGTTGCGTCGTTGATCATGATTCTGAAGATGGGAAATTAGTTCTGTGTATGTAGGTCTTGGAGGTTTTAGCATTGTGGTGGTGAAGGTCTCAAATTGGGGACCTAAACTGGTTAAGAGACTGTAAACTTTTTCTTTGTCGGGAATTGGACGTCCGATTGCTGCGAGACTGTCACATATTCCCTTGAATTTTCGAATATGGGTATTAATATCACTACTGTCTTCTTTGCGCAAATAAGTCAGTTGTTGGCGAAGAGTGAATTCACGCTCCTGGGAATTTTGAGCGTAAGATTCCTTCAAAGCTTTCCAAACGGCATGCGCTGTATCAAGCCCGATTACTAGGCCGAGTGATTCTTCTGATAAGGTACCAATAATCCAACCGCGAAGAAGGCGATTGGATTTTTGCCAAGCAGCAAAATTCTGGAGTGCCTGATCCGTAGCTTTATTGGACCCGGCTGGGTTTGCGTGTGGTTCATCGGTGAGATGATCCAAAAGATCTTTGCTTTCTGCTAGTCTAAGCACCTGTTCTCGCCATAAAAGGTAATTGTTTGGGGTTAATTTTAGAGTAACGAAGTTACCAACATTCAAGGATAATGAAGATGAAGCTATGAGAGCCATACAGGAAAGTCTGGATCGAATAGTGCTCTGATACCAAAATAGAAAAGATATATTCTGATAAAATAGAAAAGCAAAGGCTGCTATTCAAGAGATAATCGGGTATATTTTTATATATAAATAATGATCGAATACAGAGTCTTTATATAGGAAGAACTAAGACTGGAAACAACTAAGCAATCCCTAAAATAAAGCAAAAACAAATAATAAGCAAATAATAACAGAAGCCTAATTATGGGATTTGAGTATGACCACTACTAAGTCCAAGATTGTGCAGCACAAGAATCTCCAAGCAGTTAAACACATTCTGTTGATTATTTGGAAAATACAAGTCAACCTTATATCCCCTTGACTCCTTATTACACCGTATTTTCCGAACAGGTTTGAACTAAAGGATTTGATCACACTTAAACACATTATCTCAGCTGTGATCGCTAACAATTAACAGATGTAGTAATTCATATGACTTCAATGGAATTCATACAAGGTTTGAATGAAAAATAATAATTATTATATCATATTACATATTATAATATACATTAAAACAAAGGTTTATTACCAACACTATTTTTCTTTGAATAAGACTTTGGTTTGTTGAGTTATCATTCAAATATTATTTTATGTAAATCACTTTTTTTTTTGGAAATAATAGGAATAATATTAAAGAATCAGTCACAATAACAAGCCAAAAACAAAACAAAACATCCAAACTCTCAAGACAATACAGTAGCCCAGAACTAGCACTACCTACCTACGAACTTGAGAATTTGCATAAAAAACAACAGCATCTAAAATAAAAGAAGGAACGTCATTCCAAATATGAAGGCCAGTATAAGACCAAGCAGCCTGTGCAAGTATGTGCGCCACCTAATTCGCTTGCCTTCGAGACCAAGAGCAAACAATACCTCTTAGCTTACTTATTAGATGTTTGCAATCACTAATAATTGCCCCAAACTCAGACCAGTTAGAATCTGGATTCAAAAGAGCCAAGCAAATAGAAGATGAGAAATTCTTGGCCCACCCCTATTAATACTGCAACCATGAATGCTTCCATCCACCTCTGCAATCCCTCAGCACAAAGGATAAATAAATGTGGCAATAACGGGTCTCCTTGTCTAAGATCTTGCTTATGCACAATTGGACCAATCTCGTTACCATTTAAACCAACTGAATAAGAGACCGTAGTTACACACATCATCACAAGTCGTACCCAATTCTGATCAAATCCTAACTTCAACAAGACCAACCGCAAATAATTTCAATCAATTCTGTCGTAAGCCTTCGAAATATCAATCTTAAGAGCCACACTCCCATTCTTACCATTTATTTTACACTTCAATTGATGAATAAGCTCAAAGGTAATAATGACATTATTTGTTATAAGCCTTCCTGACAAAAAAGCAAATTGAAATTCAAAAATAATAGAGGGTAAAATAACCTTCAACCGATTAGCTAAAACCTTAGAGATAATCTTATAAATGATATTGCATAAAACAATTGGCCTCAAATCTTTAATACTCTCAGGGTTATCAACTTTCGGGATAAGTATAATATTAGTATGGTTGAGACGTTGAGGAAAAGCATCCTGCTGCAACCAACACCGATAATTACGAATAACATCATCTCCTATAACCTCCCAAAAAGACTAGTAAAAGGCCGGGTTCATACCATCAGGACCAAGGACCTTATCCGGATTCATACCGAATAAGGCTTCCTTAAATTCATGATCATGGAAAAGGGCAAGCAAGCGACTATTATCATCTTGAGAAACCTTTGGGGAAATACAATCAATGACCTCACTATAGGAACCCATACCATCATTAAATAGATTAGTAAAATAATTCTGCACCAAAGAGGACATACCCCCATATCCGTAGCCCACTCCCCTACATCATTATTGAGTACCCTAACATAATTTCTTCTCTTCCTCACTGAAGCATATTTATGAAAAAATGGAGTATTCATATCCCCAAACTCTAGCCAAAATTGCTTGGATCTTTGTCTCCAAAAAGCTTCTTCTTGTAATAAAACCCCATTCAACTCACTATTCAACCGATCTACAAATGCAAAGTCACCTTGATTCCTAGCAACCCCAATCTGGTTCTTAAGCTCCAATTTTCGTTTTTTGAAGTCAACATTCACTTGCCTCCTCCAATCCCACAAGGCCCGCCCACATGCTTCAATTTTATCATTAATAGATTTTTGCCCATTGGATGCCCAACTAGACTCAACAACAGAAGCAATCCTTGACTCTCTAAGCAAGGAATTTTTAAATTTAAATTTACGAGGACATACCTGACTGGACCTATTTGTGAGAACCATCTTCAAGGGGCTATGATCCGATGTAGAGGCTGTCAAATTAAACAGATTATGCTGAGGAAAATTTTGCATCCAAGTCTCACTAGCAAATGCCATATCTAATCTCTCCAGAATTCTCCCTTCACCTGAACCTGTAAATCACTTATTAATTCTAAATATATTTTAACTAAAATTAGGAAAAATTTATATTTCTCATTAATTTTTTTAATATTTTTATATATATTTAACCAGAAATTTTGGGTTATTTTATAAAAATATATAATAAATTCATTATAAATTTAAAGAAGTTATCATATGTATAATAACTCATAATAAATTGTATATATTATATGAATTTAATAAATTTTATAAATTAATGAAAAATCTAATAAATTTGAAAATATTTTGAGAATCTGGTAAATTTATAATTTTTTGTATTCTTTTAATAATTTTGTAAAAAATACTAAAATTATGGGGTACTTATGACTTGCTGAGTAAGGTGTAAATTCAATTCTTTACTTTAATTTTTTTGGTCCTTATTTTAATTAATTTTCATTATTAAAGAAAAGCCTTTAATTTTTAAAAACAAGAAAAAACTTCCTCACATTTTCTGAAACCAAAAAAGCTTCCTTGATATTGATTTTGATATATAGTAAATAAAATTGAACAACTTCAAACCAGAGACTAAAAAGAATTCACTATGATAAAATGGTATTTTAGTATAATTATAAAAAAAAATGAAGTTATTTTCAAGTGGAAATTAAGGTTGAAATTTTAATTGAGAACAATTTGTCTATGTAGATGTGGTCTCAATCCTTAAACGTGTATTGTGGTTTAAGCATTGATTTTTTGAAAAATAAAGTCACTAATTAAAACCTTATCATATTTTGACTTATATTGGATTAAAATAATAAGTTCAGAAAATGTCGTCACAACACCACTAATTAATCTTGACAAAAAAAAAATCCAACCATTACAACTATTTTTTTCTCTATTTCCTGATTTGTTTAATCAAGATTTTAATTGCATTTTTAATATTTTATTTATAATAAATGATAAAAGCTCTCAATCAATATAATAATGATAATAAAAATTAATAATAATCGCTATAATATTAATTCTTTAATTAAAATTTAGAATTATTTTAAATAAAATTTAAATAACATTAAATTAAAATTTTATTGGTTTAGTTATCAATTTATATTGCTTAATTAGTTGAATGGCACAGCCA
This sequence comes from Garcia nutans, assembly GCA_947685225.1. Lineage (NCBI taxonomy): Eukaryota > Viridiplantae > Streptophyta > Magnoliopsida > Malpighiales > Euphorbiaceae > Garcia > Garcia nutans. The sequence goes on along the minus strand of CANTUV010000018.1, from coordinate 19,661,965 downwards.
TTCATGACCACAATTGCCAATGGTGTTTTCTCTCAACTATTTTTTTTTCTAATATTCTTTCGAATATTAAATTTTTGATATGAACTCGTAATGAGTGCATTTTCATTATACATCTATTAGATTGCAGCTGATAATTATTTTGTATCCAATAGCTGAAAAATAATTTGGTTAAAATTTAAAATCAATGGTTTAAAAAATAATATTGAGAGCTTTAATTTTATTTTGTAATCAGATAAAATTAATTTTTTTAAAAAATTAATATTATGAAATTTTTTTCATTCCACTTGTTATCATAAATTAGTTTATAAATTAAGTAATATTAACAGTTAATAATATTATATTATTTTAATATTTTAATTAAAAATGAAATTTATATGTAGATATAGTATAGATACATGCACGTTCATTAATTATAATAACATTATTAAATTTAAAAATTGTATATAATAAATATCTCATTAAATATATAAAAATTTTATATATTTAATCAGATATTTTGGTATTTCATTATTTCATTAGAATATTTCATTATTCTACAGACTAAAAGGTAGGAAACCAACAAGTAGAAAGAACTCTATTAATTCAAGTAAGGTCTGTCGATTGTACAATATGCATTGTATGCTAATTATATTTTTATTAATCAATTTAAATATTAATAACAACCATTAATTATCTACATCTATATAAAAATAACTAACAACTAACTATAACCAATACATATAGATATACAACTAATCATACATTAAACTTAAAAATTATATATATAATTATATTATTAATAAAAATTTTAACTAAATAATTAATATTTATCAGTTAATAGTTAGCAGTCATTCATTACGTACTAGCTATCAATTATTGTTAACCAGTTATCAATTAACACAAACAATTAAATGTAACAAAATCTACAATTATCTTTAGAAAATAAGACAGGACCGGTTTTAAAATTAAATTATAATACAAACTTGGAATCTGCTTGAATGTTATATATATATATATATATTGTGAACGTTTTTTGCAATCTTTTCAATACGATATATATATTTATTTATTTTATCATTTTTTTTTCAAAATTTATAATGCATTTTTAGTGTTAATTTCAAATCTTGAAAACTCTCTCTTATTTTAATAAGAGACCATCCTCATAAAATAAATCAATCAGTTTACGCTAAAAGTGAAATAATAATAATAATAATCTAAAAAATTAATAAATTAAATAAGTAAAAAATAGAAATTTTAACATATTATTCCCAACGGTAGTGATTATAAAAAATAAATTTATTCAAGTTATTATTTTTCTATTTTTATTTTAAGTTAATTTAATTATTTTTATTTAAAATAATTACTATATAATTGTATTTTATCTGAAGTAATTATTTTTAAACACTAAATAATGAGTCATGTCATTCCTCAATAACTAATAAAAATATATTCATTGTGACAGACCATTCTTATGAATTGGAATTTATTGGAAGGGATTCATTTGACATATTTATTATATGTTTTTTTTTTTTAATTTTTACTCTCTCATTGACTGACTTTTGTCTAAATTTCAAAAGTACTGTGTTTCATCCCAAAAATAAGCAAACTAATATAGTGGACAATGACAATGATATCCTTGATAATTATATTGCTCTTTATAAATTACAAATATCAAACTAATAATACTTTGCCAAAAAAAAATAATACTTTTTTATCAGGAAAAATAAAATAATAATAATTTTCCACAAACATTTTTGCAATAACTAAACTAACTAATAGTTATTTATGAGCATATATATATATAATATGTATTTGTATTTGTATAACCTTTAATTAATTACTCTATATGTTCAATAATAAAAAACAATATGTATATATTTGTATTAAAATTGTGATTTTTTATTTACCAATATTATCTTATCATAAATAAATTTTAATATATTGTACTAAATCCATCTATTTATTTTGGTCAAAAACATAAAAATTATTAATGACATTAAAATGTTATTGAATTTAAATTTTATATAATTAAATTCAAATTACTAAATTATTATTCAACATTTATAATTTATTTTATTAATTGAAAGCAAATAATAATTATCATTAAATAATTTTTTAAAATACTATATTTAATTTAAATTTTATTAAATGCATTAAATTTTTATTTGATCAATAATAAAAATATTTGTATTTTATAAAATATTTAAAAAATAATCATGTCTAACACTGCATGAAAAATGCTTAATGACGCGCAAGTGAGCAATATTAATTAAATGTGGGCAGTCATATAGGGAAGCTATTAAATAAATATTACTCTCTCCATTTTCTCACTTTTCAAAAAAAAAATATTTAAAATATTCTGTCTGTATAAAGAAAGGTACTTAAAATATAAATTATTAGAATATATTACTTATAAAAAAATTAAAATTACTTTTATAAATAACTATATTATACACATTAAATAAAACTAGTGATAAATAAATATAAATTATATAATTAATATACATTGTTTTATAATACATGAATTAATATTATAGTTATAAGAGATTTTATTAAATTGCGCTATATTTTATAAATTAAAGTATAATTATAAATTAGTTCTTATTATGTATTACAACATTACCACTTTAAAAGATACAATGGTATTAGCATCTTAGTGATAATTAGAGTATAATTTTAATATTAATCAACATGATTTGAATTATTCATGTCAAAATTATGGATTAATTTTAAAATAAATACATTTATATTAAATGATACATTAAAAAATTGTGCCATTTTTATTAAATTATATTAGAATATTTCTGAACATTTTTTTGTATCAATTGAATTTATTCATTTATTGATATCAAACATCAAATTTTCTTTTTAAATAGTATTCTATTTACAAAAGTAATTTAATTATATATAATAATTCATATTTTTCATATAATAATGTGTCCTCGTTATATAAGTAAAAAATAATTTATAAAAGATAATTTATCTCTTTCGATTTAAAATGAAAATTTTAATTATAAATAATTATTAGAATATTATGTCTATGAGCTATACCTCTCTTAATATTATAAATTATAAAATTAAACTTATTTAAAAAACTAATTAAGATATATTATAATTAATAAATTTATTAATTATCCCCTTAAAATTTTTTTTTCCTATTTTTTTCTAAATTAAGGGAACATATGGAGTAATAAAATAGGTAAGGTAAAGGTAAAGCTCGTCAGAAGGTTTTTCTTTTCCGTTTTTACTTAATTTGTTTTTATTTTTATTTTTATTTCCTTGAAGTTGACAAGTACAATTCAATGCATCATCAATGAGACATGAGATTCGTTATAATAAATTAATAATAATGGAGGGACACGATTTTATCTGTCCATTTAAATAATATTTTATCATCTTATCTTTCTATTTAATATATTCAATAATTTATAATTATATTTTTCCAATTATTTATTAATAATTCATTTTTCATGTTTAACGGAAATTCAATAAAAATATAAAATTAATAAATTAAATATTTTAAGAATAGAGTACTATTTAGCTGTCTTTTAATATTTAAAATTAGAGATAAACATCAGTCAGTTTGATTAATTAATTGATTAAACTGATCGATTAATCAACCTGATTTTTTTAAAATTTTTTAATCGAACTGACTAAATTTTTTTTTGTCAGTTTCGTTAATTAACTAAAATAAATTAATCAATTCGATTAATTAATTAAATAGATTATTTTTTAATTTTATAATAAAAAAATTTTGGAATAAAAAGTTAATATAATTAAATAATTAAATAAAATTTATTAAAAAAACTAAAAATAATTTTATTTTGCAATAAAAGTTTATATTTATAGTAAAAAAATTAATATAATTAAAGAATTAAACAAAAAATCACTAAATAAATTTTAAAAAAAAATTCAATTAACAGTTAATCGACCGAACCGAATTGGTTAATCATTAACCGAATTGAAAATTGAATTTATATAAATTTTTTGACCGAATCGATCAAATTATTCTAAATTTAATTAATCAAACTAAGTTTTAAATTGATTAACTAAAAATTCAATCGATTAACTAAATTTTAGTTATCCCTATTTATAATCGAGATTTAAATTCTACCATAATAGTATTATTTATTAGTGTGTCACCAAGGGCAAAGGGAAGCGCTTCAAGAAGACATGTTGCTCTTTCTCTTTACTAATCCCCATAGAAGATAATTGAAATTCACTATTAAAAACCTCAAATATACCTCAACTTTTAATTACCTGTTATCAAGTTTTATTTAGAAAATTTATTTAAAAAATTTAAGTTAATTTTGTCAATATAATTAAATTAAATTTGTATACAAAAATTTAATTTTAAATATTTTGTATATAAATAATGAATTTTAATTTGATTTGCTTTTAAATTATTTATTAATATTTAACAATAACTACAAATATTGAAATTTTTAAAGATTATAATATGGTGAAATAATAGTAAAAAAATATGTCAAATATGATAAAATAAAATTTGAAAATTAAAATTTAATAATTAGTGCAAAATTCAGTGATGCAGGAAATTCAGTGAAATTTTTATTTTGAAAATAATTTATTATATTCAACATTAATATTAAATAAAATTTTGACTAATTAACTATTTGAGTGATTAATGATTTAATTTAGATTTATTTTCAAATAATTTAAAATTAAAAATTAAGTATTTAAGGATGTTGTTGTTATGATTGTTTGAAAAAAAGTTGCTTAATTTGTTATGGTTTACACCACAGAATAAGCTTTTTATGTGATGGCATGTACAACAGGTAGATTCCATATTTAACCATTTAAAGAATAAAAACTGCATATATAGTTTTGGAAGAATCATTACTTTTGAATCCGATCCCACAAATAATTGGAATGCAAATTTATGGACAATAAAAAGAACCCTTTTGTATGAATTGCTTATAAATTAAGGATTAGCTTTTTTCATTCTTTCTCAAACTTAAAATTCAAGATTTGAAAAATTAAAATGGTGCATGAAAGCTTAATTGAGAGAGTGATTAAAAGTTGGTTTTTTTTTTTCTTTTGTTTTCTTTGCATGGTGATGCTATGAATAATACAGTTTTTGTATTAGTCAAACCTAAGTTATTAATTGTCATTAAGATCAGAAAATTAGTATTGAAGTGTTAATATTTCAATCATTCCATTCTTAAAGCCATTTTGACATGTTTGGAAGAAAGATTTGAAGGATTTATGAAAGAGTTTTCTAAGAGTTATATGCATTAAATTTGAGGGAGTGAGCCACGATTTCATTTTCAAGGACCTACTGGGGGACCTTATGGCTGCTGGCTTAATTAGAACCACTTAGGTCTAGTAACTTTGGTTGCTACACTTGTTAATTATCTTCGGCTTTGGTTTGATATGAGATACATTATTTATCTCAAGTCAAATGCATCATAAAAACTTTTTTAAATAATTACATCAATTACTAAATCCAACGTCCTCGTAATTCATAATTACTTATCCACTTTACTCCAAACAAATAATTATCGAAAACGAGGTTGGGCTATTCTCACAATGCCACAATCTTAAATTATATTTTTTTTAATTTTGATAAAATTATTACTTCCAGCTCATATATATTTATTAAAAAAATTATTAAATTTTTTATATATTATATAAAATTATTTTAAATAAATAAAATAAAAATATTTTATAATATTATATTAATATTATATTTTTACTTCATTAATTAATTTTTAATGATAATGATATAATTAAAAAAATTAATTAATTTTTTTAATTGTATAAAGTGATAATTTGAGTGGAAGAATTTTTTTTATAAAAGTGATAATTTTAACCAAATATTAAGAGTATAATTTCACTTTTGTTTGTGTAGAATCATTTGTTGGATTTTAGTAGGACTTTGACCAAATTAGCAATTTCATAATTAAGGCAAAGTTTTTTTTTAATCTACTCAGCGAGTTATATGAATAATTCTTTTAATTAATTTTATATCATAAAAAGTGAAAATGTATAAATGTAAGATTATTGTGCATTTCACATGAATTAAAATTTGTGAATAGGTGTTTTTTCGTTATTTTTATGAAAATGGCATTAAAACTCAAAAATAATAAATTATAATTATTGAAAAATTATTTTTCAATTATTTTTTATGAAGTGAAGATGTAAAAAAATATATAAAATTATTTACACACTTTATATAAATATAAATTTGTAAGGCAGTCTCTGTGTAAGATTTCAAAACAATGGACGTTAAAACTCAAAAAACCAACTTTTGATAATATGTTTTGTGATGCCTTGAAGTATAGAGTAACACAAACGAATATATCTTAGCTCCCACTGGGCTTATATCTGATCGACATGCTTCTTGGTGCCCATCAGAAGTTAGTTGGATACAGATAAAGATAGATACAGATGCAATTTTCAGGATGGGGAGTTCTTTAGCTGGTATGGCGGTAATAGCCAAGGATTCTCATGGCTCTCTTATTGTTGGCATGACATGTTTAATACACTGTTTTTCCCTTGTATAATGAACCCAAAGCCATATTATTCATAGCCATTTAGAAAACTGTCAACCTCAAATTTCAAAGCCTTGCAAGATTCATCTAATTGTCCCCTGGAGATAGAATCCTTTGTTTTAAAATCTATTAAGTTTGCTCAATCTTTGGACTCAATTATATATGTTTTCTTTTATTTGTGGGAAGGGCAATAAACCAGCTGATTGATTAGCAAGAAATGTTGTATCTCATGATCTTAATCCGGATGATTAACTAACCAATCCGGATTAAGACCTGGATTTCATTATGTATCAACATCTTTCTCAATATATATTCTCTTTCATAGGCTAAAAAAACTTTTGATTAAAAAACAGCAGAACAACAACAACAACAAGAACCTTTGGCATTCTACCTAATATAATAGCTTGTTCTGTTTACTTATTCATATTAATGGTTTTTCATTTCTTTCTCCATCTAATTTTCATATTAATTACTCTATTAATAATCATTTCACTTTTTTTTTTCAAATCATTTTAAACACAGAAACTTAATTACATAAAAATCTTAAATTTTTTAAAAAATAGAACTATACATTGGTCAATGAGAAATTTTTAATTTTCATATTTATTAACTACACTATATTACTAACCTATTTGACGTTGAAAGTTGAAACTAGATTATAATAAAGTTTTTATTTTAATAATTCTCACCAAATTAATAATAAAAAAAAATTTAACTTTTTCTTTAATAACTTTCATATAATTGGTAAAAAAAACTTGGAACTTCCTTTATATGGCGTTTGATAGTCAAAGACAGAGCTAAAGATTTGCAAATGTTAAGCAATAATAATATTATTTGAATAAAAATAAAAATTGAGCGAGCATGATTATAAAATCTGAAAATTAGTGATTATATTAAAAACTCAATAGTAAATATATTGAGTATATGGTAGTTTTATTGGTGTGGTTTGAGAAGTGGTCAGAATTACAAAGGTTAAACGATAAAATAACTTGTGTAATTGAATAAACAAGCAAATTGCCAACAAATGAACTCTTAATAAGGATAAATAAGAAAGCAAAGAAAACATATTCTATCAATTTCTATAAAATTAGTACAACAGCAATTGCCCCTCCTTGAAGAAGGGGACGTTTATCTCGTGTACAACAGCAATTTTCCCCATTGAAGAAGGAGACGTTTATCTCGTGTAATTCCCAAAATATGTACGCCAAGCTGCTATTAAAAAAGGGCAGTAGTTGACAAGACATTGTATATACACTCACTCCTGTATCAACTGTGGAATTAGCTTCAAAAGAAATGAAAGCTCCTTCTGTGAGAATTGAGGATTTGATTTCACCTCTCCATTCTCTTCTTCTGCCTCAGATATTTGCGGCTTTATCATTTCAGATACTGCTTCAGTTATCTCCTTAAATAAATCAACTATCACTCCCTCTATACCCATCAAATGTTGCATGTAAACTGCTTCTGTTACATTACTGCATACCAAAAACATAAGTCATGTTCATTATAAGCTCAATCTATAGATTTTTATTTGTTCTAACAGAGGATGAAACTCTTGTCAAGATTCATGTAAATCACATTTTTTGGTATTGACTAGTTCAGTGTAACAAAGATCTGAACTTCTGAAAATCCTCCATAATGTTAATTTTGGAATTTTTTTTTTAAACTGAAATTTTGGAAGTTATAGTCAGAATCACTTGAAATGAGAAACATCATTTATGACCTAACCTTAAGGTAAAGAAGAAACTTACTTCAATTTTCCATAGGTTAGAAGCGAGAGCTTAGCGTCCTTGATTTTGTTCACTGCACCAGGATTTCTAAATACCCCTTTGACCTCAGATACAATCCCCTGCAAGCCACCCTCTGTGCAAACTTTTATAGCCTCCTCTAGTGAGTTCCTCCTTAAATCATAGAATATCTCATTTCCCCCATTTGTCAGAAAGAAAACCTGTAAAATCACCACGAAATATATCAGCAACCATCAATTTTATTGAAAAGTAAAACACAAATTCAGGCAAAAACAATAAAATATCAAATGGTTAGGGTTGGCTTACAGGGTAGGCACCCTGTAGTTTTCTCACAAGCAGTGCTGCATCAGGTTGGAAAGATGAGAAGATAATGGATCTCCCATGAGCATTTTCAAATACCACCTATAACCACAAAAATAACAAGAAATTAATCATAATATACTCAAAACAACTTGAACCAACACATATTAAGCTTGATAGAGAGCAAGTTATACCTGCAAGATGGCTTGAAGGACATTGATAAGATAGTCTTGTTGGTAGACTATGTGATCATCGAATTTTAATTCAATGTTGAAGCCAAGAGAAGGCTCCACTTGTTGAAAAGCATCTTTCAAAGTGCACAAAGAGTCATCTTTCTCAACATTCCAATTCAAAATTTTCCCATCTTTTGTTTTTCTAAGCAGAGATTTTCCCATCTTCCCTGTTTCCTTTTGGGGACCATAGCAGAGGAATTCAGATAGGCAAAGTTCTGTCACTCTCTTCTCAAAAATGGCACCCTGAAAATAACCAAGCATAACAATAATTCATATTCACATAATCATATGTCAAAGGAGTCTTCTTAACTGAAAGATGATTAAAAAATAAATAGAAGAGTGGAGGAAACTTACATTATCTTCAGAGAGGATGAAGTTGTCATGGAAAATGATGGGGCAGCCATCCTTGGTCACCTGCAAAAACGACACTCGTTTTTCACTCTTTTTTGTCTTTGTCCCATTCAGCTCCCTACTTAATTTTCAAAGCTATTTATAATTTTTTTTTAAAGCCCAAAAGTCCCCAACCAAAATAAACACAATCAGTTCAGTATCCTCTCGTAAATCAAAATGCTCTTAAACACTAGGAAATCTTTGATCGATTCAGTTCATGAAAAAAAAAATTGTAATAAATTCACTCAATTTTGTTTCTTTTAATAGAAGTGCTCCAACCTTTTGGAACATGTCAAAACGAAAAAGTGTTTTGACACCCTTAATCGCATTTTTTTTTTAATTTTTATCTTTTTAATAAAAATATTTTAATCGTTTTATTATAAACTCAAAATAAATTCATTATAAACTATTTAAAATTTATAAATTTATTATAAACTTATTATAAATTCACTGTAAACTAATAAAAATATTATATTTTAGTAAATATTTTGTAAATTTTGATATTTTAATAAATAATTTATAAATATAGTATATTTAAAATTATTTTTAATTATTTTTATATTTTTATCAAAAATCCTTCAATTTAAAACTAAAATTATTTTTAATTTTTCTTATATTTTTATCAAAAATCCTTCAATTTAGAGCCAATTGAGTGTTATTCAGGGATAATAAATATTTAATTTCTAATCATGCCAATCTAGTGATGATTTTTACCATCCAGTGAATGCAAAAATTTTATTAAATTTTAACAAATTCTCCTAAACATAAAATCTTAAATTTTATTAATTTTTTAATATTTTTTATGTAGATGATAATTCATATTTTATTGCCATTAACAAACTTTTTTTTTTTTGAAAGGTATTGCCATTAACAAACTTGAAGTTTCATAAAACTAATGAAAAATTAAATAAATAGTATTAACCTAAAAAATAAAATTTAATTAAAATATTTTGTTTATAATATACTTTTTTGATAACCAATAATTTATTTATCAAAATTTAAATTATTTCGTTGCATGTACGTAATTAAATAAGTTTAATTAATAACCGGCCTTCCAAATTTTATCTCCGAATTGGACATTTGAATGATTCTAACTCTGTTCAATAGCAACCAAAAATATTTTACTTTTTTTTTACATTTGAATCTTTCAAGAAAATGAATTGTCAAAACTACCCTTTCAAATCTGAGATCTTAATTTTCAACGACATAATAGAATAACCGCCATGTGCTAACGGACAAAAAGGAGAAAAAAAAAAAAGAAAACCGTATGCGGTGAGCGACACCGATTAAATCAAGAATGTGCCTTCCTAATTCAAAATCAAACAAAACTAATTCAAGATTCATAGCAAGAAATAGAAAAGGGGAAAAAGATGATCCTAACCTGAACGTCGAATTCAATGAAATCAATTGGAAATTTCGCAGCTGTGTTAAAGGACATTATAGAATTCTCTTTAATAGCTTTCATTCTTAGATCCGCCGACGTCAAATTATTCATTCCATTCCCTCTATGCCCAATAACCAAAAACTTGGGTATCTTATAAGAAATCTGATTCAATTCCACCCCTGCAAAAACAGAAAAAAAAAAATTTCAAGCTCAATCCAACAAAATAACAATCATAATTGCGATAATATATAGCAAATGAATAACAAAATACCTTTGGAAAAGCGGGAGGAGTATAAAGAAAGAGAAGCATTCTCAGGGACTTGATCGAGATTGGGAACATCAGAGACATGAACAGCTTTAAGAGCCATTTTAATTATTGCTTTGATTGTTGCGGTAGCTACACAGAAAGAGAAAAGAAAAGGGTATAAATTGTTATTAAGAGAAATTGATGGGTATGGAAAGGGTTTGGAGGAAAGGGGTATATAAGGAGACTGAAGAAGAAGGGACAAGGAAAGACATCATGGAACGGGATTGAATCGTCCTGTAGAATATTCCTTTCCTCCATTGTTATATGCTTTTGGATATTCCTCTTTTTTTTTTCAGTTTTGTGAAAACTAAAATACCCAAAACTAGTTTCTATCGTCATTCTCAAGTTTTGTTGGTAATTTCCTTTTCTTTTTTTTTTTTGGTTCCGTTAGTAACGTCTGTTTCTCTTCCGTTAAAGTTTGTCTCCTTTGACGTGTACAGTTTTGTACAGGATTAGGAGCCCGTGGGTCCACAGTAGCTTCGAAAAATTATACACGCGCGGATATAGCTGAGCTTCCTCCCCGTATCTTCCGTTCCGTTGGCTGATAATTTTTTAATCAAAGCGCGTAATTAGAAATTTATTGGAACTTGAAATTTCTTTTTTTAATTTTTATTTTTAAAAAAATTTAATTGCCGTGACTTTAATAAATAATTATAGAATAATTTTTTTATTAATTAAAAAATATTTATTATAATATATCTTTTCATAAATAAATTTATAACAAATATTTTTTAAACAATAAAAAAAATTATCTAACAATTATTATCCAAAATAACTACAATTATCATTTCTCTTTTATTTTTTTTAAAAACTTTTCAATTTTACTTCTTAATTGAATTAGTAAATATAATTATAACAATTTGGTGGCAGCACGTGCGTAATGTTTTCTAATTGAATTAATGAATTATTAGAATTAGTGGTTATAATTAATTTTCTGTATTCATCATATAAACATTAAAATAAAAAGTCGTTATTCTTATTTTTTTAAAATTTCTCTTCTCACTATTAAAAAAAATAAAATAAAATTCAAACCACTAGTCTCTTTTTAATAATACAAGTTCTTGAAACAGTTATTTTGCACACAATAATTTTTTTATTTATAGTTATTTTATATTACAATAAATTTTATATATTTATTAATATACAGACAAAAATAACATAAAATATTTATATATTTATCAGTCTGTAAATTTTTGTCTCTCTCTCTATGTAAGAAAAACCTATTGTTGTAAGCAAGTTAAAAAATTAATAAATTATATTTGCCATTTTCAAAATAATCTAAAATGAAAAAACATATATTAAACCTTCAAGATATATTTATAATATATTTTATAATACCATAAATTATTAGTTTATGAATGGTAAACATTATTCCCGTAAGTGATGAAAAAAATCACAGATTCAGCTTCTTCATTTCATTTTTTTTTATTTTTTCACAATTTACCATAAACACCATGAAAATACAATTGATGAAAAAATTATATAATACAAATAATAATTTAATTTTATAGATCTGCTTTATGCAAAAATATATACATATAACTTTTAGCTTACCTACCTGCATGTATTATTTTACATTATGGGAAAATCTTTTCTTTTTTTTTTTTTGCCAGAAGGTAAATCTTTTCATTAGTCATACATCAATGTTAATATATATAACCTATAACTTTCCTTAGACATAATTATTTATAAATTATACTCGAAATTGGTTTATATTAAATATTTCATAATTTTTTATAGTTTGGAAATTACTTCAAAATATTTTCTTAACAGAATCAAAATAGTTCATGTAAAAAAAAAGAAAAAATAAAGGAACGAAATAGTAGTTACAAATTATGAATATAAAATGCATAATCAAAGTCATCCTAAAGTAATTTCAACATCAATTGAATTCAAAATTAATATTGTCAATCATCCTTGAATTTTATATTTATATCATTAAAATTTTTAAATTTTAATTTATCATAATAAAATCTCCTAATATTTAATTTTTTCTCATTAAAATCCTAGATAATTTTTTTGGTGACTGAATTATAATAGAAAGAGAGTTTGATAGAGGGTATTTTAAAGATATAAATAGGATTAGTGAAATATTGCTATTTTGACTATGAAATAAGGATTTCTTTATGATTTGAGATTTTTTTTTAATTTGAGTTTTTTTAAAAGAATTCAAAATTCAAATTTTAGGATTCAGTATTTAAGATTTAGAGTGAAAATCTCCTTTTTATCATTATCTAGTCACTAAAAAACAGAGATAGAAATTTTAATTGGAAGAAATTGAATATTATGAAATTTTATCGTAATAAATTAAAGTTAAAAATTTTAGACTTTTAATTAGCAATACAAGTGGTAAAATTTAGGGATATTATTTGATTATATTAGCCCATTAAATTCATAACAATTAACAAAAACTTATATGATTTGGATTAAAGAAATTATGCAATTTTGTAAGAATTTAAAATAAAAAAAAATTAATTTGAAAATTACGTGAATAATACTAAAAGAATGCATGTAATGATTTGATATATGATTGGACTAATGTACGAATCAAAATGGTAAAACATCGATGGTATGGGTCTTGTTGGAATATATATATATATATATATATATATATTTACAAAGCTATTTCAAAAAAAAACTATTCCACACTAAAAGAAATTATTAAGTGTTCGTATACTTTGTATATTGTCTTGTTTCTTATAAGCTTATAATGGGTTGAAAGAGGGGATGGCCTCGTGCATATGGGCAGAAGCTTATTCTATATGCAAATCGATTAATTTTTTGTCCCCTGTGCGGGAAATATAAGCAAGGCCCAATATATATATATAAATATATATATATATAAATATATATATATATATATTTAGGCTTTTAATAAAAATATAAAAGTAATTTTAAATAATTTTAAATTTATCATATTTATAAAATATTTATAAAAATATCATAATTTATAAATTATTTAATAAAATGTCATATTTTTATTAGTTTACAATGAGTTTATTATACGTTTATAATAAATTTATAAATTTTACACAGTTTATAATAAATTTATTATGAATTTATAATAAAATAACTAAAATATTCCTGATAAAAAAGTAAAAAATTTTAAAAATATGGCGGATGGTGCTATTTTTTTTATTTTTTTCTTTCAACCCTTACCTGAAAATATTAATTTTCACAAATATTAATTTTTATATGTTATAATTCTTAGCCAACCAACTCCATTATTTTGTTCTCTCCACTAATGGTCAATAATTTTTCATTATCATTCAACAAATTTTCAACTGACATTAAATTAATTTTTTATTAACATTAAATAATTTTTTCACTAACATTTTGATTTTAGCTTACAAAAGCTCGTGCTCATGAAGCAAAAGATGAAATGATTTTGTTCTTCTATTTTCATTCATTCTCCATTCTGCTTGGTATAAATTAATTCTTCATTACTTGATGTTGTGCTCCTAATTATTCAGAAGAGCATGTTCTATCCCGGAGAATATCTGCATCCCTTGCAAATAATTCTTAAGTAATAATCTTTAACACAACTCAGGCTTGTAATTTTTTTTATTTTCTTTTAAATATTTCTATAGGTTTTTTCTCTTTTAATCAAAGATCTCGAGTTCATATACTTTAAATAAAATACTTTTTAAACTTAAGGAAAAGTATTTTACCCCTTTAATAGACATGCCAATGTAAATTCAAATTAGTCTATATATTCTGAATTTTAGGATATTAGATGATTAGTTAAAAAAATCTTAAATTTACATTAATTTTTTCCATAAAATGGGAATTGCTAAAAAAATATTAGAATTCAATGAAGATATTGAAAATTATAAAAAATTTCATAATTATAAAAATTGTCATCTCATTGTTATTTTGATTTTTTTTATTTTTTATATTAAAATAAAAATTATAATTAGTCATAAATTAACTATAAGATGGTCTTTATGATAATATTATTATTAATCAACTATATACTTTAAATAAGAGATCATATAAGAGAAAGAAATGCATACAAATAAATATTGTTATCAAATATTTTAACTTTTTAAATTTTAAATTGTACGAGATAATGGATAAAAGAATGCAACAACGTATGATGCTTATATACTTATATATCTAAAAACATATTTAAAAAAAATAAAATCTTTAGCCTAATTATATTATCGATGTATATAATTTTATTGATCTTCTCCAGAATTAATAAAAAATCATAGGTAAATTCAGGATTTAATATTAACGGAGGCCAAAATTTATTGCATAATAATCTCAAAATACATGAGCTATCAATTTTAATCTAAAATCATAGGTAAATTCAGAATTTAATATTAATGGAGGCCATAATTTTTATTTTTATTTTTGGGTTTGATTCTTGAAAAATTCGCCTAACATAACCTGAATTTGATTGAATTGAGCCAAAAGAAATATTTTAAAGAATATTCTAGACGCTAGAGAAAATGATAAGAAACGTAATTAATTAATTATAAAATATAATTTTTTTATGGCTAAATATTCATAATATGTAAAATATGTTATTCTCTTATTTTATTTTAAATATTGTATAAAAATAATATATACAGACTAAAAAAATAATTAATTATTATAAATTTTATAAAATATTTATTATAATTTATTTAAATATTATTTATTTTTTTAATAATTAATAGAGATAATATTAAAATTTTTTAATTAAAATTTTTTAAAATTTTAAAAAATGACATTTAAAATAAAATAAAATATTTTTAATATGATATTTAAGATAAAATGAATTAAGTAAAAAATTATAAAAGCTTCTATAAATAAAAAAAATTTTAAATAATGTTGAATAATATAATGCAAAACAGAAAGAAAAATTCTAGAAGTAATTTTTAAAAATAAATAACTTGTCACGAAATAAACAGAAAATATGAGTATTTATATGTTGAACGGAATCCAATTCACACATGATTCGGCTGGTTACGCGGCCGTTTAACGGCGTGACAGTTAGGCGAAAAATACTAACCTGATGATGAGGTGCGTTGAGTGTGCAATGATGAGGTGGCAGCAAGCATTGGATAAGATAAGAGACTTTATTTATAAGAATGGAGAAATGATATGGTATATATAATTTTTGTTATGAATGGGTAGGCATGGTCCATGATCTGTTGCCACGATTGCCTTACCTGTCTCAATCTCTTGTTTGACTTGATTACCTGGTCCAACTTAATAAATTAATTACGAATTAAGCATCCAAGTCTTTCTCTTCTACTATTTTATTTTATTTTAATAGAATCCATTTGAAATGTTATTAACAGTAAATTGTGAATTATCATCTATCTAAAAAATAATAAAATAAATAAATAAAAATCATTAGAACACACATAAATTTAATATATCATATATAAATATAAAAAGAAAATAATCAGTAAACATATAATAAAAAAATAGTAAAACCTTAAAAACAGATATAAAATATTGATCTTTAAAACGAATATGTAAATATGATATTGATTTTTAAAACGAATGTAAAAGATTGATATTGTAAAATAAATATGAATGTGAGGGAAACTTATAATCTCATAAATATGTTTTTATAAGCATTGAAATTACAATATTTATTTATATAAACATTTAAAGATTTTTTAATTACAAAATAAAACAACATTTTTTTAATTTTATTTGTATTAAGATATGTTTTCTTTAATTAGAATAAAAAATATTAATAACCAATCAAATTAAGAATAAGAAGGTTATTATTTTTTTAAAATAAATAGAAATCATTTCATTCATGAACAACTCAAAGAATTTACTTCTTTTAAGGAATTTTTATATACAAGGTAGATATAGAGTGAGTTGTTATATGTACCAAACTTCAAGTAATTTCTTTTAAATCCGCGCAAAACTAATGCGAGTAGAAAATATGTCAAAAGTAGTAGTTGGTTTTAAACATTTGACAGTTGACATGATGCGCATTAGAGACCATTTGCATTTCTCCGTATACACACACACACACACACACAAAAAGAATTAGTTTCTCTGCATATTGATATTTACATAATTATAGCACTAATTATCATAATTAATAAAAAAAACAATAGGCTACCCAAAAATAAAGGTAGACAGAAAATATTCCCACAAGTAATCACAATCCTTTCCCATTTAGTCATCTGATTTCTCTTTTATTTGGAACCAAAAATTATTCATCCTGCCATGGCAAAAAGATTGGTCAATGGATTTATGAAATGTTACAACACTTGATCTCTAAGTCTAGTGTCATTTACCTCACAAAATCTATTAGACCAATTGGATGGCTCAACATCCTTAGTACCCAAACCTGGGGTTCGATCCTTAGACCCAACATTTTCCTCATTTTGCCAATCAGCTACATAAGTAGCCACTCTCCTGTAAAACTTGTCCTTAAGCAGCTCCCATACTTGATACTTATAATGATTAATACCCAAAATCCCCATCTCAACATTCACAAAACTAAACCCATCACTTAAATGAAAATGATGCACCATATTGACTAATATAGAATTTAATGCCTCGGGTTTCACTATACTTTTATGTCTTTCTGGTGTATTCCTTCGATAAGTATATCATATAATAACTCCTTGTCTTGGTACATGGATTAATCCAGATGGTCCAAAATTGTGGCAAGATACACGTAATTCTGCAATATTATTACTTGCAGTGTATTAGATTTGGATTGATTCCTAATTGCCTTGTGTAAATTCAATCCATTTGCAAGTAAAAAAATTCATCGATATCAATGAATCCAACCCATTCACACAACCCTCGAGCCCTTAGTGCACAATGAGAAAAACCTGCCTTTTGGGTCTTAATCCAAGGCCAAACATGTCTAGAAATGTTAAAATTTGCACTTACCAAATATTTTATAACACTATCAATCTCATCATCACTATTGTTATCATAAATAAACCAACGTTCGACTCCAATTCTACCATGGTACATGACGCATTCTTTCAAAAACCTCGCTTGATTGAGCAACATAGTGCATATGCAAATTGTATGTGGCTTTTCTAATGAAGGGTCAAGTTCGAAATTGAGCTCAGATTGAAAGATGGGTCGAGCTATTGATTGTAATGTTCCACTACCTTTCACTCTAATTGAGACTTTGATAGAATTGTTGACCTTTAATGGATTTCTCAATATGCTTAAAGGTGTTTGGCATCGTACGATCTCTTGAGCTATAGATATGACCTTAGATCTTAACATGAACTTGGGTTTTTTGAAATCCCAACCGTACAGGCACTCGAATCTTGATGCGTTGTAGAGCTTATTCGGCCATAGATTTAGCCCTTTCATAAATATGATTGCAGTATTATCACGATCGATTATACTTTCATAAACAAGTGAGTCCCACCTATGGATGGGCCTAGGCTGGATATATTGAGGCCCACCAGATTTTAAAGCAAGTGAAACAAGGATACCTTGTGGATTGAGTGGACAGCGTACGATCTGGTCATCCAGACTATCACCGTCTATTTTAATTGGTGGCCGCTTGATGTGCGGCTGTGATGATGATGAGTTGGCCAAGAAATATGTACAATGCAAGTCCTCTTTTGTAAATAAGCGAGCTGACTAAGGGTATTTTGGAAAAATAAGAACTTGGTCTGGTAGAATAACTGTTTCACGAATTGAAATTGGCAACTTTACCGGAGAGTCGCTGAACAAAACCTCACGTGCCGGTGGCCGCCGCCGTGTAGAAATGATTTTTGGGCGAAACTTCTCTGTTTAAAAAAACAATAAGAAATAATAAATTTAATAAAACAATCTTCAAATATGTGTGTGTATATATATAATTGATTATAAATAAGAAACAAAATTACCTCCAAAAAAGAGTAGGCGAAAGAAAGAGAAACTTAAACCAATGAAGAGGACGCATGAGAAGACGACAAAGAGAGTACACCAAAAAAACCTACTCCAAGAAAGGACATCTAGTTTCCGACGTTCTTTCATCGCTGGCAGCGGCAGCGGTGGTAGAGGTGGTAAGATTTTATTTCACTTTTTCTACCGGTCATTTTGGGTTTTTATTCTGGCGTTCATTGCCGATAAATCGAAGAGTTTCAACTGTTGTTCTCTTTGTTTATTTATTAATTCAATCATGTCTAATAATTTATTTTTTTAAAAATTATTTTTGCTTTTTGTAACATTTTAAAAAATATGTAAATAAGTTCATGACTAATAAATTCATGAAGCAAAAATTGAATCGAATGCTCAATTAAACTCTCAAAATAGTCTGATTCCAACACAGTTTTTCAACTCTAAAAATTCGCATAAAACTAAGCCATTTTTATCAAATTAAATTCCACTTTATCAACTCATTACTGCAGTTTGTCATTCATAACTTCTTATATTGCTTCTAATTCCAGTTTTATATGACTTTAAGCTTAATGTCTTTAATTGGTAATCCATTTATATACTGTAAACTACTCATTGATGAGAGACAAACCTTTTTTTTTTTTTTCTGTTGTTGCAGAAGAATAAGAAGATTAGAAAAGAATATGATAGTTTGTCTTGATTACTCTAATTAGTGATATTCTTCTTATTTTAATCAATACATATTTTGCGTTTAGTAAAAGAAACTTGGTAAAATTGGTTTTGTGGAAAAATTATATATACATATATATAAAGTGAATGTATTAAAACTTGAAAGGAATAAAATAATAGTTGCTACATAAAATTCATCTTAAAAAGACAAATTGTCTCGATATAAAATATGATAAAACCAATAATTAGATAAAAGTTTACTCTTTTATATTTTGATAAAAATCTACAAGATGAGAAAGAGTTTGTCTCTCAATGAGCAGTTTATAGTTACTAGTTAATGGAATTAGGGTTCAATCCAAATAAAATTAGAGTTAAAATCGTCACAAACGTCTAATTTTTAAAAAATAATTAACGAAGTTATAAGGGGGACTTCACTTAATGGAGTGAGTTTTTGGGGCTAAAGGGCATTATACCCAAAATAATTTTAAAATTTTAATTGATCATTTAATTTAATTTTAAGAGTTTACTTTTACCCAGTTTTACTATATATGTCAATTGAACTCCAATTTTATTTTAAAATAATTATATATTTAAATAATACAATAATTGACTAAAAAAATATTTATAAATTTTAAACTAATTAAAATGAATAATTATATATGACCTCCATCTTAAAAAATATTATATCTTTCTTTAAAAAAATTAAAAATATAATAATTAAAATGACTTTTTTTTCTCTATTCTCGATAATATAATAAATACATTTAATTTTAGTTTATTTAGTCTAAATAAATTGAATTTTAGTTTCTTTAGTCATTAAAATGAATCTCAAAAATGGATAAATATATGTTCTTTTTATTAAAATATATAGTTTAATTATTTTTTTTTTTACTTTTGGCAAAATTAGATGAATAAATTAAAAAATTTTAAAAAAATGTGTTATATTAGGTTTTATAGTTGCATAAATACAAGATTTAACAAAAAAAAATTAATTATTTTAGTTGGTATGACTATTTTATCAACGAGAATAAATATAAAAGATCCATTTAATTTGTTTAAAAGGATAGATTTGTAGTTTAATAAATAAATTTATCCTAGCATTAAAAAAATAAATTTAGCCCAATTTTTATGTTGTTTATAATTATACCTATTTTTTTTTATAGTGATGCCTTATTTTAAAAAATTTAGCTAGAATTCTATTAAAAAAATTAAATTAAATTAACAACAATAGTAATATTTTTATATTAATTTGAAGAAAAAAATAAAATTGACTTTTAAACTTATTTGTATTGCACAATCAATTTAATTTTTAAATTTCAACAGAAATTAATTATATTCTTTAATTTTGTAAAATTAGTAAACTGATAATAATAGATCTTATAGATCTTACACTTTTCAAATCCACATATTGCAGGAGCAGTAGGGGTGTACACGGGCCGGGTTTGACCCCCGGCCCGAAGTTTGGTCCGAGTTTTTTCGGGCTGTAGTTTGCAGCCCGTGGCCTTGCCCGAAGCCCGGTCGGGCCGGCCCGATTTTTTTAAAATTAAAAAAATAATTTTTTTTAAAAAAATTTAATAAAATTTACCTATAAATATTAATTTAAAAATTTATTATACTAAATTATATCTAATAATATATAAATTATTATATCATTTTTTATATATAATATTTTAAAAAAATAAATTATCAAAATATAAATTTAAAAAAAATTAAAAAAATATAAAAAAATTAATATCTCGGGCCGGGTCGGGCCGGCCCATATTTTTTTATCTCAACCTGAAGCCCGATCCGAGCATAGCTCGGGTTGAATTTTAAAGCCCGTGTCCCGACTCTAATATGGGTTCGGGCCGAACCTAGTTAGTCGGGCCACGGACTGCATGAACAGCCCTAATGAGCAGTTGTATGTTAGGGCTGCCCTTCTAATAAACTGCTAATAGTCAAACTAATCAAATTTGTAAAATTAAAGAGTCAAATTAATTTCAATCGAGATTTAAATATTTAAAATTTCAATTGATAATATGATAAAATAAGTTTAAAAATCAATTTGATTTTGTGACCTTTTAATTGATAATATTTTTCTGACCATTATTGTCTATGGTAAACTTATAATTAATTTTAGAAAATAGAGTATAATTGACATAAAATTAAGAATAAATATAAAAATATATAAAATTCATGATAAATTTATACATTAAATCTGAAGTTATTAACTAAATGGCAATAGGGAGGAATAAATAATATTTTAGTATAAAAAATTAATAAAAAGGAAGTTTTATTGGTGTACAGTTAAAAAAGAGACAATTACAAACTGAACTAAAAAAATTCCATATTACAAACTCAACTAAAAAAATTCCTACTTAAAAAAAATGCAGACAACTTAAAAATTTTTCACATTTATGAAACATTTTTAGTAACAACATAAATACTGTACACCTAAAGATTATAAAAAATATAATATGTTTATAATTAAAGAAGTAATCCAGCCAAAATTAGGAGGACGTTTGGTTGAAAATAAAAATAAGAATACATTATTCTCATCTATGTTATATACGAGGCAATAAGAATCTCATTATCCTATGAAAAGAAATCGATGATTGCCAACTACTTTCTTTTTAATCAGATTTGATTTTTAACTATAATTAAAAATTTAAAAAATAACTATTTTTATTTTTAGAATAAAATTAATAAAATTAAAATTTTAATTATAAATATCTCTAAAATTTTTAAATAAAATAAAATTATTTTTTCTCTTTTCTTAATAAAATTAAATTAGATTTTTAAATAAATTAAATTTATTTTTTATTAACAAAATTAAAAATTAAATTTTGTATATTTAAAATAAAATATAATAAATCTATTTTTTATTTTTTATAATTATAATATCTCTAATTTTTTTAAAAATAATAAAAAGAATAAATAATTATTTCATTTCTGATTTTAAAATAAGCCAAACAAAAAGAATAATAATCATCTCAATTCCAATTTCGACGTTTGAACCAAACGTCACCTTAAAAGAAATTATGTCTTGATTTCAAAATGAACCAAACAAAAAGAATAAATAATCATCTTAATTCCAATTTCGATGTTCGAGCCAAACGCCTTCTCAAAAGAAATTAGATCTTGATTTCAAAATGACCCAAACAAAAAAAAATCATTTTTTATTTCGATTATGTTTCATTTTGATTCCGAAATTTGAACAAAATGATACCTAGGCTATTTTGTGTTGTAAAACTCAACTTATTGTAAACCTAATATATCCTACCTTTACCTAAATTACTACCTAGCTTTACTACTTTATTACTATCCTGAATTATTGATTCTATAAAATTTGATATGGTATCAAAGCCTTTTTGTACTTTTATCTGGATGGTTTGAATAATGGCATTAAATGTAAGACTGTGTTCCTGCATGGCCTAGATAATAGCTACTAAATACTTATTAGGTGTTATTTTGGTAGTTGACACTTGAGAATGAGTGTTAAACCCATCTCACATTTAAATATTATAAAAAATATAATGGACTTATGACTAGAAAGATAATTTAACCAAAATAACCCAGGTTATTTTGTATTTTATAGTTCAAATTATTATAAACTCAATGTACCCTACCTTTACCTGAATCACTACCTATTTTTACCACTTGATTACTACCCTTAATCATTATGACCCAATAAAATTTCACAATTTACATTTTTTCCTATTCCAATGAAGTTTTTTTCTCTTGATCTTTCATCTTCCTCATTCAACAATCACTACAAAAACAGAAATCATCAATAAAAAACTTCATATTCAAAAAATGAAAATTGATATACAGTAAACAAGAATAAACCAACAACAAAAAGTATAAAAAAAAATAATCAGAGATATACACTTTCCTTCAAAATAGATCAACGACAAAAAAACACAAATCATCAATGAAAAATGATTTTAGATTCACAAGCAAAGATCAATATAGATTAAAAAAGAAGAAATCAATGTTAGAAAATAAAATAAAATAAAAAAGAAAACATATCATATTGAAAAGTAGATTTTCACTTCACTTCAAAATATATATGCATTTTCTTTCGAAATAAATTTGCACTATATTTCAAAATAAATATGCAAAAAAAAATATAAATATTGTATGTATGTTAAATAAATTAGGAGCAAAAAAAAAATATAAATGTTGTGTATGTTGAACAAAAAGCCATAAAAATAAGCACTTAAATAATATAAAATTTATAAACAATGATGTTAACATATTTTGCATGTTAGGTATGTGTTAAAATTTAAAATATAAGATATATAACAACTGAATAAGATATAAAATTATATATTAGGCTTAAATGCATAAAAATGCATGATATTTTGCAAGTTTTGCATATTTATCATAACTTTTTATTTTTTGCAAATAAATACATGGCCTTTAAATTATTAGCAATTCGATACATTTATTAACTTCACTCTAACATATTTTGACATGGCAAACGGTTATTTTGTATGAGTTATCCATTGAATTACGTGACATTCTGCATCAAAATAATATTTTGCACATTTAAATATCACATTTTTATTTTTTGACAAATAAAAACACGACCTTTGAAGTGTTAGCAATTTAATATACATATTAACTTCACTCTAACGAACATTTAATGAATATTTATTTGTGAGCTTTTGAATTAAATAAGTTTTATTTCTCCCTATCTCCAACTCATCTTTTTTTCTAATTAGTGAAAATGAATTATAGTTGTTTTTTCAAATTTAAAATGCACACTTACTGCTTATGCCAAGGAATATAAGATGCTCATGTAATTAGTTTAATAGAATCTATATAGTGAACATCATATATATTTTTATATAGTGGACATCTTGTATGTAGTCAGTTTAGAGCAAATTTCATTACTTATATGCAACTATATTAAATATTAATTAAGACGCAATGCACCATTCATATACCTAAATATTTATTCATAATATGCTGTATGAATTATAAATTAAGGCACAATGCACCACCAACAAAAATATAATTGTTCACAATCATTCAAAATAATAATAAAAAAAAACTATTCATACTATATATTATGAACAAATATTTTGGTACATTAATGGTACATATCGCCTTAATTAGTATTTAATGTAGTTGTATACAACTGTGAACAACTGTAGTAAGTAAAAGTCAAGAATATATGCAGCATGAATGGTTTCTTTATTTGGAAGAAGTATGAACAATTATAATTTTTTGTTGGTGGTGCACTACGCCTTAATTTATAATCCATAATGCATATTATGAGCATATATTTTGGTATATGAACTGTGCATTACGCCTTAATTAATATTTAATGTAGTTGTATACAATTAATGAAGTTTGCTCTAAACTGACTACATAGAAGATATCCATTATATAAAAATATATATGATGTTCACTGCATATATTTTATTAAACTAACTACAGGAGCATCTTGTATTTCTTGGCATAAACAGTAAGTGTGCATTTTAAATTAAAAAAAAACACCAACTAGAATTCATTTTTATTTATTACAAAGGAAGATGAGTTGAAGATAGGGAGAAATAAAACTTATTCAATTCAAAAGATCTCAAATAAATGTTCATTAGAGTGAAGTTAACATGTATATTAAATTGTCAATACTTCAAAGGTCATGTATTTATTTACTAAAAAATAAAAATGTAATATTTAAATGTGCAAAATGTTATTTTGACATGAAATATCACGTAATTTAATGGAGACTCATACAAAATAACCATCTGCCATATCAGAATCTATTAGAGTGAAGTTCACGGATGTATCGAATCGCCAATAATTTAAAGGTCATATATTTATTTGCAAAAATAAAAAGGTTATAATAAATATGTAAAACCGGCATAATGTCATGTATTTTTATGCATTTAAGCCTATATACTATAAATAGTATGTATATTATATAGATGTTTTAATTTGTACATGATGAATAAAAATATAAAAAAATGAAAATTAAATTTCTGTTATATTATGTCATGCATTTAATATTTTTAAATTATTTTCATTTGAATAAATATAATATTTAAATTTTTTTTTGAATATGTTATGTAGATGTTGTGTATATATTGTTACACAAAATTTATGGGTAAGAAATGTAATGTATTTATTTTATTTTTTTGTAAATATTTAAATGTACTAAGGATATTGCTGTCATTTTCATATGTACGTTTATAATCTTCCTTAGAGGCTTTTAGACAGATTGTATTCTTCGTTTTTACCTAATGCATTACCTCTCATTCATGAGAGTTTTCAGTTCTTCCCTTAGAATCTCTGTGATTTCACATGGTATCAGAGCAATAGGCCTGTGAATTCGTTGATTTTGTTTTAGTTTCTTCCTTCCTTGATCGCATACAGATCATTTTTTTTTCTATTTTTCAAGATTGGTCAAGATCTATTTTGTGGTTTTTGATCTAGGTTTTCTCTTAACACTCATATAATCAGTTTATTTCCCTCAATACTACATTCTAATTCGCTATTTTTGTGATTTCCTTGTTCTGGTTTTGTCTAACATGGCAGTTTGTTGAAGAAACTGTTGTTGATGGACCGGCTATGCAGTAAACGATGAATACAGAGAAGAATGTCGGAGATCCGCTTTACTTACAGAATTCTGATAATCCTGATATGGTTTTGGTGAGCACTCTCTTAACTGAAACTAATTTCTTTGCTTGGATTCGTGCTATTAAGATAGCTTTAGGAGCTAAAACAAAGTTAGGATTTATTGTGGGACTTGCTTACCACCAAACAAGGATTCGAATGAATTTAAGGTGTGGGAAAAAGTAAATTGTTTGGTTATTTATTTGTTGTTGAATTCCATCTCTAAGGAATTAGTTGAGTCATTTCTGTATGAGTTCTACGAAAGAATTATGGGATGAGTTATGTAGTAGGTATGGGAAGAGTAATGGACCACTGATATACAAGATTTAGCAAGAGATATCTTCTATCTCTCAGCAA
This sequence comes from Garcia nutans, assembly GCA_947685225.1. NCBI lineage: Eukaryota > Viridiplantae > Streptophyta > Magnoliopsida > Malpighiales > Euphorbiaceae > Garcia > Garcia nutans. Next base: position 19,635,653 of record CANTUV010000018.1, on the reverse strand, counting down.
AATCTTTCTATTACAGCTTACTACTCTAAGCTGAAAACACTCTAGGATCAATTTGGTTGTTTAGTTAATATCCTAGTGTGTTCTTGTGGTACTGCTAAAGAAAGTGCATATTTGAAGAACTTGAACAGATTGATACAATTTCTTATAGGACTTAATGATCAATATGATTATGTCCGAAGTCAAATTTTGCTTATTGAGCCTTTACTAGTAGTGAATAAGGCATATTCTATGGTTTTGAGAGTTAAGAAATAGAAAGAGGTCCATGAGGTTTTTACTGATACTGGGAATGCCAGTGTGATGTTAGCTAAGAGTTCTAGTTTGCTAAGAATGATGCTAAACTAGATTTCAATTCTGATAAGAACAAAAGGTGTGTTAGAGATAACAATGCCTTGGATGGTAGACCTGTTAAGAATTCCACTACGTTTTGTACTCATTGTCATAGAAAGGGTCATGAAAAGGAAAATTGTTTTAAACTAGTTGGATATCCTAACTAGTGGAAACAGAAGGGTAGAGAGCATACTCAAGGGAAGTTTGCTGCGCAAGTAGCTATTTTTCCAGGTGGTGAAAACCATGGTTTTACTGAATAATCTGCTCAAGCTGAGTGGACCTCTAACATAGCTTCTATGATTGAGAGAGAGGTTCAAAAATACTTCAAGGGCAAGTCACCTATTGATGCAGCTTGCATGGCCTATGCAGGTATTACTCAAACTCATCATTCTGGCTTGTTTGCTTATAGTAATAGTTTCTAGATAGTTAATTCAAGTGCAACAAATCATATGAGCTTTACTTCTAAGCATATGACTTATATTTCAACCCTTAAACCATCCACTATAATAACTTTACGAGATAAGTCTATTGTTAGTGTAGATTATTCTGGTACCATAACTCTACATCCAAAATTATCCTTAACTAATGTCTTTCTAGTTCCAATCTTTAAATACAATCTCTTATCTGTTAGTAAAGCAACTAAAGACATGTCAATCAAAATCACTTTTTTTAAAACCCATTGCTTCTTTCAAGATCTTTTGACTGAAGAAATCTTTGTTATGGGCAAACTTCAAGCTGGTCTCTACATTCTAGATAAGTCTAATTTTGATATAAATGTCATTTCTACTTTCCTAAATGAGCCTTCTATTTTGTTGAGTGTGTTTTCTGCTGATCATTCTTGTTTTCTGCTGATCATTCTTGTTTTGCAAATAACTGTACATACAATTCTTGTAATAAAGATTGTATTTCTTTTAATCTTTTGCATAACCGATTGGGACACACTTTTAAAACCAAAATAAATTATATCCCTATTGATACTAATTCTTCTACTTCAGCTAGGACAGTTTGTGATGTTTTTCCTTTATCTAGGCAACATAATTGGCTTTTCCTGGCAGTAGTACTATGTCTGTTAATCCTTTTGATCTTATCCACATAGATTTTTGGGGACCCTATCAAACACCTTCTTTGATTTTGCTCATTATGTTCTTACTATTGTAGATGATTTTAGCATAGCTACCTGGACTTTTCTACTTAAATCCAAATATGAAACACCTCTTCATTTATAGAAGTTCCTTCTTATGATTCAAAACCAATTTTCTGTTACTGTTAAACATGTTCAGTACTGACAACGGTACTGAATTCACTAGTAGCCATTATCAATCTTTTTTTCATAAGTTTGGTATTATCCATCAAAAGATAGCCCCTTATTCACCTCAACAAAATGGTGTAGTTGAAAGAAAACATAAACATCTTCTTGAGACTGCTAGGGAACTAAAGTTCCAAGCCAGTTTACCTAAAAAATTCTAGGGGGAATCTATTTTAACCGTTACTCACATAATAAATAAATTGCCAACCAAGCTTCTTCAATGGAAAACTCCATATGAAGTGTTGAATCATAAACCACCCAACTACAGTTCTCTTAGAACTTTTGGATGCCTGTGTTTTACTATTAATCTCAAATCCCACAGGGATAAATTTGACCCTAGATCAATTAAGTGTGTGTTCATTGGATATATACCTAGCCGAAAAACTTATAAACTATATGCCTTAGAAACTCGGTCATAGTATCTAGGGATGTACAGTTTCATGAAGTTTTTTTTTCCCTTTAAATCTTCTACTTCTTTTTCGTCTCACGCACATGTGATTCCTCTTGTTTCTCCTCTTGATTCTTCTAATATTTATGATTTGCTCATAGGTAATCTTACAGTACTACCTGTTGACTCTTCATCACATAATCATTCTCCTCCTTCATCACCTATTCCACCACCTAATATTTCTGTTTTTCCTAATCATTCTCTTACTTCATCACCTATTCCACCACCTGTTACTCAACCTATTCCCCTCTCTTCTAGTATTCATTCTACTTCAAATTCAGTTGTTGATCTTATTCAATCTTCTTCAACTTAGTTAGTAATTACTAGACTAAGTACTAGAGTTAAAACAAAACCTAAATGGCTTCAACACTTTGTTTCTAATGTGTATTCAAATGATTCTAGTTTTGATTCTGTTTATCCTCTTGACCCTTTTCCTGTTTCTATTTTTCCTTACTTAGAAGAGTCTCATATGCATTTTGTTGCTACTATTTTAACTATTAAAGAACTTATTTCATATAACCAAGCTAAGGATGACCCTAATTGGGTTGAAGCTATGAACAAAGAAATTGTTGCATTGGAACAAAATAACACTTGGACCATCACTTCTTTGCCATCTGGAAAAAAACTCATTGGTTGTAAATTGGTATATAAAGTCAACTTTAAACCTGATGGCACTGTTAATAAGTATAAAGCTAGATTAGTAGCTAAGGGTTTTAATCAAATAGAGGGTAATGATTTTCATGATAGTTTTTCACCAGTGGCAAAGTTAGTGACTGTTAGACTGTTTTTAGCTATTGCTACTGCTAAGCAATGGCCTATGCATTAGATTGGCATAAATAATGCTTTTTTTGCATGGTTATTTGGATAAAGAAGTCTATATGCATTTGCCTGATAGGTATACTATTCCTTCTGAATTTGATGGTACTGATAACATGGTTTGCAAAATAAATAGGTCTTTGTATGGCCTTAAGCAAGCATCTACAATGGAATGAGGAACTTACTGCTAAATTACATGTTCTGGGTTTTACTCAATCTGTTCATGATCACTGTTTGTTTGTTAGATCTTTTGCTGTTGATTTTACTGCTATTCTCATCTATGTTGGTGATTTGCTGTTAATTGGAACTTGTGAAGATGAACTTGTTTCTGTTAAACGGTCTCTTGACCAAGCTTTTACTATTTAAGATATTGATTCTGAGAGATACATAGAACTAAGGATGGTATGTATCTTAACCAGAGAAAGTATATCATAGATAATATTATCCAATACTGGTTTAAGTACTTGCAAGCCAGCCAATATCCCTTTACCTGCTGGGGTTCAATTGGATGATGTTTCTAGTCCTTTTCTTCATGATCATAAAAAGTTTAGAAGACTGGTTGGTCGATTGCTATATCTAAATTTTACAAGGCCTGATATTTCTTATTCTGCTCAACAATTGAGTCAATACATGACTTCTCCTAGAGAAGTTCACTAGAATGTTGTACTCCATTTGATTAGATATCTTAAAGCTTCTCCTTCCACTTGGTTGTTTTATCCTGCCTCTGATTGTGCTTTTAAGCTTGCTACTTTTTGTGATGCGGATTGGGGTGCTTGTTCCGCTACTAGAAGATCAGTTTCTGGGTATTATTTTTTATGGGTTCTGCATTAATTTCTTTGAAAACAAAAAAAACAAGCAATAGTATTTAGATCTACAGCAGAGGCAGAATATAGAAGCATGGCAATGACTAATTGTGAGCTACAATTTATTTCATATTTGTTGAAGGATTTTGGCTTGGTGCTGGATCTTCCATTCAAGTTGTTCTGTGATAATCAAAATGCTTTGCATATAGTAGTAAATCTAGTATTTCATGAGAGAACAAAGCACTTGGACATTGATTGCCACTTAGTGAGAAACAAGATTCAGATGGTTTTCTCACTACTGCTCATGTTGCTTCAAAACTGCAACTGGCAGATTTATTAACAAGTCCTTGAGTTTCAGATCACATCAATTTTTAGTGTCCAAGCTGGGTTTGGTTCCTCACCAACCTCCAACTTGAGAGGGAGATGTAAGAAATATAACGTATTTATTTTATTCTTTTGTAAATATGCAAATGTACTGAGGATATTTCTATCATTTTATATGTACATATATAAGCTTCCTTAGAGGCTTCTGGACATATTGTATTCTTCATTTTTACCTAATGCTTTACCTCTCATTCATGAGAGTTTTCAGTTCTTCCCTTAGAATCTCTGTGATTTCACGATATGTTCTTAATTAACATGTAGATATTGCATAGATATTGCATATATACTCTTAAATATAGTATAAGCATTGTACAGATATCACAATATTTATATGTTCTCAATTATAGTTTAAATATTATATAAATATTATGTATATATTATATTTTAATTTTTATATATTCTCAAGTATAATATAAATATCAGATAAATGTTGTATACATATTGAGTTACACATTTATATATTCTTAATTGTAGTGTATATGTTCTTAATTATTTTTAAAATATTATATTGATGTCGCATTTATGTTGCATTTTAAGTTTTATATGTTCTAAAGTATATTATAAATATCATATGAATATTATATATATATATATATTGAGTTATAATTTTTATATGCTCTAAATTTTATATTCTTAATCATCGTGCATATGTTGTGGGATAATCATCATGTATATATTGTTAGATATTGTATATATGTTATATTTAAACTTTTAAATTTTTTAAATATGGTGTAAATATTGTGTATATATTGAGTTATAATCTTTATATGTTTTTAATTATAGTATATATATTATGCAGATGTTGCTTAAATATTATTTAATATATATAATACTCTGATAAATAATATAAATAAAAAATTTAAAAGAAATAAATAAAATTTTAAAAAAATAAGATGTACTCGTTCAGAAAATATATAGGGAAAAAATATAAAAAAATAATAAAGATAAATTTTTAGAAATACTTTATGGAATATATAAAATGTATTGTAATTGAATAAAAAAATTTAATATTATAATTGAAAAATAAAAAAATTAAAATAAAATTAAGCATAAAAAAATTCAATCTAATGCGTCAAGTACAACTCCTTAGTATATTTTCTTCAAAAATTTCACCAATTTTAGTGAAATATTTTATAAAATAACTAAAAGGCAGAAAAATTTATAATAGTTACTTGAAACAAAATCAAATGAAGAAGAAAAATAAATTAAATACCAATAAATAGAAAAAGAAAAAAATAAAAAGAAATTAGAAAGCCAAAATCTTAAAAATAGAGAAAAGAAATTACTAAAAGATAGAAAAAAAATGGGCCGTGAATGGGATGTGAACAAAAAATATAAAGAAATGCTTAAAAATGACAAAATTAATGAAAAAAAAATTTAAAAAAATATATTTTTTTTTATTATTGCATTCGCCTCCTTAAAATTGAGTTGTGGGCCTTTTTTTTTTTTTTTCAATTTTAAGGAAAAGACTATGGTCCGAGTCCGACCTCTGGATTTTTATAGGTCCCTAGCTCAATATAATTCAAGGGAATATTACACATGTTACTTTTCTAAACTTTTTTTTTTTCAAAAATTCTTTATAATTTTTGTATAACTTTAGTATGTTGGACATATACTTTTGAAAGTGGGATATACTTTTGATATATTAGATATATGTTTCTAAAATTAGGATATTTTTAACATTAAAAATTAAAAAATTAATATTTTTGCAAGAAATCGAAAATTTAAAACTATTCTCTACCATTATTCATTAATAAATAGTAAATGAAATTTAACTTTAGTTTTAATATTTAAAAGGATTAGTTTTTTTAAAAGAAAACTAATATTTAAAACTCAAATTCAACTTTTTTTTAATGATATTCATTTAGACTCAAATTTGAATTTAAATTAAATTAACTCTAGATATTTAGAAATTGATTCACTTAAACTCAAAATTATTTTTGGGATAAAATTAATCCTGGATTTTTTTTATTTTTTAGTTATATTTAACTTTTTATTAAAAAGAATATGAATAAAGTTTAAAAGTATATATATATATATAATTCTTTGAATATGAAAAATTAATTAATTAATCATTTTCAATGCTAAGTATTTTTTGCCTTAAATATATCAATTAGAGTAAATATGGTATTTTACAAATAACAAACGAAATTTGAAACACTATAGTGTTAATTTTTTATAATTTAAGCCTTATTTTATTTACATTTGAAATTTTATAAATTTTGTCAAAAAAAAAAAAACATAACATTATGAATTAAATAAAAAAGGTAAGTGAACAATAAAATACAAAACACAAATACAGTTTAAAATTTCTTTTTGATTCTGTATTAATATATATATAATAAAATTAGTAATTGCTTTAATAAAAAATTTATATTCATATCTTTAGTAATACATTTTAAAATAATATAATATGCAATATATGGAGAATCCATCTATCTCGCAGAGATATTATTGTTACTAACGTGAATTCTATTACTAAAATATTTACATCATATTTTATAGGCTTAATATATAAATAAACACATGTTTTTATTTAAAAGAAACTATTAGCCTCATTTACTTTGCTGACATCCTATAACACATCTCTCAAAGCTTAAAATGAAACTATTTCAAACAGTGGCGTAGCCAGAATTTTAGATAAGGGGGGTCCAATTCAACTTAAAATTTATAATTCACAAAAATAACATTTATAATAAAATAAATAAAACAAGAAAAATGTTGGATACAAAGAAAATTTAAAACATTAAATTACAATATTCCTCGCCTATTTTTCATTGATTGAAATTTATTCATAATTGTTTCATTGTCAATACTTGCAAATACATCTCTTTCAATTGAAAAAGGAAGAAACTGTTATCTGAAAAAAAAAGAAAGAAAAAGGAATTAACGAATAAGAAACGTGAGAAAGAAGAGAAAGAGTCACAATTAAGTTATTCTTGTTTGTTTGTAATGGGCAGAGTCATTGACAAATCTTGTTTGTTTGTAATGGGCTTGATTAAAAGGCCCAGTTTTAAAGATTGGAAAAAAAAGGATGAAAAATGTTGGGAGCGTGGATCGAAGTTGCGTGCTCTCACATAGTAAGGCCAAGCTGTTCCATCTCAACCAATGTAATATTCATTCTCAAATATACCTAAAAATTTTTTATTTTTAACTGAGGGGGGAACAGGGCCCCATGGGACCCCCTTTATCTCCGCCTCTGATTTCAAAGCTTAAAATGAAACTATTTCGCCCTTTATAAGCACGTACAATAAGCATGAGATAAAAAAAAAAAAAGAGACGCGTGAATTGTGGATGTATTCTTCATCCGTTCTTCCTCTATCTCTAGATTATTAAAAAAAAAAGCTCAAATTCAATCCAATTTTACTTATATTAAGAAATAATACCTAAATATAAAGAAATATCTAGTGGTGATTGGACCTATAAGAGTAACTATTCCAACAAAACACATAAAATTGCAAAAAAAAATTGGTGAGTATGAATGTGAAAAAAGAAAATTGCAGAAAAATTAAAGAATTTGGGAGATTTTCTATAAAATTATATAAAATTCATTAAAATTCAATGAAAAAAAACTAGCAAATCCATCAACAATAAAATCCATTAAAATTCAATTACAACTCTGTAAGTGCAATTATGTAAAACCCTTTTCAATTTCATCAATAACTTGAAAACTCATCAAAATCCAATCATAATTCTATTAATATAATTTTGTAAACTTCAATCAAGAACAAGGAAATCCATTAAGGATTAGAAAACCTATTAAAATTCAATCATAATTTTGTAATAATCGAAAATCCAGCTTCATTATATAAAAAAAAACCCAAACGATATAGAATATAAAACCATAAAATGCAAAAAATTACTAACCTTTCAAACTAAAACACAAAATTTTCTTCTATAATGCAACAATTAAACTCTATCCATTCATTGCAAATCCTTTTCAAACTCAAATTATTTTTCAATTACAATAACTAGAAGTTTTTCTCTATTTCGAAGCACATGCAACACAACCAAATTAGTTTGTTGTAAAAATTAGAGCTTCAATTAGGATGAAAACTAGATTTGGTTGAAGAAAATAGGTTTGGATGATAAAAATTTAGAAAAAAAGAGAAAATTAGAGGATTTTATCAATTCATTTTTTATGCAGAGAAATAAAAATGACAGAAATGATAAGTAAATAAAATTTGAGTTTTTCTAGCGTGTGTAATATACGATGAATGGTGAGAAGGAAAATAACAGAACAAAAGGTATAATAATTGTCACGACCCAAACTGGGAAGCCGTGACCGGCGTAAGGTTATATCTAAGTACAACCTTACAAGCCTAATTTAAATTTATTATGATCGTGCAAAGTTCAATAAATTTACTCCAAAATTAAGTTCAACAATTAAAACTAAAACCAGATACAAGAAATAGTCTACTCCATTATTACAAGAAAAAGGGTTCGGACTCGGTCCGCCCAAAAATATCCAGAATTCTCTATGGAGTAAATCAATATCCACAACCAAACTATAAGAAATAACCGGAAATCTCTAAGCAGAAGGACCAATAACACAAACAGAAAACCTGATCGACTTCGCCAAGAAGAGAAAGAAGATAGACAAAGGCAATCACTGTAAACCTGCAAGACAATCTATATGGGTGTGAGCGTTATATATAGACGCTCAGTAAGTTCATGAGAGGCAGAGAAACTTTTCTATAACAATAAACAATATATATATATATAACAAGAACTTCAATCACAATCAATTCATACAAGATGGTGTGTCGGGGTCTACCAATATCATAATACCTCCTCCTTCAATCAATATCAATGTACAATCGGGCTTATAGCCCCAATGAGCAATCAGGCTTATAGCCTCAATGAACAATCAATAGCAATAGTCAATGAACAATCTCAATCAATAACCTCCGTCCCCATATGACACACCATCACACAACACAAAGAATTTCAAGTTCATTTAATACAATTAATAAATCAAGCACATACGTTTCTCTGTCTTTTATTCACATGCAAAGCTTGGGTAGAAAGAATAGTCTAGCAAATTAGAAAAGAATAATTATATATTGAGAAGGGCTGTAATATATATATAGTATTTGGTTAGCAAGTAGCACATCACAAGTAATTACATACACCCATTTAACTTACCTGGTATCCAAAGAAAGCTTAGCCCAATCCTCACAACCTACTGACCTCGAGCTTCAGCCGGATTATTGCCTAAGGAAAGATAATTACACAGTCCAACAATCAATCCCGCTATCTCATCTATCATGAGGGATGCAATGCATGCTATGAATGCAGAAATACCAATACTTAACCAACAATTAACCAAGATAAATCCAAAATTAAAAACTAATCCGACTCAACTCAAAATCATGGTTCAACCCAATGGTTAAACCGATTGCACCTCAAAAATACAAAATCAATTAATTACCTAAAATTTATTAGAATCAGAACCTCAACTCAATTTCTATAACTCATTTATCAAATAATATCACATCAGTCCCTATGTAAAAATCATAAATCATACCAACACCCAAAACCGATAAAAATTCTTAAGTAGTCTCTATAACTCAAAAATTTCCAGAAAATAATTCCATCATTCAAAAATTCTGGAAACATTCCAGTAGCTTCTCCAACATCAAAATAACGTGTGTACAAAATTTCAGATTAATCCAAATTTATTTGATCTCCCAAAAATATTTTACAACCTTCTGATTCTGTTTGAACCACTAAAAATCAGTACAGCAAAAATCATCTTAAATCCTTCACATTTCGTTACCATCAAATTATCCAAATAATTTTCTCATATAATAGACATCAGGATGGACAACCTATAAAAATTTCATAATTTTACAAGACATCTAAGACCTTCAAATTAATTTCCAAATCAGACATCATCAGAAAATCCTTAACCAACAGCAGTGCCAATACTTAATTTATTTTAGAACCTAAACATTAGAACCAGACTCCAAATTATTTTTCTCAGATTCACAACATCCTAATAAACAACATATCAAAATTTCATAATTTTTAGAAACTTTTAAGTCCCTCAATTTAATTTTTAAATCGGATTCATACAACCAGTTACCATACTGGCAGCAGTAGAAAGATCAAATTATTTCACCAATATAACAAACAGAAACATAGCCCAACATATTTTTCTTGTAAACTAGACTTCCAGAACTTCAACATATATGAAAATCAAATCTAAAACATTTTTACACATATTGGTATGAATTTCGAAAGTTACAGATGATGCAATCGCATCTACAGTACAGTTCTTCAGACAACAGTAGCAAACTTTAATTTTCCAGAAATATATGATGCTCCAAAATCCCAAAAATTATTTTTCTCATAAACTAGACTCAATTTTGAGCCACATATCCAAATTTCAGATTTTTCTCACGCTCCAATATTTAATTAAAAATCGAGCAACTTACAGAACTAAAATCAAACTTCAGCAGAAAATTAAATCATCCAAAAACTCAAAGAAATTAATTAATCCGAAAACCTTAACACCCAAATCAATTTAATCAAACCCTAAGTCAATACCTTCATCAAATTTCAGAACCCAACACTAGCCCAAATCAATTAATTCAACATCAAAATCCATCAAAACAATAAAAATCCCAAAACTTAACCTAATTTGTCAAAACTCAATTAATTAAATAATAATTCGAATTTAACCAAATTAATTAAGAAAAATACCAACCCAATATGATATGAACATGAACTAATCAAATGGAAGTCGAAATAATGCAAAAGGAATCAAGAAAAACCTCAAAACACCAAAAAAAACTCGAAACTGTGGCTGCTGGAACACTGGCCAAACGACATCGGCGAGCCAGCCCGCAGCACGCCGAACGACAGACCGCAGCACGCCGAACAACAACGCTCTTGGCTCGCGCTTCTCCGCCGAACGACGCTGGCACACACCGAACGACACTGGCTATGGCGCGCGCACAGTGATGAAACGACAGGCCCTCTGAATTTGCTCCCAAAACCAATTTTCTCCCTCTTTTTCCAAAACACCCGAAAATAGAAGACTAAAAACATACCCCCATCTGATTTTTAGGCCTATTTATAGGAAAACAACTCTTCAAAATTATATTTTTACCCCAAACTAATTTATTTTAATTCAAAAACACCCCAAAATTATTTATTTTCATAAAAATTACCCAAAACCATAAAATTCACAAAATCAACTCAAATTTATTTTTAACTTCAAACTTTAACCCAAAATAATTTATAAATATGTTTTACGCATAATAATTCCTGAAAATACCGAAAACGACAAAAAATCCAAAAATGACGAAAATACCCTCGGCACCAAAAAATACAATATTATACTCAAAACGACCGTCTCGTCGTCCCGAGTATCAAAAAGACATTCAAACCATCAAATTATGTTCAAACGACATATGAGGGTACAAAATGACTATTTTGCCCCTAGACTCCAATTCTCCAAAAATCAAGGGTTTTACAATCTAACCCCCTTAAACAAATTTCGTCCTCGAAATTTTACCCAATAACATACTAATCATCAAAATACTTTTATATTTCCTGAACTCCAATTTCTCCAAAAATCAAGGGTCGAAATTTTACCTAATAACATACTCATCATCAAAAACACTTTTATATTTTAAGATATACACAAATCCGGAAAGCATAGCTCACTTAGCCCATGTTGTTATGGTTGATCAGGTCATAACCCCACAATACTAAGCGCTACAGACTGTTCCAGTTTTGCTCCAGGTTATGCTTATTATAAAATCAAACATAAGCATTTTCTTTTCAACTTCCACTCATCAACAATCATCACAAAAAGTCAAAACTCAAGTGTTCAAGTCAAACCCAAATCAACCAAAACCATTACTAATATAACACTTATCCATATGATACTCATCATTCTACCAATAACCCAAACTTATTCAAGAATAACATCCGATATCAACAAACCAAGATATCTCAACAAACCAAGATACCAAGATTATTCAAAATCCTCTTCCAATAACCAATATAATAGCAAACTATCATAAATAATACCAGACAAAACACATATACTTATAATGATATAATAATGAAGTAATGATATGCATGCATATGGTGCTATATCAAGACTATTAATAGACTACACTCTAACCCCCTTAAAATGATTTCGCCCACGAAATCAATAACGCAGCTGAGGACTCAAACAAATGAGAGTATTTTGCTAGCAGAGGAAAAGATTGATTAACGCAGAAAGGAAGTAATACTTTTAGAAAAATAATCCTAATGATTTCTGGATAGTATATAAACAAAATCGAAACCTAGTGCTCTGATACCACTTTTGTCAAAACTTAATTAATTAAATAATAATTCGAATTTAACCAAATTAATTAAGAAAAATACCAACCCAATATGATATGAACATGAACTAATCAAATGGAAGTCGAAATAATGCAAAAGGAATCAATAAAAACCTCAAAACACCAAAAAAACTCGAAACTGTGGCTGCTGGAACACTGGCCAAACGACATCGGCGAGCCAGCCCGCAGCACGCCGAACGACAGACCGCAGCACGCCGAACGACAACGCTCTTGGCTCGCGCTTCTCCGCCGAACGACGCTGGCACACACCGAACGACACTGGCTATGGCGCGCGCACAGTGATGAAACGACAGGCCCTCTGAATTTGCTCCCAAAACCAATTTTCTCCCTCTTTTTCCAAAACACCCGAAAATAGAAGACTAAAAATATACCCCCATCTGATTTTTAGGCCTATTTATAGGAAAACAACTCTTCAAAATTATATTTTTACCCCAAACTAATTTATTTTAATTCAAAAACACCCCAAAATTATTTATTTTCATAAAAATTACCCAAAACCATAAAATTCACAAAATCAACTCAAATTTATTTTTAACTTCAAACTTTAACCCAAAATAATTTATAAATATGTTTTACGCATAATAATTCCTGAAAATACCGAAAACGACAAAATCCAAAAATGACGAAAATACTCTCGGCACCAAAAAATACAATATTATACTCAAAACGACCGTCTCGTCGTCCCGAGTATCAAAAAGACATTCAAACCATCAAATTATGTTCAAACGACATATGAGGGTACAAAATGACTATTTTGCCCCTAGACTCCAATTCTCCAAAAATCAAGGGTTTTACAATAATATTATTTTAAGCATATAGAAGTGTGTTATAGGACGCTTGCAAAATAGAAGGGACTAATAAATTTTTTTAAATAAGTACATATATTTATTTATATATTAAGCCTATTTTATATGATTTTTTATATTGGCTTTAGTAAAATATACTCTTTTGTTTTTGTTCTACAATGAAAAGCATAACATAATCGAGTTAATTAGAATTTTTTATTTAATTTATCTTTAATAAAAACTAGGCAATATGCATTCTCGAAAAAAAAAAAAGAAACTAGGCAATATGCCCATTAAATACTCTTGGCTACACGCGTCTTTTTATGGCTTAATTATACAAATAATCCCTAAATTTTCATAATCTTTCCATAAAAATTTTTGAACTTTAATTTAAATTTTTTAACTTTAATATTATATCAAATTAAATTTTAATTTGTTAATTAAAAATCTCTAAACTTTTAATATTGTATCAATTAAATTCTTGAATATAGTTTTCGGCCATTGGAGAATGAGATGAAAAAATAAAATAACAAATGAGAAAGTTTTAATTTGGGTTTGATTTTTAAAAAATCAACTTAAAATTTTTAAATTCTGGATTAGAATTTGAAAGGGGAATAATAAATTGTAAATTTTGAAAGATCATGAGATAGAGAGCGAAATAGTTAGATATGTTTGAGTTATAATTAATAAATGATGAATATAATAATTTTTTTTACCGTTATATAATGCAATCGATTTGAATTATATATCTTTTTATTTTTTATATCTATGTGTCACAAGCGTGTTTGCCAAGTTATTTTTCAATAGCTAAAAATTAGATTCATGATTTAATTTGTATAATTTCAAAGTTGAAAAATTTTTAATTAATAAATTAAAATTTAGAGATTTAATTAGTATAATATTAAAAGCCGAGAAATATTTAATTAATAAATTGAATGTCATATATTTTTATCAAAAAAAAGTATAAAAGTTTATGGATTATTTGTGTTATTAAATCGTCTTTTTATCATTGCAGTGATTATTATAAATTAATTTACAAAAAATTATTTATTTATAATTTTAATTCACCGGTCTTAAATTATTTAAATTCTGATAATTGAGCTATAAATAATTTTCCTATTTGAAAGTGTATAAACCAAAAGTTGTCTTTAATGTGCTAAATTTAGAGTTCCAAAAAATAAAAAAGAAGAAGAAGAGGAAGAAGAAAGGAATGGTATTTTAGCCACAGCAATAGTACCAGAAAAAAAAAAAGCGAAATTACTTGTACTCACGCAGGTTCTTGTTCCTTGCGTAATATTAATCTTTGTATATTATAATATTTGCTAACTGTATAATCAATGATAGCGCTCTCCTCTGTCGTTCATTTGTTCTTAACTTCTTATGTTGATCCTAAAACATAGAAGATTAACTTAGCCGAATCAATTTGAACCGATCGTTATTTCAATTAATTATTATATACAAAGATATTTGAGACAAGAAAAAAAGGCACTTCACAAAATTTAAATTAATTAGATTGGTCAACTTAAATTTAAAATTTTAATAAACTAATATTATAAATTCGATTTTAATTTATATATTTTATAAGTGAAAATTGATTGAACCGATAAAATTAATTGTCGAATCCAACTAATGATTATCGATTTTGTAATTTTTTTTCTGAATAGTCAGTTTAAGAAGATCAATTCTTCAACCCAGCTGATAAGAGTCAATTTAACAAACTCTTAAAATCCGATTAAAATGATCCATACACATCCATATCCTAAAATCACTGCAAATGGGCAAACAGGGCCCCTGCAATTTTATTTTGGCACATTGCTATAAACTTTGGACGAGAGACATCATATATCCGCTAATAGGAAATTTTTTTTTTTCGAACCTCTAAACTTGGTTATTTTTTTACATTACATTGCTATAAACTTTGGATAAGAGACATCATATATCCACAAATAGGAAAAAAATTATTTTCGAACATCTAAACTTGGTTACTTTTTTACATTAAGTATATATATTTAATTTTGGTGACATCGAGCCTTTATAGTTTTTTATTCATAAAAATTAAGCCATCAGCTAACAGAGTTGGCTAACGAAAACCATATAAACTAATATAATGCCATGTAAAATGTTTTAATGAAGGCCCGACACTTTTACCATATTTTAAGTGACATAAGAATGAAATTTGTAAAAATTTTAATTTAAACAAATTCAATTTTATCCGATTTATAAAAAAAAGTCAATAGAATTCATTTAAAAATTAAATTAAAATTATGTTAGTTGGATAAACTAAACTTAATTTAAGCATAATGTATAATATATATAATAATATGTTCTTAAATTTCAAATTGTAAGAATTTTAATTTAAACAAATTCAATTTTATCAAATTTATAGAAAAAATAAGTTAATAGAATTTATTTAAAAATTAAATTAAAATTATATTAGTTGGAGAAACTAAAATTAATTAAAACATAATTTATAACATATGTAATAATAAGTTCTCAAATTTCAATGTGTAAATTTTAATTTAAAAAATTTTAATTTTATCATATTTGTAGAAAAAATAAGTTAATAGAATTCATTTAAAAATTAAATTAAAATTATATTAGTTGGAGAAATTAAACTTAATTAAAACATAATTTCTAATACATATATAATTATAAGTTCTTAAATTTCAATATTATTAGTTATTATGAAATAAATACAAATTAAAAATTAAATTAATTATTTACTGTATAAATAATAAATGTATTTTTATATAAAAATTTAATTCATGTAATTCAATTAATTTTTTTTATATTCCAATGAACATATGATAAAAGTGTCAGATACATGATAATCACTATATAACTCATGTGTGAGTTACCAGTATTTATGCCCCACTAGCATAATTATTATTAGCTAAAGGTTTAATTTACATGAATTGTAAACTTTAAGAATTTAATATCACTAAAATTAAGTTCAGAAAATTAATGACAAAAAGTTATTAAATTTAGGGACTTCGAAATGCGCTTTTTTTTTCATTAATATAATGTCAAAGATTTTAAGTAAGACAACTGAATTTGAAAAACCATTTATATATATGGAAAAAATTTACGCACATCTCCATATTGTTTTAAAATTTTATATTTTTTTATTAAAATTTTTTAGTCATTTTATAAAAATATATAATAAATTTATAAAATAATAATATATAGTAAATCCATAATAAATTATATAAATTTAATAAATTTATAAATTAATCATAAATTCTTATAATTTTAAAAATACTTTAAAATTTAATAAAATTTATGATTTTTTTTTATTTTTTTCTAACAGTGTTATATAAAAACCTTATATATATTAGGCCACAAAAGTAACTGACATCTATTTGGTAAAAATTGGGTAATGTGCATGCAGTTAAAAAAAGAAAGGTAGTTTTTTTTGTTTAAAGTAAAACACGGTAGAACTATAAATGAGTTGAGCTAGGCTTAGATCTCAACTTAGTAAATACTTATTCAAACTCAAACTACTTATTTTTTAAATAAGTTAAATTTAAGCTGAGAGATACTCAGCTCGTTAGACTAGTAAGCTGACTCATTTAAAGGCTTATAAGTTAAGTTTGCACGCTAACTTGTTTATAAGAGATACTTAGCTTGTTAGACTCATATACTGACTCATTTAAAAAATTTGTGAGTTAAATTCGCTAGCTAATTTATTTATTATGATGAATTAAAAATATAAATGTAATTCTATTTATATATTAAATATGTATTTGAATATATTAATTCTTTAATTAATTTAGTTTGTATAATTTATTAGTATATGTCATATGCAATAAATTAATTAAATAATATAAAATAATCATATTGTTCATCATTCATTAAAATATATTAATTTTAATATTTTTACTCTAAAAAGATAAAAAAAATGAATGAAAATAAAAACTGAAATAAATTTATTAAACTCGTTAAACCTAGTTAAATCAAGTTTGAGTCTAAACTCGATATATATAATATATGAGTTGAATCAATACAAATTCGATCTCGGTTCGAACTAAGTTTGAGCTCAACTATTTTTTTTTTTGAACAGAGTTTAAGCTTTTCAAAACTTGGTTTAAATATATTCAATTATACCCTATGTATATGTTAAATATATATATCTCTAAAAGTATGATATATTTTTAATATATTTAATATATATCTTTAAAAATAAAATATTTTTAAAATTAAAAATTAATATTTAAAAAATGAGTGTTTTTAAAAATATTTTTATTTTAAAGATATTTTAAAAGAAATTTGAATAATTATATCAAATATTATAAATAAAATCCAAATCAAATATAATATTGAGTAAATATAAAACACCCTAATACTTCAAGTCTTCAACTTTAATCTCATCGCTTGATCAAAATCTTAACAATAAAGTATGTTGAGATATAATGCAATGATGAATACCAAACATAACTTTGGGTTACTGAAGTATAATGAGGTATAGGCTAATAGGCTAATGATAAATACGTTTTTCTTGGACAATATATTCAAAAACCATTTTTCCCATCTAATATTAAAAAAAAAACATTGGCATACTAAATGTTTAGTATGCATTATTTCCAATTTATCATTCTTTTGAGAATCAAAAATCTTACACCCAACGAGTATGATGCATTATTACCAATTTACCCTTCTTTTGAGCATCAAATTCCCAATGCACCCTCCTCAACCCCAAGGTTAAAGGCTACTTTATTTTGATTGTGAGCTTTAAAGATTTAAAAATCTTTAAACTCACAACATGAGAAAATAATAATAATAAGGAAAACGGAGCAGAAGAAAGAGAAGAAAGATAAAGATAAAGAATAAGGGCACATTAATGGAGAAGACAAGGCTAATAAATTCTGGTCTGATACTAGAGAAGGGTAAATTAATTGCTTGCGTTTATCGTTGCAATTCTGTTCGTCCTCTCTCAGACTCTGCCTTCATTGCTACCCCCATCTGTCTCTCTTTCTCTCTCTCTTTCCTTATCTCCTGCAACCCACCACCCCAGATCCCATTTAATGCTCTTCCTCTCTCTCTCTCTCTCTCTCTCTGTCTCTCTCTCTCTATTGCTGTAAATGTATTGGTGAAGTTGGAAGTTGTAAAATTTATATCTGATGGAAAGTACAAAATTTAACCAGAAACCAATGAGACAAAACCATGGCTTTCTTTGCTTTTTCTAGAGGCCAAAAAACACTAATTACTAATTAGTGACAAACCCATCAAGTGAAAACTCGCTAGAAATTGCTAATTGTGTTCTTTTTTTCTTTTTTTTTTCTTTTAATGTTCTTTTCATTTCATAACTGCAGCTTCTTGTTCAACTCAGAACCAAGTTGTAACTCTGTTTTGTTGACCTTTGATTCCTCTGCTGCTGCTGCTGCTGCTGTTTGTGTGGACTTTGACGTAGATGCTGTAGAAATTGTAGTAGGAGAGGGTGGTGCTGCACATACTGGAATCACTGACCTTATTTGAACAGCTGGAGCGATCTTACGAGGGCGAGAAACTCCTCTGTAAAGATTATGAGGACTCCCCATATGGATTCTTGAACAATTTGATGTTGCCATTGGAGGCACAAAAACTTTATTACTAAAGTTGGTGGATTCGTGTTTGTTAGTTCCAAGTTTACCAAGATTGGATAAATGAAATTGCCTGTATAAAGAACTTGAATTGTCATTTTCAATTGGTTTCTTGACACTCCCTAGCCATTCTTCCTCATCCTTTTGATGCTCTTCCATAATTGGAACTTGAATCTTGCCCTTTGCTTCAATTTGATCGATAAGTCTACTACTTGATTGGTGGTTACCATTATCAACATTATCGCTATTATCATTGTCTTCATGTGAAGTTGGTAGCAAAATCTTTGAAGTTGTTCTAGGAGGAGGAAGAAGAGAGACAAAGGAGTTTTGCTTTTGTATTGAAATGTCTAAAGCAGAATCCAATAACAGATCCAATAGCTTCCAATGTTGATTCTGTAGAGAATTATTAGGAGTTGAAGAAGAAGAAGATGATGATGGGGTAGGGCTATTAATGTCTCTGTAACTCCTTACTATTCTTCTTCTTGCTTGGCCATGATCTCTCTTTCTTGCATGTTTGTATTCATCTTTGGATCTAAAATTTGAGAGGACTCTTGCGAGAACTGCTTGATCTTGTTCTTCACAAGCCTCCACTTCTTTGTTTGTCAAAGAATTCAGATTAGGCACTGCACAAAAATGCATATAAATCATGGGGAACTCTGATTACATATGACAAAACAAGTAATTTAGTTTCAGATTAAGTCAAAAATGGGAAAGAACAGAAAAAAATTTACTTCTTTTCAGAGGAGACCAGGCTGCTATAGCAGCATTCTTCTCAGCTTGTTTCTTTGTCTTTGCTGGGTCACCTGTGAAACTCATACCAGCAAGCTCCACAGTACAAGTAAAAGTTGGGACATGACCAGGACCTGACCTTACAGTAGTATATACAGGAAGGTTAAGTCCAGCTCTATGAGCGGTTTCTTGAAGGAGGTTCTTGTAAATTCCAGTCTCATCCTTGATTAAATTTTCAAAAAAAGAAAAGTAAGACTATATTCATCAATTGGAAAACATAAATGGGTATGCTTTAATTACTTCAATTAAACAAGATATTACAACCTAAAATATGTATAAATATCAAGAAACTTCTTACAAGAACTCTTGCAGTTAAAGACCTTGAAGGGCCTCTGGAAGAAAGAACATTTAAGGCTACTTCAGCAGCTGCATGTTCTGATTGTCTCAATGTAGTGCAATAACTTGGGCTTTCAAAGATTTCACCATTGAAGTTCACAGAAGCTTTGAATCTTGGAGCATGATCAGGACCTTCTCTAATGCAGGCATAAGAAGGAAGATTAAAACAACTTCTCTGTGCAAGTTCTTGAAGCTGGTTCTTGAACATATCTACCTTTTTTTAGAAAAGAAAAAACAACAATCAGTACACACTACCAATCAAATCTACAAATCAAACCAAAAATCAGGTGACAAAAAACATCATAGAGACAACATATATATAGAAGAAAACAAAAAACAAAAGAACCCGTCATCCAAAAAGTCCAAAATTTTTTACTAAATAACAAAATAAGGGATATTAACCATAACAAGAGTAAATAAAAAAAATCAAGACAAGATCAACAAACTCACCTACTTGTAACCAGATGTATCACTTCTACATTGGCATGGGATGATTTTCTTTTTCTCAATACAAAATCATCTGCTATTACTATCTCTTATATAAGTAAAGAAGAAAGATAGAAGAAGAAGAAGAAGATTAAACGTGACTAAGAGAAATGAAATTTTTTTCTTGGAGAAAAGAAAAGAAAGTCAATGCTACTTTAAGCTAGCTATAGTTTCTGGTCCGGATTTTAATGGCGCCTCTACTTCTACTCCTACATCTTCTTCTTCTCTCTCCCTTCTTTATATTTATTTATTATTTATTTAGCTATTTGTTACTCATCAGGAAATAACATTCCATAAAAGTTTTTAACTCAAAAATACTGTACAACTTTTCTACTGCCATTAAAGAGGGATTAATGTTTGACACACATGTGTAAGCTTAGAGTATAAGGGAAATCTATTTATATACTATACAGTGATGTAGATTTTTAACTACATAACTATTTAGTTTAATTTATCATGTTATAATGAATTAAATAATTAAATTTTATAAAAAAAATTACTATTATTCTCTTATTGTATACAATTACAACATATAATACGCTTAAATAAAACACCCTATATTGACTTTATAAAAAATAAAATAAAATACCCTATTGACAACAAAATACGACAAAAATTTCTATATAAAAAGTTCCCCTCATAAAATACCATATTTTACAAAATCAAAATTACAAAATAAAAGCATTTAATTTATAAAAGTCAAGTAAGCCAGATGATATTTTCCAGAGAAAAGCCATCACCAAGAGCACATAAAATCCAAACCAAACTCATAATATCACACAACATATAGAAAAAAACAAGAGAGAAGGGTCTTAAGCTATAAAATCCAAGTTAATTAAGCAATTGACAAAAAGTGTAAGACGCACTTCAACTTGTATTTTTCTATATGCAGTGTTTCTATCGCAATAGCCATTGTCCATATGCCTCCATGTGCAAGAGTAGAAAGGCACAACTGGAGTAACCTTTCTATTGCAATGACTACTTAAAATATTATTGTAATCCCTCTACGTACAAAATGGTTATCCATATCTCTTCATGCGGAAGAAAGGTTATTCTTATCGGACTCTATACCAACGAGAGTATAAAACGCTCTAGATGACATTATATATTCATGTTCAAATTTATAAAGAATTTTATTTAATGAACAGTTCAAGCCTAATATGAGAGTTCATATTTAAAGGAGAAATTATTGAAATTTTAAATATAAGAGGAATCTCATATCAAAAATAGGTATATTTAATGAAAAATATATAAGTTAAAAAATAGAAAATTACACAATATTTTACTTTTTAACTTCTCTTTTCAATTTTTCTGCTCTTTTATCTTTTTTTTTTCCCAATTTTAAACTTTTATTTTTTTAAATTTATGTTATCCATTATTTTTGTTTTCAAAAATAAGCTATTCTTCCTTATCTTCTTCTTCTTCCATGCTTAGCGATTTTAAATTACGAATTTCCTATATTCTTCTTCTTCTATGTTTAGAGACTTTAAATTACCAAAGCAAGACAATTATATCCATTCAACCATTTTATTACAACAATTTTGATGTTTTGTCTATAATTGTACATGAAATTACAAATCTATCTTATTTTTCTAAAAATCAATCATATCAGTTTGTTGATGATAGGTATGCTAGAGTTGATTGAGAATATTGAGACAAAGAAGAAGAAGATGATGGACAGCAACACATTTTGTCTATTGTTTTGATTCATCTTTTGAGCCTTCACATTATTATGAAGATGATTATTATGAAAATCATTACTTTATTGATTAGTTGGCTACTAATAAGAAGAATAAAAGTAAAAAGAAGAGTACATAATATATAATTATTATCAGTTTTTTGTTGTTGGAAATTATCTTTTTCTTTTAACTTTTTTTTATTTTTATTTTTGATTGATTTTTGGGTTTCAAATATAATGATTGATAATTTTTTTATTCTTTAATCTAAATGTACACTAAATATTTGACAAAATGTTTAAAAAAAGTTTTTATTATAGTTGATACTGAAATATAATAGCTACATGGTGATATTTTTTTCTAAGACAATAAATATATATACCTTCATATACTAAGATATTATAGTTTTATATTGATATTTTTTTAAAAAAAATATATAGTTATAGTTATAGTTAGTACATACTTAAACATAATAAGATATAATATCTGCATATTGATATTCTTTCTTAAAAATAATAAATATATATAAGTACATTCATATACTTTGATATTATAGGTGTATTATGACAATTTTTAAAAAATATTTGATATATATAGTTATAGCAATCATATATCTATAAATACTAAAATATAAGAATTGCGTATTGATATTATTTTTCAAAGATAATAAGTATATGTAGATATATATTATAATGAATTAAATAATTAAATTTCATATGAATTTTTTTTATTATTTTCTTATTAAATACAATTACAACACATGATACGCTTATACAAAATACCCTATTGATAACAAAATACGACAAACATTTCTATATGAAAAGTTCCCCTATACCCTATTTTACAAAATCAAAATTACAAAATAAAAGCATTTAATTTATAAAAATCAAATAGGCCAAATGATATTTTCCAGAGAAAAGCCATCACCAAGAGCACATAAAATCCAAACCAAACTCATAATATCACACAACAAATAGATGAAGCAAGAGAGAGGGTCTTAAGCTATAAAACCCAAGTCAATTAAAAGTGAAAAGAAAAAAAAATAGTAAAAAAAAAATAGAACTTAAAAAAAAAGTATACAGTGCAATTTTCTTATTTATTTATTTAACAATTTGAGAAGCTCCAGTCCCCTTCTGCCATGACTCATATCATATGGACCTCTGGCACTATCAGCTTCTTCAAAGAGCCCTTTTGTGGATTTTTAGGCCAATTGTCATCTAAAACCTAATTGTAGTGGTCTAAAATAGGATATAAATTATTTATTAAATCCCTTAAGATTTTATCATGTATTATTTACGAAGGAAACGGCCATTTAGAATTCGATTTAGAGACCCAAACGAAAGCAATATATTTGATTTAAAGTAGAGTAATATGCATTTTTAACCATCAAACTAAATTTTGTTGATTTTTATATATAAACATATTCTCTTAAATAATAAATTCATATTTGATTTTTTCCCCTATATCGTAGCTATCAATACTCAAAATTTATAGTTTTTTCATTATTGAAAATAACATCCCTGTATTACTTTATAATTGCTCAACAAGGATAGTAAGTAGAAGACTGAATATAATTTAGTTTAATAATTTTTTATCCGAATTAAATTGAAGCATGAAATGCATACGCATTAATTTTATTTTACTTGTAAATTATATTTTTCTAACAGAATTACATTAAATATTTTCAAATGTCTTGCTCACTACATATGTTTCATGATTACCATACTAAAATGAACTTTGATAATTTTTTTATTTGTAAGTTTCTGACTCAAGAAGGCACTTAGTAATAATATATAGCCATATATGACATAGAATTAGTTCAAAAATTAGATTACAAAAAAAAAAAAAAAAAAAAAAAACCAGTCAATGTATCAACACAAAATCAGATCAAATCCTTTTGTTATCTTCATGTTAAACATAAGCTTAAACTCAACCTCAACCTCACCTTAATATATATATATATATATATATATATATATATATCAGCTGGGATAGCTCAACTGACCACCTGTTGTTACTCTCAATTGAGAAGGCAGAGATTCGATCCCCATAAAAATTATATTTCGGGGGTCGAGCTTTTAAATATATATATATATCTATCAGCTGGGGGTAGCTCAGCTGACCACCTGTTGTTACTCTCAATTGAGAAGGCATGAGTTCGATCTCCATAAAAATTATATTTTGTGGTCGAGCTTTTAAATATATATATATATATATATTTAAGCTGAGCTCAGTCAGCACATCAACACATTAGTGGTGGCAACAGCATTCATCACTTAACAAGTTGCCAAGCAGCTCAGATATCTAAACTAAAACACCCACCACGTAAGGCTAAACTTTGAACCCATCCCCTCATCTACTATTCTGAATAACTGATTTGTCCTGTAAACATTTCATCTTCACCCTGAAAAGGCTTTTGTAACGGTAAAACCAAATAGATTTTGCATCATTGACACAAAACACTGGAAAAATCCTGGCGGCATTTCCCACCAAACAAAAGGCAGCTTGATTCCCTTTTACTCGAGATTGAGAGGGAGAGACGGACAACAATCAGTCACCCCTTGTGCAAGTGAAATGAGATTAGATTAGATGCTAACTAATTCCACAAATACAAAACCAAAATTAAAATACAGTATAACAAAATAAAATAAAAGGCTCACTCATACAGCAACACACCATCCCACACCTCCTAAAAGCACAATGCCCAAACCAAAGCTTTCAAACATACGGCTAAAAAAGGTTCTCCCATATTGCACAAAATATAGTTTGCTCGTTGAATTGTGAAGCATGGACTCAATGGTCCCACCTTGTACTTAGGTAGATCACATCCCTCTTCCATCTCCTAGGTTGGTTGTAAGAAAAACCTCTGGCTATGAATATCGGTTCTCAGTTGTCAAGCTACCACTACTACTGCCAGCTGCACGGTTTTGTTCCCCTGCTCTGGCTGCCAAAGCAAGAACTTCAGGTGACATCTCCCAGCTTCCGCTTTTTCTCCCCCAACTAGAACTTGGATTCATTCCACCTCGGTGGCCTTCCTCCACTTCTGTCCTTGTATCTGGAGATACTTCACCTAATTCACTGTCCTTAATGTTCAAGCGATCATTATTTGCAAATTGCCTTACACCATGATCAGCCATAGCACCCGTATCTCTCCACACTGTTTTCCTACCCATTTCTATGTTATCCACAGCTTTCCCCATATTAGGACTCATAAAGCCTCCAATTGGTCGAGTAGGTAATGCTGGTTCTCGTGGTACCTTTGCCCTGAAATTGTTCTTGGACAGAGGAATACTGGAGCAGAAGATCTCCTCAAAGTTTTCAACCATACCTTTATTATAGGGGTTTGATCCCCAATCATATCGATATCTGAAATTCTCGTAAGTAGTCTGAAAAGAAAAAAAGGGCAAAAAATCAACTTGTATTAACATCTTACAGCAAAGATGATTTAAGACATCAGAAGAATTTTCTAAAATACGGTAACAACGCAAGGAAGATGCATTTCTTACCTGATTTGTGCTAATGAGATATAAATGGAATGCAGTAAGGCCACCAACAAACCACATTGATATGAAAGTGTAAACTATTAGAACAATGGAGGGGGGGGTTTTGATCATTGCTTTCCAAATGGATGTGCTCTCCAATTCCATGATCCTTCTAATATAGACCCAGCAGAATGCAAAAACATATATACAAAGAAGGGTTGTTGAGAAGACAAACATGAAGAAGAATCGATAATTTCTCTGCACCATCAAGAATCTTGCCTTGAGACTGATATTCCACAAATTAACAGAAAAAGCTATTCAAAAAAGCATCAAATTAACCAAAACAAATTACTAATATTAGCATTTATGAAATGTTAATTCCAGAAACATGTGACCAGCAATATGTATCTGATAATACATGAGCAAATTCTTACATATATAATATATTAACATTTGATCCATATATCATATTAATATCTTATCAAAAATTTCAGAACATCTATTCACAAAAAATTGTTGGTTCATATCAAAGTTTGAGACGCAATCAATCAAGCTTGTGTGCAGTGTAGATATTACTCCATGTTGGAATAGAAAAAAAATGTTTTCATGTAAAAATGAAAGAGAGAAGAAAAGAAAAATGGTCGTCAATCCAAAACAACACCTAGAGGATGATAACATTTTGCTTGTTTCACTAAACATTAAGTATGGCCATAGTAACACGACTTCAAACAAAGGATGCTTACCAACCCAATACATTGCCCTACCCAAGGGCAGTGATGGTCAAATCTTTCCACACAGTTATTGCATATTGAACAATGTGAACAGCGAGGAGGTCTGTAAAGCATGCAAGTATCACAATATTTAATCTTCACAGCTGCTCCATTAACCTCTACTTCCTTAAAGCGTGGCAAACGCAACTGTGGAGTTTGGCCTGCACCAACATCAGCACTTCCATCAAAGCCTTCTGGTTCTGGAGGATGTGCATTACGGGGAATTATGCCAGGATCTCTTCCAGAGGTTAGCAGGAGAAGAATTAAAACCTGAGATATCACATCCATTTGAGTTCACTATTACAGGAATTCTACATCTTGCTATAGAAACACTGCTAAAAATGTGCTGATGCTTTCACTTCTGGGACAAGATAACTGTCTATAAGACAATTAAGCAAACTTAGGCCAGTAAATTTGCATCCCCACTCTTCACAAATATATATATATATATATATATATATATTGGTACAGGCATCAATAGCAATATGTTGTACTGGAAAAAAGCTTTACTACAGTCCATACACACATAGGTGGCAAGCAGGTTAGGCCATTCTGAGTGTCACTTTTTTCAAACACCTTTGGCTTGGATCGCTTGAGTTACCACCAATTTAACTTTTTGGAATTCATTTTGAGTTATTCAACTCATGTTTGTAATTTTTTTCAATATTGAAGGTTCTTTTGTACTTTTTCAATTTTTGCCTTCTAAAATTTGTTATTCAATTTTTTCAAGTTAAATTATTCTAGATTACCAGTTTGACGATTTAGTGCAAGTTCTCATGGCCTTTAACTCCTATCTTTATATGTTTGGCTTAAGTTGGAAAAAACCACCTGTGCACGCATCAAAATGTTATACAAATGGTTTGACAAAGCTAAAATGTGAATCAGGAAAACTTAAAAATGGAGGGGAGAAAGGGGCACAAAGTTCCCACTGCAATAAGAAACACCACAAACAAGCGTAGTGTCATTTAGTTTCCATATACAAAACAAGCCTAGCCTATGTCCTAACTGCAGCACCACCCTAGCCTACATAAGTAAATAACAGTAAACACACTGAAGGCCGTGCTGAGAAATGGATTTACTATTAGACTACCAGGAGGTTGACTCTCAAGAAGATAGTTAGTAGGACACTTATAGTACATGTGTGTGCGTGTATATATATATAAATAATAAACATGTGTTTAACGAACAGAAAAAATATATAGCATATAAGTAATTACTTGAAGTCATGCTTTTTTATTTTTTATCTTTTTGCGAGACTAGGCACTTAGCTGTAACACAAATATCAAAAACTAAATAAAGCTATACTTGCAACATGTATGGTCATTATCCATTGCCTGCATCAATCTGAAGGCACTTTAACTACAAAAACAAGGGCAGCATGGTCAGAGGTGGCACTGATGACCACTACTGTTCACAAGAAAGTCCAGGTCCCATTCTTTCGAATAGTAAAAGAAATCCTTGATAGGTTTAGAGAAGTGATGAACATCCCTCTAAAAGGTTCATCCATCTTCTAAAAAATAACACATCAAAAAAAAATTGGAGCAATGACAAGAAATTCCCTGCGGAAAGTCTTGCAAACAGTACTTAACACCTTAGGCTCCTTTAGATCACAAAAACCGGTTTCCACAATTGTCCATGTTTGTCCCCCTAATATACACAACTAGAGGTGGTAATCTTCTGTCAATCCCATTTAACCAACCATAATACCACTGACACACATTAAATTAAACTATGCTTTAAATTTCTGTCTAGGAAATCTGCAAATGCCCTCTACCCAACAGCATCTAAGAACCCCCATTTTGTTCCTGCTTTTTCTTGGGCTGGATGCATAAGGCTGACTAAAGATTTAATTGGTGCTTATTTATTGAGCTTTAGCTGCTGGAGAAATACACCAATGCAACAATCACGCTATATTGGATCTAGCTCCAGACTCTGGATAGTTCTTAATAAAATTCAATATAAACAGCTTTGCATTCAGAAACAGTGTGTGCTTTAGCAACAGGCAAGCAAGCCTGTGGCATCAATCAAAAGAATTCAAGGATACACTACACAAAGTCTTGTTGGAAAATCCCGTTTGCCTCAGAACTTACACTCTCAGGGGCCAGATTGAAATTATCAATGACACACCACAATCTGCAACAACTTTCCTATGTCCTTACCATCATTTTTGGGCAGGTAACATGCAGAAAATGTGGGGGAATATTAGACATTCCTCAAAGTTACTAACTTTACGCCTAGCAAAACTCACAATGCAATTTAAAGATCTAAAGACACAAAAATTGATGTTTGAACTTGGGAAAGAGAGAGCTCACATATACAGTGAATACAACAGCAACAGCCATTACTGACATTCCCATATGAACAGAAAAATTGTCCATCAGTTTTCTGGCAACAAATGTGCAAAAGATTGCAACAGGAGCAACTATCAGGAATATAGTCAATGCAAGCGATCTTACATCTGGTCCAAATACAAACCTCCCCTGAAGAAAAAATTTCTGCAAAATAACATATAAAACCATTAAGTCCCTTGAAAAAGCATCGTAACAGACATACTGATTGGTCACAACTAACATTAAGTTATGGCATGCTTTCAAGCCTCTACAGTATAGGCTCAATTGAAACATCAAGTAAGCACCTTAATTGTTGAATTACAGACTCAATTTCTATTCAAGGAAATACAACTGGAGTGAATCAGACATAGCCTTAGGGAAATGGGACAGATCACAATTATTTTGGTTTTCCATGTGGTAATCAACCATCACCAATTAATATCAGTTTGCAACTTCACAACTGTAATTATTACGATGTCAAACAGAGTTCACTTGTTCGGTCAGATTGAAGCTCACATGATATAGATCTCATTACTTCAATCAGTTCTCTAACCTCATCAAGCAATCCATTTTCCCCTCCTTTACTTCCCCTTATTAACAAAATATTATCTCAAAGTTTTGCCAAGTCTATATGAGCTCTTGAAAATAAAAAATAAAAACAGCATTCTCTGCAGTCTTGCCATTGGAAAAGCAGTATCATACAAACAGACCCTTTCAATTGCCAATGGCACAAAAAACAAGCACAAGAAAGTAACTTCATTTGGGTCGCAAGAATTGTAATTTTAAAAAATGGCTAATCACCATAACACTGAACAATAATTCTTAAAATTTGAAATTTGAGCTCCCCACTTCACTAGCAAAACAATTGAGGAAAAAATAACATGCTTATCCAACTTGCAAGTTAGAAAATATAGGAACAGCTACTCCACAAACTGTATATCAACTAGGACAACCACTTTATAATAAAAAAACAATCCATCATTTCACAAGCTATCTATACCAGTAAAAGGCAGTGTCTGAATATAAAACTTCAATCGAATTCAATTAAGGAATGAAAAAAGTTTATACATTACAAGTTGTGATTGGATAATATAAAGAGGACTTACATTGCTCCCTTTCCAAGTTTGATAGACCCGTAAATTACCGGGCCCGTGGCCAGCCGATCCCAGATCGGATCGCTGAGGTGGCGGAACTACATACATTTCTCAATATACAACAACAATATCTTCTCCACTTCTCTTTCGATTTCTCTCTCTCGCACAGCTTATTTAAGATCCCTTAAACCCCCTAAAGAACCCAAAAAGGAGAAAAATTAGAGAGCTTGAAGAGCTCAGTGTTAATTTTTTAGGGTTTCATGAGATTTCCGGCGTGGCTGGATCGGCGGTGTTGGCGGTGTTTTTTTTTTTTTTTTTTTTTTTTTTTTAATTTTCGGTTTTTTGGTTTAATTAACAGACTGAAAGAGAAAGCGAAAATGGATTGGGTGTGTATCTGGCTTTACAGCAATGGGGAAGGGGCGAGGTGGCGAGATTTGATTGGATGAATTCGGGTAGGAATGGACCGGGTGAGGTGGGTGTGGACCGGGTTTGGTTGGTTTTTAACCCAACACAAAAACAGAAAAATGTGATTTTTGCTTGTCTTTAATCCAATTTATTTTAACCCCCCAATTCTGACACGTCTGCTTTTTCTTTCAATATATTATTAAAAAGAATAAAAATATTGCCCACCTCTTTAATATATATATTTTTAACTTTCATATTCTTCTACTAGCAAATTTCCTTTCTAATAATCTAACTAACGTTAATATTATCTTATAATTTTTTTATAATAAAATTATGACAATTTTATTATAATATACTAATTAATATATCTATTAAATATATTTTTTTTACATGAAAAACTGAAGTCTCTGTTTAAACTCTTTCACATACTTATTCTAGATCTTATAACTTTTTTAAAATATAAAAATTTCTAATAAAAATTTATTATCTTTTAACGAATATAATTCTAAAATTTAAAATAATAATAGTTTCATATATCTGATAATAAAATTATATTTCTATGTGTTGGTATATGTTAATAATAGTATCTGATTAGATTGGTGGTAAGCTGTGTTTGGTGAATGAGAAAACAGGAGAGAAAGAGAAGGAAATGACAAAAAATAAAGAGAAAGAGAATTATAGAAGAAACCAATTATGAGATCATTCACAATTGTTATTTCATTTCTGCAATAAATTAAATTTCACCAAAATAAAGACTGAAAAATTAAATTCATTTTATATTTTATTCTTAAGTTTAAATAATATTAAGAACTCGTTAAATTCGATAATTAAGTAAAAAGGGACTGGAAAGAAAAGGTGAATTAATTTAAGAACCCAATTTGTTTTCTCAATTTAGAAAGAAATGAACTTAATGATATTAATATTGATAATTAGCAGAAAATATCTTCAAATGAGTCCTCCTAATAACAAACCCAGCCTTACCATGAGCTGCTAAACGACTTAACAGAGATATTCAATGCCAATTGCCATACCAAAATATTCCAATAATTTCAATAACATCAGCATTGGATTTTTATTTAATAGCCTGTCAAGTAAAATTCTGATAATTAATGATATTATTGAATGACAATATTATCACATCAATCAATATATTTCCTCAATCCTATAAAAATAGACATTCTTTTTATTTTATAAATATTAAAAAAATAATTATTTTTATTAAAAATAAAAATTTATATATATATTTTTATTATATTCTTACTTTACTATAAAATGCATTTAATAAGTAATATTAAATAGAAAATATTATAGATATTTAACATGCCAACTAAGAGACATATAAAAAATGAAAGTGAGTCTATCTATTTGAGATAGAAAAAGTAATTATATTTCAAATTTGTATTTAATTATTTTTTAATACTTTAAAAATAATTTATAATAAATAGAATAAAATTAAAATACATATCAATATACTTTCTTATCAAAAAATATGTTTTTAAAATAATTAAAAAAATTCAGATTATTATAGCTATAACACATGTTCAAATCTGATTACACTCTTCTATTTTACTTCATTTTAATATAGACCAATATGTACATTACATGCATCACTCATCAACGGGCCGAACGAAAAAGAATGTGTTAAGAGCTAACAGAGATTTCACATTGAAAAGAAAAATGGAGAGATTAATCTATTTTCAAGAGCATTGCATGTAATTATTAAACTTAATATATATATATATATATATTATATAAGTAAATATTTAAATGTATGAATGAGAAAGAATTATTTTCAGGAAATTAAAAAAAAATAAAATAGCAAGAGCATAAAATACAATGATGAGACCCTTCTGGGGGTATTCACAGCCATAATGCACGCACTGGAAGCACTAGAAAAGTGAGCAATACATGCAAAAAATTCAGGTGGCTCTGTAGGTTTTCTTCGCAGCAATTAACCTAATTCAATTATTAACACTGCATCTTCTTTTTTAATTAATTAATTTCTCAACTGATGTGACTAAATTGTTGTTAAAGTTTTCGGTTTATGATTATGGTTATTATTAAAAGCTACGATTGCTATTAATTAGCATTTTTGTAATTGAAAAGATGTAACTTATGGAACCAAATGGACCGACCGATATCAACCACCTATAATGATTATAGAAGTGTTTCGCCTGGTGTTAAGAAAATGTGAGGAATTTAATTTTTAGTCCTTTTAAAAATTTTTGCATAATTATGTGATTAAACTGTCATTTACCATTTTTAATTTAAGAAATTTATAATTTTTTTGCACACCCATACTCAATTAAAAATTAAAAATTATTATTTCTCTTACAAATAAAAAAGTTATTTGAATTTCCTAAAATATTTAGATTATAAAGTACCACTGTTTTCATACCAATAATATTTTCTTCCGACTCAATCTAAATGTTTTTTCCTTTTCTGTTAAATATAAAAAAAAATCCAATTTGATTTTACAGTTGTGGAAATTCATCTTAGGTAATCGTTAATTGTATTAGACAATTTTTTTTTTCTTTTTACGTTATTAGCATGTAATAGTTAATACAATTAAAGTAAAGGTCTAAATCTTATTGTATCCATTCATTAATCCTTCACTCCGCCCACAAAAGTGGAATTTTGTTGATGGAAGATATTAATGGTGCTTCATTATTTCTTATAGTATAGAGAATGTGGTCAATAGCCTATTTTCTTAAATAAATAAATAAAAAATCAAGTTATGATTGTGAATGCAATATTGATATGAATTCAAAATATTCAGTTCTTAGTATTTTTTTAATTAAATGTCATTTTTTTTTATCAAAACAGGTCATTCATATATTTATTATTAGGGGAACAAACCATTTAAACTCAATAAAAATTAATTTATCGTTTTAAATGATGAGGTAATACTATAGGACCAGTTATTCAGTTTATATTTTTAAATAATTAAAAATATTAAAAAAATATGCTTTTAAGCCTATTGTTATCTCTTCGAAGAAGCCCACAGCGGGCTATCTTAAGCTCAATGTGGATGCCACGTTCACAAAATATGGAGCAACTGGAGGTAGTATTCTGCGTGATTCTTCAGGGGCTGTTGTGAATGCTTTTTGTTCCACCTTTGCATCGTTTTCAGCTCGTGAGGCAGAGTTGTTTGCTATTACTAATAGCTTTAGATGATGTATTCAGAAAGGCTTTTCTCCATTGATATTGGAAACAGACTGTCTAAAGGTGGTTAGATTGGTTCAAAGGGCAATCTGGATAGCTGACGGTCCTCAGCCAATTCGTGATTTGGCTTCAAGTCTTAGTGCTCATAACTCTTTGCTCTATCATATTCACAGGGAGGCGAATCAGGCTGCACATTTTTTTGCTACTTTCTCTAGAATTAATGATTTTTTTTTATACATTTGAATCCTTTAACTCTTTGCCTCAACTATTGAGAGATATTTTTCTTTTGGAGGTGGTCAACACGTCCTATTTGAAATATTAATAAAAATTTAATCAGATTGATTAGTCTATCTGGATGTGAGTCTAGCTGGCTGACCCATTTAGGCTGATCAATTTTGATTTTTCATTGCTTAAAAAAGATAATTAAAAAATTAATATATATATTAAATTTTTTTTATCTCATTTATGGAAATTAAAAGAGATTTCTTTCGGACCGCGAGGATAACCCAAACCTTAACGCAAATTCAAAAGTAGCATGATATGTCCTTTTGTGTTTTCTGTAAGAAACTACTACCACATAAGTTAAACCCTTTGGTTATGAAAATCGTAAGTTACAATCCAAACATACGTCAGCCAACCATTCTCCACCTGAAATTCCCGATGTTACAATCCAATTAGGGGTGGTAATTTTGCTCGATCAGTTGGATATTCGACTCTGTTCGATCTGATTGGATAAAATTATATTCGATTTATTTATAGCTAGAATAAGATATGAATTAAAATAATTATATTTGATATGCATTTGGGTCGGATGCGAATTATACATATACTATCCAAATCCGATCCATTTAAATATATTTTTTAAATATTTATATAATATTTAGTTTCAAATATTATACTAATAAATTTTATATAATAGTTACTTAATATTAATTTCTTAGTTTATTTATAATAAAAGATATAAAACGTGCGACATATTTAATTAATTAATTTAATTAATTTGATTCATTATTTATTAAGTCATTGTATTATGCTAATATTTTGATGCTGATGTTATTTATATTTTAAGAGATATTTATATTACTAAGGTCAGATTTGATATTAATTTTTTTATAATGAAGAGAGTTGACTGCTATAATTATATTTTTTCTGAATTTTTTTATATTTAATTTTTATATACATATATATTTTATAATCCTACCCGACCCTACTTATTTTAGCATGATATGTGATAGTAGTATTACTTATATTAGATTTAATCTGACCTGAGATGGGTTGGATGGCAGATAGAGTCTGTCACTTTACTTATAGGGCAGGGTATAAATTCTTAGAAATTCGATGTATACCCAATTCATTGTCATTCCTGAATCCAATGCTTTGTTAGGCACTCTTAAAACCATAACCAACCAGTCTTCTAATTTTGAGACAATGGGCCATCAACAGAAAAACTGTGCTAGCTATGAGGCGACATTATAACCAGCACCATTAATAAGACTCCCAATCTCGAATTACTTGTATCAATGATCATGTTCATCTGTATTTTGTTTCTTTGTCTTAACTCAACCCAAACCAAATGGCCACCACCACATCAACTCTTAACAAACATTTACATAATAAATTAATAAACATACACTTCTTTAGTTCCCTTCAGAAATAAATTATGCCAATGCTGATCAATTTCATTAATCCCTTCTTTTTTTTCTCTTATAATTAAATCTCGATTAAGACTAATAAAGAAAATGATTACAAG
Source organism: Garcia nutans (assembly GCA_947685225.1). Lineage (NCBI taxonomy): Eukaryota > Viridiplantae > Streptophyta > Magnoliopsida > Malpighiales > Euphorbiaceae > Garcia > Garcia nutans. Next base: position 19,600,550 of record CANTUV010000018.1, on the reverse strand, counting down.
CAATTTTTCAATTCAGTATATCTCTATTTCTATCCAACTTTCTAAAATGCACATATGCATATATATACAATAAGCCGTTCTCTTTTCTTTTTAAAATGGAAAGCTACACTTTGAAATAGTTGACAATAATAAAGTAGAACTAAACTCATATAAAAGATTGTTAATCGTATATAAAGAAATGACAGGGGGCTTAAGCAATGGGTTGAAACCTGCTACTGCTAGTAGAACTATTCTTTGCATTTTGTATTTTCTTTCCTCTCCAACTCTCACCCCACATTTTTGCCTCTGCTACTGCAAGATCTCTGTCTAAATCCTTTTGTACGATCATTGCTGTCACTCTTGGAGAAAAATCCATTTCAGGCCATGGCATAACAACCTTATTTTTGCCCTCTTTTGGTTCATATTTAACTGACAACAAATAGTCCATTGCAGATACTAATTCATTTGTTGAAGGACGTAGATTTGCATTTTCATTCAGACATGTTGATGCTACATCTATAGCCTTGTTCAACATAGATAGTGAAAATTGACCTCTCAGCAATGGATCTGCTAACTTTAAATAATTTCCACGGTCTCTCATCAGAGGCAATGCCTGAAAAATTTTCAGAAAATTAATTGAAGGTATGTGAAACAGTATTGATTATAAATTATCCAGTTAGATATAATTATACCCAATGAATTAGATGCATTCGACGACCTTCGATTTCATCTACTGCTCGAATTCCAGTAACTAGCTCTAACAACACAACTCCAAAACTGTAAATGTCAGTCTTCAGAGTCAGTCTGCCAGTTGAGGCATATTCAGGGGCGCAATAACCATATGTACCCATGACTCTTGTGGAGACATGAGACTGTTCTCCAATTGGACCGAACTTTGCAAGTCCAAAATCTGAAAGTTTTGGATAGAATCCTTCATCCAGTAATATGTTTGATGCTTTTAAGTCTCTATATATTACAGGAGGTTTTGAATTGTGGAGATAGTCCAATCCATTTGCAGTTCCTGCAGCTATCTTCATCCTTGTATTCCAATCAAGGGGCTCCTTGTCAGGTGTAACATCTGTGCATACATCCCCATGAGATCATCATAAATGTAATGTAGTTTCATAAACATGTAACTCAGCATAGTGGAATCTAATAGAATTTATTAAAACTACACCAAAAACTTTGTTTGGCATGATTCAGAGGAATTAAATCAAATGCATTTTAGTTCAATGTTTGAAATAAAAATTCATTTGATTTCGTGCTAATATGTTTGCATGTTACAACTCACAAGATAGAGTGAAGTAGGACCCGAACCATTACTAGCTACCATTTTAATATAGAATCAGAAATAAAGAAATCGAAGATAATACCGAAAAGATGATCTTCCAAGGATCCCAAGGGCATGTATTCATAGACAAGAAGGCGTTGCTCCCCTTCGGCACAGAAACCAATCATATTGACAAGGTTAGGATGATGCATTAGAGTGAGCATGAGAACTTCCACCAAAAACTCCTTTTCTCCTTGAATACCTGATAGATCTAGCTGTTTAACAGCTACAACCTGCAAATGAATTAGCATATCAGAGGCCTTAATCCATCTATTCATAGGTAAATTACACTCGTCGTTCCTGAACTATTAACCTCTTGAACCAATGATTTTATGACAAATGAAGTATGCACATCAGTTTAGTGATAACGAGTAAAATTTATCCATCAATTGGCTTAAAAAATCTCTATTTGTAGGCAAATGAAACAAATAATCATCAACTTTTTGTTACCTGATCAGTATTAGCTAATTTCCCTTTATAAACAGCACCAAAACCACCTCTGCCAAGAAAAGAGTCATCAGCAAAATTATCTGTTGCAATTGCAAGCTCTTCATATGTGAATGTTGGAGCCGTGTTATGAGATTTAGTCGCTTTTGTGGGAGTTGATAGTTCATGACTCGAATTTGCACTGACTTTTGATCCTGACCCTGTTTTTGATTCTGTATTTGCTTTTCAATACAGACCACATTTTAGGTTCCACCAAAACAGAATTCTCATGAGACAGAGCAAAAATCATAATTAAATGTACAATAAAAGAAAAAATATATCTTAAAATTCAGAGCTTATCACATTCAAATATGATTAAGCTATGCAAAAAATTCATTTCTAAATAAAGAATCTGAATATGAGATGATAGTATCAACTATATCAAAATGTTGCTTTTGAGGCAACTGATGAGTAAGTAATCTAGTGATTGAATGCCCACATCATTGCAAATATAGAGATTAGAAATTTCATTATTGATAGTGCTATTCCTCTTTTAAAAAAAAAATTCTGAAATACTGCCTTTGAATAATAATTTTAATGAAATTAAACCAGAAAAGAGTTTTAGGCCTAAAAATCTAAATTTATGGAGTTGGTGTCAAATTTGAAGAGTTTTCTTCTACACATTTCTTGTGCCTTACCTGCTTCAGAGTAGAAAAGGATTTTGATTCTGTCATTTGATTATATACACAAACAAATTTCAAGAATTTATCAAATTAAAATCACTAAAGAATGACAAATATATGAATATGTTTCTCTCTTCTTTTGTTCCTAATTTCCTGTGCTTTAAAAAAAACTCTAAAATAAAAGAATTAATAAGAAGACTAATGGGGACTAAAACCTAAAACCAAATTAAACTTTTTCCATGGCCATAAAATGAATCTTTAAAATAAAACTTGTAGTCACAATAAATAAATTAATAAAACCATTAAAACCTCAGGAAATGTCATTGCCAGAAAATAAAAAATAATAATAATATTACTGCACATAATTATAAAGAGAAAATGGCTATAAATCAATAAATAAAACAGGTAGAGGAAGAAAGATAAGAAACTCACCACGAGATGATTGTTCTTTATTGCTAATTTCGCGCTTGAGCTTCTTCCTTTTCAACAAACCAAAGCATGGGCAATGACCCATTTCCAGAATCAAAATTAATCTTGAATATGAAAATTGGGAAATGTTTAATATAAATTTATAACAAATTAATTTTGAACAAAAAATTTATTTGGTTTCACATAGAGAGTGCAGTTGATAACTATCATGACCAAATCCATTAGGGAAAGGTATGTAGATTAAGATTAGGTATAACTGTGAAAATTAATTTAAGAATTTTATGAGAAGATGATAAAAGGCATACATACATATAATGAGAAAATTTCAGGAAAGTTAGTTTTGGATTATATAATAATATTCCATTCAATTATACGATTTATTTATTTTCTAATAATAAATACATAAAAGGTAAGTCCAAGAGTTAATTAAAAAGACTTAGCTCATAACGAGTTAATTAAATTTATATGAATGAAGTTTTCTCATCAAATTTCTTTTAATATTGTATTTCGATAAATTTTAATTAAGAATTTATACAGACAAATATAAATAATATCTTTCTATTATTTTTAAATGATTCAGATATAATAAGTTTTTCTATATTTTATTTATATTAATATTTAAAATTATCAAATGATAATATTTAAATTTAATAGACAAATAAAAATAATTTATTTATCTTGACATATTTCAAGAAAATATAAATTAAATTGAAAGATATGTGATGAAAACTCACGCCATAGGTCTAAGAACACTCTCCGTCCAATCCCAAAAAACGTAAGTTATAAATCCACATTTCTTAATATTTATAGCTATCACTCCAAATATCTCGCTTAGTACAAACCCTTAAAATTTTGCGTCAAATTACTATTCCCAATCAATTAACTCTTCACAAGTTCTTAATCATATCATATCCAAACTCGTTATTCCACTTAATTATTCAAAAACATTTATCATCCTCTACATTCTCTACAAGCAATTACAACTATTGAGTGCATCATTTATAATCTAATTACCCCATAAATCATATTTCACATTCGATTTCATCTAATTTAAGTTTTATTTTCTTATCGAAAAACATATTTCAAGTAAAATTAATGTCTGCCCAGAATTAATCATCTTGTCTCTTAAGGTACTATGTCCATATAGGGAACTACTCAGGTCTATTAATTCTTGCATCTCAAAGGAATACAAGACATCATAACACCTCATCTTCTAGCATAAGCATCACTTTGAGGCTATGGCAAAACTCATGCCTTACATCACGAATACTTACAATATTCACACACCTATAATAATAACCAAGCTCATAAGAGGCAAAAGATACTTAATGAGACGAAAATGAATCATATACTTTGTATGTTATAAAGACTCAGGATATCTAGGACTCTCGTAACTCTAAACTGATTACAGGCTACAAGATCTTTGCTCTGATATTAACTTTATCATGACATAAACTCGAGAGCACGTAACTATCACTAGAAAACAAGAAAATATGTGGCTTTCAGAACTCGTAGTCAGTCTGATAACTCACAACCTGAGGAAATTACATTATGGCAGCCGTCATTGTTACCAAACCGGGACTATGAGACCACCTATTAACTAGAATCTATATAACATCACATCTTTGCCATAACCCATATCCATCACAAATCTCAACATCTTCAAGTTCGGCTTAACAAAAACATCACATAATACCTAGCTAAACTAATAAAAAAATAAGGGAAGGAAAGAAGTATACAATACAGAGTTCTAGAATGTAAACTAACAAAAAGATAATTATACAATGAAATATACAAATAACTCTCCTATCGATAGATAAAAGGCAAGATAACTTGACAAAATATTACTCTCATAATCAACCTGTAATCTGAAGGAAAAATGATAAACAATAATGAGTGTTTAACTCAATGAGTTATATAATATTTAATATATTATATTAGTTTGGTGTAAATTATGCTCATGCATAATGTTAAAAATACAATAAAAAATATAATCCAACCAAGGATGAGAATTACTCCATAGGAACCACTCTAATAATCAAATTTGGGGAGCCAGTCACCCAAGCTTGGCTCTATGAATCTAAATACAGTTTTTTAGAATTCAATATATAAGATCCATTATCATGGCCGTAGCCAAGTAGTTGTCCTTGGAAAGATAATGAATTCATGTGCTCAAATATGCTAGAGGTGTCAAATAACTCACTAGGGCATCATTGAAATCTCACCAAAAATTTTATATGTTTACTGGAATTTTTCTCTCATAATGGTACTCACTCATAACCCAATATTAGTCAAATGAAAGTGTGAAGAGAGGATTTCAATGCATTTTGAATCACTTGAATTGGAGTTCAAACGATAAAGATATGATCCTTTAAAGTTTTTGTCATTGAAAATTGTCGAAATTCACAACAATTATTTTGGAAAGTGTGTATGATGTCGTATGGCCTTTTATCATAATGATTCTTACACCATCCTCCTCCTCTGAATGTTAGCTTTTTAACGCCACCAGTGTTACATCAATCGGAGGTCCGGTGATGCAGTTATGATTGAAAATCATAATATGCTCCCTCCCTCTTCTTTTCTTCTTCTTCTCTTTTTTTTTTTTTTTTGTGTTTTTCTCTCTTTTTTCTTTTCTAATGCAGCTACTACCCTTTTGGGCAGCTGGATACCAAGCAAAGTTTGCCGCATTGGTTGCTTTTTTTTTTAATAAAAAAATATAATGATATATTAATTAAATAAAAAAGTAAAAAAAAATAAGTTGGCCTAGTGGCTAAGGCTTTGAAAAAATAAGTTTTAAATTTTGGGTTGAAATCACGGCAATAACAATAGTAACATATATGATTTGTAAATAAAAAAATAATTTATAAATAATTCATAAAAAAGATACACAATAAAAAATAAAAAATGATAAACAATCTATTTATGATATAAATATACACTAATATTTTCTTATAAAAATAAATATAGAATTTTTTTATTTAAAAATCTAGTTATTATATAAATATTCAACTCTGGTTCGGTAAACTAAAACTAAATTTCGGCTTTAATTTATTAAACATATTTTGTTGTTTAGTTGAAGATGATTTTGTATAGGCCTTGTGCAGTTTTATCTCGCTGAATAAAATGATAGTATTTATTGAGTAACCACTAAATATTAAGTTATTTAGTCATTTAATTATTTGATGAATTCTCCTTACAATTTGCTTCTTTGATGGATCCTCGAGCATGTAAGAAAAGGATCCAATATATAAATTCTTCCTTTGCTACTTGATTCTCATGAGAGAGAATGTGGACTTTTTTGAATTTTCTACTTTGCTGCTTGATTTTTAAGATGGTTTTTCCTTTACTTTGAGAAAGAAGAATGTGAGTTTCTTTTGTTGCCGATGACTTTTTGGGAGATAAATTAACGGGGCAGATATATAAATTGAAATTGGATGTGATAATATAAAAGACATTACGGTTTTTTTTTTGTGGAGTACAATAATAAAAAAATTAAATTTAAATTTAATAATAGAAGTTTATTAATAAATTTAGATATATTTAATATTTTTATAGGGTGTAAATATCCCAATCTGTCTTTTCATTGACCTAAAATTAACATGTCCTTAAGAAGGCTTAAGAGAATTAAATAGAGAATATTTGTGTATACATCACTTCCCTTAAAAATCTCCTTACTTTTTGTGCACAATTTATGTGAATTAATTGAATTTAAAATTTAATTCTAAAATTAGAAAAATCATTGGAAATACTTTATCTCATTTATTCATTATATAACATATCAAATTAGTTTCATTTTAGCATTTTATTTCATCATTTTTTGATGCGGAGCAGATAGTATTGAATTTTCTAGAAGACATTGATCGCGGTAAGATTTATGCCAGACTGCACAAAATGTCATAACTTTTGTATACGAAGTCCGATTGAGGCTCACGATAGCTTTCCGAAAAGGGTTTCGCAAAACAGACAATTTTGAAAAGTGCAACAGGATGCCCGTAAGGCCTTTTGTAAACTTTTGATGGCCAAATTTTGCTGTATAGGGGTCAAATTGCCATTTCTAATTATTTAAGGACTGTTGTGTTAATTTTTCATCCGTTTATATAAGGCAAACTATGTATTTTTAGCGGGGAGATTTTTTTTTTAATGAAATTTACATACTTTCTCTAAACCTAATTAGGGTTTAATTTATCTTGAACGTTTTAATGCAGCGTCATTTTTTACTTTATTAATTAGCTGTTGTTAATCATTTAGTATCAAAATTGGCTTTACTTATTTGAAATCTTAAATTTAGTAATAATTTATCAAATAAAACCATAGAAAATTCAGTTAATGCCAAAAGATTAGAAAAATCCCGCCATTCTCATAACTCAATAGTCAATATCCAAATTGTTCATACTCATGAATTGAAGTCATAAATGGGAATTTACATTCAAAATAATCAATTAGCAATTTTTTTAAGGAAGCCGGTATATTAAAAAAAATCAATTTTGAACCCTTTTTATTTCTGAAAAAAAAAATCCATAACTTAAAATAAAATATTTACCTAACCCCAACATAAAAATCTTAAATTTTTTAATGAATTTTTCTTTCTTTCTTTTTTTTCAAATGAACTCTAACATCAATAATAAAACAAAATTTAATTAGCATAAAGTAATTCCAGAAGATCATGGAAAATTACAAAATTTAAATAATTTAAACATACATATATTCAAAGTGTTACAAATTAATTAGAAATTAGAAAAACTCCTATTTGAAGATAAACTAAAAAAACAAACCAAATTTCCCTCCTAATTAACTAGTGGATGTTGTGGGACTCTCCTCCAATTTCAAAATAATCTTCTCTTCAAATACAAAAAAAAAAGAACTAAACTAGTTTTGTTTTTAATTGCATTTCAGTTGATAACCTTTTTTAAGTCATGGATATAACTGTTGCTATATATTTAACCCCACCATTGATGGACTGCAATTCCTATGTCCCTTAACCTTCCATACAAAGCCAAACATTTCCAATAAGCCCTTCTCTACCTCTATGGCCTCTTGGTTTATACTCCATGAAAAGTTCATCAACTAAACTTATTGCCTTACTTTCTATCATTTCTTCCACCACTTCTGTCTCTGCCTTCATCACAACTTATTCTTCCTCATTCACATTCTTCCTTAACCAATCAAACATTTCTATTTGTTCTACTTCTTCTACTTCATGTCTCTATTTTATACATATCAAAATGAAAATTTCTTATTGGATAATTCTTTACAAACCATCTACTCCCACTTCCTCCTTTATTCTTTGGCAATCCCACATCGACAAATACTCGCCGCGGGTATTATTCTAGTGAATCCCCCATTAAGTCTGGCAAATACCTTATTTTCTTTAAGTATCTGTTTGATTTCCCCGAAGCTACTCTTGGTGGTTCTAACAATACATCTTCAAGATTATTTAGTGCTACTTTTCTTGCTTCACTGCTTGCATATGCGAATAATAGCTTTCTCTGTGAATTCCAAGACTCTGCAGATGCTTTCCTCATTGCCACCATGACAATGTTGGATTGAAATTTCCTCAAATAAACTATTTTGTAATTATATAGTTTATTATTGAATGTAAATGAAGGATTATCACTCACTCGAATAACTGCAAGACCGCCTATTTTGAGTGTTCGATCAATGAATTCTTGAGATTCTTGAACAACATTGAAGCTATAAGTTATGGCAAATTCCAAAGGTTAGTTAAAGATTACGCTTCTTTTTTTATCCAATTCAGAAACATAGATAAAATCCATATCATAATTGTTACTTAGGACTTGAGAGATATTGCCATTACTTATAAATATAGCTTTATCACCTGTTTTAATAAGGCCTTCATTTACTAAGTCAAGAGAAAGTGAAGACAAGAGATTGAGATGAACTAAATTAGTGCCTGCAGTCTCAGTAATTTTTGGCAAAAAGAATAGTGAATAAGCATCAAACATTGGAAATGAAATAAAGATTAAAACTAAAACCATAGATCGAGCAAAAATCTTTAAAAGCTTGGAATATTGAGGAAGGTTGATGATTGTACACCTTTAATTTTGGCCCTAAGTTTGTACGATCTTAATTAAAAAATGTCAAAATAAATTTGATTCGACTTTAAAAGATGTAAACCTAGTTTACAACTTTTAAATAAGTCAATTTGGTTTTAAAAGGCATAAATTCAAGTTAAAAAACCCTAAATTAAATTTGTTTAGCCCAAATTAGAATTTTATGGTCCAAAAATAAAAAAAAATACAAGAATAATTTAAGTTGGGCGGCCCAAGGTGACATAAGTCATTTCTCATGTCGACCTGGAGGGTCCAGGTAGACATGAGCATGCCTTATGTCTATCTAGCAGCCTAGATAGACATGAAGTTAGACTCATGTCGACCTGGAAAACCAGGTCAACATGAGTAAGACTCATGTCGATCCGGTTGCCTAGATCGACATGGTTTTAAATTATTTTAGGTTTTTTTGATCGGTGGGGCTTCCTAATTAGCTTAAAAGACAGATTAGCAAAGTTAGGTTTAGGGTTTTATTGGATTTGCCTATAAAGAATAAGGCTTAATACTTTAACAAGGATCGAAAAATTTTAGCAACAATCAATATGCATTAACACTTTAAAGGCAACCACACTATATTTACTTTTGTTTAGCCAGAATCAAACATCAATTTTGGTGAAACCGACAATGAAGGTTTGGTCTTAATCAATAATTACTTTACATTCACACTTGCTTCATATTTTAATTTACAAATTGTTCAAACATGCAATAGCTAAATCTTTCTTTTAATATTCTGACTAATTATTTTAATTATCATTTTGATTCAATAGTTTGATTGTTAAGATCTTAATTGTGTGTTTCATAAAATTAAAATTTATTAGACTACCCAGTAGCTTAAGGTTCTAATTGATTAACAAAACTTTAATATGTTTTAAATTGCTAAACCTTAACCTGCTTTACAATCTCTAAAAGTCGTAATCTATTTTGTAAATTCAAGAACTCTAATTTATTTCATAATTTACAAAACCCTAAATTGTTTTCAATTTATAAAACCATTTTTCTAATTCTCAAACCCTAATCCAGTGAAACCCTAAAACTAACTCATTAAACCCTAAAATCCTAATCCATTAAACCCTTAAGCCCTAATATTCTAGTTGCTAAATAACCTCAAAAACTCTAAATTATTTTGTTAAAACTCAAAGCTCTAAACTGTTTTTATCCAAAACCTTACACTGTTTTATTAAATTTCAAAACCCTAATTGTTTTTCCAAGACCTTAATTTATTTTCTCAAATCACTGTTTTTCTAAAATAGTAAATTAAAACCCTAATTTCTTTTAAAACTTGTCACTCAGTAACCCTACCTCCAAATTATTCTGCCCAAAACACCAAAACCCTAATCTACTAAACTTAAAACCTAATCCGAGAAAACCCTAATTTGTTCCCAAAATACCATAACCTAATTTTCCCAAACCGTAATCCAGAAGCCTTAAAATTCTTAAACTCTAATTCCCAAAACCAAGACCCCAAAGCTAAAACCCTAATTCCAGTGGCTCAATTCCCAAATCTAGGTCCAATCCCTAATTCCAATAATTTAAAACCATGAACCCTAGTTTGTAAACCTTAATTTTATTCGTTTAATGATTTAAACTTTAGTTTTCATTATTTATTTGGTTTGTTATTTGTTATATGATGGATGGTTATTTGACTTTATGAGGGATATTTTAGTTTAATTATCGTGCTTGAATGATTTAATTTGCTTAATTGATTATTTATATGATTTCTTGAATTGTAAAAGGCACGTTTTCATTTTGTGGGTGCCTTGATTTTTATTATGTAATTTAGTTTATAGGTTAAAGATTTTGGGACTATTTTAAAGAACATATTTTTACCTTTTGGTGGGAGTTCGATTTCATTTTTTTTTTGGACATTTGGACATTGTAAGGGTTATTTCCATCTTCAGATAGGTGCATATTTATTTTTTTGTTTTGATTTGTTTCGATATAATAAATTCTTCATTTATTTTGAATCGAATGTAATATGGATAATAATATAATATTTAAGAATTTTATAATATTTATACCTGAAAATGAGATCAGTTTCAATAAATCGGGTGCTGTGGGGGTACTGGGTTATTTTTACTTTTTTCACGCGTACCCAACTTTTCAAACCCATTAGAGGATTGGAGATTCCTTAGAAATCGAGTCATCCACCCCTTTCTACTTTTTCGGTCCGTCCGAGTGGTGACTCCATTTTTTCTGAGTTTAGGCTCGTGTTCTCTAAGGCCCTGAGCCTAACAATGCCGAAGTCGCAAGAATCATTCCACCGGAAGTGGGGATAAAAATTCTCACTCACAGTAGCGACTCCGCTGGGGATAAGAGAAGTTGATTCCATTGGTCTTTATATTATTTTATTCTTTCTTATTATGATATTATCCATTGCATCATTTTAGTTTGCATTGTGTATATGAGTTAGGATGCCCATGCAAACTATGTTGTGTTATATAAGGGATATCATACTTTCACTCAAAGTATGGAGATCGAGCATGATATAACCACTCATAGTCTCGTACCATTTGATATATACTTGCTATGGGAACCTAAGCTTTTCAACCCAAAGTCCAAAGCCCATGTAGTTGGCCTAGTTGCTTTCCTTAGGTTTTTACCCCAATGCTTGTTGTTTGACTATGGTTGATATATCTTAGTTTGGATCATGGTCTATTTGGTTTGTTTCATTCCTAATATGACATAATTATATTGTAAGCCCAAAATAATTTTTAAGCCTAAAAGACCAAAACTATTTTCAAAATCTTTCAAAATGGTCTTTAGATATAAAATCTTTTTTCAAAATGGGTCAAAAATTCTTTCTATTTCATGGCCCAAACTCAAAGCCCAAAAATTTATTTTTTATAAATATTTTACAATGGATTTTGAAACAAAATCATTTTTAATAGACTTTTAAAACAACTATTTTTTTAATAGGCTTATAAATAGTTGAATCAATTATGGAATATTAAAAATTAATTGTGGGTCTAGTTTATACTAAGACTTATTAATCATGGGTTTGTTTGTGGCATGAATCATTAGTTATTTTTTTAAAATAAAAAATCTATTTATGATAAACCTTTTAATTTGGTTTTAATCCCAATATAGCATAAAAACTATTTTTAGTACCCAATGAATTAAAACTTAATTAATGAAAATTATCATGGACTGACTTCTAAATTTGAAAATACAACTATTTTTTAAAACCGTCCAAGTGAATTCTTTCAAAAATAAGATATCTCATGTTAATATTTTGTTGACTATATACCTAGGTAAAGAAATTCGCCATTCGTATGTGGAAGTTATAAGGTTGGAAGGATCATTCCTACTCTTTTGATTTGTTTGTTTATTACTTGTGCATTCATGCATACATGTATACATACATTGCATCTCATATCATTGATCCTTTTTAACTCACAGTCCTGGATTACAATAGTTCAAAAGTCTACGATAATCCAACCTATGCCGGTAACGAAGAATCCAATAACGATTCAATTACCTTCTCACCAAAAGCAATGGAACCAGAGCATATTCAAAGGATGTTGGATGATGCCCTTGAAGTCAAGATGAAAGAACTAAAGGGGGCCCTGGCTGAGATCATAAAAAACCAAATGGCTTCCATATTTGGAAACACTGCTGAAGCATACTAAGAAGTAAAAAGACAAAAAAAAAAGGCTAAGGTTGGTGAAGTAGCCATTGATGATGATAAAATGATTATGGATGGTGATGAATACTGGGCTCAATACTTTGTAGATCTTCAAGATAAGAAGGAGTCAAAGGTTGCGGAGAAATCAATTGTCGAAAAGACCGAGACTTCTGATGTGGAGAAGATGATTGCGGACTTGGAGAAAAAGTTTGAGAATAAGCTGAAAACCGAAGAGATGTCCGATGTGGATAAACTGTTTGAATAAGATGATGAGGTCCCATATAAGTTCAAGATGTCTTCCTTTGCCAAGTTTGATGGAAGTGGCAACCATCATCTTTATGTGAAGCAGTATATCATAGCTATACAGTTTACCCAAGCTGCTAAGGCTCAAACCTAAGGTACTTCATGCTTTCGTTGGATCCGATCACTACAAAAAAAAACGCTATCTGCAACGGACAGAATCCGTCGCAAATCCGTCGCAAATCAAGGTTTGCGATCGATCTGCGACGGATACGATCCGTTAATAAAAAGGGCGTCGCAATTTTCAATTTTGCGACAGGCCGTCGCAGATTGCGACCGATTTGCTACCACTAGGCGGTTGCAAATTTGCCACTCAAATTTTCGCAGGCAAAGGGCAGCCGTCGCAGATTCCGTCGCAGATTTTCGTCGCAAATTCGTTGCAGATTCCGTCGCAGATTGCCGTTACAGATTCCGTCGCAGATTGTCGTCGCAGTATCTGTCGCAGATTCCGTCATAGATTTCAAATATCCGTTGCAGATTCGTAGCAAATCCGTAGTAATTTAATATTGATTTTTATTGGAACTATTTGTATTATCAATTAATTTTATGAGAACTTTATAAATACATTTGGAACATTTAAACACAATCTAAAAAAACACTAATTACATTGATAAAAATAATTCTTTTATTAATCTTCAATAGAATAAAATATTTTACAATTTAACTATACAAGTGTTAAGAACACTACTATAAATAATTTATCTTGAAAATAACAATATAGATCTTCAATTATCATTTTCCATTGAATCATGACTTGCATCATCATTATTAACCTGCAAATAATATTAAAAAGAGTAAATGAAAAGAATAATATGATACACGTTAACAAAGTAAATATTAGATACAGTTCAATGTGTATATCATTAACAAATGAACTTTCTGTCCCCTCTATCTTGAAATGCTACTAGCAACTATAAAAGATCATGATAAAGAGAGTAGGAAGAGAAGTAAACAGAGCAGGGAGAGATGGAATAAAATGAAAAAGATCCTAGAGCATTGAAATTCCAAATGTTATCGTTTTAATATATTGCAAAGCAATTAATGGTGGGTTTTGCTGACTACGGTGTATGAGTAAAATAACCTACAAATGTGCAATTAAATTCTATGATTAATGAAAGGCCTCTTGGGTAGTAAACTGCACAAAGAGAACTAAGCATGCAACCGGATTAAGAAACTAAAATTGGCAACTCAAATCACCACTAAATTCCCAAACATAGGAAAAAAAAAATCAAACATTATGTAACCAGCATTTTGGTAGAATTAAAATGCTTCAACACAAATTATTGCAAACATATTCCTTAAAGTAATGCCATGAAATATCAGTATCTACAGTGTGAGAATACAACATCAAGTGATAATCAATCAGACCATTCTCAACCGAAAGAAAATTTTTGTCTGTTCAAAAATAAAGCATTAATAAGTCTACCAAAAAAACTTCAACAGCCTCCAGCTCCACCCAAAGCATGAAAGCTGCTTGAGCCTTCTCCACTGTTTACAGTCGACCAGTGAGACATTTTGCCACAATGGCATCACAAACTTTGCATACCTGCATATTGACAAAATTAAAAATTCAAAAAGGTAAAAACTAAGTACTGAGCAAACACATGAACGAATAAATACTAAAAGCAAACAGAAAAAACGTTCTTCACCTTCCAGCATCAACATCCGCAGCTCTTAAATAACCTCTTTTGCACGGATGAGAACATCACTTGCAGGCATCAATCCTGAAGATGGGACTTTAGGCTGTTGGATCATGGCTGAAAATTAATTTAAAAGAACACTTAGTATTGATAAAACAAAAATATGATAAAAGCATAAAAAGGATATAATTGCAAATTTGGCAAGCAGTTGATTCTATCCTTTTGCATGTGGCATCATAAATTTTTCATTCAACAATTACATCATTTGCTCATCATATTATGTTCCCAGTTAAAACCTCAAAATTTAAAAACACTCTGTTTATAATTCCAAAATACGTTATCCTATAGCAGCACAAAATATAACCAAAGGAAAAACAAGGGCAAAAATAGAGAAAATGTTGCATTCGAGAAAAATGAAACAGATGCTGACAAAAAATAGAAAGCAATACTTACTGTTACGGTTTCAACCGAGTAATAGCCGCGGTCAACATAATCTCCCATGAACAAATAATTTGTATCTGGACACTACCACAACAAAGATGTAAATGGACGTAAATACTATAATTTCAAGGGTGGATATGTATCCCATTAAGTATTGGACCCAATAGAAACAGCAAAAGCTTAAATTTAATATCAGGATTTAACAGCCAGCATACAAATACTTAAATGTTATCAACTAGTAGTGCACATATGTAGCAAACATGAAAAGACATGCAACAAGACAGGATCATCCAATTATTACAAAAAATTGAAAGCTATATACTGCAAAATGATGTAGCAGCCAAAGGAACCTCAAACAAAGCTGCATATTGACAAACCACCAAAAGGTCCTTAAAGACAAGTCCTTTTTCAATGTAAGAAATGATTACAAGGATAAAAGAATATGAACGAGAATAGCAAAACCAGAACCTGATAAAGATCATTGACATTGAACATATGAGCTTGTAATAATCTAAGCAAACAATAGATGAAGAGATGGTTATGAACAATTTAAAAAAAAGAAAACGCGAAGAGAAAAATACAGTAAAGTCAAATGCTTCAATTTTTTTTTGTAATCTCAAAAGGAGGAAAAAAAACACAGCGAAAGTGGTCATCACAACAGGTAATTCCTAGCATCAATTCTGATTATCAATTCCCCGACAAGTATTACAGTAAAGCACAGCCTCAATAAGAAAACTTACTTCTCCTCCTATTTGAAAAAATTCTGCTAGATCATGGAATTGCCCATGGATGTCTCCGCATATTGTAACGGGACTTTTAACAGGCTGCAGAGCAGAATGGCAAAATTAGCAGCATTAATAGATTCCAAGATTACAATAAACTCACAGCGTGTACTACCTGACAGGAAAAAAAAAACTCACACACATGGAAACAACAAGTTCATAGAATTTAAATGCCCAATCACCAAGTGATTTACAATCCATAAATTCCATGGTAGCAGCGACATAGTTAGACCACTTTCATTTGAATATCAACATTAACAGTGCAACAAAGCACGTAGAGCAAAAGAGAAGAAACATGAAACATACAGAGAAATAAAAGCCCAATCAACAAGTGAGTTTACAATCAACAAGTGATTAAATGCCCAATCAACAAGTGATTTACAATCCATAAATTCCATGGTAGCAGCGACACAGTTAACCACTTTCATTTGAATATCAACATTAACAGTGCAACAAAGCACGTAGAGAAAAAGAGAAGAAACATGAAACATACGGAGAAATAAATATGCACAAATATAATTACATGCACACACACACACACATATATATAGAGAGAGAATAAATAAGAAAGTCAAAAAAAGAAAAAATAGTACCTGAACGTTGCTTTCTTCCATCAGAATCTCCTTAGCTTTATCACACAACACCCTTACCTAAGTCATAAAAAATAATATCATTCAAAAAAAAAATTCAGAAAAAAGTTAAGCATATGATAAAAGATATTCTACTTCATAGAGAGAAAAAAAAATTGGGTAAATCAAATATCTTTCATCACACACTTTAAATTACTCATATAAGCATACAAGACAATTTTATTGCAGACAATAATTTAAGAAGATAGAAATGCCAGCATGCTGTTATACGATAATGATAATATGGCACTCTGCCTCCTCAGCAGGGTGTTTGTGCATCAGGTCTTTCATTCCTATGACAATTTCAGTTTCATTATATTCAAGTGGATATCAAGTTACATGAAGATTGCAATGACATGTAGGATTTGTTTTTCAGTGAAAATGAAACTAGAGAGGTTCAGAAACAAGAATTTTAACTTCTTACAATTTTCCCCAAAATTGGTCATGCAAATAATGAGAGAAGGAAATCGGAGCTGTCCATCCAACATATAACAAACAGCTGGGCTATATTTCACCGCCCTTTAATGAAAGTCACTGAAGATAAATGCAAACTTAAAAGGAAAACAAATAACAAACCAACCATACAAATCTCAGCTGTTATTTTCTAGATTCCAGGTGTCTTTGTCAAATTTAGCAATAATTCTTAAGGGTCTTGGTTTCTCTAAAATCCAGACTATGTATACAACATCACACATTTTACTTTAATCAATAAAAATCCAGTTGAGTTGTTAACCATTTTGGGGTTTCATCAAGCTCAATCAAACCTTAAACTCCTAAAAAGTAGTTGATTCTCCACGATTAAGATAATTATGATGAAAAACCTAAAGAGAAATTTATTTTTACAACTTTTAATCTTGAAAGAACCGATTAAAATTTGATCCAGAAGAAGACTCAGTTTAGGAAAAACTAAAAGAGCAAACAAAGTCCTTTAAAGTAAGTTTCAGTGTGTTTGAGAAAGCAGGGGTGAGGGACAAGAGAGATCAGAAGACTCATTCTAGGCATCTTTCTGATGTCAATTTATAAGTCTAATAAGAAACTACTGACATTTTGATGAAAATTAAATAATGTTAGTCTGCTTCAGATGCAGAGTCCTCATTCGTAAAACCAAAGCCATAACCAATATTCAGTTTCTTATTTTCTTAAACATATTGATGATGGCCAAGATACATTACTCTTGAGCAGGATTAGCTCAGATTGATTCAGTTCATCAGCTCCAATGATCCCTGTGCGATCAGTTTCTTCCCAGCGAATCAGAAAATGAAAGAGAAGATGTAATAGTGCCCATCAACAGATGTGAGAAAGAGAGAGAGTACAAATGGTTATTAAGAATCATTTCTACATATCATCCCATCCAAAGAACAAGACATCATAGCAAAAGCTCCACCAAAGATGGAGACAGTTGATACAGAAAAGGCATCAAACGAAATGGGTCACAAAATTTCTTCAACATTAAAGAAAAACAGAAGCACTTTTTCAAAAAAAAAAAAAAGAAAGAAGCAGGGTGATCCTAACTTATAAAGTAACTCCGAAAGTACAGGGAAATTATCTACCACCATCACTGCCAAGAGAAAGAACTGTTAGAAGACACTTCATAAACCAGACGCGTTCCATTATCTTTCCCCCGAACTCCATATATCCTAAATTTCAGCTATTAAGTAGCCATCTTGAAACCAAAAACAATTTAGAAGAGGATATTACTTGGGCGGGGTTGGCCATGAGCTGAGGAGAGTCGAAGAGGTCGAGAAACGGCGGCGTATCGGAACTTACAGGTCGGTCAAGAAGCGATTCCTGTGATTTAGCAGCGGTGGAAGCGAGCTTCGATAGAAAAGGATCGTTAGGGTTTATTGGGGGCATAGGAATTTTAGCTGAATTTCTTGCACCAATTGAAGAGCAATTGATTCTCAAATTTCTTCTTTTGAGAGACTGAGGATTAGAAGATGAAGATGGTATTGGATAGGTTATTGGCAGCGCTCGCAAACAAGTAGCGCTCGCTAATTTTTTTATTTTTGTTATTTTTATTTATTATGTTAATGGCATAATTTTTAAAATAATTTAAAATTTTAAAAATTATTAAGTTTTAATAAATTTTTAAAATCATTGGTGATTCCATGATTTTGAAATTTTAACTTTTAAAATGATTATCAATAATTTTTATTTTTAAATATTAAATATTCCACAACAATCCGTCGCAGATTTATTACGGATTTGCAACCGATTTGCGACGGCTTTCTCAAAATTCCTTCAACTTGTTATTCTGTCGCAAATACGTTGCAGATTCGTTGCAAATTTGCGACGAAAATTATCCGTTGCAGATTTCCATCGCAAATGCTGAATATTATTGTAGTGGATTGTGCAGAATTGATTCAACACCTTAGAGGATAGTACTCAAAAGAGATGAAATTTATTGTACAAGACTTTCATCAAACAATACATGTATAATGCTGAATTGGAGGTCTCTTTGATGGAAGTCGAGTTGATAAGGCAAAAATTAAATGAAAACTTTGTCGATTATGTGAAGAGGTGGAGAAATAAGGCCGCGTTACTCAAGAATAGCCTAATGAATCTTATCAGATTAGGATGATTGTGAGGGAAGTGTTACCTAGCCTTCGTGAAAGGATGTCTCACACACTCATCCGAGATTTCAAGGATCTCCACCAAGCTGGCTTGCAAATTGAAGAATGGAAAAAGAAAGAAGAACTGCTTTTTCTCAAAAAGAAATAAAAAAGAAAATTGCCAGTCTGGTAATCAAAACACTCAAAAAGCAGTAGATGTTAATGTGACTGGTCAAGGCGGTAGAAGACAGATTTTGGAACTAGCCCCGCACTCTTTGCCAAATCATTTTCCACCTAATTTTAATGCAAAGGCGCTTTACTAGTTTCACCAAATGCAAGGGCATGAGACGGATAAGTGTTTGAGGTTGAGACACGAAATTTAAAACTTGATTGATGGTGGGAAGTTACCCAAACCTAACAAGTCAAACACGAAGGACAATTTGCCAAGGTTCAACAAAGTCCCACCATTGGCAACTTTCATGATCAGAGGAGGTTTGAATGAGAAATTTGTCATGACTTCCTTCCAAGATGTGGGCGATGAAGCAGTCAAAGAAGAAGTGATTCTTAGCGAGATGAAACAAGTTGTACTTGGAAAAGAATCAGCAATCTGTATGTTGAGTGAATTTTGGGACTCAACTGATGATGGTGATGATTCTGAGCCCAAGAAGGAAGAGTGGACCTAGTCTGAACCCAAAGAAGATGAAGTTATGAACACCCGATCTGGTAAGCCTTATGCAAGACCATCACCAAAAGTAGTAGAAGTTGATAAGGGGAAGGACGTCAAAGATAGGAACAAAGAAGAGGAAGACGATGCTATTCTTAAGTAGTTAAAAAGAACTCAAGCTAGTATCAGTATTTAGAATTTGCTAGCTACATCAAAAAAGCATCGAGAAACAATGGCCAAAGATATGGCCAACATTCCAATTTCTACTTCCATAATATTACAGGAGCTGGTTAATTTTGTGAAGATTGAAGAAGTGATGAAGTGTGAGGAGGATCAAAATAAGAACAAGATTGACAGAGGAGGAAAGAGACCACATCCGTCCGCTTTTTATCAAAGTTGAGGTCAAAGGGAAGAGAACTCAGTGTGTAATGGTTGACGATGGATTTGCCATCAATGTTTGCCCACTTAAGATCTTGCCAAAGCTTGCTATGTCAACAAGGGATTTAAGCCCAACCGAGGTAACAATAAGAGCTTATGATAATACCAAGAGGCATGCTGAAGGAACCTTCAAAGCTGTTGTGAAGGCTGGTCCCATTGAATCCATGGTTGAATTTGTAGTCTTGGATATCCTTGTCACTTTTGCATTACTGTCGGGACGATCATGATTTCATCCTCTTGGTGGAGTTTTTTTTACAATTCATCAGAAGATCAAGTTTTCAAATAAGGATGAGACAGTGGTTATCAAGGTTAAGGATAATAAAGTGGTGAATGCTCTGATGATTGAGAGGCCTCTCAAAGGGTTCCAAGTAGCAATAATTTTTTATGATGAAGTAGTGGATCCTAAAGTCCTAACTATGATGAAGAACATGAACTATCTACCCGGCACTAGCTTTGAAAAAGCAAAGACATGTGTGACGAAACTTCCAAATTTCAAAACTCAGACTACCAGGAATGGTTTGGGATCTGATGAAGCTAACAAAGAGGTTTAGCCAAAGAAGATTGAGAAGATGAGCTTCCTACCACTTGAAGAGATTTTTGTCAAAGCTCCGAACATGGGACCACTCCAAGAAAAGCCTGAGCCAGTCATGTTTATAGGAAAGCTGATCCCAGATTTTGAGACATTTGCTGATGTTGCTGAACTGGAGAAACAGATGAAGAAAAAGCTCGTCCTGCCAGCTGTCAAGGAGCCTAGCCCAGAAGAAAAGAAGGAAGTTATCCTGAAAGTCAAGAAGACTCCAGAGGAAATTGCCACTTTAGTCAAAGAAAGATTTGAAGATGTTTTAGTTTATGATTTTGAGAACACTAATTTTGATTTTGATTTTAATTTGTCTATTTTGTATGAGGATGACAATATTTTATTTTCTAAGATGAATGCAATAAAGTATAATTTTGCTTACTCGTATGATATTTTTTCTAATGGTTGCACACATTCAATTAGTGATTACATAAATATTTTTAATATTAACTCTGTTGACACACAAATATTAAATTTGGAAACAACCAATAATCCTAAAAATATTAGCATAACATCCAATATTACTCCTTAAGAGAGGGAGAGATTTAAAAAAATATTTAAGAAATATGAAGAAGTCTTTGCTTGGTTTTATGAGGATATGCCTAGGATTGATCGAGACATAGCCGAGCACTTGATTCCTTCTTACACTCATATGAAACCTGTTAAACAAAAGCTTAGACGGTTAAGGCCGGAATGGGCAGAATTGGTCAAAGAAGAAGTCACTGAGCAAATGCAAGTCAAGTTTCTTAAGGTGATAGACTATCCAGAGTGGTTAGCTAATATAGTTCATGTGCTAAAGAAAGATGGAAGAATTGGGGCTTATATGGATTATAGAGATTTGAACAAAACGTCCCCTAAAGATGATTTTTCTTTACCCCATATAGATGTCCTTATTGACAGTGCAGCCTTTAGCGTGCTACACTCATTTATAGATGAATTTTTGGGATACAATCAAGTGTTAATGGCCCAAGAGGATAAAGCTAAAACTGCCTTCATTACTACATGGGGTATATTTTACTATAGGATGATGCTGTTTGGGTTAAAGAATGCCAGAAAAACCTACCAGAGGATGGCTACCACTTTGTTTCATGACATGATGCATAAAAAACTTGAGGCCTATATGGATGATATGATGGTGAAGTCGGATACGAGAGAGCAACATTTCCAAAACTTAGAATTAATCTTTGAGAGGGCAGTAAAGTATAAGCTAAGGCTAAATCCGAAGAAGTGCATGTTTGGGGTTACTTTAGACAAGTTATTAGGTATGTGATTGGTCCAAATAGCATTGAGATTGACCCTGACAAAGTTAAAGCAATACAAGATATGCCAGCCCCTAAGATGAAGAAGGAAGCTTGGGAGTTTATTGACAGGTTACAGTACATTAGCAAATTCATAACGAGGCTTACCACGATCTATGAATCGATCTTTAAATTATTAAAAAAGAATTAGCCAGTCAAGTGGAATAATAAATACCAAAAGGCCTTCGAGCTTATTAAGGAATATTTATTGAATCTACATGTTTTAAAGCCACCTAAGCTCTGTAGACCTTTGTTACTATACTTAGCAGTAAAGGAAGAATCAATTAGAGCAATGCTCGCCCAAGCAGATGAATCAGGGGTTGAATATGCAATTTACTACTTAAGAAGAAAGCTCCTCCCTTATGAAATGAAGTGTAGTATCATCAAAAAGACATGCATAGTCATGGTTTGATGATCTAAGAAGTTGCGGCATTACTTTCAATCTTATAGTGTGCAAGCAATTTTCAGGATGGATCCAGTAAAGTATTTAAGGAAAACACCTGTAAAGTATTTAAGGAAAACACCCTAGTTGATTGGAAAATAGGGTAGATGGTTGATTATTTTAAAAAAAAAAATTTAAGATTGACTATATAATTAGGAAAACCATTAAAGGTAGAGCAGTTGCAGAATTTTTAGCCCAACAGCCATTGCCAGACAGTGAGGAGGTGGTTTTAGAATTTTTCCATGAAAACTTAGAGGCCATAGAGGTACATGGATGAAAAATATACTTTGACGGAGCAGTAAATAAAAAAGGTACTGGTCTTGGGGTTATTTTGAAATTTTTCGAAGGAGAACTCATCCCTCTTGCTAAGAAGTTGAAGTTTTGGGTTAAAAACAATATGGTGGAATATGAAGCTTGTATTTTTGGCCTAGAAATCCTAATCATCATGAAAGTGGATAAGGTGCAGATTTTTGGTGATTCTTTACTAGTGGTATCACAAGTAAATGGTAAATGAGAGTTGAAGAAAGAAAAGTTGAAACCATACCATGATTACTTGACCCTGGTGAAGAAGAATTTCAAGGAGTGCAGATTTATACACCTGCCAAGAGAAGAAAACCATATGATCAATACTCTAGCCATATTGGCTTTGGCATGGAAAGATCCTATTAAGTTATTTCTTAAGCCTCTGATTTTGAGTAGTTCGACTACTCCTTGTTATGTGTATGAAAAGATCAAAGAAATCGACACACCATAAAATAATTTTTGGAGAGTAGGGAGTACACACAAGATGCAACTAAAGAAGAGAGAAGAGCTATAAGGCGGTGATCTTTATAATACATCACCTTTCATGGGGAATTATATCGAACATGGCCAGATGGAGTGCATTTAAGATGCTTAAAGAAGCCTAAAGTTGAGCAGATCATGTCAGAAATACATGTTAAAAGTTATGGACCCCACATAAATGAGTTAGCCCTAGTCAAGAAGATAATTCGACAAGGCTACTATTGGCTGACCATGAAAAAAGATTATATTGATTTTGTAAGAAAATGACAGCAGTGCCAGATGTACAGTAACTTGAACCACATGCCTCCTGAAGAATTACATTCTATGTCTTTACCCTAGCCTTTCGCAACTTGAAGGATCGACATTATTATAGAAATACATCCAACAGCTTCGAACGGTCACCATTTCATCATAGTGGCAGTGGATTATTTTTCAAAATGGGTTGAAGTCGAGTCTTTTAATAAGCTGGGGGCAAGAAAAATGGTCAGATTTATTGAGAAGAGCCTTATATACAGATATGGGGTCCCGCACAATGTGATATCAGACAATGGAGTGTAGTTTCAAGGAGCGGTTATGGAGTTATTCTCGAAGTACCAAATCCATCACCACCGGTCTTCCTCTTATAGACCAAAGGCTAATGGTACAGTAGAAGCAACAAACAAGACAATTAAGCAGATCTTGTCCAAAATGACCAAGACATATAGGGATTAGTAAAAAATGCTTCCTTTTGCTTTATGGGGGGCACAGGACGAGTGTGCAAACCCCGACCGGAATGACGCTGTTTTCTTTGGTTTATGGGATGAAAGAAGTATTGCTAATTGAAATTGAAATCAAATCGCTAAGGGTGGTCCTGGAAGCAGAATTGCCAAAGATAAAATGGGTAGCAAGCAGATACGCACAGCTGGCCTTATTAGAAAAAGAAGGTTGAAAGTATTATATCATCACCAGCTGTATCAAAGGAAAATTTCTCAGGCCTATAATAGAAGGGTCAAGATTAGAAAGCTTAAGGTTGGTGACTTAGTGTTGAAGCAGTGCAAACCTAGTGTCTCCGACCCAAGAGGAAACTTTAGACCTAGCGGGGAAGGACCGTACATTGTGAAGCAAGTCATGAGCAAGGGTACAGTTAAATTTTCATACATGGATGAGAATGAGTTTAGCAAGCTAGTAAATATTGACAGGTTGAAGAAGTTCTACGTTTAAAATAAAAGAATAAATAAATAAATAAATAAAGGAGATCGCTATATTGAAAATCCAAAAGGGTGGCCTAGGCAAAAGTTAGAGCAGTCTGCTAGTTTCAAAAATCCGAAAAGGTGGGTTAGGCAACAATTAGGGCTAAATGAGTAAAAATTGTCAATAAGAAAATCTGAAAGGGTTGGATGGTGATAGGAGTGATCTTGTGTATATTGGCTTAATATTTTTTGTTGTTCCCTAATTTAATAAACATAGTTGGTTTTAAAATTTTCTATGTGCACTATTTTGAATTTTCTAACCATTAAGGTAAAATAAATATCACAACAGCAAAAAGTGATGACAGATTATAAAAAGAAAAGAAAACATCTTTTATTAATCTTATTGTTCATCCTAACATTATTTATTCTAAAAATTGATAAGTGTAAAATCTATGCCAGACGATAAGTATAGCGTACAGGCTAACTTTGCTTTAATCTATCCAAGAAAGCTTCAGTCAGACGAGACATGTCCAAATCAGGTATGAACTCAGAACCTCGAGGCTCGGCTCCATACTGGCAGTCGAGACAATGAGGATCATAGAAAGTGTCTCTATGAAGAGCAGCAAGTGGGACATACATCAGATATGTTCGAATGGTGACATGAGTAATCTTCTACCAGGGCACCAACCAACGGATGTTGATCAAGGCTCGTGAGCGAATCTAATCGATCCAGTCAACATATGAAGAAGCAAGATGGAGCAATATCCTGGCAGAATGATGTCATGGCAGATATTTGGTGAAGTCCACAGACGGGGTATTAAGTAAGCAGAGGTGCTCCTGTAGCCAGATATGTGAAAAGGATGACCATACTCATTAAAAAAAAAGAGCCCATTAGGTTGAAAATCCGCAAGGGCACTCTAAGTAAAAACTAGGGCAGTTCGCTAGTTTCAAAAATCTGCAAGGGCGGTCTAGGCAAAAATTAGAACAAAAAAAAAGAAGTTCTGCTAGATTGAAAACTCGTAAGGGTGGCCTAGGCAAAAGTTAGGACAACTCACTAGTTTCGAAAATCCGTAAGGGTTGGCTAGGCAAAAATTAGAGCAACTTTAAAATGAGAGCCTAAATTAAAAACCTGAAAGGGCAGTTTAGGTAAATACCTGAAGCAGCAGCGGACTCCCAAACAATTTCCTCAAAGATTTCAATTTGAATTGGTCCAATCCAACTAAGGTCTCAGCCAAAATCACAGGTGTCGGCGATAAGCCTCCTTCCATTTAGTCCATGATATCCATAACTTATGGATCAATGTTGCCATCAGCAGAAACAAGCTAGAATTGACCAAACAAATATAGACAAAATATGCGTTCCCGAGTTTTGGTCAAAGCCAAATGAGAAGTGCAAAAATCAATCAAGGGACCAAATAGAATTTTCTCACCTCTAATCAATTGCAGAACTTCAAGTTTTGAAAGTTGGAATAGCATCTGCATCTTTTTGTTGGGTTTTGGAAGTCAGTATGGGCAATGCCATTGGTTGGTTACTTAGGAATCCAAGGATAGCGTTAAATTCTTTAGTCTTGTTAAAATTTCTTGGATGTGGGCTATGCTATGTGTCACGAAATTT
Source organism: Garcia nutans (assembly GCA_947685225.1). Classification (NCBI taxonomy): domain Eukaryota; kingdom Viridiplantae; phylum Streptophyta; class Magnoliopsida; order Malpighiales; family Euphorbiaceae; genus Garcia; species Garcia nutans. The sequence goes on along the minus strand of CANTUV010000018.1, from coordinate 19,574,681 downwards.
CTTTCACACAAGCTCAAACATGTACAACACTAGTAAACTTTGCCCAAATACTTGAAAGAATGCTAGTCTGCCTTATTCTAAAATGCTTAACAAGCTAAATGCGAAAATTGAGTAAAGAAGGAAGTAACTCAATCACAAAAGAAGAAGAAAGAATTTAGAAGAATGCTTGATAGCTCTTTATTACTTAAAGAACTTATGAAAGAACTTGGATTGTTATAACAAATGAATCATACACCTATTTATACTACTCCACCTCCTCAATGGATGGTGGTGATCAATTTGATCCAACGGCCTATATTATACTTCTAAACAATTCCTAGCTTATTCCTAGTATATTCTTTAAATATTTCTTATAGCATATTCTAGAGAAATCTATCCACTCTCTACTTTCATACAACTCTAGAATTCTATGGAATACTATAGAACATTCTAGAGAATATTTACATATGAGATTCTAGAGAATCCCTAGCCTAACCTCCACTTTGGCTAGGTCACAAGCAAGTCTTGTGACATTTTCCTCACCTAATCCGGCGATATCATCGTTGCCTTCAAGTCTTCATAGGCTTGAATTTGTTCTTTAAATTGCCACAAGTATTGGATAGGTTCCCAATTGGCTTCACTCTCAAGCAATCTCTTCCGCTTGATAAGGAGTTCATGTGTGGGTGGTTGATTGGAATGTCGCTTTACCATATCGGCCAAAATCTCCTCCACTTCATTGTCATGTTGGATGAGCACACCTATTGCCACCCTTTGAGATATTCCACGGCCTGGATCTTCCACATCTTCCTCATATGGCTTCAATAAGCTCACATGGAATACAAGATGGAACTTGATTTTAGGAGGTAACTCCACCTTGTATGCTTTCTTTCCCACTTTTTTTTATGATGAGGAATGGTCTCTCATACCTCCTAACGAGTTTATGATGTAGCCCTATCAACCTTACATGATTATTCATTTTGATAAGCACAAGGTCTCCTACTTAAAACACCCTCGGTAGCCTCTTCTTGTCAACCCACTTCTTCATCCTCTTGGATGCCTTCTCCAAGTAGGTTTTAGTGATATCGGCATTGTCTTTCCAACCTTTGGCAAACTTATAGGCTGAAAGACTAACACCAGTATAACCTGTGGCGATGAAATTCGGAGTTAAGGGTTGTTGGACTATTACTATCTCGAATGGACTACGCACCTTGGATTCACTCCTTATAAGGTTGTAATAGAATTGGGCAACATCAAGCAACTTGGCTCACTCTCGTTGGTTGGCAGTCATATAGTAACTCAAGCATAACTCTAATAGGGCATTTACCCTCTCCATTTGCCCATCTGTTTGAGGGTCGAAACTAGTTGAGAACTTGAGGTCAGTACTCAATAGCTTGAACAACTCAGTCTAAAACCTCCCTGTGAAGTGAATATCCCTATCACTCACAATAGTCTTAGGCACGCCCAATACTTCTCAACATGCTTTAAGAACAAGTGTGTGGCTTGTTCGACAGTACACTCATTCGGTGTTAGGATGAAAGTAATATATTTGGAGAACCGATCCACTACCACTAACACTCAATTGCAACCTTCGGATGTGGGTAACCCCACAATAAAATCCATAGAAATACTTTTCTAAGGCCTTTCGGGGATGGAAAGTCATTTGAGAAAACCTGCGGGTGATTGTTCACTATCTTATCTTGTTGGCACACAAGACAAGTCTTCATATATGCCTCAACATCATCCTTTAAGTGAGGCCAATAATAAGCATCTTTCACTAATGCGAGAGTTCGATGAATACCCGGATGACTAGCCCACTTGCTATTATGGCATTCTTTTAAGGCTTCCTTTCTCAAGTTTCCATGTGATGAAATATAGAGCCTTCTTCCTTTGATGTACACCAAGCCATTCTTTACCCAAAAGCGCCTTGTCCTCCCCTTATTGACAAGTGCAATGATGATTTGGGCTACATAATCATGCTTTAACCCCTCCTTGATTTGTGCCTTTAAGGTGCTTTGTGAACTGCTAATGTCTGCTAGCTCTCCTTTTTGACTTAAAGCATCCACATCTAAATTGGCTTTACCAGGCTTTGTACTCTAATATGTAGTCTAACTCTACTAGAAAGTCTTGCCATCTAGCTTGCTTTGGAGAAAGCTTCTTTTGTGTTTGGAAATAGCTAGTGGCAACATTATCTGTGTTGACCATAAACTTGCTTCCAAGCAAGTAGTGTTACCATGTGCACAAATAATGCACTACCACGGTCATCTCCTTTTCTTGCACAGTATACCATCTCTCGATATCATTGAGCTTTCTACTTTCAAAGGTAATAGGATGTCCATCTTGCATTAACACTCCACCTATTGCAAAATTGGAAGCATCGGTGTGCATCTCAAATGATTGGAGATAGTTAGGAAGTGCTAATACTGGCTCCTCCACAATTACCTTCTTCAACTTATCAAAGGCATGTTGGTATTGCAAAGTCCACTTTCAACTTCGCCCCTTCTTTAGCAAATCCATCAATCGAGCGGCTATAGAAGAGTATCACTTGATGAATCTTCTATAGTAATTCACTAAGACAATGAATGATCTCATCTCTGTGACTTTTGTTGATGGCTCCTAATCTTGGATGACTTACACCTTGGACTTGTCCATCCTTAGCTTGTCTCTACCAATGACATGACCCAAGAAAGTCACCTCTTCTTGGGCGAAGGAACATTTCTCCTTCTTTACATAAAGCTCATTCTCCTTTAAGGTATGGAACATTTGCCTCAAATGCTCCACATGCTCCTCCAATATTTTGCTATATATCACAATATCATTAAGGTACACAACTACAAACCAATCAAGGAAAGGAGCAAGAACCTTGTTTATAAGTGTGTAAAATGTGGTCAGCACATTGGTGAGGCCAAAGGGCATCACAAGAATTCATATGACCCATACTTTATGACACACACCGTCTTTGGTTCATCTCCTTCAACTATGCAAACTTGATAGTACCCCTATCGTAAGTCCAACTTAGTAAAATACCTTGAATCGCCAAGTTGATCAAATAAATCTATAATGAGTGGAATGGGATACTTGTTCTTAACGGTGATCGTATTAAGTGCTCGATAGTCAATGCAAAGCTGAAGTGACCCATCATGCTTCTTTTTAAAATAGAACTAGTGCACCATAAGGAGCTTTGGAGGTACGGATATAACCGGCATCAAGTAATTCCTTCAATTGCCTCCTTAGCTCTTTTAACTCGGGTGGTGACATATGATAGGAACAACATTTGAGGGCAACATCAAGCAATTCCTTCAACTACCTCCTTAGCTCTTCTAACTTGGGTGGCACCATTCTCTTCTTACTAATCTCCCTCTTAATGGAAACAATACATGGTTATCCCTTCTTCATGATGTACATAGTGTCGGCATAGAAAACCAAAAAAGCTTTCACCATGTCTAAAAAGTCTATACCCAAATAGAACTTATTATCATCAATGGAAGCAATAGTGATGTCGACCTTACCTCTCCATTGGCCGATCTTAATATTGGTGTCTCATGCTACACCATCAATTGGGAGACTCTTGACATTGACCCCCTTGAAAAAGCCCTTTTCCTTGGTGTAGGATAAGCCAATCTCTCCCGCTAGCTCCTTTGCCATATAGACTGTGTTGGCACTCGTATCCACCAAGGCTTGGATGATCTTGCCCCCAATCTCGATCTCACATATATCCGGCCTCGTGGTTGCTCTTTCACTTTGGCTTGGATTGCACTAAATAGGTGCATCAAAGCAAGTCTTCACTCCTCTTGCTTCTCCTCCTCCATAAATAAGGTGGCAATCTTCCCACTCTTAGGGCACTCAAAAGCCCGATGAGGCGAAACAAGTAATCGTGGACTTGAAAGCATCATCATTGTCCTCCTTCTTTCCTTTGCCTTTATCCTTAGAGGATTGACCTTTCTTGGGAGATTTATCCCTATCTCTTAAACCTTTTTCATTGTAGGTGGACTTCTTGTCTTGCTTCTTCTTTGAATTTTTCCTTTTAAATTCAATCAAGGACTCGCAGTGGCCATTACGGTAGCTAGATCTTGGACTCCTCTCTTTTGGAGTTCAAACTTGGCCCATCCCGTTAGGCCATCCATGAAGCAAAAGAGAGCATCCTCTTGCCCCATGTTCAGAATCTCCAGCAGCAACTTGGAGATTTCCTTCACATACTCCCTTATGTAGCCTTCCTTGTGTTGAAGACAACAAAGCTTGGCCCTAGCTTCATTTTGTGCATCCTCGGGGTAGAATTGCCTCTTGAGTTCTCCTTTGAAGTCTTCCCAATTGTCGATGGTGCAAAGACCCTTCTTCACATCATCCACCTCCTTCCCTACCACACCATGGCAATGTCCCTTAAGTAGGGAGTGGTACTCTTCACCCTTTAAGCATCATCGAAGATTTCTACGACATCAAAGTAGTTCTCGACAGTCCAAAGAAAGTTGTCAATTTTTCTTGCATTCTTCTCCCTACTATAGGCTTGAGGTTGGGGAATATCCACCTTGTGGATAAGAGCGACATGCGTAGCTCCAACTCCATTGGCCACAGTAGCCATGCACACACTAAGTTGAGTTTGAAGTTTCTCCACAACTTCTTCAAGACTCGTAATGCTTACCTTGCAAGCATTCACCTCATCATCCTTCTCAGCAACAGTGGCCTCCAAGGATTGCATATTCTTGGACACTATGCCCAATGTCATGTTCAAGGCACCTTGCATCTCTTTACGGAGCTCGTCCACCCTTATAAACTCTTACCCCTCGATGCATTGGTCCATGTCTTCGACTTTGTCCTTTATCTCGAATATAGTGGCATTAAACCTAGCCACTCTTTCCTTTATGGCAGCAATGACGTCCCTCGACTTATCCTTTTGGCCCTTCCCATCTTGGGCGGTGCTGGTAGCAACAGAAGGATTGGTAGCCTCTGTCATTCTCTTATGTTGAAGTTTTCCCAACTGAGGCTCTGATATCAACTGTCATGAAATTTCTTTCACACAAGCTCAAATCCATGCGGCACTAGCAAATTTTGCCCAACACTTGAAAGAATATTAGTCAGCCTTATCCCAAAATGCTTAACAAGCTAAATGCGAAAATTAAGTAAAGAATGAAGTAACTCAATCACAAAATAAGAAGAGAGAATTTGGAAGAATGCTTAATAGCTCTTTCTTACTTAAATAACTTATGAAAGAACTTGGATTGTTGCAACAAATGAATCATATACCTATTTATACTACTCAACCTCCTCAATGGACGGTGGTAATCAATTTGATCCAACGGCCTAGATTATACTTATACACAATTCATAACATGTTTCTAGTTTATTCTCTAGATATTTCTTATGGCATATTCTAGAGAAATCTACAAACTCTCTATTTTCATACAACTCTAGAATTCTATGGAACATTATAAAATATTCTAGAGAATATTTACATATGAAATTCTAGAGAATTTTTTTGCCTAACCTTCATTTTGACTATGTCACAAGCAAAACTTATGACATATAGAATCGACTAGTGGCCGAACTAGAACATAAGTGGACGCCAAAATTTATAACATCTTATATAATAATATAACAAAATATTTTATACTTAATTTCTTTTAAATAAAATTTTAATAATTAAATATAGAAGTGAAAGAAAAAAAAACCCATAAAATTTAGAAGTTAAAAATAAAAAAGGAGAAAAATAAAAAAATAAAAAATAAATTATAAAAGTTAGAGAGCAATATAAACAATTTTAGGTCAACACGTATAAAGAATAAGAATTTTAAGATTAAAAAAACAAAAATAACCGATGAAGTTATGGTGGTTAAGTATAGAATTGAATTAAGTCAAGTGGGGCTAAATAAAAAATTTTGATGGACAAATATAATATTTAAAAAAATTCTTGATTCTGATATTTACACCATTGATCATATCTGTGAAGACTTTAATTTGAATATATTAAACATTAATTTGGGTGTATTGGAGTTTTTCGATTTGGATAAAATAATCTTTTTTTTTCATCGGCTGTTTATTTAATAAAGTTGCAGTTTAAAGAAAAAAAAATTATGTCTGCTGATGGTACGGACAATGTTGTTTGCTGGCTGTGGGAAGTGTGATTTTTTGAGAAAGTTTTTTTTTTTATTTTCTTAAAGAAAAATAAAGTTCCTTTTTTTTAGTTGTTAATTTAAATAAATATTTTTCTAAAACATCCAATTAAACTTTCTGATTTAGTTCATTTTTATATTAAAAATAAATTAGAATAAATTAAAATTAAATAATAAAAAAGATTGAAAGTTTAAATAAAACTATAACAAAAATACCAATATTAAAATTTATCTAAAACTAAATCAATTCAATTATAAACAATTTTTTGTATTTAAATTAATTAGTTTAATACCCTCTATAAAAATTTTAAATCGATAACTAAAATATTTAATCACATAATTTCTATAAAAAAAATTTTTTGAAAGCACTTTATTCAAAAATTTAAAAGTTCACAATATCACAAGTGAAAATATCGTTCCTATAGTGTTTTGGTTCTTTGTATCAGTCTATCTTGTTTGGGTTTTTCTGTACCAAGGCATATTTGACTCATTTTTAATAAAAAAAAAAAAAGCATATATCTTGTTCAAGAAAATATTAAGGCCTAAGTTGTGATAAAAGCTAATTTGAACTCTTAATCTTCTTTATTTTAATGGCATGTTATTATTCTTTTTTATTTGAGTTTGATTTTACTTGGAGATAGTTTTGGATTTTTTTTTCTAGATTATTCACTATTCAGTGTTTTTGTTTCTTCTTTCATAAAAAAAGAATATATTGTTAGCAAAATGAAACAACCAAATTTAACATCAAAATATAATCTATATCTGATTCCTTTTTTCTCATATTGAAAAAAGAAATTTAGGGAAACAATATACAATAAGCAAATGAGTAACTAATCAATTAGATGCTTTTAATTTCATATCTTTTCATCTATATTTTTCATTTAATGGAAATAATTTTCTAATAAAAAAATTAATTCATGTTTTAAATTTTATTTTATATGAAATGAAATGTATTTATTTTACTTGATCAGTGCATTCAATATATTGATTTGATAGATTAAAAAAAAAAAGACTTTAGTGGTGATGGAGTAAAAGGACATTGTGATTAATTAAATATAATTGGGCGACAAATTAGGAGAAAGAAAAGCTAACTAAGATCATGGAAAAAACACCCACCCCATTCATTCCCTTCAATCTCTCTTTCTTACCACTTTGCACAATGACCATTTCAAACCCTAAAAAATAACAAAAAAAAAAAAGAACATTTGGAATAAAAAAGAAAACAAGAAAAAGAAAAACAGAAAAACACAAATAATTTCTCTCTTCCCTTCGCATTTCTCTCTTTTTCAATCTCAAGCTTTACATTTTTTCCCTAAAAAAAAAAAAAAACACAATCTTATTTTCGTTTTTCAGAATCATACAGACACAACAGCAAACAATATGGAAACGAAGAACGTCTCTGAAAATAAGCCACTTGAGGAACAGCGTTCCCCTCACAAACGAGAAACAAATTTTGATCCCAATTCTAAAGAAACAAACTCTGGTCCTGATTCTAATTCCAATTCTGATCCTGACCCGGCTACAACCAAAACTTCCAATCCGGAATCTAATTCTCCGAAGTTGGAGGTGAATCCTGATCAAGATCAAGAACCAGAAAAAACAACTGACAATGATCAAGACATTGTCAACATTGAAAAGACTGAAAAAGAAGTGTCTCCTCAAGAACCCATTTCTATTCTCAAGTCTCTTTCTCAAGAAATCGACGTGTATCTTTCTTATTTGTCATCTTATCAGAAAGACAAAAAGGAAACAGTGGTAGCCCAAGTGGCAAAAACAGAGGAACCAAAAGCAGAGGACGCGGAAGCAGAGGAATCAAAAACAGAAGAAGCAAAAGCAGAGGGGGAGGGTAATGATGACGAGAAGGTGGTAATATCTATAGATATTCCTGTATGTGTTAAGAAGTTCTTGGATGTTATCGGAGAAACTATTGTAGAATATGAAAAGCGAAAAGAGAAAGGGAGATGGAGTCAAGTGCTAGAAGATGAAGATTTGTCATTTCTTGAAGATGTAAATCGAGTTTGGAAGCTTAAAACTTCGCTTGCTGAATTCGTATCTGATCCAAATAATTGCACATTGGTTAATCATATCGGAATAATTCACCAACGTGCAATGTCTTATTTGGAGAATGAATTTAGAGTTCTTCTTGAAGGTTATAAAACCATTAAGGAAATGACGGATCACAATCAACAAGAACAGCATGATCAGCAGCAGCAGCATGAGCAGGAGCCTGAAGGCGATTGCTGTGTACTACCTAAAGCTGAAACCAATGATGAAAGCATTGAACAACAGCAACAAGATGATAATTTTTTAGGATATTCTAATGATGTTATTGCAAATTTGAACAGGATTGCTAACGAGATGATCATACAAGGGTATGAACCAGAATGTTGTCTAGTTTATACAATTACAAGGAAGCGTGCATTTGATGAGTGCTTGGAAAAGATGGGATTTCAGAAAATGAGCATTGATGAAGTTCAAAAGATGGAATGGGAATTTCTGGAGAGGGAAATTCCGATTTGGAATAAAGCTTTCAAAGATTGTGCAACTATTTACTTCACCAAAGAACATGACCTTGTTAAAGCTGTTTTCTCTAATTGTTCTTCATCGATTTCTTCTTATATTTTCTTTAATCTTCTTCAGCGTGTTATTTTTCAATTTCTCACCTTCACTGAAGGTGTTGCATTAACTAAATACTCCTCAGAGAAGCTGTTTAAATTTCTAGATTTGTACGAGACGTTGCGAGATGGCATTGATGCTATGGAGATTTTACTTCCTGAAGAAGAAGGTGAAAATAAGATTAGAACAGAGTTGAAAATAGCTAAAGGTAGAATTGGGGAGGCTACAATTAGTATTTTTTGTGATTTGGAGAACTCTATTAAATCAGACACTGGAAAAACTCCGGTTCGAGGTGGGGCAGTTCATCCTTTAACTCGTTACACAATGAATTATTTGAAATATGCTTGCGAGTATATGGCAACACTTGAGGAAGTGTTTAAGTTACATTCAAAGATTGAAAGGGTTGATTCAACAAGTAGGCCTCATTTCGAAGGCGAAAATCAGGGTCATTATGATGAAACAGAGTCCCAATCACCATTTTCAGTTCAATTGAAGTGTGTCATGGATTTGTTAAACTCAAATTTGGAGGCAAAATCAAAAGTTTATAGAGAAGTTGGATTGGGTAGCATATTTATGATGAATAATGGTCGCTATATATTGCAGAAGATCAAAGGGTCTGCAGAGATCCATCAAGTTGTAGGGGACAATTGGTGCAGAAAGAAGTCATCAGATATTAGGAATTACCATAAGAGTTATCAGAGAGATACATGGACAAACCTGTTACGTTGTTTAGGCTATGAAGGGCTGCAAGTGAATGGGAAAGTAGTGAAGCCAGTGCTGAAAGAGAAGTTCAGAAATTTTAATTTGATGTTTGATGAAATTCATAGGACTCAGAGCACATGGGTAGTGAGTGATGAGCAACTTCAGTCTGAATTAAGGTTGTCTATAACGGCGGTGGTTATTCCGGCGTACAGATCATTTTTGGGGAGATTTTCACATTATTTAGACTCCGGAAGGCAAACAGATAAGTACATTAAGTACCAGCCTGAAGATATAGAGACTTGTCTTGATGACCTTTTTGATGGAAGTAATGCTGCTGCTATGGCAAGGAGGAGAACATAAAAAAACAACAGCAGGTAATTAAATTAAATGATTTTTTGTTTTGATCCTATTCAGAGTGGCTAAAGCTTTCAAACTGAAGTGACTTTTGACTTTTTTTCAAAGGGGATTAGCCCCTTAATAATATATTCATGTAATGTATGTAATTTGTTTGTTCTTTTTCTATTTTGTGTTGCTAATTGTAAACTTTTCAATATCTTGGTCAGCTCTTGACCATCTCATTAAAACTATGCGCACAGCCGCACATACTCAGTTTCACTCACCATCTTCTCATAGCAGAATTCAATTCTTCCATCAACATGATTATTGATTAAAGATGACTTTCTTTTTCAATATTGAAAGAATTAAACTAAACTATATACTAAAAGATTGATTTTTGAGGTGGTCAGGAATATACGTTGCTGCTGCTTAGATTTTGTGTTCGATTTCTAATTAATAAAAAAAAAGAATAAAATTATTGTATTGACTAAACACATCATCAATGTGAAAAGTGAAAAACTATTTAAATAGCTTTTTAAAAACACGGATTAAGTCAGGTTTACTAGATTAATAATTATCTTAAGAAATATAAAATACAATCCATTAAATTTTACAGATGAAATTTACCCAAAAAAACTACCAGATATTAAAACATTCACTTTTTATATGAAAAAAATTATAACAGTTACGTTCAAGTAAATTAAAATAAAATCAAAAACAATATATTATAGGAGTTTTAGTTAATTGATTAAAAAATAGAAAGTGAAAATAAAAAATAAAAAATATTATAGATTATTTACGTGCTTTAATTAATTAGTTTTAATATTTTAATTTTCTATATAGATTTAGGGTCTAAGTTCTTATATCTATATAAACTTGATTAGTTAGTTATTGGACAAATATTTAATTCTACTCTTATGTTCTTTAACCTTTTGTCGAGGTTCACATCAACTGGTCTAATTTTTTATAAGTAAACACACTATAAATTTTTTACTTAACACCAAAATAGAAATAATGAAAATTGAAAATTCCAGGATTCGGCATTAAGGAATTGTAAAAAAAAGATGGATTAAAATCAATACAAAGAAAGAGGTTGAAGAGAAACTCAAATCAACCTTTAGACAAAGAATGCAATGATAAAATTAGAGACAAAGATTATAAATGAAGAAAAACAACGGGCAAATAGCAAGATATTGATGAATTATTTTTGAAAAATAATAATAATAATTTAAAATTTGAGATTTAGAAAGAGAAAAATTTGAAAAGAAAGTATGAGAGAGAAATAGAAAAAATTAGGTTTCTGAGAATTTGAGACACAGAAAGTTGCATATCTGAAAAAATGAATTCTTGAATTCTAAATTGGCGATGATCAATGATGATTTGGAAATAAAAAATTGAGAAAATTCTTAATCCAGGCCTACTTCTTTCGTTATAATATAACTCAAATTCACTGTCATTATATTCATTTTCACTAGCAATAAAAAACGAGAAGGTTATATATAATGATAGATTTAAAAAAGAAAAAAACTTAATGAAAGAGAAAAAGATTGTAGATAAAGCATTAATGATGGGGTTAATCACTAAAAGTGAGAGATTATATGAAAAAGAAAAATTCCATGGAAGTAAGAGAGGGAGCAAATTGAGGAAAAACTCTACATTTTCTTTTCTGGCAAGTACAAGTATTTTTTTTTAATGTATTAAGCCATCTATATTATATATATATATATTTATATAAAAGCTAAAGAAAGAATAATTGCTATGAGGTAGCCAAATCATCAAATTTAAAAAATGGCTCATCCGTATTTTTTTAATTATTTTTTATTTAATTTTAATAATTTATATAAAATTTAAAATTTAATAGTTAATAAATTATATATGTGATTTTAATTTTTTATAAATTAATTACACATTAATATAATTTAATAATATATTTATATATTTTTAAAAATTTGAAAGGATAAAAAAATCTAATTTTTAATATTTATAATAAATTAATTATAAATTAAATAATTTATTTATAATAATAATTAACTTATATATTTTAAAATTTTAAAAAATAAAATAATAAAATATACAGTTTTTGATATTCCTAATATATATATATATATATATATATAAGCTAAGAAAAAAATAATTGCTATGAGATTGCCATATCATCAAATTTTAAAAAAGACTAACTCAATTTTTTTAATTAATTTTTTATTAAATTTTAATATTTTTAAAAATTTAATAATTAATAAATTATATTTTTTATTTTTAATATTCTATAAATTAATTATATATTAATATAAGTTAATAATATATTTATATTTTTTTAGAATTTTGAAAGATTAAAAATATACAACTCTTAATATTCATAATAAATTAATTATAAATTAAATAATTTATTTATAATAATTAATTAATTTATATATTTTAAAATTTTAAAAAATAAAATAATAAAATATATTATTTTTGACATTCCTAATATATATATATATATATATATGTTAAATAAAATGAAAGATTATATGTTTCCATAAAATATATATACGCATAATGTAAAAAAATAATATTTATTACATTTAGTAAAAAATTTATTAATATATGAATATAAAAGATCATATTTTTAATAAATTATTAATAATATTTTTAACTTAACTTATTAGTTTATAAAAATAAAAGTAATATATTTAATAAATTATTAATATATAAAATTATTAATATATGAAAATAAAAAACTCATATATTTAATAAATTATTAATACAAATTTAATAGCTAAAAATATTAATTTATAAATATTAGATGTCATATTTTTAATAAATTATTAATAAATATTTTAACTGAAACTATTGTTATAAAAAAATAAAAAAAATATATTTAATAAATTATTTTTAAGTTAATAGTTATTAATAAATTTTTAATTAAAATTATTAATATATATAAAAATAAAAAATTATATATTTAATAAATTATTAATATATAAAAATAATAAATTAAAAAATAAATAAAAAATAAATTATCGCGTAACATATATGTATAAGGTAAAAATATTATTTATTATAATTATTTACCCATTTATATATTATTTATCTTATAATTTATTATATAAAATTATTAATATATAAAGATAAAAAGCTAGCACACATTTTAATTTTATTTACTATAACTATACTAATAATTTTTAATTATAATAAATCTAAAATTTATTTACTAAAACTATTAATATATATAATAAAATTTTTATAACTTGTTAAAAAATTATATTTAAATATTCTGCAGGCATGTAACTAGATTTATAATAATAGTTGGGAATTCAAATATTAAATATTAATTTTTTTTAATTATTAACTATAATGATGCTCTTATATTGCTCTAGTAATATATATATTTTATTTTATTTTTATAAAATAATATTAGTCATTTAATTACACAGGATGAATATTTAAAATATATTATAATAAGTAAAAGTAAAAATTAAAAGCAAGTAAAATATACAAATAAAAAATAAAAATAATATTTAAAAAATCACAAAATAATTATATTATTTCATTATTTGTACTTACTTAATAATATCTTATAATAATTATATCAATATTTTACTTATTTATATTCAATTAATAATATTTTAATTTAAAATTTAAAATTATTTTTTACCCTCATTTAAAAAAATATTAATTATCTTTTAGATTATTTATAAAAAAATTAAAATATATATATTTAAAGTATGTGAGTATATTATAGTATAAATTAAAATTAATGATATTAATTAATATTTTATATTAAATATAAAAAAATTTATTTTTTAATATATGTATGGATAAAAAGAGAAATAAAATAATTATATATTTACGGTGATTTTATTTTTTTTAAAATATTAAAATAATAAATTATTATTTTATTTAAAACTAAAAATAATTTTCTTCACAGTAAAAAAAAAGTCGTTTGATGAAAAAAAAAATTGTGGAATGAATATACACAAAAGGATAGTATTGGAATTTCAAAGTTGGCACAATCGGTTGCAAAAACACCACCACTAACCTTAACCTGCAAAAACCTCAAAGGCCCAAAACGGAAATACAGAAGGAGGAAAAAAAAAGCCAGTGTTTCAGCTTTGAGAGTTTAGCCGCCCGATTCCACCTAGTACAGTTTGTACGGTTGATTATATCAATTATTTTCTAGTGTTAATGAAACTCCGGCCCCTAATTCCATTTTTCCAACTCCTCAATCGATGAAATATTCAAGCCGGAGCTGTAGGAGCAGACCTATCTTTACCCGCCGTTGATTCTCCAACAAGCCTCACCCGCATTTTTCTTATTTGGTTTCTTTCTCTTTCTATCTTTGTATTTTTTTTGTGCTTCTTATTGGCTATGTTGCTTGCTGCTCTTCTTTTCTTTCTTCTTAAAAAAAAAAAAGAGATTGTTTGTTTAGCTTGAATTTTCGTTTTTTAGGGTTTTATTTATTTATTTTATTATGTTGAGGAAGCTGTTAACTTGATTTGTTAGTTTGTTAAAGTTTTTTCAGTTTATTTTTATTTATTTATTTTTTTGTTGGTAGTAGAAGCATTTGCTGCAAGTTCAATACTCAAAAATGGTGTATTTTTAGGAGAAATAAATAAATACAAGAAAAAGTCGTAGGTGTTATTTGTTAATCATTTGAAGTAATTTTAAATTCTGAAGATTGTTTATAAGATACTTCCAACCCTATTCTCAAATAGGCAGCTTTCTGAACTGAAATTGAATGTATGTGCAGCGTGCTCTCTCAATGTCAAACAATTGTGTTGCAATGGCAAAAGCTTTAACCTTTTTCTTTATCTGTAAACTTCAAACTTAATTTTGAAATTTGAAAGCTTGAGGCTTTTTCTTTATTGATATTTTAAATACAGAAATTTGATATTTAAATGCATATCTTTCCAACTAAGATATCGCTACTCCACTTAGTACATGAACATGATAATTCTGTGAATTTTCCTCTTTAACTGAATTCTAAATCCAGAAGAACATTGATAGATGTATTTGCTATTGTTAATTCTTAAGACTTTCCTTACTTTGGCTTGTGTTAAATGATCAAGAGTGCTAAATAGGAGCATATAAGAATGTTCTTTGTTGCATTTTGAACATTGGCATGGTAAATTCTCCTGGGATATAATTTATTTGTTTTTGCATAAGGTGATGGTCTATTTTAGTGCATGGCTACCTTCATCAATTACATTTTGAGTAATCCTATTGATTGTTGAATTGTGGTTAATCGGTGTTCCTTTTTTTAATTAAGGTTTATTTGGCTTTAAAGATATTCTTTGTGCGTTGTTTATTGGGAGAATCAATGGCAAGTTCATTCAATCCTCAGATTTTAGTGGAGAAGCTTGCCAAGCTCAACCATTCACAGGCAAGCATAGAGAGTATCCTTTTGATTGCGATATTTAATGATGTTTCTTTTTCTATTTACATTCCTACTTTGTGATAAAGAAATTTTGTTGGCTCTTTTCACTTCTATAGATTGCCAGCTGTCTACCTCAACGTCCGATTGATTACAACCTACGAAAACTTGCTTTTTTTGAAACTTTCTTTTTCAAGTAGGATATATTGATCATAAAAAAGAAAAAACGAGGGATTGTATTAGGGTTTTGAATATTGGTAATATGATATTTTAGGGGGTCGACTCGATATGGAATTTGCTCTATGTTTGATTGAAGAATCATTTTGAAACGTCAGTGAAACAATCCTAATGGATGAAACAGCTGTTACACGTGGTTTCATGAAAACTGTTACAGCTGAAACAGCCCAGAAAGGGGAGAAGAAGGGAAAGGAGAGAAAGAGGTGTGAGGGGCTTACTTAGAATTAGACAGATTTTTGCTTCTCTGTGTTTTTCTTCTCTTATCATTTTAAATCTTGAGAAGAGGACTTCAGGAGGAGGGGTGGCGCTAGATGACAAAAACTGAAACTGTTTTTACCCCTTTGAAGGTTAAATTTAATTACCTTTCATGAGCTAATTAGAAAACAAGCTCTTGAAAAGTTTAGAGTTTTAGTCCTATATCCAAATAAAGAATATTATTAAAGTTTATTTCCGTAAATAGTTAGACCATGAACCCATATTTGTTAATTGTATATTAAATTTTGCAATGAGTTAACATGTTGAAGCACAACCATATAAACATTAAATTTTTTTCAAATATTTTCGTTCTGTAAGAATTTAAATCTTTGACTATGCTTCTTCATCATAAATTACTACACAACAAAAAATTGTAATATTTGGTTATATTCTTCATTTAATGTCGATCCAAGTCATCTTGCTTATTTTGTAAAAAAATTCATTGTAAGGCAGCCAATTCTATCTTATTTGGCCCAAGTCTGTTACATGATCTCCAATTCTTAAACATTTTCTGATTCTATTATTTAAACCCTGATCATTAGTTTGGTTTAGCAAGCAACATTATTATGAAATTCTCCTTAAAGTTAAAGCTCTATGATAGCTTTCAGAATCCTCCATAACTTTATACCTTGAATTATTCTGCTGGTCATAATAGTTTCCCTTTTCGATGAGAATGAAGTCAGACTGTTCTTTTTGGGAATTTGCTTTGTGGTTACTACATCGCATTTCCTGCTCGTTTTTTCCCATTAACATGTGATAACAATGCATTTGGTAATATAGATATGCATTAGCCTTTTCGATTTTTGTTATCTATAACCAGCTGCCTTCATTGTATTGTGATACTTTTTTCTCAATTTTGCTATCCTTAATGCGCTAAGCTTTATCACATTGGTGTATTTTCCATATGAATAAAGCAAAGCAAGTTGTTGAAACCTGGGACAGACAATTTCATTGTTCCCCACGTGAGCAGAGATTGGCTTTTCTATATCTCGCAAATGACATTTTGCAGAATAGTCGTCGAAAAGGATCGGAGTTTGTTGGTGAGTTTTGGAAGGTTCTTCCAGATGCTCTTCGTGATGCAATTAATAATGGTGATGAGATTGGACGAAATGCAGCCCTAAGGCTGGTACTTAATGCTTACTTTTACTGTATTTACTTTTATCGAACAAGGCCACTTTCCCATGTATATAGATGTCCTTCAGGAACAATCAATTTTGAGGGTTTAGAGTGTGTCCTATCGTTGTAAATAAGACCAAGAATGAATGGGATGTGAGGCATAAAAGAAAGAACAAACCGATCTTATACTGAGCTCATTTGAGTCACTACTTTTGGGTCTGCTTTTATATAATTGCTATCTCATGTATTCTATTTCAATTCATACATGAAACTAATGTTAGGAGAGTAAAATAGTTCTATCCATCATTTTGAGTGTTCATCATTGCATGTGATATAGGGGTATCACATGGCAAGGGCAATGTGATATGCTATTCAGATAAAGGCTGAAATTAATATAAAGTTGTTGAATATAACTGCAATGAGGTGAAGAAAAATGTGGTAATTTTACCTTGTGAATGATAAAGGATGATTCCAACTGTCATTCATGACAGTTTCAATCTAGTGAATGGATGGGTGTTAATGCTTCTCTATTATAAAGAACCATTCCTGCGGTGCATGGCACTATCCACTCTCACTTCTATTTTTCATAACCAACGGAATGTTCTGCAAATGGATGCATGTTTCCATGGCCCTTCCATGGTCCAGTACTTGATAGTCCAAGTAGTTGTTATTGTATCATCATCTTAATATTGTGAGGACCAAAATTATGAGTGTCATGGAATCATTGCAGTAATGAAGATGCCTCGATGCGTTATTTTTTATTCTGTCTGGGTTTTAGTTAAACAAAAATGGTTCCTGTAGTTAGAGATCAAACATATTTATGTGTCTTGATTTTCCAATCATACATGATTCACAATTGGCTGGTCAACTTACATATTTCAAAGGTTACTGACCTCATAATCTTTTTTCCGTATGAAACATTTTCACATTTTACATATCTATCTTTATGTAAATGAAGCTATATTATTTGAAATCGCGAAGAATTCTTGACGAAACTAGTTGGGTTTTGGGGCTAACCACACACATCCTTTCCTCCATTTTTTTTGTTCCAATGCCAAAAATGACTGGCCATAAATTCTTCAATACAGTACCACTCATAGCAACAAATGTGGAGTCATCGTTAAACAATTGGGAGAGAGAGAAAGTAGAGATAAACTTAATTAAAAATTTTATTACTAATATAATTTTTTTAATGGCATGTTCTTATGCTTATACTGCTTGTTACTTTTTTTTTGTTAATTTTTTATTTTAAGTTTTAGGCTTTGGAATTATTCAATTTGTGTCGGGAATTACCGGGAGAATAATATTTCTCTTTTTGCAAGACATTAACTCATGAGCAATATTTAGTTATATGCTTGATTGTGAGTATCAACTTCTTGAATCAATCGTGTTAAGATTACCTTCACTCTATCTTATGTTTTCTTTTTGGTCTGTTTGCGCACTTATAGATTGGTATATGGGAAGACAGAAAAGTTTTTGGTTCTCGTGGGCAAATTCTGAAAGAAGAGCTTATGGGAAAGCACTCAGATAATAATAGAAATGGGAAGCATTTTGGCCTCAGACTGGTAAATTGAATTCTGGTGATTGAAATTTTCTTTAGCAGTATGCTTCGAGGACTATATTTACCTCCCATTTTTATTTGGTCAAACAGAAGCAGCCTGCTGGAAGTACATTGGACAAGATAATTTCAGGTTATCAAGTTGTACATGGTGGCCACTTGGATGAAGATGTTATAATAAACAAATGTCGGAGTGCTATCAGCTATCTTGAGAAAGCTGAGAAGGAAATTGGTGGCAATTTTAATTCAGGTAATTATTACATTTTTTTTACCTTGTTGAAAGTCTCAAGTTCCTGAAACTGGGTAAGTTTTATTTGTGTGTATGTTTGTTGGTGAGGGGGTATTTGTTGGATGATAATAATTCTTCTTGTTGAATGGTTGGAATGATATTCATGGTCTTATTAGTTTACATAAGTCATGGTGGTGGATAAATGATGGTGTTAGCGATGACAATAGTGACAACCATGGTGTGAGAAGTTCATTGTGGTGGTGGTGATAGTGAATAAATTACAGTGGTTAATTCTTTTCATTAACTTCATCTATTAATTTTTTTTAATTTAATTGTTGAAAACAAAATGTTACCATACCAACAAATGTTATCAAACAAGCTTTGACAAATTAAGTGTATATTTTATTTTAAACGCAATACATGTCAATTGAGGAATAAATGTTGTGTCTATCATAGTTTACATAGTCTGGTGGACACATTCAACTTTACTCTTACAAATTTATAATCTGACAAAAATGGAAAGGAGCATTGTTGGCCTTTATTGTCACTAGTGTGGCATTTATGTGTTTCATAGGTTTTTCACTTGAATTAATGTACTAATTTTTAAGAAATTTGATAATATTAATGAATTTTGCATCTTTGTTAAAATAATTTTGAGGATGGGAAGACACTTGTATCATACCAACAATTTGGATTTTTATCCTAACTTTTGCACTTCTTAAAAAATAGAACACTAGAAATTAATAGTTTTACTGCTTTGTTATTTCCCTTTCATTGACTTTTCAAGTTTTTTTCTTTTTTACTGGAATTTATGGTTGATGGTTTTTGGATATTCTGATTTGAAGAGCTTATTTTGTTGGTCTCTAGTTATTTGGTTTTTATTTTATAAATTTCATTCCTTATTTTTGTCATTTGTATTAGTTATTTCAAAATATCTTATTTATGAAATAAAATTTGATGAATGAAATTATTTTTCATGTTTATATCATATCATAAACCTAAAGAAAAAAACAATAATTACCTGAAAAAGATAAAAAATGATAAGTACATTAAAAAAAGTATATAGTTGCAATGAAACATTGGATAATTTCCACATACAAACAACTTTGAAGTTAAAAGTATAAACGAATTATTGTAACTGATATATTATTATGCTGCACTTCTTTAGAATTTTACTTTTACTATTTAAATTGTTTAGTGGTTAAAGTACTTTATTGTGCTACTTAATTTCATTTATTTGATTATCTAAAGCGTAATTTTGATTCATTCTGCTAAACTTGCAAAAGACATGACAAGTACTAACAGGTCTGCTCCCGCCACCCATTTCTCCCTCTTCTCTCCCTCTCTCTTCATGCAAATAAATAGAATATGTGATATTTGATTCACACATCAATATGGCCCCTGTGTATTGGTTATAAGTAATTAGAAGCAAAAGAGGGTGCTGACACATGTCCTAGTGTAAAATCCAATGTGATTTTTGCCCATACTTTCCTTTTGTTGTTCTTCATAATCTATTAGTATAATGCCCCTTTTATCTCTGTTTTTGAAATTCTATTTCCATTTTAATGTTGTAAAGTTCCATTCCTATTGTTAGGTTAGAGATTATTTTCAGTTGTACAATTATTGACTTTGATGTTTAGTATAAGTTCTTCAATTGAATGAACTGAGAATTTGACTTTTTAGCTTTGAAATTTTTGCACCTCTGTTAAACTCTTTGCTTGTGAAAGTAAAACATGTTGTCAATGTTGAAACACAGTATAGAAAATATACTTGTCCAGTCATTCAGGACTAGATATGGTTACTGGGGATGCAAAATGTCATTTTGGTAGTCATATGTCTTAGCTGGATAATTTTACTTGTCATGAATTGGTTGGTCAGAACCTGAATGTATACTTCTCACAAGAGCTATTTTGGGGTTTCGTTCAATTCTCATTTGGTGGATATCATTGTTTATTGACATTCTTAGAAAGTCTGCCATATCAAGTTTCCCAATGATCTATGAATTGTGGCCACTATAGTGTTCGACTAAACTAGCCTTTCTGTTGAACAGGACAATTCCATGGAGCTGCATTTGTGGAGGAGCTGCAAGGGCAGCATTCTATTTTGAGGGACAGCATTGAACAACTGACGACCATTGAATCATCAAGGGCTACTCTTGTGTCTCATCTGAGAGAGGCTCTCCAGGCGCAGGTTTTTTAGGCAAACTATTCTATTGGAGAAAAAAAATTGTTGTTTGTAATTATGATTCAAAGAACTTAATATGATAGCATGTTGAAGTGGAAATAATTTTATAACAGGAATTAAAGCTGGAGCAAGTTCGCAGTCAACTTCAGGTTTGGCTTCTTGTATACATGTTTCTTCAGCTAGATATTAACATTTCTTATTCTTATGACGTGATAAATTATAACTCATGAATATTTTTGAATGGGATTCCTACATGCTTGGAATTTCCCAGAAAATAGCCAGAAAAATGTCTTTGAATTACAAGGTCCCAGTATCTGTCCCCTGTGCTTGTAAAATGAGAGGATATTTATATGTTGCTGTGGTGTGTACGAATTAATGCTGGTCTAACAACTCCACATTGCTTGGTTTAAGCTTCCAAGTCTATAACCTAAGTGTGTGGAGACACCTGGCACCAAAGTGTTGATAATTAATGGTTCATCAGTTTTATCCAATCTAATATTATGTCACATTAGCAACTGACAAGATATTCTGATTTGTCATGGTATTTCATCAGTTGACAAATTATCATAGACCTTGACAATTGAAATTTGAAGCATTTTGTACAATAAAATTGAATAGTTTCTCGTTCTTCATCTGTGATGAAATCATTCTTCTTTTTAACTTTTTCCCTTTTGGCTTGGGCTTTGAGTCAACTCCTGTGCCTGTCTTCTCTTGAATAAGTGAGAGTACATTATGAATTTAAAAAAAAAAGGGGGGGGGGGGGGGGGGGGGGGCAGTCTGGTGTACGAACACTCTTGCAATGCACGGGGTCCAGAAAAGGGTTGGGCCTATGGGATCTATTGTATGCAGTTTTCCCTTGCAGTTATAAGAGGCTGTTTCTATGACTAGCACTCATAGCCTCATGTCACATGGTAACTACGTTTACCATAGCGCCGAGGCTCCCCTTCAAAATATGAATTTATAATTGATAATTTTTGAAATTCAGCTTTCAAATCTGTTTAAAAATATGCAAATTGCTTTACAAATTTGTATTCATAACATGTCCTGATGACTTGAACGAGTAGGCATTGTTTTTTCAGACTGACCTTAATCATGTTTATATATCTTTGTTCAGGCTGCACAATCCCAGTCAGAACATGCTAGTAATGTCTGTCAACAGTTACTGCATTCCAACAATGTCCAATTAGTAGCAGACCAAAGTTCAAAGGAAGTTAATGCTTCTGTTGCACCTCAAAGCTTTATTCCTGGAGACAGGGAACAATCAGCTCCTGCAATGTACACACGGCAGGCATCTTTCCCTGAAAAAACTGGTCCCATCGAGGAAGATCCTAGGAAATCTGCAGCTGCTGCTGTGGCAGCAAAATTAACTGCATCAACATCCTCGGCCCAGATGCTTTCTTATGTCCTCTCTTCTCTTGCATCTGAAGGTGTCATTGGCAGTAATCCAATAAAAGAATCTTCTGGAGAATATCCCTCTGAAAAAAGGGCTAAGCTTGAGAACGATCAGCTTTACATACCAACCCAGAATCCCCTGCAGCAACCATTTCCTCCTTTCCAACATCCCGAGTCTTTCCAAGTGGCCGCCTCTGGCCAGCAAATAACTTCAAATGACCCACCACCTCCACCATCATCACCTCCACCACCACCACCACTACCACCTATGGCACCATATTCTATTCCCCAGTACATGCAGACTGCTGGATCAATAAATGCTGTGCCATACAACTACAGCATGTCCCAACAGCCACCACCTTCCTTGCCTGGCTATCCAGGAGTCGGGACTCAAATGACAGGTATTGCTCCTTTTACAATGCCCCCAGCAAATTCATATCAAAGTTATCAGGGTTCAGATGGTAGTTTGTATAGCCAATCATCACCTATGCCAATGGCACCAATTTCCCGGCAATAGAATTAATTTTTGAAGGCTGGTTGCAGTGGAGAAAGTTTTATTGAGGAAACATGAGATTTGTCAAAATCTAATGTAGCATTTAGTTACCCTTGTACCTTTGATCATACACCTAAATTAGATTTGCACATAGTAAATGTTTGTAACTTGTATGTTTTTTGTGCTGGCATTGAAACAATGTCTTTGGATTGTTTTATTGAGAAATAGATTTGAATTGATTTACTTAGGCTCATTATTATTTGCTTGATGGTTGAAGATCTGTGGCTTTAGTTTCTTGCTGACTGTGACGCTACTGCTGTGTCAAAAGTTCTGAGATTTTTATTGGCGTTGCAGGGTTATTATTTATGGGATTTTCACTTTTAATAGACCTCATCAGAATGGGTGTTCTTCTAGGATCATGGTTGTTTTTGATGGTCGAGATCAATGTATATTCCAATTCTTCTTGTTCTTGGAATTATTATATGGGAAGAGAAAAGCACAGTGGTGACGATGTGTTAAATTTAGGCAGGGAGCTTTAAAGCAAGTATATATGACTTAGCATGCTTGACATTTTTTTTTTGAAATAAAGAAAGAAAAATCTGTATTAGAAATAATTTGGGTTGGAGAGAGGGAGAGAGCAATTTGTCTGTACAGTCTCTACTTGTTTAACTTCTGTGGTAAACACTTTAGGTTAAAAAAAATTATGCTTCAAATACAGCCTTTTGGGATTATATTTAAAGACTTGTTTGTTTCATGATTGATATGATATGATATATATGATATTGTATGATTTAATTCTTATTTGTTTTTACTTTTATTCTTTTTGCTATGATATTTCATGTTAATTTCATGATTTGAAAACCACCAATACGGTAGTTTTTATAATTTTATCTTTTAAGAATATTTAAAATAAATTTTTAAACACTAAATATATATATGCTAATAAATAATTTTTTATTTTTATAATATATTAAAAATTTAAAAATATCATTAAATTAAATAAAAATATTTTTATTTAATCATATTATATCATATCATTTTTTAAAACATGATAAATATATAATATCATATATTTACTAAATTATACTCTTAACTATTCAAACAAAGTCTAAATCTTAAAAGTTAATTACTTGGAGTTAGAGGGATAAACTACATTCATTGTTCTTGAATTTACTACTGATAATTATCGTCGTCGTTAAATTTCAATTTATAGCAATACAATAAATAAAAAATTAGATGTTGGTATAAATTGAATTCTAAAAATAATGAGAAATATCAGTGTGAAATTTAAGAATGTGGAGTCCAATTTATCGGATTTAGAAAACAAGCTAATTTGTTTAAGAAAACCAAATCTTTGTTTAATAAAGAAATTTGTTTTTGAATTTTTTTTTATGCCTGATTTAGTGAATGAGTTGTAATTATTTGTGGATAATACAACAATAAGATACATAACTTTTATTCAAAAAATAAAAATTCTCACATTACATTTGTTCAATTGTAATAAAATGGGATTTAGTAAAATATATTTTTCATTATTTTCAAACAAATATTTTTGTTGCAATAATATATTTAATTGTATTATTCTCTTTTATCTGTTTATCAATTGTAGTCTTATTATATTAATGAATAAAAGAATACAAATTTCCCCTCTCTACTAAAAAAAAGAGAACAATTAGTTATCAATAAATTAAAAATATTTTTTCTATAAAGAAAAAAAAAACAACTCACTTACATTAATAATTACATCTAAGGAGAACAAAAATTTATTGAGAATTTTTTTAGTTAATTTTAATTCTGAATAAGAATTGAAATTATAATATTATAATTATAGAAATAATTTTCATAACATTGAACTAAAAACATTTTATTTTAGTGAGAGAAGACAAATACAACAAATATAGTTTTTTTTTTGTTCTAATAACATTAATTACTTTTGATTCAATATATATTTTATTTTATTTAGTATCAGGGCCGTCTTAAACATTTAAGAGCCCTGTTCTTACATTGAAATTTAGGCCCCTAATATGAAAATCACAATTTTAATAATCAAGTATCTCAAAATATTTTTACAAAATAAAGCATTAAAAATTTATTACTTTGTTTAAATTGTAAATAATATCACAATACAAATTCAAGCTAATATCAACCTTCTTAATTGGAAGCATAAACATGTTTGGATTTATATTATTGGGCCCTATAATTTTTTGAGGCCCTGTGCTATTGAACTTGTTGCACCCCCTTGTTAACCGGCCCTGTTTAGTATTTAGTTGGATGGTTTTCTGCCTAACAAAAAGAATTAAGTGAGAATAAAATTGTAAAGCACATTTATAATCTTAGATTAATTAATTATTAGCAAATAAACAACATTAACAAGAGATTTTGTATTATATGAAAAATAAATACTATATTATACAATTATTCTTCCAAAATCCAGACATTATTAGATTAAACAAATTAATTACAAAACAACAGACAGACATTCTACTCCTGACAGCGTCGAAACACAGCCTCAGACAAACCCACCGTCAGATCCCAATACCGATACACTTTCAATTTTATTAATTTTCCTGTTTTTTCTTCTTTTTATTTTTTTTATTTTTTAAAATATTTATTGAGTTCAAATTCCTAAAAATAACAGCAACACGACATAGATAAAATCAAGTCATACTTAAGATTTTTCAAATAAAAAAATAAATATGAAACTTTACCCCAAATCTGCTTTTGTCCTATGAATTAAAATTAAATGACAAATGGCCATTGATTTTTTTTTTCTTTTTGAGTTCAAAATCAAAATTTTCTAAAAATAATGTTAAACATAGCTTAAATTTATGTAAAATTATTTTGCTGCACATGTAATCAAGATTTGAAGTTTTTATTAAAATTTTTAGATTTTAATGCATATATATATTCTTTGAACTAATTTGAATAATTATTAAGTAGAGAGTGAATTAAAATCTGTATAAAAAATGACATATTGTATTTATGCAATTTCAACAATAAATTTGAAAATTGATGATCGAGATTTTTTGAAATAATTAACGGTTGAGATTCTGTTATGTAATAAATAAAGCTTAAATAATACCTAGGATCGTTAAAATTTAAAATTTCAACCGTTTATTTTTGCATTATCTATCATGTTTATACACTTAATTAATTACTCACCATAAAATTTAACATTATTAATTATTAATAATTAAATTGAAATTCAAACCTTATACAAGGAAATTTATTAATTATCTTTTCATATAACGGATAGATAGCATGGTGGAAAAGGAAAGGCTAAAAAAGAATTTAAAAAATAAAAAGTAAAAAAGATAAAATTAATTATTTGGAGTGAAAAAATAGAAAAAATAAAAATAAATTTTTTTTAAAAAAAAAGGTAGTCAACGTTGGACTAACGTAAGCTGCATTTGATGAGCAAATGTGAAAGACAAAAGACTGGGAAAAGCCGTCATGTCGTTTGCTTTAACGGCTTTAAAAGAGCTTCCTATTTATTATTATTAATTGAAAAAAAGAAGCATTGGTCTCTGCTTCTTAAGTTGTGTTTGTGTCAGACTTTTGTCCTTCAAATATAATATTCTTATTTATTTCTTTAAGATTTCAATTTCTTAGCGGGGACTTTGTCATGCTCATGCCTTGTGGTCAAAAAGAGTCAATTTTTTTTATTCTCATTTTATATTTAAAATAATCTTGGTTTAGTTTAAGTTGATTACATTTCTACTAAGTGATTTGCATCTATTTTTTTTATGATAATTAAAATTAATATTTAAAATTAATTTTAATATAATTGGCCTTAATACATGCATACTTTGTAATATGTTAAGCGGTTTTTAATATCAAGTCAAATAAATTAAGATAATATACGTGTATTTAGAAAATATATTAACTAATATATTATAATAAAATTATTTTTATTTTATTATGTAATATGTTTAGTCGCTATTTTTTATATGTGTATTTTTATAGATTATTCATTAAAATAAACATAATTTTTTAATGCAAAAAATAGAATAATATTTATTCTGTGTTTTATGAACTAAAATTTTTGGATGTGGTTAAAATAAATAATATGCATGTATGTATCTCACTTTGTTTTGTCCATTTTTATTCATCGAAGCACTTACTTTGAAGGAAATTTGACCGATGTTGAGGTGTTACCTTCGCCATATATCTTTAATGTCGTACTTATCCAGCAATATGTTTCCCTTTCCATCTTTATCTTTACTCAATAATTTATTTGCAGCAACAACACATGGTCTGCTACCAAACTACACTTTCATCATTGGGAAAAAAAATATTTAATTATTTATAATTCATATTTGGATAATGTTAGCAAGTGCCCCACCCACAAGTATTTTTTAGAAATCATTAAATAAGAAAATTTGATGATAAAAAATTTATTATCTCTTAAAAAAAAATTTTAATTTTATATTAAAAGAGTGATATCTTTTGAGATTCAATAATTTTGAAAATATAAATTAATCGAGTAATATTTTGAATATCGAATAATTTAATAAAAAAAAGAAAATTTAATTTAATTTATTAACTACTTTTCTTATTAAAATAATAAATCACTAAAACTCATTAGCTCAATAAAGCTAATTTTCCTATACCAATTTAAAGCATTAACTTAAATAAAGATATTTAATTTATTGTATTGTTTTAATTACTTTTTTTCTTATGTTAATCAACTTTTTAAACAATACTGTCTATCAACACTCATATCTTTGTAAGATAGCACACCATAAGCATACATGAAAATTACTGTTTAAAATTTTAAAATAAATAAAAACTTATTTACAAATTGAATTATAAACATTTTAATTTATAAAGAAAAATACAAATCAACTATTCAAATAATTTTCAGTTTTAATTTTTAGAAAATTTTCCATCATATTAACTAACGTGATAGATATGAAACCATATAAGTTAATGTATGAAATTATTCATACACTATTTATCATTTTTTAAGATTAAGTAAATTCTATTTAATTATTAATACTAACTTAAAAATGAAAAAATAAAAATTTATCAGTTTGGTATATATATAGTTCTATGTCTAATTAATATGAAAATATAATTAAAAAAATGTTTATTAAAATTATTGTACTTTTATTTTTTATTTAATAAAAATATTTATAATAATATTTTTTATTTAATTTTCACGAGAATTTAACATTATTAAAGGTTTCATAATGACGTGAAAAATTAAACATCATAACTTTAACAATTAATGATGCAAAAAAGGAAAAAAATTAATATAATTAAGGTTATTAAATAATAATATAAGGCACTCGTTAACGGAATCCTTTATATTAATTTATATATAGTTGACACTATTTAATAATTATTTTTATGGTCTTATAAAAGTCGAAACTCATTTTTTTTTCAATTTCGATATATCTTTAATAATTCTCATGAAAATTAAATTTATATTGCAGCTCATTAATTTTTTTATAAATTTTAATTAAAATTCATATAAATTTATAGAGGTCATATATATATGTGAATATATATAAAATATTTTTTTATTATTTTAATTAACTCATATTTTTTTATTAATATTATGGATAATTAAAAGATAATGTTTAAATTTAATAATAATAATATAGGTATATTAACATTTTTAAAAATATAAAATAATAAATTTTAATTTTTATAATTTTTTTTTTATCAAGGTAGGATCCACTACAGGCGAGACTTGGAAGTTGCCACCATTGGTTTCCGCCGTCTTCGTACACGCCGCCCATCTCCTGGCGAGGAGGCGCCTTCGTGAGATCAGAATTTTTGTCTTGGAAAATTACAAAAATTGCCATACCCAGATTGACTCGGCCACAAGTTTTAGACCTTTTTAGGGGTTATTAGGAAAAAACCAATAAACTTTTTTTCAAATGTAAAAACTCATTTTTGTAATTACATTACAGGATAAATTATGTTATAATTCATAAGCTCTTATTTACAAATCAACACGTGGCAGTGCATGATACAATTTTATAATATGAGACTCACCATGCTAAATTAGGCAAATAAAATTAAGTTAATACTTTCTTTCTCTTATATTAATTTTTTTACTTACTTTAAATTATAATTTATTTATTATTTTTAAATTAATTAATATATTAAATAATAAAAAAAATAAATTTGACCAGACTCAATACAAAAACTAACTTATAAAATAAAAATTATCTAAACTATTATAAGGAGTATATATTTATTATATTTAATTAATATAAAATGCTTAAAATATATTCTTCACGTCTAGGGCATAATACATATAAAAATTTAAAATATAAAATTTACAGAATTAAATATTTAGGAGTGAGTCAGCATTAAAATATTAGATCGACGATTCTGATATAATATTAAAAAAATAAATTTAAATCTAACTCAATCTTTAAAGTTAATTCATGAGATAAATATTAGATCTACGACTCTGTTTAACTATTATCTTGAACTAAAGTCGGCTTGCTCCATCAAGTAATGTTAGTTATTGTTATTTTTTATAGTTAAATAGGTGTTTTGTTTTAGAATGAATTTGAGAATTATCTCAAACTCCCTTTGCCAACCGATTATTGTTATTAGGGAGTAAAATCGTAATATTGAAGAGTAATTATTAAGTCAGAAAATGTAAAAAAAAAAAAAAAGGTCATCCATAAAACAAGCAATAAATAAATATATATATATATATATTGAAAAATGAAAGGCAAATTAATTTGAAGGGCTAATCATAGCCATGTATATGATGGAAAGGACCCACAAAAATGCCACGTGTCAGATCATTCCAAATATATATATATATATAAAATAATGTGGATGAATGATGTGGTAGTTAGCGAAATAAGGGAAGTGACGTAGAGTCAGAAAGCTATAATTTGATGTGGGTTTGTTTCACCATAAAAGGAAAAGGGCACAGCAGAGATTCAAACATCTAACATAGAAAACATTTCAACTCACGAATCAAATCACTCTTCAAACACCAAATCTTTCCTTCCATGAATAAATATAGAAGAAACACTTTTTTAGACTTCATAGCAAAATTTTCTAAATTATTATTTAATCAAAACATAAAATAAATCTTAATATTTTATATGTATGTACACTTATTTAATATAATAATAATAATTAAGACATAAAACAACTACTAATATTGATGTATTTACATTAATAAATTAAATAATAAGCAAAAGTGTTAGTCTCCACTGGTAAGAGCTTTAGCATGGGACTTAAAAGTTTTTGGATTTCACTCCTCATTGAAATTTAAATATTATATATATACGTGTTATTTAAAATCTAATCATAAATAAATCGGACGGTTGTTGATAAATGATCAGTTTTGACCAGAAAGGGCATACGCAGACCCAGAGAGGTGTGTTATTGTGCAGTAGCATAGCATTGCCCTTTTTTGGCTAAAGGAGCTGAGGACCTGCTACCATGTAGTACGTGCTTGAGCTATTTATTATCCAGTGTGTGACAGTCCAGGCACTTTCTTCCTCAAAACATATCCACTGTGGTCTTTATGTTCCTAAATTACACTTCTTCTCATCGTAACCCAAAAGCCATTTTCTCCATATTTTTGCTTTTCTTTTTTCTTCTTTTCTTTTACTAACTTTATTAATGCACTAAAATGTTAAAAAAAAAAATACAACGCTTAAATAAGTCTTACTTACTCCATTCACCAAATATATAAATAGACAAATTTTTCTATACAACTCAAATATATTTTATGCAACAATTGATATGTTTTTAAGAGTTTATTTGAATATGTGTACAAAAATATAAAAAAAATTCCCAGAAAGATTAATTTAGTTATACCATTTTTAAAATTAATGGTATAAAGATTAAGTAATCAATTTTTCTCAAGTGCTTTTAATATTAAAAATGATTTATGTAAAATAAATAAAATCTAAATATTATTATTTCAATTTGTATCAATAAAATTGTTTTATTTTATCTTTGGTTTAATGTCGTTGAAATTAATTTCAAGACTAAAAGGTTTTCACATGATTTTTTTTTATTATAGAGGGAGTAATCAAGCTCAAAAAAAAAAAACTAACCATAAATCATTTTACTCTACCAACACTTATTTTATAATGCCTTAACTAATGTACCACAGACTGAAAGGAACAGTCTATCACATAACAACTTTTAGGAAATTGCATAGTGTCGAAGGCGAGACAATCAGCTGCATTGTTACTCTCCTTATAAGCATGGTAAACCTTGATATTTCACTCCAACTTCAAAATTCATGGATAAGGTGAATAAGAGGAGCGCTGGAGTTACAAATAGAAACTTCTCCATGAATGTGTTGCACCAAATATAAACTATATCCACCTCGACCAATATCTCTGAGAACACCACCCAGGCCCCATTCTAATAATATATCATGATAAATACCAAATACTTTAACTATGGTGATAGAATATTGTCGAAGATTAATAATTGATCGAGTTTTGATTTTATTTACTACCATCCAATTAGTTGTCTTGTCTCACGCTAGGACGTGACACATAATATATTTGTGCAGCTTTTATTGCTAAAATAAATAATTCATATTTATTAAATGTCCATTTTTTATTGATGCCGATTAAATTATATATTTTATAAACCTTTATTTTTGTGATTGGGTCAAACCATATAATACAATTCTCTTAATTAGTAAAATCGCATATTTTATTTCAATAATCTCGATTAAGTGACTCTAAAAATCATAAGAATTCTCACTGTAGTTGGACCTTTTAATATAAACTTTACTTTTTCATTGTGAATCTTTGGGAGCAATGTGATTATTGATAAGTTTAGTGTTTTCATGTGCATATGTAATAAATTAAAGTATAATTTAGTATAATTATATTTACATTTAATATTATAATATATTGGTTATAAAGTTGGTAATCAAACTTATATATTTTTTGAACCACTCAGAGAAATGACTATCAATTTCAATGTTAATATAAGAATAAAATATGTCTTCATCTAATTCTCATATCCATTCAATGTAAATGCTTCAACATTAAATGAAGATAATTACAAAATTAAAATGACCAATGATAAATTTATAATATTTTAATTGAAGTTTATATTTACTTGAAATATGGAGTAACCCTGGTGAAATTTAATAAATGTAGGTGTGAGATACGGTATATTCTTTACGGTTAATTTTTTTAAAATTTTTTCCACATGATCAATCATGAGAAGTAAAAATCAAAATATCTATCAATAATTTATCAATAATTAGTAACATATTACTACTGGTATTGCTACTGGCGGGTAATTTCTATCCATAATTTGCATTTTTTGTAGTGTTTAACTAATTATATACTTTATAAATTCTATTGAAAAGTCAATATCATTATAAAAATTTAATAATTTATGCATCTTAATTACTAAAACTAGAATTGTATGATAAAATTATAAAAATATAATTTTTTTAATTAGCCTTATTTATTATTACTATTATTATAGAAAATGTTATATAAAAAACGGAAGAAAAGGAAGCCGACAAGGATAATCTAATAATAGGAAATTTGTCAGATAAATACTCTTTAATAAAATATTAATAAATTTTAAACCTTACTATTCTTAATTAGACCCTTTTAGATAAAAATATCCGTAAAAATTTAAAAGCCCGCATCATATTTTTAGAAGCAGTTTTTTTTCTCTCTTCCATTTTTGAATTTCATCTTCTCCTTCTAGAACTCTCTATCGTAGCAAGAAACTCTCGATCCACAGTACCTGTATCTTCGCCATTTCTTCGTTGTTTCTCTCCATTTTTATCGTTTTAAGGTTGAAGGCTATTTATTCACAGTAGCCTTCTCGATCTCAGTAGCTGCTATTTCTTTACTATTCCTTACTGCGATATAAAAGTATTTATACTGTTTCTTTCTCGATCTCTCTCTTCTAACTCGTTGTACTTATTTTAATTTTGAGAATGAAAATTTATTTGTGGAATATTTGGTGTTTGGTGAAATATTTGATTTTAATTGTTGATTTTCGCTTTACTGCTGTGGTGATATAAACAATTCAGATGGAAGAACAAACTGTGCATGATATGAGTTGATATGAGTTTGATATGAGTTTGTCTTGAGTTAGTATGTGTTGGTATGAGTTGATATGAGTTGGTATGAGTTGATATAAGTTTGAAGTTAGTCGGTATGAGTTTGCTAAGAGTTAGTATGGGTTTATATGAGTTGATAATAAGTTGGTATGAGATGGTATGAGTTGCTATCAGTTAGTATGAGTTGGTATGAGTCTAATATGAGTTTGTATTATTGATATGACTTTTGATATGAGTTGTTATGAGTTAGTTTAATTGGTATGAGTTTGATATGAGTTTGGTATGAGTTGGTATGAATTAGTAAGTGTTGATTTGAGTTAGAAATTAGCTGGTATGAGCTTGGTATGAGTTGAAATCATTTTGATATGGGTTATTATTAGCTGTTATGAGTTGGTATGAGTCTAATATGAGTTTGTATTATTGATATGAGTTTTGATATGAGTTGTTATGAGTTAGTTTAATTGGTATGAGTTTGATATGAGCTAGTTTAATTGGTATGAGTTTGATATGAGTTGATATGAGTTGGTATGAGTTGATATGAATTTGATATGAGTTGATATGAGTTTGTTTTGAGTTGTTATGAGTTGGTATGAGTTGTTATGAGTTGATATGAGTTTGATATGAGTTGGTATGAGTTTGTCTTAAGTTGATATGAGTTGTTATGAGTTGATATGAGTTGGTATGAGTTTGATATGAGCTAGTTTAATTGGTATGAGTTTAATATGAGTCAGTATGAGTTTGTCTTGAGTTGATATGAGTCGGTATGAGTTTGTCTTGAGTTGATATGAGTTGGTATGAGTTGATATGAGCTGGTATGAGTTTGTCTTGACTTGGTATGAATTTGATATAAGTTTGTATGAGTTTGATATGAGCTAGTTTAATTGATATGAGTGGTGAGTATGACGATTATACTAAATTCAGGTTATTTATTGTAAAATTTTATAAATGTATGCACATCTAATCACTTAAAATATCTCTACTTGCAGAAAAGAAGTTTCAATGACGGCCGAGGACATGATGCAGCTCAGTATGTCACTGGTTGAAGTGACGGAGACCACGTATGAGGAACATAAGAAGAAACATTTACATATACCAAACACCAAATACATTGGTGATGAGTGGACTCCTGAAGGAAGAGGACATCACAAAAAAGGAGCAAACGTCTGTAAGTCTTGTGCCAAAAGATGGCGGATGAAGTTACATATGCACCTATTCTGCCCTTGGATCCTTTCTCACCCTCATCTGCTAATCAGTATCGAGATTTTGATAACTAGTGGCATATGTATTTTGATAACTATAAGTAGTAAGCTGCACGTTAATTACAGATTTATACTTTCACATTAATGATATTTTGATATAAACAAACTATTCTTTCAAGCAAATAAAAACAATATTATTTTGATGTATAACAGTGATCCAAGAGTGGAATAACCTTTTTCGAAGGGCGAGACCTATGATTTCATAGTGCATTTCACGAATTATAAGGATTTTTTGTATTAATTACGAGTACCCCATGTTTGGCTATCTAACGATGTAAGATTTTTAATATAAATGCATCTTATTGGATATTACATTGCAAATCAGTGTATTATGAAATTTATATTAATGTGTCTTTGTGTTGATTGTAGAAAATTGATATCATATTATATTATGTGCGATAAAAATAGAAATGTAATGCAGACTTCTTTGACCAGAGAAAGATATGTGGTTCTTGCTATGTCCATCAAATTTTTATATCATGTCATGAAGATTTTAAAAAGAAAAACTAGATGACTCCCAGATATTTAACAGATTTTCTGGAGGGCAAACACTAGTATTGTAAACATGTCAAGGATGTTGACATCATTTATCTACCAGTCAAATCAATCCGGGCAACACAAATTTTTTATAGAAATAAATCTACCGAAGTGGTCAATAAAGATATATGATTCGTTGTATGCACACACCCGCATAAGTGATAGAACAAAATATGTTAAGCCAGTTGCGGAGATGTTGTCTCATGCTATGAATGATGTTAAAATTTTCAACCATAGGCACGAATTGGTTTATAAAAAGAGTACGAAGCTGACAATAAATTATGAGAAGGATGTTTGTCCGAGCCAAGAAGGGTAAGCTATGTTATCAATCATTGTGTAATGATAGTTATTTGTCTTTTACAGTTGCTAATGATAATACATTGTAACAGTGAAGATTGTGGAATATTTGTTGCCAAATTTATCGAATTTTTAATGACAGTCGGCCTCAACATATGGGATTGCAATAAAAAAAATGAAAATACTTAGATATAATACAGTAGTTTATTTATGGGTGCATGCTACAAACAAGAATAATAACGCTTATTATAGCGAATAACATTTTAATATTTTTATACATAATATTATGAATAACTTTATTCTCAATTATTTTGTTCGCAATAAGATATAAGCAATTATTAATTTATATGAGATTTTATTATTTGTGTTGGATGTAGGATGTTGATATGAGTTAATGCAGGTATCTATTAGATAAATTAGTTTGGCCTGAGTTGTGAAAGTTTATTTATCCAGGATGTTCAGAAGATTATTGACACAGGAAGCTCCAAACTCATACTAACTCATATAAATAAAAATATAGTCATACCAAACTCATACTAACACATGCCAATAATTTTATAGTCATACCAAACTCATACCAACTCATACCAATAAAAATACACTCATACTAAACTCATACTAACTCACATAAATAAATTTACACTTATACCAAACTCATACTAACTCATATCATTAATTTTATAGTCATACCAAACCCATACTGACTCATATCAATAAAAATACACTCATACCAAACTCATACTAACTCATACCAAATATTTTATACACATACCAAACTCATACTAACTCATAACAAACTCATACTAATAATTTTATAGTCATACCAAACTCATACTAACTCAAATCAAATATTTTATACTCATACCAAACTCATACTAACTCATACCAATAATTTTATAGTGATACCAAACTCATACTAACTCATACCAATAAAAATATACTCATATCAAACTCATACTAACTCATACCAAATATTTTATACTCATACCAAACTCATACTAACTCATAACAAACTCATACTAACTCATACCAATAATTTTATAGTCACACCAAACTCATACTAACTCATACCAATAATTTTACACTCATACCAAACTCATACTAACTCATACCAAATATTTTATACTCATACCAAACTCATATCAACTCATACCAAACTCATACTAACTCATACCAATAATTTTACACACATGCCAAACACATACCAACTCATACCAAACTCATACTAACTCATACCAAATATTTTATATTCATACCAAACTTATACTAACTCATACCAAATATTTTATATTCATACCAAACTCATACTAACTCATACCAATAAAAATACACTCATGTTAAACTCATACTAACTCATATCAATATTTTTACACTCATACCAAACTCATACTAACTTATACCAAACTCATACTAACTCATGCCAAATATTTCATACTCATACCAAACTCACACTAACTCATACAAAACTCACACTAACTCATACCAAATATTTTATACTCATACCAAACTCATACTAAATATTTTATACCCATACTAAACTCATATCAACTCATACTAACTCACATCAATAATTTTACACTCATACCAAATTCATACTAACTCATACTAATAATTTTACACTTATACTAAACTCATACTAACTCATAATAAATATTTTATACTCATACCAAACTCATACTAACTCATACCAATAAAAATATACTCATACCAAACTCATACTAACTCATACCAATAATTTTACACTCATACCAAACTCATACTAACTCATACAAAATATTTTATACTCATACCAAACTCATACTAACTTATACTCATACTAAACTAATACTAACTTATACCAAATATTTTATACTCATACCAAACTCATACTAACTCATACTAATAAAAATATACTCATACTAAACTCATACTAACTTATATCAATAATTTTGCACTCATACCAAAATAATACTAACTCATACCAAAAATTTTATACTCATACCAAACACAAACTAACTTATACCAATAATTTTATATCCATACTAAACTCATACTAACTTATACCAATAAAAATACACTCATACTAAGTCATACCAATAATTTTACACTCATATCAAACTCATACTAACTCATACCAAACATTTTATACTCATACCAAACTTATACTAACTCATATCAAACATTTTATACTCATACAAAACTCATACCAACTCATACCAAACTTATACTAACTCACATCAATAATTTTACACTCATACCAAACTCATACTAATCCATACCAACAATTTTTTACTCATACCAAACTCATACTAACTCATACCAAACATTTTATACTTATACCAAACTCATATCAATAAAAATACGCTCATACCAAACTCATACTAACTCATACCAATAATTTTACACTCATACCAAACTAATACTAACTCATACCAAACTCACACTAACTCATACCAAATATTTTATACTCATACCAAACTCATACTAATAAAAATACACTCATACCAAACTCATACTAACTTATACCAATAATTTTGCACCCATACCAAACTAATACTAACTCATACCAAACTCATACCAAATATTTTATACTCATACTAAACTCATACTAACTCATATCAATAATTTTATACCCATACCAAATTCTTACTAACTCATGCCAATAAATATATACTCATACTAAACTCATACTAACTCATACCAAACTAATAATAACTCAGTCAATAATTTTACACTCATACCAAGCTCATACTAACTCATACCAATAAAAATATACTCATATCAAACTCATACTAACTCATACCAAATATTTTATACTCATACCAATCATACTGTTATGTCCAAATTTATAGGCTCCTTCTTCAATACTAACAATCAATGGATACTTAAGTTTATCCTCCATTACAATGCCCATGAATATCCTAAGTGACCTATCATCTACTACATCATAAAGAGGATGTGGGTCATTACCAGTAACAAATTTGAATTCCATATTTGAGGTGCTGTCAATATGAAGCGTCTCTGATACTGAGTTCTTAAGTTTATTGAAGTCAGCCATTCTATTCAAGAAAACATATTCAGCACCAACGCCAACATATTTTCCAATGCTGACATCAAATGTTCTACCATAATATATGAGAATAATTATTTCGTCCATAAATTTGATTCATTCTCCAATACCTTTCATGCTATCCATCAATATCCTACAGTCAGAACCATCAATATTAAACTTATATCAACCACATATAATAAAAATATCAATAATTCTAACACATTTCAAACTCATATGTAACTAGTACCAACTCATTTCAATGACAACAACTAATATCACATGTATTTCAATTAAAATATTCTATACCAACCTCATACCATTTATACTAAGTCATAATATCACATGTATTTCAATTAAAATATTCTATACCAACCTCATACCATTTATACTAAGTCATAACAACTCATATCAAAATTTATACTAACCCAACTAACCAATATTTATACTCATACCAAACTTATATCAATAATAAAAACTCAAATTAACTCGTATCAACTCATACCAAAATCATACCAACTAATTATACACTCATACCAAAGTCATACTAACTCATATCATATTCATACAAACTCGTACCAAACTCATACCAATTATATTAACTCATATCAATAATATTTCAAACTTATAAGAGCAATACAAACTTATATCAAACTCAAATCAATAATAAAAACTCATATCAAACTCATACTAATTAAACTAACTCATAACAACTCATATCAAAACTTATATCAATGATACAAACTTATATCAAACTCATACCAACTCATAACAGCTAATAGTAACCCATATCAAACTGATTCCAACTCATACCAACTCATACAAAGCTCATATCAACTAATTTCTAACTCAAATCAACACTTACTAACTCATACCAACTCATACCAAACTCATACCAATTAAACTAACTC
Source organism: Garcia nutans (assembly GCA_947685225.1). Classification (NCBI taxonomy): domain Eukaryota; kingdom Viridiplantae; phylum Streptophyta; class Magnoliopsida; order Malpighiales; family Euphorbiaceae; genus Garcia; species Garcia nutans. The sequence continues at coordinate 19,536,041 of CANTUV010000018.1, read as the reverse complement.
ATAATCACTCATATCAATAATACAAACTCATATCAGACTTATACCAACTTATAACAGCTAATAGTAACCCATATCAAACTGATTCCAACTCATACTAACTCATACCAACTAATTTCTAACTCAAATCAACACTTACTAACTCATACCAACTCATACCAAATTCATATCAAACTCATACCAATTAAACTAACTCATAACAACTCATATCAATACTCATATCAATAATACAGACTCATATCAGACTCATACCAACTCATAACAGCTAATGGTAACCCATATCAAACTGATTCCAACTCATACCAACTCATATCAAGCTCATACCAACTAATTTCTAACTCAAATCAACACTTACTAACTTATACCAACTCATATCAAACTCATACTAATTAAACTAACTCATAACAACTCATATCAAAACTTATATCAATAATACAAACTCATATTACACTTATACCAACTCATACTAACTGATAGCAACTCATACCATCTTATACTAACTCATACCAACTTATTATCAACTCATATAAACTCATACCAACTAATTTCAAATTTATATCAAATCATACCAACTCAAGACAAACTCATACTAGCTCATATCAACTCATGCCAGCTCATACCAAATCATATCAACTCAAGACAAATTCCAACTCATATCAAACTCATATCAACTCATACCAATTAAACTATCTCATATCAAACTCATACCAACTCATATCAAACTCATACCAATTAAACTAACTCATAAGAACTCATATCAAAACTCATATTAATAATATAAACTCATATCATACTCATACCAACTTATATCAACTCATAATAATTCATACTAACTCATATCAACTCAAGACAAACTCATACCAACTCATATCAAACTCATATCAACTCATACCAACTCATAACAATTCATACCAACTCATATCAACTCAAGACAAACTCATACCAACTCATATCAAACTCATATCAACTCATGCCAACTCATAACAATTCATATCAACTCATATCAAACTCATATCAACTCATGCCAACTCATAACAATTCATACCAACTCATATCAACTCAAGACAAACTCATACCAACTCATATCAAACTCATACCAAACTCATATCAAACTCATACCAATTATACTAACTCATATAAATAATATTTCAAACTCGTAACAGTAATACAAACTCATATCAAACTCAAATCATTTATACCAACTCATAGCAAAATGATACCAACTTAAACTAACTCATAACAACTAATTTCAAGCTCATATCAACGCATACTAACACATATCAACCTCATACCAACTCATACCGAACTCAAATCAACCTCATACCAATTATACTAACTCATAACAACTATCAAAACTCATACTAACCCATACCAACTCATATCAATAATACAAACTCATACCAACTCATACTAACTCATATCAACTCATACCAACTAATTTCAAACTCATATCAACTCATACTAACCCATATCAAACTCATACCAACCCATACCAAACTCATTTTTACATCATACCAATTATGCTAAGTCTTAACAACTCATATCAAAACTCATACTAATACAAACCAACTAATATCAATAAAAATATACTCATTTCAATCTCATATCAATAACACTATCAATAACACTAACTCATATCACAATGTTATTGATAATACCGACTCTTTTTCAAACTCTTATAAAACTAGTATCAGCTCATATCTACTCATATCAATAATGCTAATTTATGTTAAACTCGTATCGATGAAAATATACTCATATTGTACTAAAAATATACTTATTTCAATTATACTAACATCAAACTGATACCAACTCATATCAAATTCATATCCTCACCAAAATAACTCATATATACAAATAACGAAAACATAGGAGGAATGAAGGTAGGATGAAGATAAAGATTTGTCATACCATCGTTTAAAATAATAAAAAAATTATTATATTACTGTTCAATTATAAGCCAACGTCTTTTTCGATACCCAACATCTGAATATTAGCTCGACATATTTTTTTTAAAGAAAAATAAGAACTAACTCGATTTATCTTTTTACTTAGGTGAGACAACACAAATAGGTCGCCAACAAATTGACTCGCGGAGAACAGAAAATATCGACACTGCGAAAGATAGAGATGAGCTCGACAAAGAGAAATAGAGAGAAGTGATCGAATAAGAAGAAGATAAAGAATAGATTAAAAAACAAAAGAGAAAGAAAGAAACATGGCTGGCGGGGAGAAAGAGAGAGCCCAGAAGAAAGAAAATATTATTTTCGCATTTTCTTTTTTTAAGAGATTGAGAGAAATATTTTTATCAAATAAAGTCTAGTTAAGATTACTAAGATCTATAATTTATTAATATAAATAATATCCTTTTTCTTAACCCATCTTTCACACTCAAAACATACCCTTCTCTTCTTATATGCAAAAAGCTCTTGGCCCTAAAGACTGAAAGCACCAACTTTCTTTTCTTGTTAACCACCCTATCCACACTCTCTGTACGGATCTTCCCCTCCTTTTAAAGCTTAAATTTTCTGTTCTATTTTTCTCTTTCTTTTTCACTTTTTTACTTGTTTAATCAATTGCATTGCATTGCATGGGTACTTAATTATTAATTAATTTTACTTTTTTTAAAAAATTAATTTAATAAAATAGATTTTTTAACAGATAATAAAAAAGATGTTTAAATAAATGGTAATTAAAAAGTTACTGCTGCACAGTGGACTTGCTGCATACATGTCTAAGCATTAAGAGGTAATGCATGTTGTAAGCATGGCAGCAAACCATGTGCCTGTCACTTGCTACTTCCTACATTAACTATCCATTAAAAAAATATTATAATTATATATAACCTGAAAATGCAAAATATATAATTTATAATTAATAAACTATATAGAAGTTAAAAAGCTTGCGTGTGAATCCAGTTCTCCATGCATAACATTACAAGTTGTTGGAAATAGCAATTTGAGAATTTATCATTTAGCCATTTTCAATTTTTTTATATATAATTAATATATAGGTTAAAATTTACCTTAAAATGGGTTTTAATTATTAAATTATTTACCGGCCATAGTGTTCTTCGCGATAGCTAAAATAATGAAATATATATACATATGAGTATATATTAATTCAATTTTAGAATTTAATTTTATAACAATATTAACATAGTTAAATTAAAATTTACTGTATATAAATAAACTTTAAATTTTATTGATATCAAATTATAGGTAAATTATAGTATAGATTTTTTTAAAAAAACTTTGAGGGTATTCATAACCTAGCTATACCCCCAACGAAACATGTTAATTTCATTTTTTTGGGGGTGGGTATTCGTAATTATTCTTATTAATCATTTTATTAATTTTTATTAATTTAATTTAATAACTAAATTTTTTAATAATTATTAATTTAAATTTATTCCTTTTATAACTTTTAAAAAGTATTTTCTAAATAAAATTAACATTAAAAATAAAATATTTGTATGATTTAAAAATATAATATTTTATCCTTTGTATAAAATAACGTTTTCTAATTTGAGAATTTAGAATATAATTTATAAAAGGAAAACAGAAAAGAAAAATAAAAGAAATAGAAGCAATAACAATAAAAAATAAAATAACTAAAAATAATAGATATTTTTTTAGTTATTGGAAATATATCTCATCCAACTAGGTACAAATATATATATATATATATATATATATATATATATATTTATCTCATCCAACTAGGTACCAAGGGATCTTTTTCTAGAGATTTTGTTCCTAGGGGAAAGTTAAAAAAAATTCCTAATTACTATTTCAAGATTTTAGTTCTAGAGAAATAGCTAATATAAGAATTTATTATAATTTAGAATATATATATATATATATCTATATTAATAATATTCATCTAGAATTATTCCAAGAAAACAAAATAAAAAAGGAAATATTATTTTTTATAGCCTTTTAATTTATTTCATATCAAAGCAAAAGAGACCGTCCAAATCCAAATAAAACCATATGTAGGCTATTAATTATTATTTAGTAGAATCAAAGGCCAAGGCAGCAATATTCATCCGGAATATGTTTATCTCCCCATTCCAAAAATTGTTCGACCTCATCTCCTCCTCCTCCTCCTTATCATAGAATATATATATATATACACACACACTAAAATTACTCATCAAATTAAAATAATATAAAACACAAATAATATAATAAAACTAGAGGTCAAAGGACAATGGGGGTGACTAATAATTGATAAAAATTAATTTAAAATTGTTTTAGTTCAAAAAATAAATAGTTTGATTTAATTAAAAAAAATTGGTATAAGTAAATAAATAAAAAAAAGAAACTCAAATGTGTCAATAAGTTATATATTTGTATTTTTTTCATTCAACCAAATTAAATTTAAATTTTAAATATAATAATGTAAGTAATTGGTTAATATTAGATTTTTAATTAAAATAAAATAATGTAATTGCTTCAATGGAAATATAGATTTAGATCTTTATTAATTTGAGTATTTAAGTTTATATATATTTTAATTTTATAAATGTATTTAATCAATAAAAATAATTAGGCAATTTTAGAGAGAAGTACCTAAAGAGCGCATTAACGTCGCGTCTAATAGGGTGGCCAAAAAAACCGAGAAAATCGAACCGACCGAGAAATCGACCGAAAACCGACCGAAAAATTGGTTAATCGAATGGTCGGTTCAGTTTTTGGTTCTAAATTACATCAAACCGAAAATATTCGGTCGGTCAGCGGTTTCAGTGCTCAGAAAACCGAACCGACCGAAAATCGACCGAATTTTTTTTGTTTGATGTAAAATCGCTGGTTTATAATGAAACCGACCAATTTTTTTTTGTTTAAACCAATTTTTTTGGTCTAAATCGAAACAAACCGAATTTTTTTGGTCTAAATCAATTTTTTCGGTCTGAACCGAAACCGACCGAAAATTTTCGGTTTGATTTTTTTTATTAATCGACTGGTCGGTTCAATTTCAGTTACTAATATTTTTGGTCAGTTTTTATTTAATTTTTGCAAATCGATTCGGTTCAATGAACCGAATCGAAAATGGCCCCCTAGCGTCTAATGGCCTGTGATCGCCACTTTCATTTGCTCTTTTTTCATTTACTATTTTCTATTTCTTTTTTTAATTAAACCAAATAAAAATAAAATAAATAAAAAATGAAGTAGAACCGACAACAAGGACTGGGACAGCCGTCTATTAACCAACAACTCCCTTCTGACAAAGCCTGCATTTTTTTGTCTCCCCCTTCTTTTCTTTCTTCTTTATTTTTTATTTTTTAAATACTATATTCGGATTCAATTAATTTTTAATTTTAAAATTAATCAAGATAAGCAGAATGAATTTTTGTTTTTCAATCTAAAATTTTGTGATAACCGTAAACTATATATTAAGTTTGATAATTTACCTAATTGTTTGTTGACAGGGCAGTGAAGAGGTCAAATTGTTTCTATAGACATGGTCATCATGTGAAGTGCAACACATCAAACAATCCATACGTGGTAGTATTTGCATGTATTCAAATTATCCTAAGCCAAAAATACCAAACTTCCACAAGCTTTCATGGCTCTCAGTTGTTGCTGCAGTTATGTCTTTTGCCTATTCTTCCATAGGCCTTCATTGGACTTTCCAAAATAAGAATAAAAATGCATACAAATTTTCAAAATAACACAGAAAATAAAATCTTATCATTTTTTATTTTTTTTGGAATTACTAATTTAATTTTGATTAAATTTTAAAAAAAAATTTTAATACTATATATAAACATTGACAAATGATATCATTTTATTCTCAAAAAATAATAAAATGAAAAGCTAAGCATTATTAGATAAAAAAAATTGTATATGAAAATAACCGAACTTAAACGTTAAAATTATTATTTTTAATTAAATACGATGTTAAATATATATATATATATATATAATTTATTTTGCCTGTATTTTTTTTTGGTGAAACTTGAATCAGGAAAGTGTTTCTGGCATTGCAAGGTGACATGTATCATAAAGCTTAAAAAAGGCTTTGGGTCGCTGACCACTCTATAAAATATCTTTCTTTATCGCATGCGTTGAGTCGCTGCCGACTGCATGACAGACCAAAATATTTTTTGACCAAACTACCCTTCAATAGTTTTTTCATATACTATGTAACATAATAAAAAAACATATTAAAAAAAAACAAAAATAACGATACCATTCCACCTCATTATAATTCGCTCCTCTTCTTCAATTCTACAAATAGCAAACAATTCTTGCATATCCTTTCACACCATAGCTTTAACTTACTGAAATATTACACACCAAAACAAAGTTAACTTTGATATTCTCGTTCGATATTGGAGAGAATTACAATAATGTATCAAACAGAGTCATCGTCGTGCTGGGGATCTTGCATGCCACCACCAAGAAACCTTAGTGGTGATCCATTGCAACGAATAGAGAGGTTGGCTTCAGAGAATGCGGTGGTGATATTTAGCATAAGCACATGCTGCATGTGCCATGCTATTAAGAGGTTGTTTTGTGAGATGGGAGTCAACCCAACAGTGCATGAACTCGATGAAGACCCCATAGGAAAAGGGATGGAGAAAGCTCTTATGAGACTTGTTGGAAGTTCGTCTGCTGTTCCAGTTGTTTTCATTGGTGGTAAACTTGTTGGTACTATGGATAGAGTTATGGCTTCTCATATTAATGGTACTCTTGTTCCTCTTCTTAAACAAGCTGGTGCTCTCTGGCTCTAGCTAATATTACCCACTTTTACTAATATGATTTGCTATTATTAGTATTATTTTAAAGGAAAAACAGCAAAAATTAAGAAAATGACTTAAATTTTATATAGTAGAAAAGAAAGCAGAGGAAGAGGAGGAGTTGTGTTTATGATCATTCTCCTCCATATATTATCTTGGATTACTCTATATATTGACTTGTGTGTTAGTTTTTCTTCTTCTTCCTCTTGTTTTTTCCTTTTTTTGGGTCTCTTTTTTTCTATTTTGTCGACCTACTTTTCTGTGGGTTTACTTTTGTTGCAACTGATATGAGTTCTCAGAGAGAAATGTAATTGCTCCCTCCTCTGTATAGAAAGAAAAACAAAAAAATCTATATAATTTATCATTACTTATTATTATTATTCATTTGACTCAGACTGAGAGATGAAGTTAAGACATTTTTATATATCTTATAACAAGGATTCTTGTAAACAAAGCCTCTATTTTTCATTCTCTTTTCATTATGACAGTTATTATTTAAGAAAAAAAGGGACGTTAAATCACGGCATGTTCCTTTTAATTTTCTGTTTAATGCTTTTGGGAATTGGAAGATACTACCTTTGACTTCACTTGAGTGCTGATGTTTTAATTCAAAAAACAGTTATTAACTCATAACAGCTATAAAAAGGGTTTAAAAAAAATAAACAAATAAATAAAGTAAAACTAAATTCCGGATTTTCGCCGGGAAGTTCTCCGGTGGAAATGCAACAAACGAGTCTCTCTCTCAAGTTTGAGCCGGGCCGTACCTGTTACTAGTTACTAAGCTTAGTTCATAGAATAGGTACGTAGGTATGCAGGTAGGGTTCCATGGTTGTCCTAGATTAGCAGGTAGATTGGAGGGGACGGGTGATTTAACTTGACTTGACCTGAAAGAGCCTTTTCCATGCAGGGCCTGTGGGTGTCGGAGGCCAAAAGTGTGAAAAAATGAAGCCTTTTTATCTAAATTTACAGATTTTCACTAAGACATGTTTCCTCCGTACAACATTACCATAATCATCTGTCCTCCTTTACTGTTTGCCTCTCATGCTCACTTTGCATTTCTATTATTATTATTGTTGTTGTTGTCGTTGTTGTTGTTATTGTTATTCTTACTCAATCAGAAATTTACTGATGGATTTTGGATATATCTTTTCTTTATATTTATCTTATATTTTTTATAATTTTTTTATTTCTTTCTGATTATGTGTATATTATTTCATATATTTAAAATTTTATATTTTTAATAAAAATAATTAATCTTTTTAAATTTTTATGGACTAAAAATATATCTAATACAATCAAATGAAAAAAATACTATTATTATAGAATAATAATCATTTTTTTTAACTACATATTTCTTTATCTCTATCTTTTAACGATCAAAATATAAAACTAATTTTATTTAAGATATAAATTTCAAGTTAATACTCTTTATTTTTTTAAAAAAAATATTTAGTAAAATTTAAATTTTCGTTCACATTCATTTACTCAACTATAATCAATCAACTGAGATATTCACCTTAGGTTAACAAATAATATTTTTTAAGACTTAATTAATTAGTATTGATGCAGAGGGATTGTTAAAAAGATAATCTCAGCAAAACAAATGGAATTTGAGTTATAATTAAAGTTAAAATTTTAAGACAAATTTTTTTTTTGAGAAAAAAAATTATAATTTAAATGTTAAATTTTGTGCATAATAAAATTAATTTTCTATTAGTAAACTCAAACAGGGTGCGATTCCACAATTGATTTCTTTAAACTACCATCTGAATAATTTGCCTTGGAGCATAAACGCACGAGATGTATGGTAGATTTTTATTGGGTCCAAATGCGTTCTTTTCCACGTCACTTTTGGTCGGACCAAAAAAATTTTCGTACATCTTCACCACGTCATCTCGAGCCCTTGAATGGATAAACCCTCATTTTAAAAATAAAGAAAATTATACAATATACAAAATTTTTTAAAAAATTATTTTACAATTAAAATTTTCTAATATTATTTTCCCAAATAATATATGTATAAAATTTGAAATTTCTGAAAAATGAGTTTGGTATAAAAATAATTTAAAAATAAAATATTTTTAAAAATAAAATAATTTTAAAAATATTTATTTTTAATTTGTAAAAATTAATATATAAAAAATATATATTTAATATATCATAAATGTAAACAAAGTAAGTGGTGAAATGACGCGATTACGAAAGAGAGGGTAAACTTTTTACCTCTCGTCATTGTCTATGATGACTCTGTCTCTATTGTTGTCGTCGTCGGTTAGTCTTTCAGCAGTCCGCCGTTCAGCCCTTCTCATTCCCTCTCTCTCACTCTCTCTCTTCTTTCTCTTTTATTCAACCTCACGCCCCCCCTCTCCGTCACTGCAACTCGAGTCAAGGAAACTCGTTTTCGCTGGCTGTTATCGGCAGTCAGAATTACCCTCTTGTATATGCTTCTGGCCCAGTTAGGCACGACTCCTAGGTTCATCCTAGAATAAAGTATATTTATGTTAATTTTTTTAAAAAAAGCAATATTGAAGTATAAAAATATAAGAATTAAAAAAAATAAAAAGTGACTTGACATGTATTTTTTTAAAAAATATATTCGATACAAATTTTAAGGAAAATATAAAAAAATAAAAAATATAAACATTGGCCTAATACTCATTATAAATTAAAATTTAATTCAAAATCAAGAGTTTTAATTTTTTTTTTAATGACCGGCAACGATTGTTCAGTGGGACCATCACTCCTTCAGGCCCAGTTTGATTTATCAAGCAGTCTAAATCTGAAAAATTAGCCCAACAATCTATAAGTCAGAATCTCCACTTCATTTCGGACATTACAAAAATGGCTCATCGCAGGGTACCACATTACGTTGTAAAGCTTTGTGATGTGTTGTTACAACTCCACAAATTGAATTAGAGATCTTGCTGTTGCACATTATGTGTCTTATCATTCCTTCTAATACGTGGTGGATGGAGTTTTAAATTTTTAATTTGGATTAGTTAAAGACTTTTTTGTGAATTTGTATTAACACCATGAAACCTTGGAAACCACTTTCCCAACAGGCATCAGCAATCAAAATTTGCAGATGTATTAAAAGGAGGCTTAATTGAGCATCAAAACTACCCACCAACCAAACTATTTAGTTATCCACCGAGCTCCTTCGCCGCCGGTCCGGGCAAGCTGGCCGTCTATCCTAAGCCACCCCATAGAGTATTTCGATTTCCAATTTGGAGGATGTGGAATCAAATGATATAGGAAAAGATCTTAGTTCATTATTTAAAAATATGGTTTTTTAAAATTTTTTAAAAATATTAAGTGGGTTTCACAAATTTACAGTGTTAAAGCAACCTTTCGAATCAATTAATCCAAATTAGAAAGTTAAACTTCTTATTAAGCTAAAATTTAATTCATATCATATATCACAGAGAAAATTATATTATTATTATATATCATTTTTTTAATTTTTTAATATAAATATGGAGGAGAGAGGAAGTGATTCTGGTCTATGGTAAAGAAAAAATATATATTTATTATTAGATTATATTTGGGTGTATTGAAAAATAGTTATTAAAAAATAAAAAATGAATATTTTTAAAAATAATTTTATTTTTTAGATTTTGTTAAAGAAATTCCTACTTTAAATGATTTTTGGACGTTTTGAATGATTTTTGGACGGCTCAAGTGATAGGCATAGGCCCACTGCAAAAAGAAATCTCCTTGCATATATCAATGGTAACATAAACAGAAGTTTTTATGTTACCATCAATAATAAACATACATGATCGCCTTATTATCATAACATAAATTATTAAAATCAGAGTAAAGTGTATAATTTTTTAATTAATAAAATTATTTTGTATTTACCACTTAACATACTAAAATTACCTTATATGTTTTTAAAATCTCATTATTATTAATAATTGGATTATTTCCTTTTCAATAAATTACTACATATACATATTTTTTAAAATTAGAGAAATTAAAGAGCAAAAAAATCAATATCAAAATAAAATATAAGAAAATTATAATCTTATAATTTTTAAGAATAAATTATTAAAATTCAAAAAATAAAAATAAGTTGTAAGAGTAAAATTTGAATACTGTTTTTAGTGTTTATTATAGTTATATGCTGAAAAAAAATTACGTATTTATTTTATTTTCCCACATTTAGTTATAACACATAATGTTCAATAATTATAAAATAAATATTAATTTCAATTTTCATTTATATAAATAATAATTGAAAGTTTATTTTAATATATTATTTTTTAATTTTTAACCTGAATTTTAAATTTTATTCTTATTAAAAAATTTTCCGTGCAACGATAATCTCATGGAATAAATTCTGGTTCCATTATTATTAACGGTAAACAAAACAGTTACTAAATCCTAATTCCAGAAACAAGATAAATATGAAGGTATGCCTTTACTTTTTTTTTTGTCACATTAAACATGAGCGTTGAATGTTATCTCAAAAAAAAAAAAAAAAAAAGAGCAGCGCTGAATGTGTAACTTAAAGGTGCAGTTGATGATGAAAATACCATTAAAAGTCATTAGATTCTACGAAGATATTATAGTTAAAAAAGATGTTTGCATCTTTGCAGTGAGTGTCGGAGCCCGCTGCTTCGGGAGAGGGGGCTGAAGAGGAGAAGGGGGCTGAGGGGCTGAGCCTCCACCTTCGTTACTCCGGCCGGTAGAAAAACCTCTTTTAAAATACACATTCGGAAACCGGCAGGGGATCATCAGTCCCCACCCGATTCCACGTGTCTCTGCCCCTGCATCTTTGCCATTATTTTTCCAAAGGAATGTGCTATTTTATCTATTAGAATGTCAACTTTTTTTTTTAGTATTAAAAGTTAATTTACTAAATTCCCGAAATTTAACAAAAAAAAAAAAGTGAAATTACCACTAAAATTTTTTTATTTAATTTTGTGACAAGCATTCCTTATCATGCGTTTTATTGTAATGATAAACTAAAATTACTTAGAAAATGAACACTTTAGATGGTGTATGGTGTAACTTATAACTAATTATACTAGCTTATAAGTTATAAATTTAAATTGATATATTTATTTAGAAAATTTTAAAAACTTATAAGTTAGACTTATAAGATAAAAAAATTTATTTGAAAAAGATCAACTTATATTTTTAATGTTTATAAGTACTTTGCTCATAAATTAGCATGATAAAAAAAAATTTACGTGCTTATTTATTTTTAATTATTTTAGTATAATTTTATATGGCTTTATATTTTTTTAGTTATTTTTAATAATAAATATGTTTATAAATTATTTTTTACTAAATATATAAGCTACTTATAATAAAAATAAAAATACAATTTCTATTATTTTTTATAATTTTTTTTTATTTTTATAAGGGATATTTTAATTATTTTATAATAAACTAATAATAAATTCATAGTAAATTATATAAATTTATAAATTCATAATAAACACATAATAAACTATATAAATAAAGTATTTTTATAAAAAAAATTATAAATTTTTATAAATTTAAATCTATTTTTAAAAATATGATCAATTTAATTTAATTTTTTTATTTTTATGAAGACGCGTAAAATAAATGCTCTGAGATAAGAGAAAAGTGGCCAACTAAACTAAACAGCGTATCTGACGTAAATTTCTCCTTTTATAAGGCTACATCAGGCGTGCATAAGCCGAAGCCTAAAACTATGGCCTTCTAAGCCCATAATAATAATGTTATTATGATCCATTAACAAAATCACTGGCCCAACCCAACAAATACCAAATCATTTTTCCCAAGAAAACACCACCGCGCACAGTGCAATTCGCGTGAGAATTACTAAGCGCCACTTGCTACGCAAACAATAATAATAGCGTTATGATTTTATGTCACGCTCACCATGTATCGCGTTTGTTCAATTCAATTTCTCAAACACTCATTTATTTATTTTTTAAATCTCTTTGGTCAGTGTGAAAGACTGAATAAAAAGAAACGCACAAGTCCAAAACCCCCCAACTACTCTCCTGTTTACCAACCTACAATACTTACTGAGAATCAACAAATAAAACGTAGCCACGTATACTCTGGATTAGAAAGTGGAATCTAATTGGTCAATTTGATGGTACACAAAATGTAAACTGTATCAGAATAACAGAACTCTAAACTCACAAAAATACAAATTTCTACTGTAACTATATTATCGTCGTAGATTACTCTTTTGAAAAAAAAAAGAAAAATAAAAAAGAAAAAACTCTCTTTCTCTCTCAAAAGAAAAGAGTTGCAATATAATTGAAAAAAGCAAAGAGAAATGGGCCAATCGAGATCGGGTCTGGTCTTAGGGTTTGTTTCTCTCTGATTTTTTTATCTTATTATTATTATTATTATTATTATTATTATTATTATTATTATTATTTTTGCTCTGTTTGTGGCTCTCATAAACCCTAAGGTAATTGTTGTTTTTGTCCAATTTCAATAATATTGCTGATTTTATTCTGTTTGTTTTTGTTTTTAAAAAGAAATGAAAATTGATCAGTGAATTGTTTTTCTGTGTAGGGAGTGCAGAGACTGTAAAGAAATTGTTATTATTATTGTTGTTGTTGTGGGTGGTTAGATTCTGAAGAGGTTGGTTGAGGATTTAGTTTTGGAAGTGGTGAAGATTACAAAGCTGAAATGCCTGACGAGGACCTCGTAGAGCTGAAGTTCAGATTATATGATGGATCAGATATTGGTCCCTTTAGGTATTCGCCAGCTTCCACTGTCGCTATGCTCAAGGAAAGAATCGTCACTGAGTGGCCTAAAGGTTAGGACTTTTTACTCTTTGTTTAAGTTACTTACCAGGAACTGTAACAATTTCTTTTTATACATTTTTTTTTACTTCCTTATTCTGCTTTCGATTCTGCGCGCATTTTCTCCTAAGAGTAGATATTCATATGTTTTGCATTTGAATTGACTGGAGAGATGCTTTTTATTTGAGTTACTATTTGGTTACATAAAGCAGACATAGGTAATTCAGATGATTTCGAATTAGGCTCTCTATTAGTTGTTTTTCTATCTCCTTTTTTAATTATATTCCGGACATGGATGATAGTGGTCAAATGCATAAACAATGATTGATGAAGCTTTGATCATTATGGCTATTCAAGATTTTCGAGTGCTCTGTGTATTACTGCCCCTTAGCTGTTTGAGTTGAATCATTTATCCTTTAGCTGTTTGAGTTGAATGATTTATCTGGTGGAGGTGCTAGACTAGTTCCACCTTGGCATGTATACTAGAATTTGAAATAATCATTTATCCCTTACCTTGTGGTTGGATGTGACAGTTAAGTTCTTAAGTGGGTACAACTTTGTCAGGCCTCAGTAAAATTGTTATAGATATGGTGTCTATCCTAAATATGCTTGCACCAACAGTTTGAATGATGATAATTCAGGCATGCATGGACGGAAATTTTCTTTTCTGCAAGTGATATTTTAAGACCAGCTTTACCATTCATCTTGTTTAATAACATGCTTTCATCTTTTCGATGCCATTGTCAACTTTTTAGTATAACAATTTCATGCATCATGTTTTTGTTGAAACTGTCTAACAAATCAAGCTGTTGGGACTTTTTACCTTTCTCTCAAAGTTTGCAGTGGTAATGGCCCCTGCATTCTCCTATATGATTCCCTCATCCCCTTTGTCTCATCGTTTAATTAATTCTATAGACCATATGTTTATTTCGCTTCTTTTTGGAGAAGATTAGTTTGTTATTTACTTTTAGTTTTAGAGGCCCAAAGGATTCATGTGCAGGGATAAAAATTTCTTGATTTTTCCTTTTTTTTTTCATTAAAAGTTTCATTTTTCCTAAAATCCTAACATTTTGTGAGAAAAATAAAATATTAAGTAATAATGTTTTGTTTGCTCATTAGATCTAGATAAAAACTGTGTTAATGTTTGGGCCAAATTTGGCGCTGGCCATAAATCAGGTTCTGATTTGACTTTTATCCCCTTCCAAAACTATGATGTCATTGTTTGTCAGCTGCTTTCTAGGCAAAATAGCATAAACTTTTTTCTCTTGATTTTGTGTAATGTGTGTGTGAGTGTGTTTGCTTTTTTTTTTTTTCCTCTAGACACGTTAATATACTACTAAAACTAAGTAGTAATATCTTTTTGGATCTGTAAGTGGATGGATATTGGATATCCACCATCTACATGGCAAGCATATAAATGTACTAAAGTTTTATTTACTTTTGGACATATTTTCTCTTTCTATTTTACCGTTTCATGTCATTGTTAGGAGTTTTGTGTGTTCTCAATATTTTCTTTTCTTCTTCTTGATCTCATAGCTAAGGGACAATTTCCAGATAGAGATTGTTGCCTTAGTTTGCCGCATAAAGATATGTAGTTAATGCATATGGAATAAGAACAAGACAATTATTAATTTTACCATCTTTGGATTCCTTCAATAATAATTTTGTTTAGCAAACTCTTTTCTTTTAAAGATAGAGTGTTCTCATTATTTGAAATGTGCTAGTCTGGATCATCATCGATATAATATGAGAATGTGCAAGAAGTTTTCCATATCCTCGTTTTGAATGTACCTTTTTTTCCTGGTTATGGCTTCCCACTTGAATTTAAATAAATGTTCAAAGTCAAAGCTTGATTCTGAAGCTCATTCATCTGATATTAACTTCCTGATCCTCCATATCTTTGTTTTGAATGTACTTTTTTTTTTCCTGGTTATGTCTTCCCGTTTGAATTTAAATAAATGTTCAAAGCCAAAGCTTAATTCTGAAGCTCATTCATCCAATATTAACTTCCTGATCCTCCAATCTTGTGTTTGTCTAATCAATTCTGGCATAAACAAGCTTTGTTTCAGTAAGTCATTATGAACCATTCAAACTATGATTCATTCTCTGTGCTTTTGTATGTGAAAAGATTTTGCAAATAATTTTTATAAAAAAGAATTTCCTCTAAAAATAATGGTTTCAGCCATAATCATGTGTTGAAGTGGAAGTGGGCTTTCAATTTCTTGCTGAGACTATGGTTATTTGTTGCAAGCCTTGCATTAAGAAAGCTTAGGCCACATCAACATTGGTTCCCTATAATTATGTGGTTTTTGTTGTGAGCTCCTCTTTGTTCAATTTCTTTTTCGCATTCTTTTTGGGCGGGTTGGGTTTGGGGGGGTGGGTGGGGGAGGGAGGGGATTGGAAAGGGGGTTTAGTTTTGCACGTTTCATTATTCTACTACCTTGTTCTATATTTGACTTTTGGCCACAACCTCAGGATCTGTTACATGTCCTGGTTGCATAGAGTTTGACTTTTGGCCATAGCTAAATGTCTATAGATCCAATTAATTGCACAAGATGCATTTTTCTTGTTCTTAGTATGTGTTTCCTTTGTTTGATCATGTTTGAGTTTTTTGAAGTGATCAGATTGAATGTCGGTCTTCATGACTACAAGCACCAACTGCTCTTATTATTATTTTTATTTATTTCCATGCCTCAATCTTCATACTGTTTTTTGGGGAAAGCAAATTCAATAGTGAATGCCAGAGGACCTATTTTGTGCTGTTAACATTTCTACTCTTTTCACAACTCAGTTTGTCTTTTAGCGTTGTGCTAATGGTATGCATGTGTCAAGGGGATTGGAGGAAAGGGAAGGGAAGATTGAGGGGCAAATTGATAACTTTGTTTGGGCAATTTTCTTCTTTAGGAGGGTCATGTTGTCGTAACCCCTTCAATGCCTAGAAAAATGCTTACCCAGTAATTTTGTAATTGTCTTCTTATTTTTAACTTTAACATCCTCTTTGTAGTCGGCTCAGGCACCTGCATGGCTCGACCTACTAAAATGCCATACTTGGTAGGCCATTTTATCCTGGGCTTGACATGATCCGGCTAGATTGAGCCTGTCTCCAAAATGGGAAGGCTTGTGATTTCTATTTGTTCAGCGCCTAGCCACCTTATTAATAGAAGGAACAGAAGAGTTGTTAAATATTCTTGTTCATGAGACACGGGCTAGGCTTGATTCAGCCAGGCCCAAGTCAGGACAGAATATTTGAACCTCAACAAGGCATAGCCTGCCACGTGAATAAGCATATTTAAAGACTCTTCTGTTCCTTTCCATTGAAACTCCCACTAGCTTCCCCTACAGATTGTGAAATGCAGTAAGTGTGCTTTGGCTGAATGCCAATGGACTCAGGAAACCGGAATTCTGTACCTGCTTGTTACTGATGGAAGTTGATGTAGACTTTTGATTTTGCTAGTAGTTGTTAATAAGCATATTTAAAGATTAAACTGGTAATTGTAATGCTTGTTTTTCTCTTCGTTTATTTTTGTTTTGGGGCTGGGCTGCTCTGGAACTAGACATCCCTCAAGTTATAATACTGCTACTTTTTCTTTCCATTGCATGATATGATATTCATCAATAACATACACGCACACACAAAAACAAAATAAAAAGAACAAGGGAAGGGGAATTATTTTTTTTTTACGTTTTTAGGACATTGTTTGGTTTCATTGCACATGCTCATTTTTTGTATTTCTTTTATTGGCTTTTACATACTTGTGCTTATGAGATGATGACACTTATAGTCGCTTTTAATTCTTAGTTTTGGGGGGAAAAAACACTAAGCTTTCTGATTTGCTATAGATAAGAAAATTGCACCCAAGGCAGCAAATGATATCAAACTGATAAATGCTGGAAAAATTTTGGAAAACAACAAGACAGTTGGCCAATGTAGGGTTCCTTTTGGGGAGCTTCCAAAAGGGATTATTACCATGCATGTCGTTGTGCAGCCATCTTTAGCAAAAGCAAAAACAGGTAATTTTAACTTGATCAGATGAAAACCTCCAAATATCTGATATGTGATGAGATAGATTTGCTTTCTTTTGAACTGAGAAAAATACTTGTTGAGATTTGCTTTCTTATTAACAGAGAAAAGGGTGGATGAAGCCCCAAGGAAAAATTTCTGTTCATGTTCTATATTGTAATAGAAGAGGGCATTCATTGGGGTTTAAGCTTGTGAGGTGTCCTTGAAGCTGGTAGGATGTCATGGCCATGGAAACTGGTTGCTGGAAAGATAATAATTTGTAAAATCGTGCCATCCCTCAGTGCCTCATCTTTGTTTTGAGGGCATTCTCCCGTGTAACAGTATGCTGGTGGTGATGTATTTGCTTTCTATATAAAAATGCGTGTTTCTGTATTTCTATAGGTGCAAGTCTTGTTCTTATGATTTATTTTTATACAGGACTTTGGGTTTAACACTTGTCATTAGTGGAATATGTTATGTCTGCCACGTCTTTATTACTTGCATAAAAATAGTTCTTTGAACCTATTTTCTCGGTTCCCGGAAGTGTAATGGTTCATCCGAAAGTATAATGTTCTTATTGACCTTTTTGATATTATTTTCTTTTTGGGAATTTTTTGCAACGAAACGAAGGGAATTACCGGAGAAATTAAACACGATCCTTTCCTTTGAATTAGGAGATTGGCATTTGGTCATCGTGCAGCCTTTCAAATTACCATTTTTCATGCTAACGTTAAATGTACCAAAATTATTACCTTTCTTTGATCATGCTATAGTTACTCATCTAATCAAATATAGTTCATAGCAATGTTCACAGAGTATGTGAGCATTACCAAATTGGTCGCATGAGTCTTTCTTCTTCCTTCCTTTTTATTTTTTTGTTTTTCACCGGCAAGTGTGCTATTATTACATATTACATCAAAACAATATTTATTATATAGTCTAAAGATACAATGGAATTGCATCCAACAATTAGTATGTGTGCAAGAGAGAATTTTCATTAAAATAAATATATAAATTTTTTATTAAAATAAATATATATAAACTTATCATTTATAATATATAATGCTTGAATAAATATATTATAAATTATATTATAGTTATTTCATTAAATTACTATAATATTTAAATTTTAAATAAATATATAAAAATAATATAATTTGTATATTATTTTTTTTATTATAACTTAAAATAATTTATAACATAAATAATTAAAATAATTTCATGATCATTATAATATTATATTATAAAATTATATATAATTTATAATATAAATAAATTAAAATTTTAATTTTATCCACGCTAATTATTACAATTTCATTAAATATTAAACCACTAATCATTAAAAAAAATTTGTATGAAAAATTATTTTCAATAATTATTATTAATTCAATAAATATGTAACTGGAACAAAAAAAATATTATACTGTCATTATAATTTAAATTATTAAATATATATATAATTTTGACAACTCAAATAAATGTCATAATTATTATAATTTAATTAAAAAATTAAAAATATTTATTTATTATGTGTATATATATATAAATTAAAGTTAGATGCATTTATATTATAGATCTACATTACACTTGCATCCAACAACTAACACATTTTTATCCACCACCTTACTTCTTTGCTTTTATTACAATTCTAAAATATTATGTTACTTTTGCTATATAATATGTTAATATTTAGGTAAACTTAAGTATGCATTTATTATTATAAATATTATATATGTTATATCTATCAAATAAATTATTTAGTGATTTGAATGAAAATATATGTAATATGAATTATGCTTTATTTTAGATTTTTTTTCTTATATTTATATTAAATTGATTTAATTTATAATATTTATTTTCTTTTATTTTTATAATTTGCCTCTACACCAAATGAAGTTTTCTTTTCAATTTAATTCTTTATGTTTATTTACCAAATGTGAAAAATTATAACAATTTAATATAGTTTACAATTTTTAAGTATAATATTTTAAATTAATTATCAACATTAATTTTTAAAAATTTTATATAATCTTAAATAAATAGCAAAAAATAATAAAAAAATATTATATCTTTCTAGTTGATTGTCGATATTAATTTAAAATAATTTAAATAATCTTGAATATATAATAAAAAGGATATCATTATTTTATTAATAAAAAAATATCCCAAAGCGAACCGACAGTTTTTCCTGCTTTAATGTATAATCAATAACTATGCTAAGCATTTTTTTTTAAATGAATTAAGGAGCGACTCTCCTTTATCTTACCAGTTACCGGCACCAATCTTTGAGAATCCTACACTCCAATGGTTACGACATATAGACGGGAATGGTATTTTTATAATTTGTAAGCCAGATTCGATATGCAACTAACTCAATTGCTTTTTCCCAGTCATTAATTCAAAACAAAAATATAGTATTCGATAAATAAATTAAGTTATAATATATATCCATATAAATAATCCTCAAGACTAATTTTTTTTTTCTTTCCACAAAATCAAACAAACAAACTGACCCATCATTTTCAATATCCTTTTCCCCTTTGGAGGCCCTTATATTGTTTTTCTCGACGTGAAGATTTTTGCGAAGTACAAATTAATTAAAAAAACCTTAATAACAAACAAGAGAAGCCCCAAAGACAAGAATATCACATAATTAAAAATTCCCTTCCAAAAAATAAAAGAAAAGAAAAGAAAAAAGAAAAGAAAAGCTCTTAGCATCTCCATGCAGAAGCAGCAAGTATGGATCTATCTTGCCACCCTAAAAGCAAGCAACCTTTATCTTCAGTCAATCTATACCCATCACAAGAATACAAGCCTAATAATATTTTTGATTGAGTAACAGCATTTGCACTTAAAGCTACTCCTTTATACCCTTTCCCTTCCATTATTTTCCTCCATTTCTCCAATCTTTCATGCCTTTCTATTCTCTCTGCGCCTTCACATGCTACAATGTTTCTTATTTCTGGAGCAAATATATATTGTTCAACCTTCGCCCTCTGTGCAGAATCTGGTGGAAATGTAGCATCTAATGAGTCGAATATTGCTGAATAATAATGTAATGCTTCAAGAAATCTACCTAAAAAGTAAGGTCCATTATGACTAGCTTCTTGTTCAACTAAGGTTACTATATTTGGTGCTTGATCACGAATCATGGATAACAAGTTACCCAAACAATTTCCAGGAACATAGTGGAGTCGGTTAACTGAGTTAACAGCTAGAGCTTCGCCAACTCTTCTATTAAACATATGAGGTTTGAGGTCTTGTAATTCTTCAGCAACTGGATGAAATTCAAATGGAACATGAAGAGAATGAGCTAGTTCTGTTAAGCAACGGCCAGTTTCTCTAACACTATCTATGCTTGATCCGACTCCAGTTATTCGTAGAAATGGAGCTCGTCCTGGTCTAGCTGCTAATGCTTGCATAAAAGCTGGCCACTGATAGCCTTGAAGAATGTCTAGATCAATAACATGAACTCGTTCTTCTGCTTCAAATGCTTCAAAAATGGCTTGATTAGCAGTGAAATGAGCGAATTTTATGTATGGGCAGGCTTGGTAAAGGATTTGATAAATTTTGAGAACTTCCATAGAGTTTGGAGGGTAAGGAGGAAAGGGTTTGGAGCTTGTACTAGGTTTGGTTGTAAGAGTTGCAGCCAGCCTAGCACTTAGGGCTTCAGAGAAGCAAGATGCTACTCTTTGCATGGAGTCACCCAGTGGTGAGACCACTCGGTTAAGGTGGTGCAAATATTTTCTTGCTAACATGTAGTCTTCTTTGGCTACGGCTTCTGCACAAGCAAGAAGGAGGTGTACAAGTTGCAGTCCACTGTCTTGTTCCTGTAAAAATGTATACATATATAATTTGCTTAGTAACTTTTAGCATTTCATATTAAAAATAATGGTTAAGAGTAAATATATTTTTATACTAACATGTTAATCTGGTTATAAAATGTTTGTAGTAATGTTATTATTATCAACACATTTATTAATTTTTATGTTTTAGCAATATTTTGTTGAATGTTACAAAAATATATAATTGATAAGGTAACTTAACTATATCAATCTATACCAAATAGTGTAATAGTGATGCATATGACACTATTAGCAAAAGTTGTATATGAAATATCAAAGAAAGTGCTAGTGTTCGTCACTTATATATCATTATTACACTATTCAAATAGTAAGTCACTGTACCTAAATTATTCTTATTTTTGTTGTTGTGAGGAAGAGATATTTACCTGCTCAGAACCAATAGAGAGAGGCACCATCACGGCGTGCTGCTGCTGCTGCTGCTCTGGAAGTAGTGGTGTTGTTCCAGGTGGTGGTGGTGGTGGTTGTTTCTCCTGTTGTTCCTGTTGTAATTGTTGAGACAATGGTGGTGCATTTCTCAAAGAACCCATATGATAAATATCTCTATCTTGAGTCAGTTGAGAGCCGGCTGAAGATGTTTCACTCACCGATCCATCAAACCTCAAAGAAGAAGAATTTGGAATGGGCAAACAATCCAAAACAGCAGGACTTGCAGTTTGCATATCAAACAATTGAGAAGAATTTCCAGTGCTAATACAAGATGAAAATCTAGTTGGTTGATACCCGACTCCAAGTCCATCTCTCTGACCATTATTACTATTACTATTATTATTACTATTGTTGTTGTTATAATCATCTAAGAAATCCTCAATAGCAGGCAAAGAAGAAAGAGTTTCAATTTGCATATATTGATTATTTGGAGAGTTAAAAACTCTATGAAGAGGGCTTTGTCCTTTCCCTTTATGACTGCTACTACTAAAAGAGCCAAGTTGATGAGATGCATAGGGAGGAGGAGAACAACCTGAAAGGCTTTGGCCTTGCATTGAATGAACATAGTTGTAATTGCAAGTCGATGTCTGTGGAGAAGGCAAGTTCCTAACCGGAGACAATACCATGAAATCTGAATCCAAATTATCGGAGAAAAATGTCTCCCAAATAGAACTATCCGGCGACTGGATTTCAACATCACCATCTAACTCGAATTTCACAGATGGGAAGGTAATGCTTGGTGGGATGAGGTTAGTATGTTCTAAATCAGAAGAAGAAGATAATGGTGTAATTTTCTTGGATTCAGAAATATTTGATGAGCTATTATTATTAGGAGAAGTTGGCTGCATCATTTTGCTGCATGAAATTGAGCTTTCACTTTTAATTGACCCCATGCTTCCACAAAGAGAATTTATCATTCCTTTTCTATAATTAATTAATTAATTGTCTCACTCACTCACTCACAATAAGATCAAATAAATTTTGATCAAACAGAAATGAAAAAAAAATGTTAAATTACATGGTGGTTCTTGAATATTATTGCTATCTAGACATTAATGGATGTTGATTAAGTATAGTATTTTGAGAAACTAATTAGAGAGAGTTATTTGTGTTTTTATTTGAATTTTAAAGGCGGGGTTTTGTCTCTTTGTACAGTTTGTCTTTGAAAAGGAAAGAGAAAGAAGACAAAAATGTAGATTTTGGTTTGATTTGAATGGAGTTTTGTAAAATTTATCACCTCTACAAAGTTTTGCTAACTAAAGTTTAGCTGTTTCCTAGAGACTTAACTTTGTCATTTTGGGTTACCTGTTCTTTACTCTGTGCTTTGGGAAAGCTTTCTACTTAAATGACAATTTCTTTATATGTCCCCACTATCCAAGGGCCGGCCCAACTGAGAACAAAGAACTTGGAAATTAATGTAGCTTGTTTTGTTCAGGCAAATGTTTTTTTTTTTTAAAATTACACCCAACTTTTAATTTTTTCAAAAATATCTTGATATATTTTTTAATATATCAAAGATATATACTTTTAAAACGTGAATATATCTTTAATATAATAAGTATATACTAAATACATATATTTAAAAGAGGTATTTTTGAAATTGAAAGTTGGAAAATGGATCTTTTGAAAAAAAAAAGAGAAGAAAAGTGAGTATTTTTTAAAAATAATTTTATTTTTTGGGATTTATATAATTTTAATTGAAAATGAGAAAGAATGCTATATACATATGCATATATATATATATATTATTAATAAAACAGGAAAAGGAAAAGATTAAAGCATGACATTGTGAAAAGGACTTGATTAGAAGAATGTGCAAATCATAAGGAAAAAACAAAAATGGGTTTAATATGTAGTTATGACTTATGAGTTTGCATTAACAAGGAAAGGAGGCCATCTGTTTTTATGCTTCAACTTTCAGTTAAGATCTCATTCAATAGGGCAAGCGACTGCAATAATTTCAAAGTTTAATTAAAATGTTACCTCATGATATTTACATATTTAGATATTATAATTTCATTTAAAATTAATTTTATCTTGATAAAGATATAAATGACAGTACTGTATACGTAGACATATGATTGGTTTAGCAATAATGTTTTTAATACATAATATGAAAATATATATAATTGGTTCTCATTGAATTTATCATTGAAATTAAATAAATATCATTGAATTTATATTTTTGTCCAAATGAAAATAATAAAGAAATATAAAATAAAATAAGAATATTTATGTATAAATGCATAATGCCATGTGAGAAGATGTAAATAATGGAAGTAAATTTAGCATTTTCTACATTATTATTGATATATAGATAGAGATCATAAGACAAAATTAAATTAAAAAAATCAAAATCAAAATATATCAATTCAGTTAATTTTTCGATTCGGATAAAATGACATTCACTTTAAGTAAATATTAGTATAAATATAATTAATACTAAATAAAGGGCAAGATATACATAAATATCTAGTATAGTTATCGTAGTCCATGTTAATAATGGTTATAAATCACTTTCATCGTGATAGAAAATATAATGAATTTTAAAGTTTATCATTTGGAAGTAGAAGAGCTGACTTTGCTCAACACAAAAATGGCAATAATGTAAAGAGTAAAATCATAGTAATTAAAAATAAGTTTAAGAAAGTGATTATTGAAATGAAGCTAATTTATGCTAAAAAAATGAAGCTAATTAAGGCGGGCAATTGTTGCAAATATGCATACATAACAGAGAGAGTAGTAATTAAAAAGAGAAATTAAATTAAAGAAGACAAAAATGGAGGCATAACATAAGGAAGGTCGTCGGATATGGCGTCGATGGCACCGCCTACGCCTTGGATTTGCCAAAGGAATGAAGTGCTTGTCACTATCGATTCCTAGGCGGCATCTCTCATCAACTCTATTATTATTATTATTATTATTATTATTATTATTATTATTATTATTATTATTATTATTATTTCTACAAATTACAATTAATTAATACACTTTTCATATGATATAATCATATAATAAGAGCATATATGTATATATGATTATATATACACATATATAACCTTAATTTTGCCTCTTCTCTTGCCATGGAAACAATAATCTCCATTTAAACAACAATCATCATGTTTGTCCATTTATACACTATCATCCAAATCCTCTTCTTTTATTTGTCACCACTTCCTACCAGCTAACCAATGCTTAATGAATCTTTTAATTCTGAATTCTTTTTTTATTTTTTGCCCAAGATTATAGTTACTAGGCAAATTCAATTTTTTAGAAAATAAATAGGGACTAATAGATTATTTTATTTTTTTCAACCAGCTTATTATTTGCACATATCAAGGTAATATTATTATTCTTGTGTGTTTTTTTTTTGAAACGCCAGGTATTTTATTCACAAATTATTGAAAATTACATTAAGAATAAAAGCAAGAGGGATAAAATTCTATTCTTAAATATTGGACAAAAAATGAAATGTTTTTACAATGGAGTGTACTACAACATTTACTAATCTTTTTTAGTACAAATTATTCTTTCATAATTGAGCTAGGTAGCATTCACTTATCTTTTTAATAAATCTAATCAAGTAATAAACAAACTCTTTTTAAGAATGAAAAATGCTAAAATAAGAGAAATGATGATGTTATCCATTCCCTTATTCTTCTATTAGCTCAAAGCTTCTCTAAAATTAATAGCTTCTGACACCTTGAGTTCTATAATTTCATAGATTATCTTATTGCATTCAGCAATGAACTTGTTTTATTTTATGTTAAACAATAGCTTATTGATAAGTGATTTTTTTTACAATAGATACAAATTGATTCTTTCCTTTTAATACTTAAAAAAGAAAAAAAAAAGAAAAATTAAATGTTATTATATGAAGCAAAATATTTTATAAAGAAATACAATAAACTTTTTATGGTAAGTTCAAAACCAGGATAAAAAAAATCGTCTTATGATTTGTATGCATGGGATATAACAAATACAACTAGCCATGGCCCATTAAAGTGTTTTAATTTTATTGTGATCATAATAGCATTATACGTGATTCTTGGACAAAGTCTCTTGGCCAGGGCATCTCCTCTGCTCAGAAAAATTATTGATTTGATGTCATCTAACTTATTATTCATGGCTGGATTTATCAATCTTTAGCTCAGTTTTTGATGCTTTATTTTTAATTAGATCATATAAATGAGGTTTGTTGGGTTGATTTTAAATTATTTAAGCAGATTTTTATTTTTAATTATTTTTATTTTAAAAGATGAATTTTTTTATTGGAATTAGTTTTTTATTGAAAATTTATTTTTCTAATTTGGTATTATTTAAAAAGATTTGTTTGATAAAATTTTCAATTTTTTTTACTAAGTAATTAAAATTTATTTTTAAATAGAATTTATATTTTTTTTATTTAAGTTAAACACTAATATATATAGTCTCAATACGTAGTTATTTGGATAAAGTAATTTTTATGGCCATCTTGTAATTTTTTCTTTATGCTCACAGTGTAATAATTTTATAATATTGTGTGAGATTTTTGGACATAATTGGATTAAAGGTTTGAGTGTTCTCTTATATTTTTTGTACTTTTTTAATTTTTAGTGAATTTTTATTCTTTTTCGTTTGTGGATGTAGACTTGCGCCTAACTACATTAAATTTTTATTTTTTTCCATTTACTCTTTTATTTTTCTCACTTTATATTTTATTATTTATTTTATTATTCACATCAAGTCAACCTATAAAAATATTTTTTGAGATATTGTATTTCTAGCAAGTTTCCCCCTTCAACTATTATCATCTTCAAAAACTAAATGCTTATTTTGTGCATATCATATTAAATTTCCCTTTTAATTAAAAAAAGCAAATTATAATTTAAAAAAAATCTCATTCATAGCCTGGCCGGATAATTACATCATAATCATAATCAATAATAAAAGAAACAAACTATTACCCAAAAAATTAAGCCTTAGAACTAAAATAAAACACATAAACTTAATATTTTAAGATTTTAAATTAAAATATAATGTCAAGTCTACAAATATATTTGCTCTCTAAGATCATTAAATATATTTCCCACGTGGGCTATGTGAAGCCAACAAATTGTAATTCATGAATTTTCTTAACTACATCAACTAGTCAAGAGATTTAATTATTATTCATTACAACTCAAGTATATGCAATTAAATTAATGAATTAATATACATGTAATATTTGCAACAAAAATACGTAAAGTTATATTTTATTATAATTATTAAACTTCACCATGTTTTAATATTACAAGAAGTATCAAAATTGAAATTTAAAATTAATATCACTTTCATTGGAAAAGGTCTAATAAATTTACAACCCCTTCAACTTGGCAGATTTGATCATTTTGCCTATATATTTATGCATTTGCTATATTATCTCTTATATTTATCCATTTTGTTTTATTAGACACTTATATAATCACATATTTGTCACTTTGCCTCTTGTACTTGTTTATTTCATACTCAATAGATACCTAAATAAAAACAGTGCTGCAAGTACATATAAATATCTATTTGATACATAATATATAAGTATAAAGGATAAAATGACCAATATGTGATTGTATAAGTGTCTCATGAAACAAAATAAATAAGCACATAAGATAATAAGACAAATGCATAAATAGGGAAGGTAAAATAATCAAAACTGTCAAGTTCAACGACTGCAGATATATTAAGCCCATTGAAAAATAATGAATTCAGTGACGGAGCTACAGTATCAATTTTTTCTTTATTATATATATATTATATATTATAAAATGTTATAAAATATATGTTACATATATATACTTTCTGTTTTTTATTTGATATATGTAAATGCATAAAATACATATATGCATATTATAACATTTTAAAAACATTAGTCATTTCCATTGAATAAACTTTTTCCATATAAACTTAGTTCAAATCTAAAATATTAATCCAAATATATTACTTAACTCAAAATTAAATATATATTATATTAGCCCAAAATAAACTTTTTATTTTATGAAAAAAAAAGAAAAAAAAAATTATAGGATAAGTTTATTATTTTTTTCATTTTACTATCTATCTTCACAAATTAAAAATTGAGCAATTCCATCAACCATAGCTAGGACTTGAGACCATAGTTTCACAATATATATGACTCTTTTTTTGAGTCTTTTTAAATTTATTTTATTTCCTTCCATTCCCATATTCCACCGAAGCATGAATAAACTGGGTATTAATTTCTAGGATTGAAACTAATCCCTCAGTGTTCCAAAGTACCCAGATTCCTCCAGAGAAACCACTAGCTTCTATACGGAATGAGTACTTAAAGCCCAATCTTTTGATTGTTTTATCAGCTCGCTTACTGCTGATGCGAGGTTCTAAAAGGTCAAGTACATTAGATTTATAACTAACCTGCATATTTCTCATATTTCTGATAAAACCATTAGATGCGACACCTTGACAATTCCACACATATATATTAAAATCCATTAATAATAAAGAAGAGAAGTGTCATGAATTATCTGAGTTCAGGCTAGCTCACCCAAGGTTGCCCCTTCTGATTAGCCATTTCTGTCATTGTTGTGTCCTCTATGGAGGAGGTCTGGTGATCTTCAGGGGGACTCGAAGTAATTGCCAAAGTTGAGATATCGGGAGGCCTGACCATCTCTTTTGGCTGATTACATACATCTTTTGTTAGATTCCCCAAAATTGTAAGATCGATACCAACCCTCTTGCTCGCACCAGTTACCCCTGCTGCAATCTTAAATAGTAACCGCCATATGCTGGCCTTGATTTAACAAGATACATTTGGGGCCAAAGATAAAGCATTTTTGGAGAAAGTCACAACTTTACTAGCTGAGGAGAGGATGTCCGGTTGGATATTCTCTTTGCCAGTTGCAATTTTGGGGTCCTTCAAAGATAGTTTGAAAGCTTCTTTACTTGTGGATGCCGAAGCTTTTGATATGTTTGTCCATGGGCTCAGAGCATGTGTAGTTTTTTGTGGGACTTTCTGGGCTTTCTTACTGTTGTTATATTTCCTGGGATGTCTATGTGTGTCACTAACTTGTGTTGTTTCCTTGTTCGTAGATTCCCTATTGGGAGCAATAGGAGTTTCAATTATGGCTTCATGATTTCTTTCCTCTTAACAGTGCTTGAAATCTTGATCCACTGGACAATTGCTCATTTTCCATTACCAAATCAGCAGACACATCATTGTTATTTTCCCTAGCTTTTGGCTGGTATCTTCTATCTGGATTTGCAATTTTCCTTCCCTTCTTGGTAGCAAGCATCCAAAGGCTAAAGTTCTCTTCATCCTTTCTCGTTTCCCCAGTAGTACCTATATTTAGGCCACCTCCTGGCACAACGTTGTCTCCCTCTTTATTTTTATTAGGACACGTGGTGTTCATATGCCCATACCTTCCACAAATGAAGCAGATCAAAGGAAGACCCTCATATTCCACTATTTGCATATGGCCAGCTATTTTGATTTTTGAGGTAAGGGGCTTGGTGAGATTGATCTTCATAGCAATTCTAGCAAACCTCCCTCTCTTCAAACTCTCTGTGTTATAATCAATTTTGACAACATTGCCAATAGCATTGCCAATGGCTTGCAGAACCTTTTTATGATAAAGATGTAGCAGCATGCATGGTAAGCGAATCCAAGCAACCACCGATGATATTGAATCTGTTGTACAATTGAAATCTGCATGCCATTGCTTGATGGTAAGGTAGTGTCCCATCGCAGTCCAAGGGCCATTGGTCATAATCATCTCCAAATCTTCCATCGATCAGAACTACACCGGATAGTAGTTATTGTCTAAATCAATAATTTTAAATCAACCTACATTGTTCCACATGTGAGGCAATTTTGATTGGAGATCCTTGAATCCAATAGTGTTCCCAAGGAATTTCACTATCACCGTAGTTTGCCAAGGAAGGCTGAGGAGGCTTTTGGCTCTCTCAGAGATCTCGACCATCGGTTGATCATTCTCCATCATCACCGTAATCTCAGTGTCATCTATCTCCACCTCTTCAAATCCTCGCAGAAGGACTGGATCTTCGTCCATTGTATCATTCAGCAACTTGTCTCGGAAAGATGCTCCTTTTATTGGTATGGCACTACCAGTTCTTTGTTCTAAAGCAATATCGCCTGTGGGTGAGCCATCATCTGCCTTCCCAGGCGATAGATCTGTAAGTATCGTGGTCATGAAAGGGGCCGGCAATTGCCGGAGATTCAAATATGTGAATTATTGTTTAATCTCCATGCAATGATCAATTTTTTAATAGTAATATTTTTTTAGTTCTCTTCTTTAGTTGATTTTGAATTATGTTAAAATTAGTTATAAAAATCCATATATCCACAACATAATGCTCAATATACAATATATACAACATATTTATATTAGTATCAATAATAGTGTATATATTTTCAATTG
Organism: Garcia nutans; assembly: GCA_947685225.1. NCBI lineage: Eukaryota > Viridiplantae > Streptophyta > Magnoliopsida > Malpighiales > Euphorbiaceae > Garcia > Garcia nutans. Next base: position 19,505,802 of record CANTUV010000018.1, on the reverse strand, counting down.
AAATTTAATATATAAATAATATTTATATAATAAATACATCATAACTAAATATAATATAAAAGTAATACATATATTTTCAAAAAAGACTTAATATATGTAAAATATATGCACATAATATACACAACATATATATAATATATACATTATTTATTAAAATCTAAAAAATGATGGAGCTTTTACTGAAATAATGGTATATCATATTTTTATAGTTTTAGAAAATATTTTTATAAATTTAAAATTTTTTAATGTCCATATTTTTGAAAAACTTTTCTTATTGAGTATAGTTTTGTAAAATTTGGCCAATTAAGACTTTAAGACGCTAAGGAAATGAATATTTATAAAACTACCTTAAAATAAGTTTTATTTTAAAAAATAATATAATTTAAAAAAAAGTTTTTAAAAATATTAAAACTAATATTTTTTTTTCAAAAATATCTCACTTCTCTTTAAAGCAAATATTTTTTTTAAAAAAATATCTCATCTCTTATTTTGAATATTATTTTACTATAAATTAATCTTATTTTTCAGACTTTACTATTAAATAAATAAATTCTAATAAAATAATAAAAATTAATATTTTAAAATATATTTTCAACTAATAAAATATATTAATTTTTATAAAAGAAAATTTTTAATTTTCATTACAAATAACAAATAAAACTTAAAAAATTAAAAAAAGGTAAAATATATAAGAATGTATTAATTAAATCATTAAATTTATTTTTAAACAAATTTTATATATTATAAACCTAAAAAAAGTTTAAAAAATATTGATTTTACTATATAGATATTGTATGTATATTGTGTATATATTATATTGATGTTATGTATTTGTTGTTTGTGGATGTTGTATATATATATATATATAATTAAAAAAATAAAAAAAATTATATAAATATATGTTGTGTATATCTCATTATTTGTTATGTGTATATATATATTGTATATATATTATATTTTTTGTGTGTATATTAAAAATAAAAAAATAAAAAAATTATGAATAAAAAATATAAAAAGAAATAAAATATAAAAAGGAAAAAAAAAATATAACGTGAAAAATGTCGTAAAAACCAAAAAAAGCACCAAACCCCTTGAACCAAAAAAAAAAAAAAAAGTTGATGGCTATAAGTTTGAAAAGTAAAATGCCGAAAACCATACATGGGGTAAATTCCTCCTACGAAAAAGGCCATATAAAGCCAAGACTTATAAAAATTAGAGTAAATTTATAAAATTATCTTAAAAATATTTTTAAAAAAAAACTAGATAAAAAATATTTACATTTAAAAAATAATTAAAATAAAATTTTAAAAATATCTTACTCTTCTCTAAAATAATTTTTTTTAAATAACTCTTATCTCACTTTAATTTTTAACAATATTTTACTTCAATTTTTAACTTTTTTTTAACTTTACTATTAAATAAATATTTTTAATAAAATAATAAAATTATATTTTCAACATATAAAATATATTAATTTTTATAAAAAAATTTAATTTTAATTATAAATAATAAATAAACACTCACAAAAATAATATAAAAAGATAAAATATATTAATAAAAATTATTAAATTTATTTTTAAATAAATTTTACATATTATATATATAAAAAATAAAGTTAAAAAAATATTAATTTCGTTAGGTAAATATTATATAGATGTTGCGTGTATTTTATATTGATATTATGTGTATGTTTGATAGATATTTTATGTACATTTGTTAGATGTTATATAGATATTATAGATATTTAGTAAATATTATGGATATATTATGGAGTAAATTTCAATGGTCGTCTATCAGAAATTCCCAATTTTTTATTATCATTCTTCATCTTTAATTTGTCATGTTGATATCTCTTAGATTTTCAATTTTGTATCACTATTGTCCTTTTGTCCATCAGTGATTCAAAATTTTAATGAAAAATTAACGTCATATGATATAGCGCTGCATTATCCTCTAAAATGAGGTGACAAATAATATGACAAAATATGTAAATTATGATATAGCTTTAGAGGCTGACCTGACGTATGATATAGTGTTACATCAACCCCTGCAACCAAAAATTTTTAAAGTAAATTTATAAGATTTTTAAACAAGTTAATAATGCGCCACACCATGTGATATATTAACCCCTAAAGTGATGTAAATTTATATAACTTGCCATATTATTTGTCATCTCAGTTTAAAGGTTGATACGACGCTACATTATACACCATATCAGCTTTTTATTAAGGTTTTAGATAATTGATGTACGAAACGATGATAGTAATATAAAACTAGAAATTTAAAATTTGGCATTTTTAGAAGACGACCATTGTAATTTACCTTATATTATATATTTATAAAAATATGATATAAAAAATATTTTTAAATAAAAATAAAATAAAATAAAAATAGAAAAATAAAAATCACCGTTGAAAACCTTATTAATGAAAACCTCTGACGTACTTTTCAAAAGAAACAATATAAATTATCGTGATTAGTATAATTTCCTCAAAAATTAGCCAAGGAGAACTTACATAAATGATTTAAAAAATTTAAAAATATTGGGCAAATAAAAAATTAATATATGTTAAGCGTGTATTAGACACATGCTGTAAAATTTTTTTTTAAAAAGTATTAATATAAATCTAAAATTGTAAAAAAAAGACAATATAAATTAGGGGTGGACAAAATAACCATGAAAATCGAACCGACAGAGAAACCGACCGAAAATCGACCAAAAAATTGGTTAACCGATTGGTCGGTTCGGTATTCGGTTCTAAATTATATCAAACCGAAACTGTTCAATCTGTCAGCAGTTTTATTGCTCCGAAAACCGAATCGACCAAAAACCGACCGAACACCGATTTATTTTTGAATTGAAATTGATAATGATATTTGGATTTGAATTGAAACAATGAAATTGATGGCATTTTAATCTCTGCAGCAGAATAAATCAGGTTCAATATTTTTTTATCTGAACTGAAACTGACTGAATTTTTTCGGTTCGATTTTTTTGCGGTTCGGTCGGTTTTCGGTTACTAACATCAATGATCGATTTTTGGTCGGTTTAGTCTGATCGGTTCAGTTCGGCCAACCGAACCGAGTTTGTCGACCCCTAATATAAATGATATTTTGGGGAAAAAAAATACTATTTCGTTTAGCCTTTTTCATTAACAAATTCAATTCTGTTTAATTCGCAGACCAATGTCCTTTTTCCATATAAATATATCAAAAAGTTTTATAAAAAGGGTTAATTAGTTAATGATCATTAAGCTTTCTTATACAGCAGTGTAAAAAAAGTGTTCAACCTTACGATCAACTTAAATTTTCTGTAAAACACAGTCGTAAGTTAGACGTTCCCTTTTAGCTCAAAAAAATTTTCTAATCATATTAAATTTTAATAATATTACAATTCATTCAAGTAAAGAATAAGAGAGAGTAAAACACATTTTAAGTTTTTGTTATGTTTATAAGTTATCTCTAATCTAACTATATAATTTCAATAGAAGCGGCAATTGAATTGGTTAGCATTTCCCAAATTTAAATCACATCATTTTACATTCCAATAATTTTGAGTATCATTTTTTTAAGACAGATTTTCAGTGGACTAGTTTCAAATTTCATTGAATTTTCAAGAGGAGAGTACAGATTCTAGAATCCCATTTATCAAATTAATGTGTATAATTTTAAAAGAATCAAATGAGGTTTTTTTAGTAATAAATTTAAAAGAATCAAATGCAGGTTAAAATGGAAAACTGCCCTTATTCTGTAATTTAGGTGTCTTCCATCTCCGACTGAAAAATAAATAATAATAATAATACTAATACTATCGATGATTGAAAGGGACAAATGGGTACACCTTTCAACCTCCACATAAAGCCAATAAATAAGCCGCGGGATTCCATTTCACTTCATTATGGCTTAGCTATCAATATAATCACAAGCTTTTACCAACTCAGCTATGATCCCAAACATAATGCTTCTAATTCTCCCAGAAGAAACACACCAAGGTATGTTTGATAGAATTACATCAACCTCTCTTTTATGTATTAGGTTTTTTTCTTTTCAATTATACATAAACCACACATAATCTACTGCTCTTCAAATTTGAAATGAAAACGTTTCTTCTCTGATGGGCCATTATTGTGATGCCTTGAGTGCCTGCCAGTTGTAAGGCTCACATGAACAATATGACCTCTCATTGTCCAGCAAGTACAGAGGGATTATCTTCTTCAGTTCCCTTATCTTAAGCTATTAACTCCAAGCCAACACACTTTTGTGTCCATGTGCAATAAATTCGAAGAATGAATGAATTTCTTTGTTTAGAATCAATAAAACACTTCATTTCAGAAATCATATAAACACACCCATTAAAGATTACCTCTTATTTTTGCACTATTTGGGGGCTAAAACGAGTTTTGAGGTCACAGTTGTCACCAAGAAGCATTGGTCTAATCTCATTGATTGAATATGAAACTTCCAATTCAGCTAGTCTAATAAATGCCGTTGGCTTCTTTTTTGAACTATTCGGGAAAAGGGGACCTTCAGATCAAACCCCACATCAGAAAACTCTTACAAAAAAGAGACAATACTCTTCTCACAGAGTTATTTTCTCTCTTTCCTACACATCTAACTCTAATATATATGCCAAATGACATTCACATGTCTTTGTTTCTAGTGAAAAGGATAAATCTCCTCAACTTTTGTTTACAGTTGGATCTCCACCAACTCCCCTGTTGCTTATCCACAAAATAGAAGAACTCATCTTCTACTATATCATAATACTTCAATTGGTATTCACTAAAATCCAACAGTTCATAGAGTTGCCAATCTAATTTTTTTTCCTCCAAGATTTTGCTTCCATGAATCTAGTAATTTTCTTCTTTCTCTCATCTTTGTTTATCAAGTCACAATCTTCAAAGGTTACGCCAGCAAAAATTAATGCCCATATCACAGTAATGGGTTTTGTTTATTGTGACATCTGCTCCAACAACAGTTTCTCCAGAAACAGCTACTTCTTGCCAGGTGACTGATCTTCAGCAGCACATAATTAGTTTCAAGTTTTATTTGATATCTACAGGGAGCTTTAAATATAGACTGAGCTAATATCATGTGTAAATGTCTAACCAGGTGCAGGAGTTAAAATAGACTGCAAGTTCAAAGCAAGTTCACCAAAAATCAGAGAACGAGTCACATTCTCAGCAAACAGAACCACAAACAGGCATGGAATCTACAAGTTGGAAATACCAGCTGTTGATGGAATGTCATGTGCTGAAGCCGTCATTGAATCTGCTTGTGAAGCCAGATTAATGTGGAGCTCTTCCAAATCATGCAACATTCCTGGATACAAATCCACGTCAGATCAAATAACAATCAAAGCCAAGCAAGCCAATCTCTGTGTCTACAGCCTTAATGCATTGAATTTCAGACCATCAAAGGTTGATCTCACCTTATGTGGAAAATAAAAAACAAGATTTCTACAGTTCTTTCCATCTTTACTTCACCTCTATATATGGTTTTTAATGTGCACCGTTTCTCTTTAGATGCTATTTCTTTGATGCCATCCTTCCTTCAAAATAAGTATGATTTCCATTACTAGATTCTACCGAGGTCCTCACAGAACTCGGCCTTTCCTAGCCTGTCCACTAGTCAACAAATGCAGTTCACTAGGGGCTAATTGCTTTTTTTTGTTTTTATATTATATAATTTTTAATTTTGTTGGTTTGCTGTAGCTTTTATGTCTGAATATTTTGTGCCAGTCTAAAGTTCACGTGTGTGGATAAACTTCACTTCCCCTTCAACTCTCTCACTTTTTTATTTAAGTTTTAGTTTAGAACTTTTGCTAGCACTTAAAGGTGCACCACCAAGAATAATTTTTGTAAATTAAACAGGTCTAAATTACTATAAGCTCCTGCGATTTAGTAAACACACGAGCTACTGTTGTTAAAGAGATATATATGCATTTAGGATATTGAATTTGCCATATAATTAGAAAATTTTGAGATACTTTTAAGTGTTTAATCGAATTGAAACTAGGATTGAATTATAAAATAACAAATTAATATTCAAAGACAGAAGTGTAATATAAATTTTATATAATCTGACATCAAGGGCTAAATATCCTGACTGAAACACAAAATGATTATTATTTAAATTAGGATACAAGTGTTAATTACATTTATTTTTTTCAGTGGACACTTCACTCTAGTAATTTCCCTAATATTTACATCTCTAACTACCATGGATACTATTAAAAAGACAGAGAAGTGGCCAATAAATTTTCACACGTTTTTTCAGGTCAATTAAAGTAGCAGTCTAGTCCCACCTACAGAAGGAATCGATTAGGGGAAATTATATGATATAATTTCTATCATATGATGAACTTTAAACAGCTAAGACTGCAAGCAACTTTAATCACAGAAGGGATCTAAGATACTTATAGATCAAGCCCAATAAATGTCAATCAGACGAGAATACTAGAATAAATGGAAACATACTGACAAACAGTCTGATTACAACTGAAGGCATTTCAGCTGTAGATATTCTGGACACGCCAGAATCAATGTGAAGATGTCACTATTACTGCTTCCTCAGTTTCTCAATTGTCAAATATAACTAAAATAAGTCACTAACTTACCAGCCATAATTTTTACACAAGCTTCTATCCAGTTTCCAATTTTTCCTGGATATACTTTTCCATTACATTTCATGTATTCAAGTATAAGGACATCTAATATATATATAGAAATTTTTAGGTATAAGTGCACACATATCCTAATAAGGGAAGCCAGAAACTATGAAGTGTTCAGCTCTCTCTCTCTCTCTCTCTCTCTCTCTCTCTCTCAGATGATTATTCTTAATAATCAACTCATTATCTGGAACAGTAGAATGCTGTAAACAGAGATTCCAGAAATAAATATTTCATTGTAGAATACACCTAAAGAATTAAGGAAATATCTAAGCAAAACCTTTTCTTAATACACATTTCATAATAAAAATGAAGTCATCATGCCTTAGTGCCACATTACTCACTAGTTCTCTGCGACCTCAGAATAAGTCAAATGAGTATGCATGTGGACCATCTAAAATAGATGGTCATATGCAAGTCATGTGACTTTTCCTACAATAGCCAACAATTAGTAGTTTTCATGTTGGAGAAGGAAGATGACTATATTTGCGATTACTTCCAAAAACCACAAAAGTTTGGCACTCACAAATGGAATCTAGAATTTACAAGGTAAATCATCAAAATACAACATAACTTTTGCAATAGCTGCAGAAAAGGAAAAAGGAAGAAATTCATTTTTTCTCGTGTAATACTCAGTTTCATGTCAAATTAACTTGTATCCACATATAATCAATATTAAAAGAATATATATATATATATATATAGTTAAATGAAGCTAAATCAAACTTATATCCTTTCAACAATCATGACTCATGGGTATTAGTATCCTACTAACACTTTTCCTTATCACCTACACAAAGTAGTCATGCATTTGTGGCTCACATTGTCAGAATGGTATGTGTGATAGTTCTTATGTTGAAAAAGTACATGTAGCTATAAGAAAATATTCCCACACGGGAAATTTCGAATTTGAAAAAAGGTCCAATGCATGCTAGTTGACAAGCGCATAACAAAATAACCCAAGAAATCATAAGGTTTGATGTCATCATCAATTTTGTGTTAGTCATACTCCTCTCGTAAAATTGCAGCAGTGCAAAAAAAAAAGGCCAAATTATCACCAAAAAAGAAGAATTATACATACTACCTAAACAATCAATATGTGGCACAATCTCGTCCCCCTGCATCTAATTTGGCAGCATATCACATGGATCAACACACTAAGTAAAGATACACTGGTCTATAGAAAAGTCATACTAATAAGCACATAATTATGTGTACTCATATATCGTATGCAGCTCAATATTTTCTCTAAAATAACAGCTAGTCGTTGTTGTTTATGTGATAGCTTAATGCATCTAAAGCTACATTATCTCATGTTTCTATGAACAAAAGCATATAAGACTACTTGCATATAAATGATTTGGTTGTGCGGCCTTGGGAGCACAAACTAGCAAACCTGAAATGCAGCTTATTTATAATTTAATTAGCTGGTTTCTAGAGCTTATAGGAAAAGTTGTCATTTTATTAACTGGTACCTTGTGCAAGGAAAATGGGAGCAAAGCCATCCACATTACCAAACTCCCCTATAAGACTTTGTTTCGGAGGAAGGGAATGGAAGTAAGGACATATATTTTAAGTAGATCATCTATCAAAGGAATGTACATTGACCTAATAATATTCAAAATAGAACTTCCCTTTCAATCTCCTGCCTTTCAAACAAAGCCTAAATAATATAGCAAAAAATGAAGTTTTGGAGTTTGAGATACTACTTTTCTCACCAATCCAATTGCCATGACAAACAAAGCTATATTCCATCTAGAAGATGCCGTGTATTAGAAACATAAGTCATGTCAAGATTAAAATGCAGACTGTAAGGAGTCAGAGTTGATCAAAGCCAAATCGATTCCTCCAAATAGGTGCAAAACTACTCTAACTCCTAATTTCAACATAAATTTGAAGCAAATACAATTAAAAAAAAATAACATTATGGATTTCAAATTACAGGAAATTTTCAAGAATGTAGCAATGAGCAGCAGATCTATATCATTGTAGCTAAAACCGAAAAACCTAATAAGCAATGCATTTCAATTAAAAAGAAAGACCCAATTCGCCAAAAAGCTAAATATGCAAAACGTAACAGTTAGTTGATGGAATCGAATGTATAAAAATTGACCTGAGCAGAACACGGATTGGATTGGATACTTATTTTCCATTGCCTCTGCTTCAGCTCTTCTTCTCCAGTTTGACTTGGAGTGGCAATTGACGAGGCAAAGCAACGTAGTATAGTAGTATTGGACTTTAACGACGTCGTTTTTTATCTTCTTTTTTTTTTAATATAAAAAGGGGTTAAAAAGAATACCTCTAACAGAAAACCCCCAAAATTTGCTCTTCAAGTGTATGGAATTTTTCTAGAATGTAAATTTGTTAGTATTTTTTAATGGTCTATACTATTTAATAAGGGTTTGAAAAATTGTTAAGAGGGATTTTTTTTTAGTTATTCAGGATTTTTAATTTTTTTTAAAAAATTTTAACATATTAGAAATTAAAAATATGACACTGTAAGTTGAAATTTTTTTATTCTATTTATATATGTAGTATTATATGTTCAGTATTTTATATATTTATTGCTATTATTGTGAATATACAGTTTAGATAAATTTCATATTTAAAATCCTCTAAATTAATTTTTTTAATTTTTTTTCTCGATTTTAATGAATTTCACATTTTCTGAATTTTTAGATTTTTATTATAAGATAATATTTTACAACATATCTCTTAAAAATCTCAAAATACTAAATTCAAATTTCTATTTAAAATTTACTATAAAAATAATAGATGATAACATTTTTAAATAACTTTATATTTTTAAAAATTCAATATTTAAGGTTGTGTTCACCATTCGGAATAATTTTTTTTAGTTTCAGTTTATATTTAAATAAAAATAATTCCTAGCGCAGCTTAATTTTAGTTTTTTTTATTAGATAAAAATTATTTTCATGTTGAATACAAAATTTATAAAATGTTGATTTTGAGGGTTTTGTTTTAAAAAGATATTGTAATTTTTTTTCTTTTTATCATAATTTATATAATTTTTTCTATTTGGTTGTATATATAATTAAAAATTATAATATAGTTTTCAAAAAAAATTAAAATATAAAATAAAACAGAAAATAGTTTTAAATTTAAAAAAAATAAAAAACTAAAAATGTTCGACTAAATGAATACAGCATAAATTTTTAGCAATTTTCAGCATAATTTTTTTTTTAATACAGCATAGTTTACCACTTAATTTTTGAGTTTACCAAACACTAAATTACATCAGCAAACTATATAAAAAAAAAACTACATCAGCTAATTATTTATTTTAGTCATTAAATTAGTATTGTAATGATCAAATATTTATTTAATGGGCATATGATAAAAAGATTAAATCCTAACAAGCCGTTTTCTTTCAAAAAAATTTCAATGCAATAACTGTTATATTATCATTAAGCTACAAAGTTTAAATAGCAGGCATTTTTATTCAGTCTTTCAATTGCTGATTATGTAATTAAAATATCTTCAAAATATATTTATGTATATAATAAAAATAGAAAGGAAATGCTAAATTCAACCTATACTTTTGTGGAAAGAGTAAATTAATGGTGAAATTCAATAATCAAATATAAAATATAAGAGAGCTACACAAACAAATTGATTTGTCAACACAAATTAACTTACAAATATTGTGGTAGAGAATTAAACAACAAATAATAATACAACACACCTGTGTGTTCGTTAATTTTCTTTAATCAACCCAACAAACATAAATAATTTAATTAAGAAACAAACACATAAACATTATATAATTAAGCAATAATTAACAACGTGAAGATATAAAATACTTTTTTTTTTCTTCCTCATATCTGCATAAGTTCTTGGAAGACTTTCATGGCAGAAGCAGGCAAACCCAGAAGCACATTTATGCTTTTTCTTTCTTTACCATGTGATAAGAATAAAATAACTTCTTTCTCTGGCAATGCCACTGGTCCTGAAAGAATTGGCTCTCCCCATCCAAAATCTGTAGTGTAAAATGATAGTCTTGACCAAGTAGTGATTAACAGAGTTGAAGACAAAGAGGGCCTAGCTCTTGTCACCTCAAAATAGTCAATGGCAGATCTCATATAAGAGTCTGTTACCATTTTAATGGAATCTTGAACTAACCCAATTGAATAAGACAATGGTTTTTCTAGTAATTCACCTGCTTCGCATACAGAATTTGTTAACACAATTCCATTGCCAAAATACCTGTTTGGCAATGGTGGGTTAAATTTAGACCTTCCATCAACAGCAAATAAGAGCTTTGTTTGCTGATTTGGTAGTAAATTTAGTGCTTTTGTTCTTGCTTTCCATACGAATGCAGAGAGGCTTTCAAAAGTTGTACATTTGTTGAGAATTCCTTCTTCCATTGCTTTTGTTTTGATCTTTTCGAGCATTTCTTGATCGAAACAGAAGGAGCTATAGAGCATTTGTTCATCTTTGTAAAGGTTATTGGTGTTGGATATATCTTCTATTTCAGCAAATTCTTGATGGAGATGCTCTATTTTTGGTGGGTTTCGAGATTTAAGAACACTTCTGTCTATAAATGGAGGAACAGAAAGTGGCAAACCTCTTGCTGTTTCCCCCCACGAGTTGACAAATTCCATTGCTCCAATTCCATCAAACATACAATGGTTCATGCACAATCCAAGTACAAATCCTCCACATTTGAATTTAGTCACCTACAAGAACAAAAGTTGGCACTTTAAGCTCATATGCAGATAAAAATGTCTAAACTACTTAAATTTACTAGTTCTTTTAGAGAAGATGGAAAAACCTGAGCAACCAGAGGAGGCATCTGAAGTATATTCTTTGCACCAGGAATATCATAAACAAGCTTCCCAAGAGTGTCAGGATCAGGCTTTGTTATATCTCCGATCTCTTCCATTGAGCAATTCGCCTCAGCCTCAACAAAAACAGCACCCTCTCCAGTACAATTCACTATAAGTTTACCTTCAGAGCTAATAGTTAGCCGGCCGGCCAGAGGGTAATAGTGAACAAGAACCTTTTTCAAGGCATTCTTGATCACTTCTGCAGAATTTTCATTACCTTTCTCATCTGACTTGAAGCAATAAACAGTTCGGACAATCACTGCAATGTTTTGATCAAGATTAGAGAGAAAATAAAGACCTTTCTCTGTTTCTTTCTCTGGAGAAACCAGTGTAGGCTCCCCCTGTTTCACAATTAGTTGAAACACATTCTTGCCATTAGAATTCTCCATTGCAGAAACCTTCACAACCTGAGAACAACAAATGAAAACCAAAGAAAAAATAATATTATAACATGTTAATTCAAAAGAACTGTAGTGTAAACATTTTCAAAAAAATTATTTACTGAAATAGATCAACAAACCATGTGAACAAGTTTTAGAAAATTTCTGAAAGAAGCAACTGAGCAAATTAAATGCACCACCCAGTGGCAGCAGAGAATTCCAATTACTGAAAAAGAAGCTGATGATTGTATTTAATCCTGAAATATATCACAGGTTTTGAATTTGGCAATGGTATGATCAAAGATGTATTATATACGGAGAAAAGGGAGGCCTCACATTAAAGAAGTTGAATTACTTCTTTAAGCAAGTGAAAAAAATTTAGGAATGGTAGGTGAATGTGTAATTAAAAAAATTCTTAATTACCCAATTAGATATTAAGTATTTTATAATTATGTCTTAGTATGCTCAGTATAAACATATTAATGTCTTAATATGCATTAGAAAATCTCTTATAGTTCTTATATTATAAGAATTTCTTGTTTTGATTAATTATAATTATGATTTTTTTTCTGTCTTGATAAATTAATCTGGGATGTGGGTGAGGGTAGGCCACTGATCATGGGACCAATCATTATCAGGCTAGTTTTGGTCTATTTGTGGGTTTTGTTTGGTGGGGTTGGCATCCCAAATTTGCTTGCTTGATTCTATTCATATTTTTATATTTCTTTTGCCTCTTATCTTCATATATGTTTTTTTTTTGTTTTTCAATATAGTTGAAAGTTAGATTTTTCTTATTGGCCTTCAAAAAAAAGTGTTGAATTGAAGTTCTTTTGGAGTTGAAAATAGCTTAAAAGAGGTATTTTAAGCTTATATAACCAAGTTAAGGGCAATTAGGAGAATCTTGAATAATTAATTTGGCCTTGTGCTTTTGAATAATTATAATTTTAAATATTATAATCTCTTAAAATCTTGTATTTTTTCTTTCACGGCAGGTTTGGGATTAAAATTGCCAAAATATATAATAGAGACAAAAATATATGTATTAAGAAAAGTCTCGGAGGTTTATTTTTTTCCCTGGAAGTAATTATTTACAAAAAATGAATATATAGTTTAATTTTGCTATGAAATATCAAAATATGAAATTAATAAGTTGATATAAATATATTGTTAGTTGAACGAAGTGTTTGTCTCATGAAAAAGGAGAGTGTTTAAACTCACAGTGGATTCTAAGGTGTATTCAGGTTGGGCTTGGTCGGGTTTACTTCTAGCCTTCAATCCAATCCAATCTAAGTACAGGTTGAGTTTCGCTGCTTAACTCGTGGTCCGATTCTAAGTACAAACGGGTTGGATCAATTTGGACTGACCAAGTCAAGCTAGGCCTGCAGGCCAAACCTATGAATTTCTTGAACATTCGCACTTTTCATTAAGTGCAAGCTACAACAACCAATTTCTTAGGTTTAAAAGACCCAATCTATATATATATATATATATATATATATATATATATAATAGATAACACTAGCATAATATTATGACATGTGTCGATTTTTTAAATTTTTAAATAATTTAAAATAAAATTAAAATATACTATTTGTATTTGATATTGATTATAATTATATTTATTTAAAGAATTTAAATACAATCATATTTTTAGCATAAATATTTATTATTAATTAATTATTAAAAATTAAGATATACTATTTAATATTGATTACAATTATATTTGATACCATACTAATGATGACATAACTGAGCTAAACATGATATACCGAGCCATTTAGGGCGAGCTAACCTGTCTTATGATACGATAAGCTCCTGACACATTCGATATTTTTGTCAATAACGTGGGTCGTGGTCATATGTTTCCATCTCTTATATATAAGAGACATTCGCTATTGGTAAGAAAATCTAAATACTTTTCTTTTTAAGCCACGCAATACGTCTTGAGTTCTGACTTAAATTTTACCCTGAAATTTGAGCCATCTCTCTCTCTCATTGTAGGTCTTACTCGCCTGGACAACTAGATACCTATTTGAGCTCTATTCGTTATTAATATTTATTTGAAAAGTTCAAATAAAATCATGTCTTTTGAATAGATATTTATTATTAATTAATTATTAAATAAGTTATTAATAATAAGTTCAAATAAAATCATGGCTTTTAATGGGCGATTTTAATGATTTACTTGGCCCTGATGATAAATTAGGAGGGGCTTCACATCCTTCTTCTTTGTTTCATGGTTTCAATAAAAGTTATTAATGACTGCAAGCTTTAGAATATTAGCATGCAAGCTTTCACTTTACGTGGAGAAGAGGGTCTGACGTGAACAGCAGAATCTTGGAGAGACTTGATATGGCTTTCTGTACTGATAATTGACTACATCTTTTTCCTTATCATTCTTTGTTTAACCTTGTGGCTACTACTTCTGACCATAGTCCTTTGAAGCTTCTAATCGAGGATAGGACGGTGCAATGTCATATTCGTAAATTCAGGTTTGAGAATATGTGGTTGCGTGATGAAAGTGTTTGAGCAGTTGTGGAATCAAGCTGGAACTCTAATACTCTTTCTGGTGTAATTGATCAAATTCAAGCTTGTGGAGAAGCTTTATCTAGCAAGAGTAAGAATTTTAATAAGAATTTTCATCAGAGGCGTAAGCGTATTGTCGACCAGATGGCTTCTTCCTGGAGCCTTGGTAATTTTCAGTCCCTTGAACAGTTGATGATTGAGTTCAATGATATTATGCTAATTCCCTTAAAGAATGATCATGAGATTTGGGTTTTTAATCCTAACGATTGGTGCAATATGGTTTCTGATTATTTTACAACTTTATTTGATGGCAATGATGGTGTTTATGTAGCATTCGTTTTAGGACTAAAATTAATTTAAATTAATTAAAATAAATAATTTAAGGAAGAAATATAGAGTTAGAATTGAGAAATTAAAAATGGTATATGTTAAATATGCATAAAATATATATAATATATAAAAAGTATGCATAACATATAAAGTTAAATAGTAAAAAAGAAAATGATAAAAGTTAAATAGTAAAAAAGAGGGTAAATGGTAAAAACTTAAAAATTAAATAATAATAATAATAATAATAATAATAATAAATTAGATAGTGAAGGATGGTGGAAAAGATTTAATGAATTATTAATTAATATATATATATATGTGTGTGTGGCTATAAATTAAAGGAAAAAAATTAAAAAATACCATTTATAATCTTAGTTTGAAATATAGACATTTTAGTTTTACTTAGTACTAATCCATTCTGTTTAATTATCATAAAAAATATCTTTAAATATTTAAAATGTTCATCTATAGTTGTCGAGTAATTTAATACATCATCTATATAAACTATAAATAATTTTGTATATAGATTAAATATATCATTCATCATTCTCTGAAACTCAAAGTGTGCATTCTTTAGACCGCAGGGCATAACATTTCACTCATATATCCAAATGAAACAGTAAATGCAGTTTTATATCTATCTTTAGGGTTTATTTGGATTTGTCAAAATCCTGATTTCATATCAAATTATTAAAAATATCAGCTTTATATAATCTTCCTAATAAATCTTTTTTATTTGGAATAGTATACTTAATCCATTTTAATTCTTTATTTAAAGGTTTATAATTTATTACTAATTTAGGTACTCCTCTTTCTATTTCAGATGTCTTGTTTACATAAAATGCAGCATAAGATCATAGGCTTCTAAATTTCGTAATCAATTTTTTATTTTCTAAATTTTTTATTTCTTTTTTTGTAAAATTCAATCAAGGCGTTATCTGAATGGGCCAAGCTTTAGTTATTATAGACTTTTCTTCAAAACCTATTTCATATGTCATATCAACCATATATTACTTCCTATTTCAAAATATATTTGGAATATCAACACATAAATCATTTTCAATTTGAAATTTTAATTTATTAATTTTTTGAATAAATTTATTATTTAATTATTCATTTATTTTTATAAATAATAATAATTTTTTAAATTACAAAGTTGTTCAGACTTCACCTTTATTACTGCATTTATTTATAATTCATTTATTGGTGAGCTTTTAATAAATTTTAGTTTCTCTTTTTTGATTTTTCTATAAATGGGAAGATAATTTTTTGATTTTTAAATTTAAAACTTACACTATCATCTTTAACAGAGTAATGCATAATTAAATTCATAAATGATGATCCTAAAATTACCATATGATGAATATTGGTTAAAATAAATATATTCTTTATTTCTAAATTTTTTATCTATTATTGAAACTTCTGCTTTACCAATAATATTTAATTTAGACTTATTTGCAGCAGATAAACTTTTATTAGTTTCCTGCCAAAATCTTTTAGGAACTAGATTAGGTTTAATACAATTTAAATCAGTTCTTGTGTCAAACAAAGCTATTGTTTCTATATTATAATTATTTAAAAATTTTAATTTTATCTTTATTAAATATTTTCTTGATGTAATTTCATTTAACATAAAAATTAAATTATCAGAAATTTTTTCTTTACTTATCAAACTTATTTCATTATTCTTAGTTTCTTCTTTATCTTCTTCTTCTTGTTCATCAAAAGAGATAGAATTTAATAGAAATTTTATTATTTGTGAATTATGTTCTTGTTTAATTCTTAATTCTTTTAATTCTATCTTTATTTCTTAAATTTCTTTTTGTAAATCGTTTATGGTTGATTTATTCTTTATTGTTTTATTTTTATTTAAAATCGTAGTTAAATCATATGTTTGTTTACTAGTGTTAGGCAGTATTGAATGTTTAGATTTATCACTAGTATCTTCTAATATTTTATTTAAAAACTTTTCTTAAATTTTTGGATCATTAATATATTTTATTGCTTTCAAAATAGACTCTTGTTCTTTAGTTAAAATATTTATCGATTTACTATTATTTTAAGAATTGATTTTTGATCTTATATCATCTATTTGATTTATTTTTTTAGAATATGAATAGTTTTCAGAATTTGAATAATCTAAATATCACTCATGAATTTTATTTGATATAGATTCTTCTAAATTTAATTCCTGTAGTTTTTTTTTTATCAAATTTACAGAATTTAGATGTATATCTTTTTCTACCATAATTATAACATGTTAAATCTTTATATGATATAAATTATTTATATTTTCTTTTAAATGGTTTATTACTAGATTTTCTGAATTTATAAGACTTATAAGATTTTTGTTTTTTATAGTAACATTCTTTATTATATTTTCTTTTATAATTCTTCTTATATTTTTTGTATGGTTTTTTATACTTTGTAGAACATTGACCATTACAATCTTTATATTTTTGGGTTATACTATAATTAAACTGTTTGCAAAATGAGCTTAATTTTTGTTTAGTTTTTCTAATTTCATACTTTAATAATTTTTGAAGTTTTATATCATGATAGAGTTTTAAACTTTCTTTTTAAACTATACTTATCAAATGACCATAAGTTAAATTATTATAAGGAATAGAATTTTCATATTCCTATTTTATATGGTTTTTAACTTTTTCTCCAAGGAAAAATGACAATCCTGCTAAGAACTTTTTTCTTTCAGAAAGCCTGGTTGGAATCTTCTCTAAGCATAATCCTAGTTAAGAAAGTTGTCTTATAAAACTGAAAATCACTAAGTTTTTTACACCTAAGGTTATTTATTAATTCATCATTTTTATCCTTTAAATGAATAGGATATCTTATAAAGTGAAGTGATATAGTCAGAATTAGTATTGCCACCGCATCCTGAATAGTATCACCGTATTCACTTAATATAGGTGTTCCATCTTCATAAGTCTTTATAGCATTTAATATTTCTAAATGTCATTTATCAGTGAGATGATTATCACACCAACCTTTTAATTAGCCTATGAAGCCAGCTATAAGTAATTCTGCGATAGTTTTATCTGATGTATCTGTTTGGGTTCTATAAGCATTGACAACCATTGTCATCTGTTGTAGAAGACTCAAAATATTATATTCTGATAGGCTATCAATGTTCCATTCATATACTGATGAGGCATTATATTTATATTGTGATAAAGTATTAGGTTTATCTATAATTTCTAAGTCTGGAGCAGACATTCTAAGTACTATAGATTGATTATGTGTTATATAATTTATCGGTGGATCTATATCTTTATTAAAAGATTCAAGATCTTCAGTTTCAGTTTGAGAATCTTCAACTGATTCTGAATCTTGATCATGAGTTACTATACTGATAGTTTTAGAAACTTTAGATTGAGGTATTTCTTGAACTGTCTGTTTTGATCCAGATGAGGAATTAATTTTACTTAATTGTTCTCTAATTGCTTTTACAAAATTAGAATATTTAGATTTAACTTCTTTTTGTCCTAATTTTTAAAACTTCAAAAGGTTTAAAAACATAAAATTTTAATTTTTTATCTGAAGCAGTTTTTTCAACTGTTGTTATTATTTTTTTATCTTTAATAGAACTTTCTATTATATTTAACTGTTGTCTTATACTTAATAAATGTGCATTACTAAAGTTATTTTGTTCTAATATCTTTTTATTCGGGTCACTTTCTGCTACAGTTTTAAATGGTGCAATTTGAATTTCTCTATCACCATACATAAATATACTTGAAGCTTTAGGTGGATGTTCACTTTGTATAATTTTATCATTTACTTTCCATTATGTTTCTTTATTTCTAACTGTTATAGGATTTATTAATTTTTCTACTTTAAGTTTTTCTCTATAAATTCTTTTAAATCAATTAAAAAATTTCATATTAACTTCATATTGTTTTATAAAATTAATATATTCATTCTTAACTTATTCAAAATCTTTTACTTTATTTATTACTTTTTTTTAATTTGTCTAAGTTCTTTACTGCTGTTAATTCTTTATCTAACTTATCTTTTTTAAATGTAAATTTTTTATTAATTATATTTAGCTCTCTATCTATGTTTTCTACATTATTAGTCATAAAGAGGTTGTAGGTGATTCAAGTAGAGAATGAGATTGTTCTCTATCCTGATGTTGACTATAATTAGGGTTTGGTTCTAAAGGGTTCATATTTTCTGTTGGATTATAGAAAAGATGTGGTACAGTTGTACTGTAATCTACACCTTTTAATTTATTACTAGTTTCAGGTATATATGAGGTAGAATACATAGGCTTTACTATTGTGTGTATAACAGGTTTAGGTTCATTTTCTTTATATGAAGCATATATAACAAAGGGTAACTGTGAAGCTCTACCTATGTCAACTGTCAAAATAAAAGAGAAAGAGTCTGAATACCTACTGCTGATAATATGTCTATTAAATTTTAATTTAACTTTACCATCTTTATACTGTTCAATTTCACTAAGTTCTATATTAGGCTTTACTATTTTCTTTAGTTCAAGAGGGGGAACAACATCTTCCAAGACTCATTCATCAGGGAGACTAATATCTTTTCATTGAATAGTCCTAGGGATTACTGTATTAGTTTTATTTAAGTCTGTTTGTAAGAATTTAGTTTCTCCTAATTTAGATTTCATTATATATTTTGTTGCAAATGTTGATACTATAACTTTATACTTTATTTTATACATTAATGCTACATGAATGGATCCTTCAAACTTTTTATAATTATGAGCTTTAATTTCTAATACTACACTTTTTAATATGTTTGGATCATTTAAGGATATAGTTATATCAGGAAAACAGTCAAATGAGATAGGTTCACTACTCAGACTGATTTTTATAGTTTCTAATAGTGAGTCATTAAAATTTATGAATCTAGCATCTCTAACCACTACTAGAATGCTAGTATTTAATCATTCTCTGGTTAAAAATTTTATTCCTATCTGTACTAGTCCTATATGTATATATTTATATTTTTTACTTTTATGTTATTTTATATATTCTGCAGATAATAATGTTATTTTTTCAAAGGGTTTACTTAATTGTGTATCCCTTTCTTCAGCTTTAATTATATAATTATTTTTAAATATATTTAATTTAAAAATTTTATAATTATGTTCTTTGTCTATGTTAGAATTACAATTTGCAACATATATTAAAATATAACTTTTAATCTTTCTAACAAATTAATTATACAATGATAACTAGTCATAAATTATTTTTAAAAAATTATATATATATGAACATAATTATATTTTTTTAAATTAAATTACATATATGACTAGTTAAAATTTATAAATTACATTTCTTTCAAAAAAATTTATAAATTACATAAATTCCTTGACTTTGAACATATATGACTAGTTAAAATTTATAAATTACATATATGACTTTGAACATAATTATATTTATATTTTCATATATGACTTTGAACAAATTTAATAATATATTTATATTTTTTAAAAATTTAAAAAGATAAAAAATATATAATTTTTAACATTCATAATAAATTAATTATAAATTAAATAATTTATTTATAATAATAATTAATTTATGTATTTTATAAATTTAAAAAATTAAACAATAAAATATATGATCTATGATGTTCCTAATATATATATAAATAAGGAAAAATAAAATTATTATATGGTGCCACAAAATACATATATATGCATAATATGAAAAAAGTATTTATTACATTAATAAAAAAATTATTAATATATGAATTTAAAAGATTATGTGTTTAATAATTTATTAATAATATTTTTAATTTAATTATTAATTTATAAAGATAAAAGTAATGCATATAATAAATTATTAATATTTAGGATTATTAATATATAAAAATAAGAAGCTCATAAAAAAATAAAATCATAGATTTCTAATTTTCTTTAAAACATATTAGCAACAAGAAAATATAAATCATTAATAAAAATAATTTAGAATACAAAATTGAATATCAATATAGATTAAAAAAATTAATGTCAAAAAGATAAAAAAACATATCATATTAAAAAAATAGACGTGCACTTCCCCTTAAAACAAACCTACATTAAAAAAAATATAGATATTATATGTATATTAAATAAATCAGCAATCAAAAAGTATAGATATTATATATATTAAATAAAAAGTAAAAAAAAATATTTAATACATATAGTTTAACAGTAGTTTTAATGTTGAATATGTGTTGAAATAAAAAACATAAGACAAATAATAAACTGAATAAGATATAAAATTATACAATATAAATTATATATATGTTATGCAGATATTACATAGATATTGAGTTATAATATATATGTCACCTATATGTTGAGTTACAACATTTTTATATTCTTAATTAATGTGTAGATGTTGCATATAAATTATATTCAAACTTTTATATATTATTAAGTATAGTATAAGTATTGTATAGATGTCGCATCTTTTATATGTTCTCAATTATAATGTATGCCGCATAGATGTGTAAATATTATATTGTAGCATTTAAATATTCTTAAGCATAATGTAAATGTCACATAGATGTCACATACATATTATGTATATGTTGAATTACAGTCTTTATATATTCTTAAATATAATATAGATATTTTATAGATATTATGTATATATTGTATTTTAACCATTAAATAGTTTTAATTAACGTATAAATATTATATATATATTGCATAAATATTATATATATTGTGTTTAATACAACCTTCATAAATGACAAAAAAAAAATTACAAAAATCAATAAAATTCAAAAGAAAGAGAATATACTAATTCAAGAAGCATAAATTGAAAAAGAAAAAATTAAAAAATTAAAAAGAAAAGTGTTCTTTGAAGTATTTTATTGAACGTGTAAAATGCATTATAATTGAAGAATAACAAAAACTCAAATAATATAATTGAAAAACAATAAAATCAAACATAAAAATGTCCGATAAAAAAATTTCAATATGTTACACCAGAAATATCTCCATTACTACATTCTACTCAAGAAGTTTACCAATTTTTATAGAACCTCGTATAAAGTAACTACATTTTCAACAACTTAAAATAAAAGTTTCGAAAGGAAAAACAATGGAGAAGGCAACAAAACACACCACCAATAGAGAGAAAAGAGAAAAAAAAAAAAAAAAAGAACATATCATAAGCCAAAATCTTAAAAAGAGAGAGAGAGAAAATGGAAGGAAAGAAATGAAAAAAATGATAAGCAAATGGAAAGAATGAAAATGTTAATGGAAGAATGGAAAATGATAAGTCATTCATAAATATGAAAAAAAGAAGTAAAACAAAAATTAAAACTAAAAGAAGAAAACGATATAAGTAAAAAAGAAAAACAAATAAAAGTAAATATATATTTTTTAAAAAAAGTAGAAGATGGATAGATTGTGTAAATTTCTCATTTTAAAATGTCTTTAATATGAATAGTATTAAGTTCTAGTTTAGTTTAATAATTTTCTTATTTATTCAAGGATTTTTTACAAAATATTCTAAAAAATATAAATATTTTCAAAACGTTAATTTTTTTTCCTTTAAAAATTATTGTTTCTCAATTTTAAATTTAATATATTAAAAATATATAAAAACTGTAAAACATTTTTTTGAAAAATAGAAAAGTCACGTAATTTCCTCTTTATCCATCTGAGTCCAACTGTCCAAGAAAATTTAAATCTTGTATTATATGATGTCTTAGACCAATCGTCTAAAAGACTAAAACGCCATTTCGAGAGCTTAATTGGACGTAGAGGTTAAAAGGTCATTTTGATAGTTTGAGCGGATGCAGAGATTAAATTCAGAAGAAAATTAAACGATCATCCAAAAAAAATTTTAAGACAAGAAAAACCAGAAATTTAGCTTAATAAGAAGAAAACTAAAAAATAAATGAAAATTTTTCTCAGAAAAAAGAGTGATGAGCTTTGACTCATTTTGGAATATATATGCATGCCTTTTCAAAGAACATCATACATTTACAAATACGCGAAAGAGGTTGCAAAACCCTTCAAATTAAATGCCTAACCACATTTATTAAGACGCGAAATTCCTTCTTCTATATAATCTTCTCTGCTAATCCAGAACTCTGGCGCATCCTGCATAGTTTTCCATTGTAAGCAGTTGTTACTCCATGAGTTAATGGTTTCACTAAATGAGTTGGAAGAACTTTGAACCATTTCACAAATTGCATATTAAAAAGAAGGGGAGAGCACACGATTTACCTTCATAATTCCAGCAAGAACTGCGCCTCCAAGGTACACCATATGCTTTCTTCGTGGTGGATCCTCAATCCGCAATCGCAGCTTCTGTACAACAGAAAATGGATCATTACAAACAATAATAATAATGGCCAAATTCATAGCTGCATAGCTATAGATATATTTCCCAGAAATACATTTTAAATTGATTTTTTTAATGAACCATACGCAGATTTAACATATGTCAGTTTGACTACAAATTAACCCAGGGTGGAAGGTCGTGTATATAAATGACAGAATTAAAAGGATTGACTATAACTGGACCAAAGTTTTGGACCTTTTTCTTTTGCTAGCCCATGAAAATTTTAAATTGCCTTTGGTTACTCAGAAAATCATAATCTGCCTACATCGAGCACAAAATCTAATTCATTGCAGTTGATTTTGACTGCAGCAACTTAGCTTTTGTATACTTTGAAAGGTGTAGTTGCAGTTTCCAACCAGAAATGCAGCATAATTTTTTCTACAAAACGTAAGCTAAGCTAACAGGTCTCTAACATCAATCTAACAGAATACAGAAAATAGACCTTTAAAAAAAATTTACATAGAACATGGGTACGGGATAATTATTTCTCTTTCTAAGCTGATGCATGTGGGATTGGAATCTTACCTTTAACCCATCTTTGTTTCCCTTTGGAACAACATCAAGGTAGCGATCCAGTATTTCTTTCTCCAGGCTGAACCAATACAGAAATTGTTCAGTAACATCTAGCAGCCAATGTAGCATGAGTGCACAGAAAATGCACCCAAAGAAACGGCAGAAGCCACTCAGTTTACATTTCAAAGAGATTATGGAGTTCACAACCAAGTTTCAGGAATCCTTGAGCATCATGTTTCACATTTAACACAGAAACCAGAAGAGTGCCAATTGTGCACAGGTGGAGTGACCAAAACAACAAATAATTTATCAACTATTGTTCTGCATTATCTTGCTATTGGTCATTGGTCACTTTGCTAAGAATGTTCAGTGGAGATATGACGCAAATGATCCTAAAAATCTCCAGCCACAAGTGCATCAAAATATGATTTCAATGTGCAAAATGAACTGAATGAATTCTAACTCATCAAATTCCATGTAAATACAAGTAGTCCATGTAAACATAAAGAGATATAACAAAGTAAATAATTTAAGGAGAAAGCAAACTTATAAGATAAAAAAGATAGGAGCATTACCGACTGGGTAATCCAGGATACATTGTGCTCCCTCCACTTAAAACTATAAGCTGGTACAGCTGCAAAATATAAAGTATATTGGCATTAAGAATTGCAGAGCATAGAGTATGCGGGATGGCATAAATACAAAAGATGACAAGTGTATGACCCAAAAGTTATCATGGACTCCTTCATGGCTACAGCATATTCATATGTCAACCTGAATTCCAACACTAATTAATGTCTCCAATATGGCCCCAAAGAATGGGCTCATATAAAGTCATAGCTACTTCACTCGTCGATTAATAAATTAAACCAAAGAGCATCTAAAACATAGTTACCATGTAGTGTGTGTTCAGGGAAAATCGAAAACAAAACAAGTGAACAAGTATACCATAAGACCTGACCCATCCAACAGCCCAAATATTCAAGGAAAATTATAAATCAATTTTTGGTTGCACCATTCACGAGTTGACACCGTATAAGAAAAAAGATGAATGAAGTTTTAGAAGAAATTGAAGAAAAAAGATGGAGGGCAATGTTGTTCAATATTCAAGGAAAAGTACAAATCAATTTTTTGTTGCACCATTCACAAGTTGACACTGTATAAGAGAAGATGAACGAAGTTTTAGAAGAAATTGAAGAAAAAAGATGGAGGACAATGTTCTAAAGTGAACAACGGTAGACTACTGAATTCACCAAAAACCAAACTAATTGATTAACAATTTCAACAACAGAAAAGAGTTTCAACATCCTGATAAAAAAAAGTGCGCAAAAATTTAAATGCTTGTATATGCATATTTGATGTAGAGTATTAACAATCAATTCCAGTACCATCATCCGATTGTCAATATCCATTTCCTGGATGCATCGAAAAACCATATCAGCCATTCCATCACCTTCTACATCTATAAGGTCCTGCAAAAACAAAACACTTCATATCTCTAACCTACCAATACATTGTTCCAATTGCACGGTCTCATATAACTTGAGCAGGCATAAGTCCAAGTTGTTGCCTTGAAATTTTATATAAATATTATTAGATAATTATTATGATATCTAGCACTTGAAGAAAAAAAATATCACGGCTTTAATCTTTGAGTCATTTAAGTTTAACCTCTAGTACTAAGCCATTGGTATCATTAAAACTGGCTTTTTTTTTGTTGGAGTGAATGAGGTCCTAATGATGAGCTTGATATTCTATTTTTCCTTAAAAACCACTTACTAGCTAATTGACTTTACTACATTAATTGTTATGCTCTGTTTAGTTGCCACATGTGGCTCCTGCTAATTAGTTCATAATTTTAGTGGACCCTTATTAGGTTCTTTATTTTAAGGAGTTACTCAGCAGGGGAGCCCAATGTCAATATTAGAATTTTTTCATTTTAACAAAAAGCATATTTGGACAAAACAGTTCCATGTCGACCTTTAAAGTAGCAGCAATAATGAAATTCTTGGAGATCTAATTGCATGAAATTGTTGTTTAGGGACTTTGTAAAAGCATATAAAATTAAAGGAAAAATTCTGGACTTCTCCCGCATCACTGTTTAAAAAAAAAGTGCTATCTTATTATGGCAAGCTTATTAGCTGCAGTTTTTAAGACATATCAACAGGCAAATATATTAAAACAGAGATGACTGGATGAAAACTTGAACTACCTGAGTGGAAAATCAAATTCTCAATCGAAACCCAAAAACATTTGCTCCTTTAACAAAATAAATAGATCCAATAATCAATATTTTACACTAATTAGAGGGCTTATCATGAGCATGCTGAGTAACAAGAACAAACAGCCAATTGATATACAGATGGAAACAACTAGAGAACAAATATTATAGACCCCCATCATACCATTTGCATTACATAAAGATTAGAAACCATAACAAATCAGAGCTATTGGCTTACCGGTGTAAAAAGAGCCTCCGGTGCCTTGAACCGCTCCGTGCCTACTTTTATTACCGTTCCATCTGGAAGCTGATAAATATAACATCTGTAAGTACATTACAATTTAATTATGTTTTCTCGAAAACAAAGAGCTGGGTAATAATAAGAACCATAAAACTACAAGCTTGTATCGAATTCAACACAATAAATTAACTTGAGCCAGAACTTGGAAGAGTAGTTGGTTGGGGCTACAGGGTTATATCCAGAACCCAGTTTCAACTAACCAAGCGATTAATGTACAAGATGTAAAATATATTTAATAAATAACAAAAAGGAAGCACAAAACAAGATATGATTGCAATCACAGAAATGACAAATTTGAGAGAAAGAGAGACTAAGAAGAGGTATTTGAAGTCTGAAACATTTAGCTTGATTATTCCCTCAAGCTTGATGGGAATTTATACTAGAAGAGTGCTACGAAAAATAGGAAGACAGTCAAATAACAGTTGTGATACAATAGCTAACAACTGACAACTAACATGTTTTACAGTCTAATCAAGCCTAAAATCATGCATATCACAACAGTAAGCTAATTATTTATAGCAATAATATTGACAATAATGCAACAGAATATTATAATTAAATACATATCTAATCTAGTGACATCCCCCTCAAATTGATGCTGGTTGATCAAGAAGCATCAATTTGCCCATAAGAAAAGAATTTCGTTGATGAGTCAAGGTTTTAGTAAACACATCGGCAATCTGTAAAGTAGTGGAAAGATGAGGAAGGGAGATTATTTGACGGTCTACAGCCTCACGAATTGAATGACAGTCTACTTCAATATGCTTTGTGCATTCATGATAAATAGGATTAGTTGCTATTTGAATGGCACTAGTGTTGTCCGCATGAAGAGGCGTAGGACCATTTTGATGAAAACCAAGTTCAGCCAACAACCCACGAAGCCAAACTATTTCAGAACATGCAGCGGACATGGCATGATATTCTAACTCAGTCGAGGATTTAGAGACACAATATTGCTTCTTACTTTCCAGGATAGCAATGAAGAGCCCAAAAACATACACCAGCCTGTTACTGAGCAGCGGGTATCTGGACAACCAGCCCAATCGGAATCACTAAAGGCTTCTAAGCGAGGACAAGAATTAGCAGAAAAAAACAAACCACGAGTAGGTGTTCCTCGAAGATATCTAATAATACGACGAACAACAGCTAGATGAAGATGACGAGGAGCATGCATAAATTGACTAATCTGTTGCACAGCAAATGAGATATCAGGTCGGGTGTGAGTGAGATAGATCAGGCTATCAACCAATTTTTTGAAACATAGTAGGATCAGGAAGATCATCCTCAGTACTCCGATATTTCACATTAACTTCCATAGGGGTATTCACAGAGGAGGAATCCTGGAGACCTGCTAAGACAATTAAATCTTGAGTATATTTGCATTGATTCAGGAAGATTCCGGAAGATTCAGTATGAACCTCCAGTCCCAAAAATAAGTGAGTTGGCTGAAATCCTTCATATAAAAGGATTTCTAAAGATGATGTTGAAGTTGTGAAATCAAGATAGAGTCGTTGCCAGTAATAATAATATCATCCACATAAACAAGTAGAAAAATAACACCGGTTGAAGTCTTGCGAAGAAACAGAGAGAAATCATACTGACTTTGTACAAAGGAAAAACGAAGCAAAGTGGAACGAAACTTTTCAAACCATGCATGAGGAACTTGTTTCAAACCATACAAAGACCGCTTCAACTTACATATAAGAGAAGAAAAAGAAGAGAACAAACCCGGTGGAGGGCGCATGTAAACATCTTCCTTGAGATCGCCATGCAGAAAGGCATTTTTGACATCCATTTGACAAAGTGACCAGCCTTGGGAGGCTGCGATAGAAAGTATTGTACGTATTGTGGTCATCTTAGCAACTGGAGCAAAAGTTTCCTCATAGTTTATCCCATACTCATGTTTGTTACCAAGGACAACCAATCGTGCCTTATAGCGGTTTAGAGTGCCATCAAAGAGAAGCTTAATTGAGTAGACCTACTTGCAACCAATTGCCTGAACATTAGAAGGACAAGAAACCATATCCCAAGTATGATTCTCCTGAAGAGCCGCAAGTTCCTCATCCATTGCCTTCCGCCAGCAATCATGTTTCACAGCCTCTGAATAGCATAGAAGACAAAGTAGCATGAAGAGAGATATGAGAGAAGCCATACCGATCAGGAGGATGAGAAACTTTAGTAGAGCGTCTGAGACTTAGTGCAGAAGGCTCATAATCTGTAGCAACTGTAGATGTCATGTTAGGCTCATTCAGTTGAACAAGCTCAGATGTTGAGTCAATATGTGGGAGAGGCAAAGTTGGGTGATATCGAGAATACACAAATCCAGGTTTGAATCGCGTAGGAGTATAAGACAGATCATCAAAGCAAGGAAGAATACTAACTTCAGGCGGTGACATAGTGTGTGCGGGAAAGAAATATCGATGCTAAAAAAAAACAACATGACGAGAGATACGAATTTTATGGGAAGAGGGATCATAGCACATAAAACCTTTATGTGAAACACTATAACCCATGAATGCACATTTAACAGACAGCAGAAAGTTTATGACGTTCATGCGAAGGTAAATGAACGAAACAACACATCCAAATTTGTGCAAATCAAGGTAGCTAGGATACTGATTAAAAAGACGATAATATGGAGAATCAAAATTTAGAACCTGTGAAGGTAAGTGATTAATTAAATAAACTACAGTTGATAAGGCCTCAACCCAAAACTTAGAAGGAACTGAAGAATCAATTAATAAAGTACGAACTATGTCTAAAAGATGGCGATTTTTTCGCTCTACTATTCCATTTTGTTGGGGAGTATAAGGACAAGAGAATTGAGAAATAATACATTTTTTCTTGTAAGAAGGCATGAAATTCATTGGACATATATTCTCCACCTGAATTGGATCTCAAGACTTTAATTCCTGTAGAGAATTGTGTTTCAACATAGGCTACAAATGATGTGAAGACAGAAAAGACCTCAGATTTGAAGCGCAAGAAATAGACCCAAGTATATCGACTATAATCATCAATGAATGTCACAAAATACTTGTACTGAACATGTGAAATAATAGGTGTAATGCCCCATACATCACTATGAATAATATCAAAGCATTTTTGTGCACGACTTCCATGAGAAGAAAAAGAAAGAGTTTTACTCTTACCTAATATGCATGTAGAACATTCAATAAAAAAATTAGGAGAAACATGATCTTTATTTCCCAACAAACCAGAATTTAGTAAATGAGACAAAATAACAGAATTTAGATGACCTAAACGTTTGTCATATTGCACTTTTATTATTAACCATAAAACAAGCTAAAGACAGATAACTAGGAATTAAAAATTTTAAAGAAAACAATATCTCAACATTAGGCCCCTTCACTAGTATTTTCCCGGACACCTGATTCTGCACAATACAACCATCACGAGAAAAATGAACATCATAGTTATTATCAACTAGCTGACCAACCGAAATAAGGTTAGAAGAAAGCTTAGGAGATACAAAAACATCCCAAAAAGTATAACTAAGATCCCCAATAGCATGAATAGGCAAACAACTTCCATTGGCAATTTGTATATCCATGGTACCATTATATGAACGGACATTGTGATGTAGAACATTCATGATCTTACCTAATATGCATGTAGAACATTCAATAGAAAAATTAGGAGAAACATGATCTTTATTTCCCAACAAACCAGAATTTAGTAAATGAGACAAAATAACAGAATTTAGATGACCTAAACGTTTGTCATATTGCACTTTTATTATTAACCATAAAACAAGCTAAAGACGGATAACTAGGAATTAAAAATTTTAAAGAAAACAATATCTCAACATTAGGCCCCTTCACTAGTATTTTCCCGGACACCTGATTCTGCACAATACAACCATCACGAGAAAAATGAACATCATAGTTATTATCAACTAGCTGACCAACCGAAATAAGGTTAGAAGAAAGCTTAGGAGATACAAAAACATCCCAAAAAGTATAACTAAGATCCCCAATAGCATGAATAGGCAAACAACTTCCATTGGCAATTTGTATATCCATGGTACCATTATATGAACGGACATTGTGAAGAGCATCAGAAGAACTAGTCATATGATTAGAAGCACCTGAGTCAACTAGCCAAGTTGAGGATGAACAGGTTTGCTTACCTTGAAGCCCAAAGGCGGAAAGGGCTAAAACAATCATCCGTTGCACCATATCAGCAGTAAGAGTATTCTGTGCTACTGTAGGGGGGGTGAAATTTCTGAGGTTATATAAGCAGTAACAGTAGTTTTTCGATTCTGAGGTCGATTAGGACAATCTTTAATAATATGACCTGATTTCTTGCAATAGTTGCAAAATTTTTTAGAGCAATGTAGAGCAATATGACCATACTCCTTGCAGCTGTAACATTGAACCTTGCTCGTATCCTTACCTTGTCCTCTCCTTTGAGCTGCATATGCTACTGGATTAAGTGGAACTGACTGTAATGTAGCTTGAGTGAGGAGACGCTACTCTTCCCGAAGTAGTCCACCAAAGCAATCATCCAAAGAAGGAGAAGGAACGCAATTCATGAGATGGGAGCGAGTGATCTCAAATTCAAGTCGCGGCTTCATTAATAACTAATCTCTCTTGCTTTGTTCATGAACCTCCTGTACAACAAAGAGAGAAGCAGCCGATATTGTTGCATAAATCAAGTCAGAAAGCTCTCCCCATAGATTTTGAAAACCTGAAAAAAAATCTTGCACAGACAGATTTCCTTGATTGTAACTAGCAATCTCACACTCCAATTGATAACGACGTGCAGTGTGGTTTTGAGTGTAGACTTTCTTCAAATATTCCCACATTGCTTTGGCAGTTTTACATAGCTTTAAATTAACCACAATAACATAATCAACAGAACTTAAGATCCATGTCATCACCCTTGTATTTTTGACAGTCCATTGAGCTAGTTCTTTAGCATCTCTAGGTGTTGGAGAACTACCATCAATATGGCCCCATAAATCCTTATCAGTAACAAATAGTTGAAATTGAAACTCTCAGGCAGAATAATTCTTACCAGTAAATCGCACTCCAAAGGTTTCTGAAGAGTTAATGGTAGTCATATTGAACAAGAAAGATGAACCAAGAAGATTACCACAAACAAAAATACCCACACAGGGAATCAAAGAAGAGTAATGCCCCAAAAAAAAGAGGTAGGATCAGCAGACCCAGCTACCACAGAAAATCTGAAAAAAATTGTATTCCAAACAAAATGAGCCTAATTTAAATATTTAGGCTCTGATACCATAACAAAATTGGGAGAAAGAGAGATTAAGAAGAGGTATTTGAAGTCTGAAACATTTCCCTCAAGCTTGATGGGAATTTATACTAGAAGAGTGCTACGAAAAATAGGAAGACAGTCAAATAACAGTTGTGATACAATAGCTAACAGCTAACCTAATTTACAGTTGACAACTAACCTGTTTTACAGCCTAAAATCATGCATATCACAATAGTAAGCTAATTATTTACCGCAATAATATTGACAATAATGCAACAGAATATTATAATTAAATACATATCTAATCTAGTGACAAGAAATTGGTACTGGACTAAGGCAAAGGAGTAATTAATAGTGCTTCTTTTCACCCTACTAGGCATTCTTCCAACTTCAGTAAAGCCATGCCTATAAAATATCAAATCCTACACTTAAACAGATATAAAAGGAAAGTTGCAAAATATTAAATGAATCAACTTACAGTGTAATTCTTAACAAGGATCGTGGTCTCAAGCCCCAATTTATACTCCCTTTTGTAATCATAACTGGATGAAAAATGGATTTAGTGATCCAATCACAGATAAACAAATTTCAGAATATAAATCCATCATAGAATAGTTGGTTAACCTTATATAGCAGAGCTTCTCTTTGATTTCCCTAACAGTCTCAAAATCAGCAGTCCTATTCATTGCATACCTACATAACCAGCATTTACTCCAGTTAAAAGAGGCATCTAACGAACAGCGTTAACATGTTAATCATACTGAAAACTGAGCCTCACCCCCTCCGTGAAAGTAAATCAACAAGATAGGAGGTAATGTGCCGACCAGATACATTCATTCGCTTAGTCAGATGAGGAAATGAGTAGCCATCAACAACAGGAACCTGGGGAGAAAACAACTAAGCAGTTATTCTGTAGGATTATAGTTAATGATGTGCCAGGCCAAAAGCAACTATGCCATGAGTTCTAATCTACATTCATTGTACAAACAGCAATAGAACACCAAAGAGTAATCAAGCATCCTAAAAATAATGAAATAATTGCACTGCCTTTTATGAGGTGGAAGGCATCATCATTTCCAGTGGAAATGGAACAAACAGTAAAGAGACCAGCATTACACATCAATATAAATTTCAAACCGTTTTGGAAAGAAAAATCCTTGCTTCAGATGCTATATAAATAAGTGAAATTTTTTAATTTTCATGCATCATCAAAGGAGTTAAATTAGCAAAAGAAACAAAATCAAAATATGCCGGTGAGTCAGGAACGATTGAAATGGATCCAGAAACATAGAGTAGCAATAGTTCTTGAGCAGTTTACCACATGAGTAACACCATCACCAGAGTCAATAACTAATCCTGTTAATAGACCTGTAAGAAATCAAGGTAACAATGAAGTACGTGCATAAACTACAAAGATAATGACCAATAAAAAAGGGTAGTGGTAGTTGAGCAGTATCATTACAAAATCAAAACAATTGAATCTTCTTCAACAAAAAAAAATGTTAGAATTAGTAATTTCTGTTATTCAAAAGGCAGTTCTCCAAGTCTCGATCATATTATTTAATATCTAATCAATAAAATTTAAACCTTCAATCATCTCCACAAGCACCTTGTGCACATAATGTTAAAACAGCCTGGATTTGAATAAAGACACCAGCAAAGTTGTATTTCTCGAATATGGTCTCAACCTATATTGTCAAGTGAAATTCAAACGTAAGTAGTGAGATTATGAAATAACTGAGAAGAACACTAATGTTACAGAAACATAGCCTAACAGTAACAAATTGGATAACATAGTACCATTTTTTCACGATTTTTTGAGGGATTAAGAGGTGGGTCAGTGAGTAAAATCTTGCATTCTTTTGGGTTTATCTGTTTAAGGAAAACAAGGGACAGAGTTATGTTAGCATCTGCCAACATTACATTACTAGGGAGAAACAAAAAAAATTCCTCAAATATAGGTTTCTAGGGAAAATAAAAGCACCAGAATTTTACTTTTAAGTTCATTGAAAAATGCATGGTCTCAAACATGACCCATGTCATCCCAGTTCTGAATTATTCCATTATTAACAGGATAAGATATATCCAGTTGATGCCTCAAGTCAGCACAAGCTTCTCCAACAACGATATCCTGATTGAATAAGCCAAAAGAAAAGCATGTCGAAGCATAAAAAGTTAATTTGAATGTGGATACAAATAAAAACAAAAAACAAAAAACAAGGCTAATAAACAACATGATGAAAGTCCGCTGAGATGTTTTCACCTTCAACTGTTCTTCCATAAGAGATTCTTCATATCGGACCATTGGCCTCCCCACCACACAAGGGAATACAGAGGTGGGAAAATTCTCTCCACCGAATCCACATTTGAAATACTGCATTGAGTAAATCAAGTTATAGGAAGTAATTGATAACAATGCATTTTCCCTGCATCAGTGTTAAAACAATATTCCCATCTGTTCTACACCAAGTCACCAACCCTTCTGTACAAATCCAAAATTGAACACAAAGCCACTTCAAGCACACCATCAGAACAACCAATTACAATTCCAATAATCAAGATTTTCCAATCCATAAGCATTTGCATGCACTGAAATTTTTAATTATATTGCATTCCGTTCAATTATAAAAACTACAAGAAACAGCTGAGCAACTATTTGATAAAATCGCAAGACTGATTGGTTTAACAAACTAATTTTCATGAATAAAGAATTTTCTAATGTTTAGATCAGATCCAACACAAAGGACCTACAAAAATTTATACCGTTTCGAGATCCATTCTTCAGCTACAAATGGATCAATATCAAAAGAAATGGAGTAGATCAAGAGTAAGGGAGGGAGGTTAACCCAGTGCCATTGTTGCAAACGACGACGTTTCTGTTATCCATAGGCATGCAGGTGCTACTATGTAGAGATGTAGTTATTGTTGCTTATTGATTGATTGTTTAACTCTATTCGTGTCTTAAACCTCGGAGATGGAGGCCGTTTTGGTGGTTCTCCGGGTTAGCATGGCTTTTGTTTCAGTGGTGTCCGGTGACCCGTCACTTTAGCCATTTGCTTCAAGTGGAAAAAAGAAAAAAGACTGCCACGACGTCGTTCCAGTTATTCGCTAAGCTCTTTTTCTTTCTCCGTCTATATATTATATGAAGGGCGAACGTGCAATTTTGATATGATAAAAAAAAGAAGGTGCAATTTTGACTTGATGCATGCCCATAGTAAAATAATTGCTTTGGTTTAAGTTGTTGATTTTTAGTGTTTTTTAAATAAAAAATTATTTTTAATTTTTATTTTGTATTTTTGAGATTTAATCAAAAAAATATTTACACACTAAGTATTAATATATTTTAGACCATATTCACTATAAATAGATTCTTTTGAACAAAATTATCCTTTAACTTAAAAAAATCAAATTTATCTCTCCCTTTCTTATTTTCGAGCTGTCGCATATTATATTTATCTTTCTCTCTACTCATTTTCATTAACTCTTCTCTCTCTCTCTCTCTAACTCTCTCTCTATATTTTCACTACGAATTGAAGCTTCTCTTCTATTGGCGATCAAGATTGAAATAGATAAGTTTAATTTATTTTTTATATTTTATTTTTCATCTATTTTGAAACATTTATTGTTGCGTGTCGAAGTATCTCTCAAATTAATTCAAGTTTGACATTTTCCTTTTCTTAAATAGTGAGTATAATTGATTTTTTTGTATATTTTATTTTTTTTAAGAATGATGAAAAAATATTATTTTATTTTTCGATATTATTCAATTATCAATTTTTTTGAAGTGTTATGGTTGAGTAATATTATATAAATAGTTAGTTATTGTTCCCATTAATGTTTTTTTTTTATTTCTAGCACTGTTATTATTATATTGATTTGTATTGATGTTTAAGAATTTTCATTGGGTGTTAAGTTACGAAATATTAATTTTCAGTTTATATGTTTTAGTAAATGTTATAGAGTATTACAAACAGTTATGATATGAGTTATTTTGAAGTTGAAATGAATTGATATGAAGTTGATATGAAGTTGATATGAGTTGGTATGAGTTTGATATGATATTGATATAAGTTAGTATTAATGATGTGAGTTTAATATAAGTTAGGTATGAGTTGATATGAGTTTGGTATGAGTTTATATGAGTTATTATGAGTTTGATATGAGTTAATATTAGTGATATGAGTTGATATGAATTTGATATGAATTAGCATTAATGATATGAATTAGTATGAATTTGATATGAGTTTATATGAGCTACTATTGTTGATATAAGTTTGAAATGAGTTAATATGAGTTTGATATAAGTTAGTATAAGTTTGATATGAGTTAATATTAGTGATATGAGTTGATACGAGTTTGATATGTGTTGATTTATACTTAATATGAGTTAGCATTATTGATATGAGTTAATTTGAGTTAGTATTAGTGATATGAGTTTGATGTAAGTTGATATGAGCTTGATATGAGTTAATATAAGCTTGATATGAGTTGATATGAATTTGATATGAGTTAGTAGGAGTTTGATATAAATTAGTATTAGTGATTTGAGTTAGTATGAGTTTGATATGAGTTTTGATATAAGTTAGTATATGTTTGATATGAGTTGATTTGTATTTAATATGAGTTAGCATTAGTGGCATGAGTTAATATGAGTTAATATTAGTGATATGAGTTTGATATAAGCTTGATATGAGCTTGATATGAGTTAGTATTAGTTGATATAAGTTTGATATGAATTAGTATTAGTGATATGAGTTGATATGAATTTGATATTAGTTTATTTAAGTTTTGATACGAGTTAGTATTAGTGACATGAGTTAATATGAGTTTGATATGAGTTAATATTAGTTATATGAGTTTGATATGAGTTAATGTTAGTCATATGAGTTTGATATGAGTTGATATGAACTTGATATGAGTTTGATATGAGTTAATATTAGTAATATGAGTATACCAAAATAAATATAAAATCTTTATACCCTATATACATATAATATATACACCTGGTATATATATAATACCCGTATACAGTATAAAATTGTCATGACCGGTTTAATAAAAAATGTTCACTTTTCCAATTTAAAAATTACATACTTAAAAATGTAATTTTAAATAACAAATAGAATATTTATTAGAAATCATAGATTTCAAAATAAGCATTTTTCATAAAAATCTCTGAAAAAAATTTACCAGAGTTTTGTCTGTAATTTGGACACTTTCAAATTCTAACAAACCACAACATGCATCAGAAAACACTTGCAATAAAAATCATTCATACATTTCACCCATCTTCAAGTTTCTCAAAATATTTATACATATACATATATATTTTTATCAAACCACATATACACTCATATTATAAAATTTTTAGTGATATGAGTTGATATGAATTTGATATAAGTTGATTTAAGTTTTAATATGAGTTAACATTTGTAACATAAGTTAATATGAGTTTGATATGAGCTTGATATGAGTTTGGTATAAGTTAGTATTAGTGATATGAGTTGATATAAGTTTGATATGAGTTGATTTGAGTTTGGTATGTGTTAGTATTTGTGATATGAGTTGATATGAATTTGATATGAGTTAGTATTAGTGATATGAGTGTAACACCCCTAATATTTGGAAAAATTAAGTAAAATAAACTAAAATTAAATTGGATGAATTAAATAAATGATTTAAATAAAAAAATGAAAGGATATTATATAATTTAATAGAAAGTATATTTGAAATATATATATATATATTTGAAGTAAATATGATATATATTACCTATATGTATTATATAATTAAGTGCATAGTGATTAATATATATATATATATATAAGGATGACTAAAGAAAGAGAAGTTTCTTCTTTCTTCTTCTTCTTATTCCTTTACCATGAAATAGAGAGAGAGGTGAGAAGAAAGGGAGCTCTTCTTATTTACACTAAGAATTGAAGAAATTTCAATGATTCAAGTGAAGTTTTTGAGGATTCTCCATTAATTGGTAAGTTCTTTATCAATTTTGCAATCTCTTTGGAATACTATGGAAGAATATGATTTGAAAAAATTGAGATTTGTGTATTAGCATGTTTTAATAGTTTATTTGGATATGTATGAAGTTGTTGTGAGTAGCTAATAATGATTTTAAGGTTGGATTGAAGAAGTGATTGAATTTAAGTGAGTTTTGGAAGTGGTTGTATTGAAATAGTTAAGTGTACGAAATGCAGATTTTGCCTGACACGGCCAGTGACATAGCCATATCGTTAGGCATGTCAATGGTGCTGAGTTCAACATTAATGACACGACCATTAATATGGCCATATCCCTGAGCGTGTCATAGCTTCTGTAAGGCAAAATAATTGACACAACCATAAACATGCCCATGTTGTTGGGCGTGTCAAAGTTTCTGTAAGGCAGAATGAATAACACGGGAAGTGACACGCCCATATCATTGGACATGTCCATGCTTCTGTATGAGTGAATTAATGACACGGTCATTAACATGCCCATATTGTTGGACGTGTTACTTAAGGATAACTCATTTCTATTAGTGTATGTGCCCTAGGCCATTTATTTGGATCTTTATGTTATACATTCATTATTAATAAATGAGGTTTTATTATCATTATTGTTTGTTTGCATGTTACACAATTTTGATATTTGTCCCTGGTTTATTATTGTTATAGAGATAAAAAAAAATAATTCTTAACCAGTATGAACATTGATTTGATAATCATCAGATGGTTATGTGTATAGTGATACAAATCAATTTCATAGATACTTGTTAGAGAACAATGTATTGGATAGACCCATCATGAGATTACTACATGGGTTAGTGTCATAAGTAAATCTCAAGATAGTTATGTATTAATTCTTTGACTTGAGATTGTCATAGTTTCCAATATATTGACTATTATATTTTGACATGATCAAATATTATCCGTAACTGGATAGTAATAAAGGTTATGATCATATATGATAGAAATTATGTAGAGGATAATGAACAATCAAGATAGAATTTGTCCATCTCTTTGAGAGAGATATCTTTTGGGCCCCTCGATAAGTGAGACTGTGAAATGCATGGCCGTGCTCAAATGAATTGATAGTGTGATCAATTTCATTTATTTTTTATCAGTCTACTTAGAGATCGAGTAATCATAAGTTTTGACAATATAAGTATGACGTTGACCATGACTTATGTTCAAGCTAGATATCGTGTGACAAATGGATTAATGCATGTACTATTATTAGGCAAATTGGACATTCCTTATATTAATTAGGTAGTTGTAACGCCTTGCTAGAGGCCAATTACGACTTGTTGGTTTAATAGAGATTAAATTGATTGCCAATTAATATGGGCTTATCAGGTCACACACAAGAATGCGCTTTGGGCTGGATATAATATTAATAATATTAATATTAGATATTAATATTTAT
This sequence comes from Garcia nutans, assembly GCA_947685225.1. Lineage (NCBI taxonomy): Eukaryota > Viridiplantae > Streptophyta > Magnoliopsida > Malpighiales > Euphorbiaceae > Garcia > Garcia nutans. The sequence continues at coordinate 19,466,997 of CANTUV010000018.1, read as the reverse complement.
TATTATTATTATTATTTTATATATATATATATATATATTATTAGATAATATATTCAGAATCATTATTAGATTTGGATTCTGAATTTGACTTACCTTATCCAATTTCGAATTGGATTCTGGAGTGAATATATTCACTCCAGATGTTAAGTCTTCTCAGAAGTAACATTAGAAAATGAAAGAGAACGAAAACAAAGGAACCCTAATACGTTTTAGAGAAAATATTTTTTCAGCCTTCGCCGTTGCAGAGAGCTAGCACTCCAGACGGTAGCATTCGTGTGGATACACGATAGAGGGTGTTTCGCAATCGAGACATCTCTTCCAAACTGTGATTTTGAATCATCAACAGGTTAGTTCTTTGAACACTTTCGTCGAATTAAACGAACAGCATGGATCCTGGTGGTAAATCAGAGATAAAAAAAATTTTCCGCCGCGTGTTTTTGGTTTGCAGTGATCTCCTTAATTTCCTAACAGTGGTATCAGAGCCACTTGTTGTTTTCGTTTAATTCGAAAATGCCATGTTGATATGATTACATGTGATATATTGATTTCGTATGGCATGTTAACTATAAAACCCTAATTCATTTTTCATATGATGAGAAAGGATTGGTTTTTTTGTTTCGTTTCTGTAAAACCCTAATTCGTTTTTCATATGATGAGAAAGGATTGATGTTTTTAATTTCGTTTTCATGAGATGATCATGTATATATGATTGGTTGATTAAAACGATTTTCATATGATGAAAACGATTAAGTTTATATGTGATATAAACATTTGGTAATGATTCTGTAATGGGTTGTACATATTCGAAATAAAACAGTAAGAAGGTTAATGAGATTAACGATTCTGTTTTAGGGTTTCGCCAAAGAAAAATGTTAATGAGATTAACGTTTCTGTTTGGCTTCGAGGGGCGCTGCCCCTTGGGAACCCCGCCCGCTGACCGGCCAGCGGGAGCCCTCCTGCCAACCGGCTAGCGGGACCGCTGTATGTTTGCGCCCTATAGTTCGTTACCGCGACATTAAGAATGTCAATATATTTGTTTCTATTTAACATGTTGGTGATGAATATGTTATGTTTGTTTAATGTCTTGGCATGGTGCATAGCATGGCCTTATGACCTATGTGATTGGTTTATTCATATCTTAATTTTGGGTAAATACGGCCTGCGTGTCGTTTATTTTGTTGTAATTTATTTTATTAGTAGTTAGATTTTCTTTTATTGTAATAAATGAAGATTCAAGCTACAATGTTTGTGATGGAGATTCATACCAAGGAGAAGATGGTTCCATGGTTATGGAAGCACAAGCTCAAGTTTTGAAGATATGTAATATTGCAAGTGTTGTAATAGATAGGTTTTTCACCTAGGATTGCCTTTATGATCTTCATTTGGTCTCTTGAAGATCATATTTAGTTTGGCCATGCTATGTCACGTTTACATATTTTGTCATTTGGTATATGATGCTTATGTGATAAATTATATATATGCATATAGGATGCTAAAATATAATGATATGTAATGCAAGACATGATAATAATTTAGTTGAACCCTCATTAATAATTTAAGTCTAAATGCCATCCACGTTTTGAACACCTATCAAAACTAAGATTGTATTAAAGTAGGTATTGCCAAAGCAATATGCTTTAAACATTCCTAGCTAAGTAGGATGAGTAATAGTGCTACTCATATGTTTTAAAATTGGTTAGACTTAATTAGGCTATCAAAATGGTTTTGGGCCTAAGGCATTAGATGTAATTCAACATGCTATGACATATGATGTCAATATTCCATAATTACTAAGAGTTACATGAGATGTAATTGGTAAAGATGTTACCTACCTAAATAACTTGATTTTAAGCGTCACGCCAAAGCTGAGTTTAGAATTAAGTGAAATACGGATCTTAGCCTACTAAAATATTTCTTTAGAGGGTTATATTTTTAGTAGGAGTTTAAATAATTTTAACCTCATTATTAATTAAAATTTGACTTTGTATATTTATTTTGTAGATGGCTGCTAATAACAATTCCACCTTATCACTGCGATCTATCCTTGAGAAGGAAAAACTGAAAGAATGTGGGACTAATTTTGTTGACTGGTTTAGGAACCTGAGAATTGTTCTCAAACAAGAGAAAAAGTCCTACATGCTTGATGAAGCCGTCCCTGACCCACCTCCTGCTGATGCTTCTAATGCTGCTAAGAGTAAGCATAAGAAGCATGTGGATGATTCCAATGACATAGGATATCTTATGTTGGCTACTATGTGTCCAGGACTTCAGAAGGATTTGGAACACTTAGAGGCTTATGAGATGAGTGTGTATCTCAAACAAGCTTTCCAACAACAGGCTAGGCAAGATAGGTTTGACACCGCTGTTACATTATTTGACTGCAAAATGTCTAAAGGTGAATCTGTTAGTGCTCATGTTTTGAAGATGAAAGGCTATCTAGATCACCTTGCTAGACTTGGATATCCCCTGAGTTTAGAACTCTCTACGGATTTGATCCTACATTCATTGCCTAGCATTTTCTCACAGTTTGTCATGAACTATAACATGAATGACATGGAGAAATCCATTCCTGAGCTACATGGTATGCTCAAAACTGCTGAGGGGAATATCAAAAAGCCTACCCAAATATTGAATGTCAATATTAAACAAATGAAAAAGAAAGCCAAAGATACTAAAGGCAAGGGTAAGGCAAAAGGTGCTAAAGGGTCCAAGGGACAAGCTAAACCAAAACCTGAACCTAAGGCTAAAGTTCCTAAGGAAGGGACTTGTTTCCATTGCAACAAGCCTGGGCATTGGAAGAGAAATTGTCAACTCTATTTGGATGAGTTAAAGAAGTTGAATGGTAGTGCGACTACATCTTCAGGTATTTATGTTATAGAAATTAATTTATCTATTCTTTCTTCCTAGGTATTAGATACCGGATGTGGATCTCATATTTGTACAAATATGCAGGGACTCAAAAGGAGTAGGATGCTGAAGAAGGGCGAAGTGGACCTACGTGTTGGCAATAGAGCAAGAGTTGCTGCTATAGCTGTAGGAACTTATGAACTTGTCATGCCCAATGGGTTTTTGTTAATTTTGAACAATTGCTTTTATGTTCCTACTATGAGTAGGAATCTTATTTCAGTATCTGTTTCGGATGATGAAGGTTATTCATTTTTTATTAAGAATAAGAAATGTTCTATTTTTGATAAAAAAAAAAATAATTTGCTTTATGATATTGCAAATTCTTATAATGGCCTTTATATCCTTAATCTTGATGATTCTAATGGTAATGATATCTATAACATAACTTCTAAGAGAACTGAGCCAAATGAGTTAAACCCTACTTATTTATGGCATTGTTGCCTTAGCCATATAAATAAGAAACGCATTTCTAAGCTCCATCAAGATGGATTATTAGATTCATTTGATTTTGAATCATTTGAAACATATGAGTCTTGTTTGCTTGGTAAGATGACAAAGGATCCTTTTACTGGGCATAGTGAAAGGGCTAATGATTTATTGGGCTTGATACATACAGATGTATATGGTCCTTTTAGCATTAGTGCCAGAGGAGGATTTCGATACTTCATTACTTTTACTGATGATTTCAGTAGGTATGGCTATGTCTACGTAATGAAACATAAGCAGAGTCTTTTGAAATGTTTAGAACTTTTCAAAATGAAGTACAAAATCAACTTGGTAAAACAATTAAACTACTTCGATCAGATTGAGGTGGTGAATATTTGAGCCAAGAGTTTGATGATCATCTAAGGGATTATGGAATTGTTTCACAACTGACTCCTCCAGAAACTCCACAGTGGAATGGAGTTTCTGAAAGGAGAAATCGAACTCTATTAGATATGGTTCGATCAATGATGAGTCAAGCGGATCTTCCTTTATCTTTTTGGGGTTATGCCTTGGAGACAGCTGCATTCATTCTGAACCATGTACCATCTAAGGCAGTTGAAAAGACACCATATGAGATATGGACAGGTAAGACACCTAGTTTATCTTTTCTTAATATTTGGGGTTGTGAAGCTTATGTGAAAAGACCAGTTTCAGATAAGTTAGCTCCAAAATCTATCAAATGTAATTTTGTGGGGTATCCTAAGGAAACTAAAGGATACTATTTCTATACTCCTTCAGAGAACAAAGTGTTTGTTGCTCGAAATGGGATCTTTTTGGAAAAGGAATTTCTTTCTAAGAGAACTAGTGGGAGTATAGTAGAACTTGAGGAAACTCAAGTACCACAAGAAATCATTGAGCCGTCTATAGAGCCTATTTCATAACCACAAATAGTTGTGGAGTCTGAAGATGTAACACAAATCCCTCGCAGGTCTGATAGGACACATCGTCAGCCAGAGAAATATGGATTTCTTGTGACTGATGATAGTGAAGTAATGCTCATAGATCAAGATGAGCCTACTACCTATCAAGAAGCTGTGTCAGGTCCAGATTCAGACAAATGGCTTGGAGCCATGAAATTTGAGATGCAATCTATGTTTGACAACCAAGTTTGGTCTTTAATTGATCCTCCAGAGGGTATTAAGACTATTGGTTGCAAATGGGTTTTCAAGAAGAAAACTGACATGGATGGGAATGTGCAGACCTATAAAGCAAGGCTTGTTGCAAAAGGTTTCAAGCAAACTCATGGTATAGACTATGATGAAACCTTTTCACCAGTTGCTATGCTTAAGTTTGTTAGAATTCTCATTGCCATTGCAGCATACTATGATTATGAGATATGGCAAATGGATGTCAAAACCGCTTTCCTTAATGGAAACTTGCTTGAGGATGTGTATATGACACAACCTGAGGGTTTTGTAAATCCTGAGAATTCTACAAAGGTTTGCAAGCTTCAAAGATCCATTTATGGATTCAAGCAAGCATCTCGAAGCTGGAATCTTCGTTTTGATGAAACAGTTAGGAACTTTGGTTTCATCAAGAATGAAGATGAACCTTGTGTTTACAAGATGGATAGTGGGAGTGCAATAGTATTTTTAGTCTTATATGTGGTTAACATATTACTCATTGGGAATGATATCCCTACCTTGCAAAAGGTTAAGACTTGGTTAGGAAATTCTTTCTCAATGAAAGACTTAGGTGAGGCTGCCTATATCCTTAGTATAAAGATCTATAGAGATAGATCTAGAAGGATAATTGGCCTGAGTCAAAGTACATACATAGATAAAGTGTTGAAGAGGTTCAACATGCAAGATGCCAAAAAGGGATTCTTGCCTATGTCTCATGGCATTCATCTCAGCAAGAGTCAATGTCCTATGACATCTGATGAGCGAGATCGAATGAATAAGATTCCTTATGCTTCTGCTATATGATTTATTATGTATGCCATGTTATGTACTAGACCAGATGTCTCATATCCATTAAGCGCAACTAGTAGATTTCAAGCTGATCCTGGTAAAGGTCACTGGACAGCTGTCAAGAATATTCTTAAGTACCTTCGAAGGACTAAAGATGTATTCTTGGTTTATGGAAGTTTGGAAGATGAGCTAGTTGTAAATTGTTACACAGATGCTAGTTTCCAAACTGACATAGATGATTTTAGATCGCAGTCAGGTTTTGTATTCACATTGAATGGTGGAGCTGTTAGTTGGAAGAGTTCAAAACAAAGCACTGTGGCTGATTCTACAACAGAGGCTGAGTATATAGCAGCATCAGATGCAGCTAAGGAAGCAGTCTGGTTGAAGAAATTCATCACTGAGCTAGGAGTGGTGCCTAGCATTACAAATCCTGTGGACATTTATTGTGACAACAATGGTGCCATAGCACAGGCAAAAGAGCCTAGATCTCATCAAAGGTCTAAGCATATACTCAGGCGTTTTCACCTCATTCGAGACATTATCGATAGAGGAGATATCAAGATATGCAAAGTTGACACAAATGATAACATAGCAGATCCATTAACAAAGCCTCTCTCACGGGTCAAGCATGATCAGCACGCTAGATCTATGGGTCTTAGAAATTTGTAGGCCTAGTGCAAGTGGGAGATTGTTAGTGTATGTGCCCTAGGCCATTTATTTGGATCTTTATGTTATACATTCATTATTAATAAATGAGGTTTTATTATCATTATTGTTTGTTTGCATATTATACATTTTTGATATTTGTCCCTGGTTTATTATTGTTATAGAGATAAATAATAATAATTCTTAACCAGTATGAACATTGATTTGATAATCATCAGATGGTTATGTGTATAGTGATACAAATCAATTTCATAGATACTTGTTAGAGAACAATGTATTGGATAGACCCATCATGAGATTACTACATGGGTTAGTGTCATAAGTAAATCTCAAGATAGTTATGTATTACTTCTTTGACTTGAGATTGTCATAGTTTCTAATATAAGGACTATTATATTTTGACATGATTAAACATTATCCGTAACTGGATAGTAATAAAGGTTATGATCATATATGATAGAAATTATGTAAAGGATAATGAACAATCAAGATAGAATTTGTCCCTCTCTTTGAGAGAGATATCTTTTGGGCCCCTCGATAAGTGAGACTGTGAAATGCATGGCAGTGCTCAAATGAATTGATAGTGTGATCAATTTTATTTATTTTTTATCAGTCTACTTGGAGATCGAGTAATCATAAGTTTGGACAATATAAGTATGACGTTGACCATGACTTATGTTCAAGCTAAATATCGCGTGACAAAGGGATTAATGCATGTACTATTATTAGGCAAATTGGACATTTCTTATATTAATTGGGTAGTTGTAACGCCTTGCTAGAGGCCAATTACGACTTGTTGGTTTAATAGAGATTAAATTGACTGCAATTAATATGGGCCTATCGGGTCACACACAAGAATGTGCTTTGGGCTGGATACAATATTAATAATATTAATATTAGATATTAATATTTATTATTATTATTATTATTATTATTATTTTATATATATTATTAGATAATATATTTAGAATCATTATTAGATTTGGATTCTGAATTTGACTTACCTTATCCAATTTCGAATTGGATTCTAGAGTGAATATATTCACTCAAGATGTTAAGTCTTCTCAGAGGTAACATTAGAAAACGAAAGAGAACGAAAACAAAGGAACCCTAATACGTTTTAGAGAAAATATTTTTCCAGCCTTCGCCGTTGTAGAAAGCTAGCACTCCAGACGGTAGCATTCGTGTGGATACGCGATAGAGGGTGTTTCGCAATCGAGGCATCTCTTCCAAACTGTGATTTTGAATCATCAACAGGTTAGTTCTTTGAATACTTTCGTCGAATTAAACGAACAGCATGGATCCTGGTGGGAAATCAAAGATAAAAAAATTTTTCGCTGCGTGTTTTTGGTTTGCAGTGATCTCCTTAATTTCCTAACAATTTCTTTGTCTTTCATTTGTGATTTATAATGTAAATGGTTTAATATTGAGAATGCCTTAGGATGTGATATTAAATGATTGTTTATGATCACATTTGACTTAGGCATTGAAAGAGAGTAGTTTATCCAACCCTAGTGTTGAAGGGCAACTTAAAAGAGAAGGTTAGAGGAAGTTTTTAAAGCTTGTGTTGGAGTGCTTTCTAAAGTATGTACAAACTCTTGATAAATGAAATGCCATTACATTTGGTCTAACACATTTTGGATGAAAAATGTATTAAGCTACTTGATACATTATGTATTCATGAACATGATGCTAAAATATGTGAATTGCTATGTATGCATTATTATACATTGTGAAAAGTCATTGTTAATGACTAGATTAAATAAAATGTGAAATATGTAAAAATGACCCAAAATATTTGAGTAATGTAGTTTGTTGTATATACATTAAAGATATTATGTAAAGTCATTGGTGTGGCTAGATTGTATAAAATGAGATACATTATAATTATGTGATGATATTGATATAAATGAGATAAATGAGGCAATACGCCTAGCTTGATCATGAAAACATGAAAAAATGAGAAAGGAATTGAGAATGGAAAATGTGAATTAATTGTGTGCCTAGTATGTTATTTAATTTTTAGATTTCTGTGTTTGGCGGCATGCCTATATTTGCCTATGAGGCTAGACATTTAGAGTTACTGTAAAAATATTTTTGAGGTGAAAAGACCGAGTTGTAAGCCTCAGAAACTGATCCTAGAAGCTATGCTAGGTGAAAAGACCGGGTCATAAGCTCAGACCTAGTTGGACTGTTATATTAATACTTTGCCTTCGGGGCTAGACACATGGTGTCATTATGGACGAAAATGGTAACTTTGAGATTTAAATAATGTATTAGTTGTTTGGGCTCATGCTTGTGTATGTGTTTGTGTTATTCATCAAGTGATGAAAGCATATATCTAAAAGTGATTTTGAATGTCATATGATGACATAACATATGAACATTTAGCATTGGCATTATTTTTGAGTTTTGTTATTATCAAAGTTTGTACTGCTAGACTTTTGGCTTAGCGCAATTATAATTCATCGCGCAGGTGACAGGGGTGATCCGATGAGAGTTCTACTAGACTAGATTGAGTCTAGGTTTTTATTAGTTGAGCTTGAAGTGTTTTCCTACATCAAGATCAGAGCTATTTTGCTAGCATGTATACATTTTATATTATAAATATTTTGATATTATGTTATGTTTTTGGTTTATATATATATTATAACTTATAAAGAATATTATGTATAATTGTATAATACGAGACTTTATACTTTTTGATATACATTAATACATAAATGTATAAATATTTTCAGGAATGAAAATATAAAGTTTTTATTAAGCCGGGTTATGGCATTCTTATACTTTATTTTCGTATTTTATATATACTATGTGTATGTATTATATATATAGGGTATAAGGGTATTACATTTATTTTGATATCAGAGTCTAAATTTGAGATTTTCGACCTAGGTGGATTTTGAAAATGAGGAAGGAATATCTTAAAATAATGATTTGAATTTTACTACATGCATATGCATTGGCATTTGAACTGGTCTCTGATGTGGCAATAGTTATAAGTGGAAAGTGATGCTTTGAATGAAGGTAAAGTGATGTCTAGATTGAGAACATGTAAAGAAGATGTTGGAAAAGTTTGTCAGTTGATTTGATTATTTAAAAGAAGTAGTGTTTTGATTAAACATAATTAGTCATGATGGAATTATTTATGAAGTGAATTGTGTAGAAGATGATGGAGTTGGTTTCTTTGAAATTAATCATTATCGTAATATATGAACAATGTTTAAGGTATAAGTTATTGAAAATCAAATTTGAGAATAAAGAAATAGAATTGAGTTATAAGATTGTGGAAGGATATGTATACGAAATTAAATGACTATTATATATATGAGATAATGTTGGATTAAAAGAGTTATGCATAAAGTTAAAAGTGATCATGACAATAGTATTATATAGTAAGAGATTGGAGGAAAAGAGAAAGAAAAGTGTTGTTGAATAAGAATTGAAAATAAGAAAGACTGGTATATAATTTGATGAGAATTATATGTAAGGGAATTAAATAATACTTGGTTGGTTCAGTTATGGAAGTTTAGAGTGAACTTAAATTAAGTTTTTAATATGTTAAATATTATTCATTTGATTTGAGTGGATAGAATTAGTAAAAATATGATGAGCATGAAGGTTGCTGGAAATTTTATTCATGATCTGCAAATAGATTTTATCTAAATTTTTAGACTAATCTGGTGATAGTAAATGGGCTTGAAATTTTAATTAAATATTTATCTATGTGTTAGAATGTGACATATGAAATTTCATAATTTTTAAAGATGATTTACTATTTAAGAAAAACAAAAGAAAATAAATTGTCAGAGCTGTTTCAGCAATTCAAAATCAGTAAAAGTTGAGGAACATATTTGAAAACTACACCAAATAAACCCTGAAAAAAAAATCTGAAAATTTATATACAATATCATATGTACTCCCGAAACATATGGTTAAAGTTTCATAAATTTTCATTAAGGTTTGGAGCTAAAATAAATGGGTAAATAAGTGTTGCCAGAGTAGTTGTTGAAGAAAATAGAATCTGTGAATTTGGAGAATATAATTTATAAATATAGTAAATCAACTTAGAAAAATCTAAAATTGTAAATATAAGCCTATATATGTATCTAGAAGGCATGGTTAAGAGTTTGTAATCTTTAGTGAAGATTTAATAATGAATGAAAAGTTAAAAAGTAAGATTGCTATGAAATTGGAAATCGGGCAGAATTGTGAAATTGGAAAAAATATACTAAATTTTATGAAACAAATAAATGGAAGGACAACTAAATGAAATATTCAATACATCTTGGAAATAGTTATAATTGATGAAAGATTGCTTATAAAATTAAAATGAAATCGATCCATTAAATGATGAAACTTAGATATAGAGAAAACTTGAGGAAAATATGAATAAATATAATTGGATATTTGAAATAAGTGTAAGGTTAGAGAAAAGATAAAAGATGATTACAAATGATTAGTGGATTTCACAATATTCATGAAAAAATAAGATAATTTAAGAAGCAAGGTAAGAAGAATAATATATTAATGAATCATTAATGATTTTAAATAGTTTGAAGAGTAAGATAAAGAAAACAAAGAGGTGTATATAAGAATTGATTGAGTATTGAAAGTAAGAATGTGGATTTATATATTGTGTACTTATGGAATACTTGATAGTAACATTATTGGATGATTGAATACAAGTTATAGATTATATATAGAAGTGTTAAAGAATTAATTGATAGTAAATGATTATAATAGAAAGCAAGGAATTGATAATGTAAAAAGAAAATAATGTAGTGAGATTTGAAGGTAGTTTAACCCTTATAGTGAAATGATATACTGTGGATCAAGTTAGAAATATATATATATATATATATATATATGTGTATGTTAAACATAGTGAATATATTATATACACGTATATGTGCTCTTAAAATAAAAGAATAATTGTAAATTCTTAAAATGTTAAGAAAAAAATTAAATAAAAAAAGAGTAAAAAACTATTTAGATTTCATTATTACAATGAAAACATGGAAGTGATTTGAAAGATAAAGATTGATAAATAAATAAAATTAGTCGAACTAATCACAAACAAATATAATGTGTATATTCTATGGACATGATTTAATTTGAATTATATAACATAAAGTATTTGGTAGTGTTCTTTGGAGATTTAATCATAAAATGATAGAAATATGAATAGTTGATTTTTGATTCAAAAGAATCAAAACAAAAATAGAATATGATAGTAATTATTAATATATATTGTTGAAGTAAATATGTTTACAGATTTGTAATGAAGGAGGAAATACTAGAGTAAGTAAATGAACATTATGGTTAAAAAAATGCTTAATAGAAAATAGATGATGTTCGGTATAATTGAAGTTAATAGTCATGTTTTAAATCTTAGTCAATTGATTTACTTAGGGGAGAGTTGAATTTGAATTTAAGTATGATTTTGGAGTATGATAAATTATTTTCTTATTTGATATGAAAAAAAAAATTGACAGTGAATTACTGAATAAAATATGAAAGGTATAAATAGTTAATGGAAAATAGTTATTGGATAAAAAATGAGAAACTTGAGAAAATTATTGACCAATGTAAGCGAAGAATCAAAGTGAATATATAGTTAGTATACGGATTGATGATAAGTGAATATGATTTATAAATGTTGAGATATTGTTAACGAGGAAAAGATTAGCTTGAGTATGAAAGATTAATATGTAATTGAATGAAGTTTAATGTAAATATATTGTTATAAATTTGCTGGGATGTTTATGGAAGATTAAACTTGGAATTGATTATATTCTTGAAGTGTTAGACATTGTTTGATTGATCTAAATGGAAAAATGTTATAGATATGAGTTGGTTATGGTGGAACTAAGATTTATGGATAAGTTATGTGAAATACGAGTTTTGATGATGATGTTTATAATTATTAAAATGAATTTATGGTTGAATGATGAAAATAGATAGATTGAATGGTAATTTGAAAGAAGTAGTGGTGTTGAAATAGGATTTTGGTGGAATTGGAAAGAATGAGAATAATTGGTGTTTGATAGATTTAAACTACTTCAAATATGTTATTAATGATTTAATTTAATATATATTTTGATTTAGGACCAAGTAAGGTGAAATTGTGAAATTAATGTGGTGAAGGACAAAAGTGAAAGTTGATGTTGGAAGGAGAAATTAGCTTGAAATTTCGTAAATTAGAGGTTAGTACATATATAGTTACTTTGAAATATGGACATTCACATAACTCATACAATGTTGCATAGTTGTATGAGGTGTGTCACATTGGCAACTGTCTAATATAAATTGGTATTGGCATATGATATACAAGAGGTATATCAATGTTATGTAGTATAAAGTATAATATAGATAAAGTAGCGAGAAAAAGATATATTTGGCTCACTTTGGATAATAAACAATATTTTTAAAAGTGATATTATTTTACGCTAATGTGTTGATAGTAATAAAATGATGAATTCTATAATATAATGAATAAAATGTATAAAGTGAGTCACTTTGTGAAAGTAATTCAAGAATAAGTAAGGTGAATATAAAATGGCGACATAAAATGAAATGTGAACATGGGGCAATGATATGAGAAATGTGAAAATATTTATGAATCCAAAAAAGACGATTGAGCTAAAGCAGAAAGTGTGAAATGAGTTAAATCATATTGATGACAAATGATTAAAGAAGAAGAAATTATTATTAGTAAAGAAATCTAATAAAAATTAAATTTTAGTATCTTGTATTACTATGAGTGTTAATGAAAGATATTTGAAAGATTAAAGAGATATTTAAGATTGTAAAAAAAATCATATGCTATGTTTAAAGAAAATAAGTAAGTTATAATATCAAGTGTATGTATAAGAAATTTATTGGTAGAATTGGAGTTATTGTTATTTTAAAGTATTATAAGGAATTAAGATTATTGTTGGGGTTAATTGTCTATCGTGACGGATAATTTTACGGATGAAATTTTTTTAAGGGAGGAGAATTGTAACACCCCTAATTTTTAAAAAAATTAAACAAAATAAACTAAAATTTAATTTAATAAATTTAATAAATGTTTTAAATAAAAAATGAAAGGATATTATATGATTTAATAGAAAGTATATTTGAAATATATATATTTGAAGTAAATATGATATATATAAGATATATACATATATTCAAGATATACATTACATATATGTATTATATAATTAAGTGCATAGTGATTAATATATATATATATATATATAAGGATGACTAAAGGAAGAGAAGTTTCTTCTTTCTTCTTCTTCTTATTCTTTTACCGTGAAATAGAGAGAGAGAGAGGTGAGAAGAGACGGAGCTCTTCTTATTTACACTAAGAATTGAAGAAATTTCAAGGATTCAAGTGAAGTTTTTGAGGATTCTTCATTAATTAGTAAGTTATTTATCAATTTTGCAATCTCTTTGGAATACTATGGAAGAATATGATTTGGAAAATTTGTGATTTGTGTATTAACATGTTTTAATAGCTTATTTGGGTATGTATGAAGTTGTTGTGAGTAGCTAATGATGATTTTAAGGTTAGATTGAAGAAGTGATTGAATTTAAGTGAGTTTTGGAAGTGGTTGTGTTGAAAATCCAAAATTTGCCTGACACGGTCAGTGACACGGCCATGTCGTTAAGCAAGTCAACGGTACTGAGTTCAACGTTGATGATATGATCATTAACACGGCCATGTCCCTGAGCGTGTCATAGCTTCTGTAAGACAAAATAATTAACATGACCATGAACATGCCCGTTTTGTTGGGCATGTCAGTTTTTGTGAGGCAGAATGAATGACATGATAAGTGACACGTTCATGTCATTGGACATGTCAATTCTTCTATATGAGTGAGTTAATGATACAGTCATTAACACGTTCATATTGTTGGACGTGTTACTTGAGGATAACTCTTACTTGAGGATAACTCATTTCTTTGTCTTTCATTTGTGATTTCTAATATAAATGGTTTAATGTTGAGAATACCTTAGAATGTGATATTAAATAGTTGTTTATGATCATATTTGACTAAGGCATTAAAAGAGAGTAGCTTGCCTAACTCTAGTGTTAAAGGGCAACTTGGAAGAGAAGGATAGAGGAAGTTTTAAAGCTTGTGTTTGAGTTCTTTCTAAGGTATGTATAAACTCTTTGATAAATGGAATGCGATTGCATTACATTTGGCCTAATACATTTTGGATGAAAAATGTGTTAAGCGACTTAATACATTATGTATTCATGAACATGATGCTAAAACATGTGAATTGCTATGTATGTATTATTATACATTGTGAAAAGCCATTGTTAATGGCTAGATTGAATAGAATATAAAATATGTGAAAATGACCCAAAATATTTGAGTAATGTGATTTGTTGTGTATACATTAAAGATACTATGTAAAGCTATTGGTGATGGCTATATTGTATAAAATGAGATATATTATGATTATATGATGATGTTGATATAAATGAGATGAATGAGGCAATATGCCTAGTATGTTATTCAATTTTCAGAGTTCTGTATTTGGCGGCATGCCTATATTTGCCTATGGGGCTAGATGCTTGGTGTCACTGTGAAAATATTTTTGAGGTGAAAAGACCGGGTCATAAGCTTAGGCCTAGCTGGACTATTATATTAATACTTTACTTTCGGGCTAGACACATGGTGTCATTATGGACCAAAATAGTGACTCTAAGATTTGAATGATGTATTAGTTGTTTGTGCTCATGCTTGTGTATGTGTTTGTATGAATCATCAAGTGATGAAAGCATATATCTAAAAGTGATTTTGAATGTTATGTGATGACATAGCATATGAACATTTCACATTGGCATTGTTTTTAAGTTTTGTTATTATTAAAGTTCGTACCACTAGGCTTTTAGCTTAGTGCGATTGTAATTCTTCGCGAATGTGACAGGGGTGATCCGGTGAGAGTTCTGCTAGACCAGATTGGGTCTAAGTTTTTATTGGTTGAGTTTGAAGTGTTTTGTTATATCAAGATCAGAACTATTTTGTCAGCATGTATACATTTTATATTATAAAATATTTTGATGCTATGTTATGTTTTTGGTATATATTTATTATAACTTATAAAGAATGTTATGTATAATTGTATAATACGAGACTTTATACTTTATGATAAATATTAATACATAAATGTATAAATATTTTCAGGAATGGAAATATGAAAGTTTTTATTAAACTGGGTTGGGGAATTCTTACACTTTATTTGCGTATTTTACATATACTGGGTGTATGTATTATATGTATATAGGGTATAAGAGTATTACAATGAGTTTGATATTATTGATATGAATTTGATATGAGTTAGTATGGTTACTGATATGAGTTAGTATGGGGTTTGATATGAGTTAGTATTAGTGATATGAGTTTGGTATGAGTTTGATATGGGTTGATAGTAGTAATATGAGTTTAATATGAGTTTATTTGTATTATGTAATTGAGTGATATATTTTAATATGAGTTGTTATGTAATTATATGTTGACTTTATTATTTAAAAATTGCAGAAATGAAGGAAAAATTAAGGAAATTGAATCGAAAGAAAAGAAAAATGAAGAAAAGGAAAAGAAAAAGGAAGAAAAAGAAAATGAAAAAGGAAGTACATAAAATGAGGCTCAATATCTAAGAGTGCAATGAGCAAAATATGTAATCTTTTAGATATTACATAGTAATTCATGTATGGGTGCATGTTAACAACAAGAGAAATAATGCTTATGATAGTGATGAAGATTGAATATTGTGTATAAATATTAGACAATTGAATTATGAATATCTTAAGTTATAAATATAATATTATTTCAATTATTTATTTCTTAATCATTTGTAAGTGTAAGGTATTGATGGAGGACTTGAAACTTATTGGAGGACAAATTCATTTAATGGACAAAATAATAATTTTCATCTAATATTTTAGAAAATTTGATATGAGTGTCGGCAATTATGTTGGTGGGGTGCTGAATATATTCTCTTAAATATAATAGTTAATTTCAATGAACTAAGAAATCACTATCGAAAGCGCTTCATATTGACAACACATCAAAGATTGAATTAAAATTTAATTCTGGTCATGACGCACATTCTCTTTATGATATGGTAGATAATAAGTCACTTACGATATTCATGGGCATTGCTATGAATAATAGACTTAAACATCCATTGATTGTTAGCATTGAAGAATAAGTTATTTTGATGTTAATGTTAGTTGATATGAGTTATTTTAATATTGATATGAGCTATTTTGAAGTTGATATAAGCTGTTTTGATGTTGATATAAGTTGTTTAGATGTTGATACGGGTTGATATGCTAACTCAATATGTAAACATTAGAAATTGCAAACTCAATATGTAGCAAGCAAAAATGCAGACCCTTCATTATATACAAATAATCACTCTTCTTGTTCATAAGACTCTCACTCAAAACAATTAGTTTTTGATCTATTGCAACTAGGCTATACTCAACTTAAACATTGCATATTTCCAAATATATAAGAAAACCAAACATACTTACTCCATAACATTCCAAACCAGTAACTAGCAAATCAACCCCTCAAACGTCTACAACCAAGCTATGAATTACTATACATCCTATATCAATAAATTTCCACAACTCATATCAAATGCATATCAGCATATAACATATGACATCAATAAAGCATCTAACAACAATATCAACAACTATATAGGGCAATGTGGTGAAATAAATAATTATTTTCTATAAATTAAGAAATAAATAATTGAAAATATAATATTTTATTTACAACTTAAGATATTCATAATTCAATTGCTCAATATTTATATACAATATTCAATCTTCATCGTTCTCATAAATGTTATTTCTCTCATTGTTAGCTACACCCATAAATGGACTGTTGTATAGTATCTAAAAGATTAAATATTTTGCTCATTGCACTCCTAGATATTGAGCCTCATTTACTATGCTTCTTTTTCATTTTCTTTTTCTACCTCTTCTTTTTTCCTTTTCTTTTTCTTCCTCTTCCTTTTTTCTTTTCTTCATTTTCCTTTTTTTATTCAATTTTCTTGATCTTTTCTTCATTTCTGCAATTTTTAAAGAATAAAGTTAACATATAATTTCATAACAACTCATATTAAAATATATCACTCACTTATAAAAACACAGATAAACTCATATCAACCTATATATATATATTTATATCAACTCATATCAGTAATACTAACTTATATTAAAATCATATCAACTCACATCAAACTAATACTAACTCATATTAAACTTATATCACAAATACTAACTCATATCAAACACAAATAAACTCATATCAAACTCAGATCAACTCATATCACTAGTACTAACTCATATCAACTCATATTAAACTTAAACTAACTTATATCAAACATATATCAACTCATTTCAAACTCATATCAATAATATTAACTCATATCAAACATATATCACTAATATTAACTCATATGAAACTCATATACCTAATATTAACTTATAACAAACGCATATCAAACACAAATCAATTTATATCAAACTCAGATTAACTCATATCACTAATACTAGTTCATATCAAACTCATACTAACTCATTTCAAGCTCATATCAATTATATTAACTCATATCAAACTCATACTAATTCATATCAATTCATATCATTATTACTAATTCATATCAAACTCATGTCATTAATACAAATTCATATCAAACTAATACTAACTCATATCAACTTATATTAAACTCATATCAAATACAAATCAAACTCAAATCACCCTATATCACTAATACTAACTCATATCACTAATATTAACTCATTTCAAACTTATATCAAGCTCATATCAAACTCATATCACTAATACAAACTCATATCACTAATACTAACTCATATCAAACTTATATCAAGCTCAAATCAAACTCATATCACTAATACTAACTCATATTAACTCATGTCACTAATGCTAACTCATATTAAATACAAATCAACTCATATCACTAAAATAAACTCATACCAACTTACATCAAACTCATACTAACTCATATTAAACTCATATCAACTCATATCAACAATACTAACTCATATTAAGCTCATATCACTAATACTGATTCATATTAAAATTATACTAACTCATATCAAATTCATATCAACTCATATCACTAATATTAACTCATGCCAAACTCATAACAACTCATTTCTAACTCATATCAAACTCATACTAACTCAAGTCAAGCTCATATCAAACTCATACCAACTCATATAAACTTTATATGAATTCATATAAACTTCAAAATAACTCATGTCATAACCATTTGTAATACTCCATAACATTTACTAAAATATATAAACTGAAAATTAATATTTCTTAACCTAACACCCGATGACAATCCTTAAATATCAATATAGATTAATATAATAATAATAACAATGCTAAAAACAAAAAAAAATCTTCATGAGAATAATAACTAATTATTTATACAACATTACTTAACTATATCACTTCAAAAAAATTGATAATTGAAGAATATCGAAAATAAAATAACATTTTTTCATCATTCTCTTTAAAAAAATAAAATATACAAAAAAACTCATTACGAGAATATCGAACTAGACTTAATTTGAGAGATACTTCGACATACAACCATAAATACTTCAAAAGAGATGGAAATAAAAATAAATTAAACTTACCTATTTCAATCTTAGTAGCCAATAGAAAAGAAGCTTCAATTCGTAATGAATATATATATATATATATAGAGAGAGAGAAGAGTTGATGAAAATGAGTAAAGGGAAAGAGAAATGCAGTATGCGATGGCTAGGAAATAAGAATGGGAGATATATATTTGATTTTTTTAGGTTAAAGAGTAATTTTGTCTAAAATAGTCTATTTATGGTGAGTATAGTTTAAAATATATTAATGCTTGGTGTGGGGGTATTTTTTTTTGTCAAATCCTTATATTTTTTAAAAATTAAAAATATATGAAGAAAATTTAAAAAATAGAAAAAAATTATATAAATTATTTTAAAGCTTTTAAAGTAAAAAAAGTTTTGTTAATATAAAATATTTGCTTAAAATCAAAATCTTTAAAACCATAGTTTATAGATTTTGTATTTAGCTTGAAAATAATTTTTATTTAATTATAAAAAATTTAAATTATAGTGATATTAACAAATCTATTTTAGGAATCAAGGCTGAAGGAGGTATAAAGTTCAGGAATTTGCATAGTTTTAATACAACCATACTGGGGAAATAGGCTTGACATTTGGTCACAAATACACATACTCTTTTGAGTTAGATACTTATTGCTAAATTTTTTTCGAATGGTGACTTTTCTATAGCTTAGCTATATATAGAAGAGCATTGTTTCTGCGAAAAAGTTGGTCAGACAAGGCTTAAGATGGAGGGTTGATAATGGGTTAAAAATCCAAGTATGGACCGATCCTTGGATGCCACAATCTAGTATTTTTTTTATTTAAAGTTAGAGAGTTGATGGGTTTGAGGAGTTGCGGGTTTGTGATTTGATGGTGAGAGGGAGTAGGTTTGGGATGAACAATTATTGAGGGACCTCTTTGGTGAAAGGGATGTGGAGCATGTAAAGGGTATCCCTTTGAATATTAGATATGACAAAGATAAGATATGTTGGCACTTTGATAAGAAAGGGCAATATTCAATTAAAACTACTTATTATATCCATAGGAAGATAGGGGGAATTCGTAATTATTTGGTTACAAGTATTTGAAAACAGTTATGGAGGTTGGATATTTTGACAAAGATTAAAAATTTTGTATACAGAGTATTGCATGGGATACTGCCAACAAAGGTGGGTTTAAACAGTAGAGGGATTTTTGTGAATGGATGTTGTGATTCTTGTGGTGAGAAAGAGACTGCCATGCATGTTTTGCATGGATGCTATTTAGCTCAGGAGTGTTAGTAGGGCTAGGGTTTAGAGAGTTGGCCAAGTGCATAGAGTGAAGATGAATGGTTGTCTAATACTTTTCAATTTTACAGGGAGAGAAGCTTGAGGAGTTTATGACTTTGTGTTGGAGGTTGTGGTATGGGAGGAATGTTCGACTATGGCAGCAAAGAGAGGTGTCATGTATTTCTATTAGGAATGGTTGTACTCATATGTTATATAAGTGGAGGGAAGCATCAGGTGGGCAGGAGGTGTCTGGCAATTAGCAACCTCAGACACAATCATTAGTATGGAAAAAGCCTCATTTATTTGAGTAGAAGTGTAATTGTGATGCCGTGACTTTTACCTAGGAGCTATTCACTACGAGTTGGTTTGTAGGAACGATGATGATAATTTTGGGGTAACCAAAGTAGGCGTTGTGGCGGGGGTGTTGGATAGTGAAATTGCTAAGGCGATGGCTCGTCAAGAGGCTGTGTTGTAGGCTTCTTCAACTTGGGTCGAAAGGGGTGCTATTGAGGTGGACCCATTACAAGTGTTGGAGGCCATCAATTCAACTAAGGAAGACTTGTCCTATTTTGGATTGATTATTAGAGATTGTAGATATGTTTTAGCAACTAATCCACAAATAAGGGTATAATGAGTCAAGAGACAAGCAAATTCTATTGCACATGCTCTAGCAAGAGCTTATGTTACTTATCTTAGTTCTTTTTGTCTGGGATATTTATCTAAGTTTTATTGTTCACAATTGTTAGCAAATTTAAATTAATAAAAGTTTTACTTTTCTTAAAAAATTTAAAATAAAAATTATACCGAATATAGTCTCAATTTTAAAATTCTTTTATTAGAGAAAAGATGTAATTGTTCAACTGTTTTCCCCATTGATTTTTTTTCTATTTTGATATGAACTAGTCATCCATAAATAATGGCGAACTTATAAAGGGTCAAATGGGGGCTTAAATTTTTCTAACAATTGTATATATTTAATTTTCTTTTTTTAAGCTTATTTGACTCAATTAATTTGATTATATAAAAAATATATTGTTTCATGTTGTTATATTTAAACAAATTTATATATTTCTATTTATTTTTTTTTCAATTTTTTTATAATACATTGTTCCAAATTTTTTTCTTCAGCTAATTCTTCATATTATTTTTGCATGGTTTTCAATGATATAAAAGCTCTCTAGTTTTTTAATTTTATTTCATTTTTTATTTTTTTTTATTTCAATATCTATAAATTTATATGCTATTAGATTTATTATTATTATTTTTTCTTTATGTGTATGTGTGTGTGTATAACAAATATGCAATTATATCCAAGAATTCATAAATAAAATTATAATTGCATTATCCATAAAATACCTATCTCAATTTGTTCTCTATTAATTGTGTTGGTCATAAAAATTTTCAATATATCAATTTATTATTTTTTATACCTTGCTTATTAATTTATTATACTATTATGTGAAACTAAAATATATCTATAAGTGTTAAATTTATTATTTAAGAATTTAACAATATTTTGCAATAATTATGACTAATAAAAATTTTAGAAATATAAATTTAAAATAATAAACCCCCCATTGATTTCAAATCTTATATCTGTCCCCTATTAAGAAATATTTGGTCATATGATTTTTGTCAATTTCTCGATATTTGTCATTTATTCTTTTGAATTTCTTAATTTTATTTTATATTTTTATTTTCCCCTTTATAGGCTCTAATAATGCAAAATTTGAGTTCTACATATCATTATTCATATAACTTTCTTTTTATATCATAGATGTATTAAGCAAGCCATTATGTAATTATCTGAGATTTGATGCTTGATTAATTTAAGTGATTTATTTTTGTCATTTTCTTTAGAAAAAATTGTAAATACTAGATGCTTTCTTTAACTTTCTTGGCAATTTTCTTGCATTTATTTTCTTTTTTTTATAATAAAAAAATAAAACTTTGGGTTTTATTGTGTTTTTCTTTTTGTCAACGAAAAAGTTTATTAAAAAGTGTGAGAAATACAAGCATCCTTTAGAGGCTTTAAGGCACAAAAAATACACAGAAGAGTACAAAAGAAGTACAATCTCAATCATGAAAGGCACACAAATTGCCCTAAGGAACTATGCCTACAAACCAACAACCATAGAAAAAAAAACATTAAGACCTGTAGTATAAGTAGGATAGACCTTCGCAAGGCAATCATGTAAAAACTAAAGAAAAAGGTAGACTCTAACAATATTAAATCATGCAGCATGGTTGAACCTTTACTTCCAAACGTCCTCATATGTGTGAACAAAACAAGTTGATAGAAGAAAAATCTAAGTATCCATTCCAGGGGCCAATGATCAGGGAGCTTTAATAACCAATCAAAGAAGAAAGATTCCAACAAAATGCCTTCTTTGGATACAAACTAAGGAAAGTGAGAGAATGTTTTGCTCCATAGTATGCATAGATTGCTAGTAAGAGATTGACTTACTTATGAATACTTTAAATAAGTTTTTGTAGTGCCAAAAGTTGTAACAAATTCCTTATGTATGATTGGAAATCACCCTCCGCCATAAAATGCAGGCCAAGGCCAACACAAAGGAAAAACTCTGAAGCTTTCTTTTTGTTTCCACTTCAAATAAATCTAAAGAATAAAAGTCTTATACACAGAAGAGGACCAAAAAAGCTTTATAAAGACAAGATATGGAAGAAAATCACACCAAACCATAAAAAACACAAAAACTAATAATAACAAAGTATACAAATATGATAAATAAGAGCTAAAATGATGAAAAAAAAGAGTTGCCGCCGGACATTTTTAAAACTATAGCTGGAAGAACTAAAGAAAAGATAGATGACAAAACTTTTTAGAGAAGCGATGTTAGGGTTACTTTAAGAATTGATTGTTAATAGTTTTGGTTTTATTGTGTTAGATATTGTATGCACCAAAGTTTATTAATTTACCCTCTATAATGTGTATACCTAAAGTCTAGTGAAATGAAATAAATTTGTTGACAAACTAAAGAAATTATACAAATTAAAATAACAATTGCAACTATTTGAAATGTATGCGGTTTACTTTCACCTCAACATTTAGATAAATTTATGCCATTTATTTATTTGAATTTATTCAATATTGCTTCGAGTCTCAAGTAAATTAGCTTAGTATAATATCATTTTATCCTCCTTTTTATCTCACCTTTAAACTATAACAATATGAAGTGAAGTTGGAGAATAGGTGTGCATTAGGCAATCTCAAAATCACACTATCAAAATGATAAATTAAAATAAATAAATAATTAAATCATATCATACATTATAAAATCAAAATCAAATGAAATGAATAAAAGGTTATGTTATTCTTATTATCTTTTCCATTTGCTATCAAGATACTTACAAGGCGCTTGATTTAGGGGTTAACCTTACCTTTTCACGTAAAGATAGTAACCACAACATACTTCTTCTTGCCAAACACAGTGATAGTAAACACGATATATTTTTTCTTATCAAACCATCAACTTTGATACTAATTGTTCACAAATCTAGTGAAATAACACACTTAATATGTCTGACACTACACTTCAAACCAAAGTTTTAAGATAATGAATTTATGAGTTATTTCTATTTATATATCCCTTACGAAATCTATTTTTTTTCTAATGTGAGATTTCTCTCACACATGAGTTTTCAATAATAAGTCATTTAATACCATTCTCTTGTTTAATCAATTTTCATTATTAATGGGAATCATAATTAAAAAATAAGTTTTCTCTGTGAAGAAAATAAAACACAAAAAAGAAATCAAATCTTTGCATTAGTTTTGTGCATTTATCTTTAAAAAAGTAAATATTTATTTCTTGATTATTTGTATTTTTTATTATGTATATTTTTTTATCAATTAAATTAATGAATGTTATTTCTCCTTCACTTCCTCATTAATCAATTTTCATTCTGGACGGGAATTAAAATTGAACACATAAAATGAAATCAAATATCTTCATCAATTTTCTTCACGCCTTCAAAAATATGTATTTATTTTTTAATTATTTATATTTTTTATTATATATATTTTTCTCATAAATTAAAATAATATATTATTTTCACAGATGAAATATATAAAACATTAGCTACTAATTTATTATAACATTTTTTATTACTCTTTAATTTATTAAAATAAAAACACTTGACAGTAATATATATTAAAATTTAATATTAATTTCAATTTCAGTTCTATTATAATAAAAATAATTTTTTAAAAAATTAAAATTAAATTAGAGACTGAACTAAATAAAAAAATAAATAATTACTCTACTTCTAATTCCATTTCATCATCATTTCAAAATTTGAATTAAAGACGCTAGAGACAATATTCTTTTCTCTTCAATTTACTTTCTTAGTAAATTATAAAATCTATTAAAAAATCACGTGCTTTGCACGTGCTAAAACTGAATTGGAAAAATTGTTATAGAGAAAAAAAAAAACAAAAAGGAAAAACTCACTCTGTTTGGTTGTTCTGATCACGTACACTAATGCCTTTGCCTCTCTCTCCCCCCTTCTATCTGAGTCTTTCTGCAATTCCCAAATCCTAATCTATCGGCGTCCTCTCTCTCTCTCTCTGCGATTCCCAAACCCTCGCTGTAACCTCCTCACCATTCTCTCTCTGCAATATCTCCTTCTCTCTGTCGCTCTTTTTATCTTTCTTTCTCCCATCTGCTTTATTTCTGTTATTGACCTGTGGCTCTAATGGCTGACCTGAAGCTTACCCTGCCTGACAATCTCCTCTCTTCCAAGTTTCCCGACGAACCGACATCCAACATCAAAGGTAATAAATATATATCAATTCGTTACTTTTGATCCTATTTTTTGCATTTCTTTTCTCAAATTTATACTTATAATCTTATCGATCTGTTTTATCTCACTTTGCGTTTATAATATCTGTATACATCTCAAGTTTTCTTCTCTTTGGTATTTTTTTTCCTTTTCTATGAGTTTTGATTGTTAATTTGCACTCAATTTCTGCTTTCAAATATCATGTATAAGATTTGTAATTTTTTTTTGGTAGTGAAAGGTCTCTTTTTGTAAAATTTTTTAATCAATTTTTTTTTGGAAACAATAGAACTAGTTATTATATGAATTATATATTTGTCTTTATGATTTTGGAAATGCCAGATGAAGCCTGGGGTGGAGGAACTGGTGAGGAGAAGGCACTGATGAGTTTGCTTGTTGAGTCAAAAGGTAGTCATTATTTCTTAAAAGTATGATTTTCAGAATTCAATTTAGTGGAGGGCTCAGTCGGCTCTTTCAACAATGTTGAATGTTCAATTAGTATCTCCTTTTTAGTTTTCTTGTCGTATTATGCCATTCCCTTGCTAAGGTGATGGCTTTTTTATTTCTAGTATAATTTGTTATTTTTGTGTTTACAGATCAAGAATCTTCAGATAGAAGCATACCTCTTTCTCCACAATGGCTTTATACTAAACCAGTTGATGCTAAGATACCAACTGCTGGAGCATCTGGGGTATAAATTTGAACTCTCTATAGTTGGACTGGCGTTTTGTGTAGTCCCTTTTACTTGTTTGTGGGGGCCACTTAAATCTCTTTTTTGGGGGGATGTTCTTTATGTTTTTAACTGGTTTGTGGTGCATGTAATTTTACTTATATGTTACTGTTGTTGATTATGGTCAATCCTTTTTTTTATAGTTTTTGAGGATTATATCATGTGATGGTTCTCCATTTTACTGACTTGCTTGATGGTCATCATAATTTTGATTGTCTAGGGTTCATCTTTATTGTAGTCTTCAAATTTAATATATAATTTATTGTTCTTATACCTCTGTCTTTAATTGGATTGATCATTTAGATGTACTTGGGACTTTGGAGGAGCATGGAGTGACCTTTCCTACTATTTTTGTAAAGTCCTAATTTCTTTGGTGGAGAACTCGTTACCTACAAACAGTGATTTTTCTACTAGATTCAAATGTACATGGCTATACTGAATAAGTGATATAAAACCCTTTACACAGAATGTATAAATCACTCTACTGTTTGTCTATTCTTGCAGCATTTTTCATTTGTATGCCCCTTCTCCATCCCCCCTACCTCCCTACACAAAGAGAAAAGGAACGGAAAAAAAAGAGACTTCTGTTGTTGGTATTAAGAACCATTATCTTGTTCAGAACCACTGGTATTCTGTATTATGCTGGATATGTAATGTGATTGAAGTTAAATGGTTTTATTACAATAAATTCTGGCGAAGGAGACTTTTAAAATGATATTTAGTTTTGAGTAATCCTAAAGTTTTTTTTTTTTAATATTGAAAAACTATTGATAACAGGAAGAAGTTCTAGTAGTTTGTTCTTTTTAAAGGGCCATGGCCTCATTTGTATGTAAATTAAGTCTGTCTGCTTTAAATTATTTCTTATTCACATAGTCTAGTGATGGGATATTTTTTTTTTCTGATGGTTTACTTGGTTTTCGTTCAGTTCTTGACAGAATAACTTGTAGTCAGTCCAATGTGTCATTACAATATTCAAGATTGCTGACATTTAGTTGTAGATATATTTTTTTCACCTTTATGATTCCTTGATATTGATAAAATGACAGGAAATGCGTGTGCCAAATCCTTTTCCCCATGGGAACACCTCTGACAACAATTTGAAAGATAGTTGGCGGTTAGATGGATCCCAAGATAAAAACGACTGGAGGAAAATTTCACCTGATCTAGAAGGCAGCCGTCGTTGGCGTGAAGAGGAGAGAGATACAAGTCTACTTGGTAGAAGAGATCACAGGAAAGATGATCGTCGTGCTGATGCCATACTGACAAGGGACATATCTGAGAATAGAGTATTGTCTTCTTCAGATCGTTGGCATGACAGTAATAGCCGTAATTCTGGGCATGAATCTCGAAGAGACAGCAAGTGGTCATCAAGGTGGGGTCCTGATGATAAAGAGAAGGATTCTCGGGCTGAGAAGAATACAGATGTTGAGAAGGCAGGTACTTACGTAGACAAGCAATCTTTAGTTACGGGCAGCCGCACAGCTTATGAACGTGAAAATGACTCTCGGAACAAGTGGAGACCTCGCCATCGCATGGAAGTGCATGCCGGTGGAACAGCTGCATATCGAAGTGCACCGGGATTTGGGTCAGAAAGAGGACACATGGAGGGATCAAACGTTCGATTTTCTGCAGGACGAGGAAGGTCCAATAATAATGGAAGCATACAAATTGGCAGGCACTTTTCTTCTAATTCTGCTATTGGATCTGTTCTCTTAGATAAGAATCAATCATACTGCTATCCGAGGGGAAAACTTCTTGACATTTACCGAAGGCAAAAAACTCTTCCAAGTTTTGATAGCATACCTGCTGAGATGGAAAATGCAACTCTGATAACACAAGAAGTTGCTATTAAACCATTGTCTTTTGTTGCACCTGATGCAGAGGAAGAGGTATAGAATGCGTTGCTAGAGGATATATTTTCAACCTGTTTTCTAATTTATATGTTTTTTTTGGAGGATTTAACTTATATGATATTTGCAGGCTGTTCTTGGAGATATGTGGCTTGGAAAAATCAAAAGCAGTGGAGGGTCACAGAACTTACTTGGTGACAGGAGTGGAGAATTTGAAGATGATATTGGACGTATGTGCAGTTGTACCTTCTTTGAGTTTTGTATTATATATGTTTAAATTCTTTCTAAGTCAAGAGGTTGATTGTTTATTCAGGCTTTGGTGAAGTGACCAATGAGCAGAGTCAGAGTTTCTTGGTTAAGACTGATGCCATTGTTGAATCTTTTGGAAAGGCTTCCATAACTGATTCTTGTCATGGTAGTGGGGTTGAGCTGCTAGATGCATCTGTGGCTGAGGGTAAGGAGTTACCATTTTGAGTTTTTTTTTCCCACCACAGAATACAGATTGACAGAGTTGAAAATTGTAACATCAATGCCGTTTCTTATGTATTTCAGAAATAGATGCTTCCACAGAAGGTAAACAGAAGCTTAGATCAGCATTTGATGGAGTTTTGAGTGATGGCCTGATGCCTGCAGTTTCAAAGAAAGAGGAATTCTGCGGGTCCCAGGATATTGGCCCCAGTAACAATATTGTGGAGTTGAAAGCTTGTGAGAAGCAGCAAGTGCCGGATTTGGCTCTTATGAAGCACCCAAAGTTGGAAGATATTGAATCAGCTACTTATGAAATTGGTAGCTATCTTCCTGATGATCCATGTTCTCTATTTGATTTTCCATCTGGCCAGCAAAGTGAAAGCAATGATCACTTTGTTCCGAAGAGCAATGATGATGTCTATCCTTTGGGAAGTTTTACGTCACCTGAGGAGTTATCTTTGTGCTATCTTGATCCTCAAGGGGCAATTCAGGGGCCATATCTGGGGATTGATATTATCACATGGTTTGAGCAAGGATATTTTGGAACTGATCTACCAGTTCGTTTGTCAGATGCTCCTGATGGATCATCTTTTCGTGAACTTGGTGAAGTTATGCCACATCTAAAAGTGAAGCAGGGGTCTGTTTTTGATGCTTCTAAGTTATCTGATGCTGCTGGAGGCAGCGTGGAAGAGAGTATGCCTCCTGCTGCTATTGAGGGTAATTCCGCTGTTAGGGCAGACCAGCAATGGGCTTCACTTGGGTTTAATGCTATCTCAGGTGTTAATGGTCAGTCAAAAGTATATGATAACAGTTTTCAGCCTGAGTTGCAGTTCTCTGATGATCAAAGATTCCAAAATTTTGTTGCTCGGGATGAAGGCAAGTTACTGTGATTACTTCTACGCCTAAATTTATTGTGTCAGCTTATGGTTCTAGTTTAATTGTTTTGGTTTTTATTTTGATGCAGAAATTCTTCTTCCTGGAAGGCCAGGAAGTAACAGTGGTGACCCTTTGATGCGGCATGTTGCAGACATCCAGAATTTGGTTTCCAATACTTCTAGTCACCCTTCCCTTGCAAATGAATTCTCAGAAACAAGCATCCATACTCATCAGGATGAGAATGTGCATCCATTTGGCCTATTGATGACTGAGCTCAGAGGCAATTCTCAGCTGAGGCATGCTCAATCATCCAATATGTCATCGGGCATAAGTGATCAGGGTCAAACCATGGATCCTTTATCAGAAAGGAATGCTGCTTTTCGCCATCAGAGCTCTTTTGCTGAAGTGTTTGATCAACCTCCTTTTATGGAGACATGGACTGGTGATTATAGCAAAAATACACTCAATGACCCCAGCATTTGTATTGGATCAAAAGATGTTCATCACTTTTCTCATCGGGAGCAAGAGCTCAGGGGTTTTGATTTACAGCATCTAATTTTACAGAAGTTACAAAAAGAAGAACTTCAGAAACAAAATAGTTTATCTCCTCATCTCCTCTCTCGAACTACTAGACCAGGAATTGAGGAAATTCCTTCTCATCTTCTTAAACTGCAGCTTCAACAGCAGCAAGAATTAGAGCTTCAACAACAGCAAAGGAGATTGGAGCTTCAACAACAGCAGTGGCACTTGGAGGTTCAGCAGCAGCGGCGGCTATTGGAGCTTCAACAGCAGCGGCGGCGGCTATTGGAGCTTCAACAGCAGCAGCGGCAGGTGGAACATCAAAAGCAGGTGGAACATCAAAAGCAGCATCAGTTACTGCAGCAGCAACTTCGTCACCATCAAATGAAGCAGCTACAGCAACAACAGCAGCAGTTGGTTCTTGAACAATTGTTGCAACATCAGAAGTCTGATCGTGGTTATAGACAATCAAAGGTAGATCCGCTGTTGGGGAACTTGCTGGATCCAGTTCAGTTGAGGATGCGGCTGCCAGAAATGCAACGGAGTTCTTATCCTTCAAGGCACCTTGACCCATCACTTGAGCAAATAATTCGAGCTAAGGCTGGATTGAATGCTCTTCGAGAACCAGAGACTGATTTCTTTGAATTATTACAAGAAAAACATGGAAATTTACTTCCTCCTGATCAGTTCCATTCCCAGCGAGAACAGTTGCAGGCACATCATTTATCTTTGGCACTAAAACAGCAGTTAGGAATGGACAGGGAAAGACATTTCAGCAGGCCATGGCCTGTTAATGAAATTGGTCAGCTTCCTCGGGATTCTGATTTGCTTTACCAGTCTCAGTCTTTAGGATTTAATAGTTCAGATTCCTACCAGCAGCAGCAGAGGCTTTCCTCACAGGAGGAGCATTTGGGCCAACTTAAACTGAAACACGCTTTACAGGAGCAACGCCATCATGGATTTTATGAACCTAGCTCTATGGAACTTGAGAGGTCAATGGCGCTTCCTATTGCCACTCCTGGGGTGAAGTTGGATAATGCGAATGATCATACTCATGGTCTAGGTTCAACCGTACAACATATGTATATACAGCTTGATGACCAACTAGGTTCTTTTTCTCCTGATATCCCTTCCATGTGTCAACATGTTTCTAATGATTTTTATGGTGCTCAACCAGAAGCAAAAGAATACCTACATGGAAATAATGGGCAGTTGGAAAAGAGTTGGATAGGAGGGATGCAGAAACTGCATCTTGGAACTATGCAGCAGGGTAAGGTTGCAGAAGTTGATGCAAACTCTAGCATTTGGGCACCAACTGGTGATGATGATGAGAATTCAAAGAGATTTTCGATGGATCTTCATCAAAAACTGGGTCTTCAATCTGTTCAGTCCTCAGAAAGTGATTGTCAACATTTTATATCATCCTCTGAACCTAAGGATACTGCTTGGCTGCTCAAGGAGTCGCATTCTTCGAACATTCCTTTCAATGTCCCAGATCAAGAAGTTGCTACAAATCACCCCTTCATGAAAGGGCCACAAAATTGGAATTCAACTTCTCTAGTGCCAGATAATCTGGTTAGTTTGGCTATGAATGGTCAAAATGGCGAAAGATTGCTTCCTAGGTCTAAATCTGGAGCACTAATTGAAGAGCAGAAATTCTTGGCGAGTACAAGAGATCCTTCTCATACTAGTTATGTGGATGCCAAATTTATTGATAAATCAACTTTGGACATAGATTTACCAGAACTGGAAAGAAAGGGAAATGTGTATGGGCCCAAAGCCACGGTTTCAATGGGCAGCAGGTCAGTTACACAACTTGAGGATAATCTGGTTGAGCAATCAGAAACTGCAATAGATTTAGGAAGAATACCAACTAATGCTAATAGCAGGCCTGGTCTGCCAAGCAGTGCTGGTAATATTTCAGACCTCTATCTTGGTGGATTTATATTTTGCTTCGATGTATGCTAAGGCACTTGGAGCATTTTACAGGTGGAAATCAAGGTTTATGCAGCCATGAGATGGGACACAATATGTCATCAGAAGGGGAAGTTTCTAATAATAGGTAAAGTTTTCCTGCTGTTTTGCACTCCAGAATTGTTTTTTATTGCGGTTTGAGTTGAATGTTCTCTCTTATTCTTGGATGGGTTAAGTCATAGTTTTTAATATTTTGTCTTGCGAATTTGGTTCCTTGTGTGTGTGTGTGTATATATATAAGCAGCTCGTTGGCAGCTGGAACTTTTTGGATCCAACACTTCTGCTTTGGCTGCTAATTTCTAAGCCTAATCTACTGGATCTGTTTTCTCAATTTTTTTTTCATGAATAATGCAAATTGCAGCGGAGGATTTTGTAAGTCACTATGTATGACATTGTTTGTGGTTATCATATGGGTTTAATTAGCTGCTGAATTGGACCACAAAACTGCTAGTGTTTGTTACCTTGTTATATCTAGGTGCCTTTTATTTAGGCTTTATTTATTGTGGATAATAATTTGTTTTTGAAAAATCTTTTTGAAGGGCAACATTTTCTAAGAACATGATGCAATACTGAAAATTGGGTTGAAATTATATTTTGTTACTTTGTAGGCTTTGTTTGTTTCTCAGAAAATATTCTCTTGGAGAACATTTTCCATATTTTCTGATATTTGAAATGCTTTGGGAAATTAGTCAAAAGAAAATATTTTTCTGGTTAATAAAAAACTAAAGTAACTTTTTGTAAAAGGGAAAGCAATTTTCTTTATTTTGATAAACTCATCATAGTGGAAGGACACTTATTAGTTCTTTCGATAGTCACCACTGGCGGTTGGCATTCACCACTAGTTATTTTTTCAGAGACAAGTTATATTCCTTGAAAAGCTGTAGATTGATGGGAGGACATTGCATGAGGGTGGTCAGTTATAGCTGACCAAGGCTATTGTGGCCAGACATTATTGGCAATAATCAGTAAATTAAAGATGTATGACTATGCAATTTCCATGTAGGTTCCTTCTTTTGAAAGCTTAGAAATGACTTCTTTTTCAGAATAAGGAAGAGGTAATTCAATTTTCTTTCTGGTCAGGAAAAATTTCTGTCAGCCAATTTGCTAAGAGCATGATACATTGGAAAATTTGAAAATGTTCTCTGAGAAATATTCTGTATCAATCGTAGTCTTAATATGAAACCTTGGTCAATACAAATACAGATTTTGGACAACAAATGACATGTTCGGTATCTTTCTCTTTATTATGAAAACAAAAATATTTTGTACAACCTGAGGGGCTGCAGTCACACGGCGCAATAATGCTTGGCATATGATGATCTGTATCAGATTATATGTATGATTTGATTTCTGTAATAGTATAATCAGTGCAGTTTTGATTAGGGCTGTGCATAAAATAGTAAACCGACCATGCCGAGGAGGTGTATGCGGGTACGGTCGGTTTTAAAGAGAAAAGCGGGCGATTGCAGGTGGAACTTTTGAAAAATACTCAGTTTTAGCTGGATGGTTGGTTGAAGTTTAATTTTTGCACAAACCTGAATCCGGCCAAATATTGCATTCTTACATATAATAGGATAAGAAGTCGTTTATGACATAAATATATATCACAAACGTGAACTGTTAATCCTAGTAGCTGCTTGCTTTTTGGATTTTCTTTCTCTCTCTTTAAAATTTCTCTCCTCTCTCTAGTTAACTCAGTTTATCTCCATCGATTTCATCTTTTTCTCCATTGATTCAATTCTTTTAATCCATAAATATAAAAATCTTCTTCTAGTTCATCTAATCTTTTGTTCAATTTTCACATATCATAACCATTTTTATGAGTTTTCTAATTTGTTTTTTTTTTGTTTTGTATTTTTAGTTTTTTGTAAATGTTAGGGGTTTTTAGTTTCACTTCTAATAAATCTTCTAATTCATCTGCTATTCTTTAATTTCCACCAACCTAAATATTTCTATGTAAGTTTTCTATTTTTTTTCTCCTGTTCTTAGTTTTCTCATCTCTGTTAGTGTTAGGGTTTTTAATTTTGTCTTTTTTCTGTTAAAAGTTTTAATTTTTTGTGTTTATGTTTGCCATTTGGGTTTTATATATTTTGTGTTTTTGTTTCTCTTACGGTTTTTATTACTTGTCTGTTTCTATTAGTGTATTGTATTAATTTTTTGTGTTCATGTTTTGATTTTTCCATTAAAATAAGGATTATGAATATTATTATTATTTTTTTCACTAATCCGAATATATCCAATTTCAACTAACCAAACCCAAGTATACACTGGTCAGTTGAGAATTTTTGCCAGTTCAGGTGAACATTTTAATTAAGAGGCTGGGTTTGGTCTGATTGAAAAATACTCCAAATCCGACCAAATCTGATCCGTGCACACCCCAAGTTTTGATTTTGTGGATTATCCCTATTAAATCCCAATGTGCCTTGACGTTGAACTGTTGAAAGCAAGTTATGTTGGAGAAATATTGCTTCTGGTGTAATCCAAGTTGTAATTCTCTTGTATTAATATTAACAAGATCCTCTTTCCTTGTCAACAGTGTACCTTCTATACTAACCAAACGGCTTGATTACACTTCGCATGAACGCCCACCTGTATCATGTGCTTTATCCTCCCAGGATGGTTTGTCAGAATTAGCCTCTGCTTCAAATTTCAAGCACAAAAGTTCGATGAGCCTTGCAGCTTCTAGTGGTATATGCATTACTCTTTTAATGTGGTACTTTTAGTGTATGCTGGTTTTAGATAATTGTAATGATTTATAACAGTGGGGAACTATGTAACTTCCAGAGAAAAGGCACGAGTCAGGGGAAAATGTAGCAGTAACCTCAACTGGTGAAACTCAAGCATCAGCGAAGAAAGAAATGCGTTTTAGGAGGACCTCATCTTACAGTGATACTGCTACTGTATCAGAGACATCATTTATAGATGTGCTAAAAAAACCAGTTCTTTCTGAGGCTGATGCAGCTAATGTAGCTACATTAGAATCATCTGATAGTTCACAAGCAGCACGAAGTGGGAAAAAGAAAGGGAAGAAAGGAAGGCAGATAGATCCTGCTCTCCTTGGCTTCAAGGTTTCCAGCAATCGAATCATGATGGGTGAGATTCAACGCCTTGAAGATTAACCAGTACATGTTGTAGATAGCTTGTAAATGTTTCTGCATTTCCTTAATAGAATGAAAGTAGGTCTTGTACAGATCACTGGGGGGAGGTATAACAATTTTGAAATTCTTTGATTCTTTGTCTCCACAAGGCGGAGCAAATAGTCTGATTTTGATTCCTGCCCTTCATAGTTCATACTATGTTGTACTGTGGAGATGTATAGTCATCGACTACAAAGTTTTGGAAGAAATGAAGCACAATAATGTGAAAATAATAATAGTTATTATTATAATTGTTTTTTTTAACAGATTATTGATGTTATTCCACAATAGCTGCATCTGCTTTGATTTTGCTCAAAGGCAAAAATTTTCTTCGTCGAAGTGTTTTTATATCTTCTGCTGGAGACAACAACAACAACAACAACTAAGTCTTAGTCCCAAACAAGTTGGAGTCGGCTGTATGGATCCTCAACAAAATAAGCTCAAAAGACACCAAAAAAGATACTCTAGCCTTAAGCCCCTTCCAAGACATGGATTTTACGTCTCTATTCAAGTCTGTCATTAATCAAATCCGCATCAAGATCTAAGGCATGTAAGTCTCTTGCTATCACCTCCTTCCACACAGTTCTAGGTCTTCCACGACCTCTAGCCCTCTCAATCAACAAATTCTCACACTTGCGAACCGCAACATTAGGAGGTCTTCTTAAAACATGTCCATACCATCTAAGTCTTCCTTTCCTCACCTTATCTCCGACATTCGCTACTTGGACTTTTTGTCGAATATGAACATTCTTAATTTTGTCCAGTCTGGTATGTCCACACATCCATCTTAGCATCCTCATTTCTGTCACACTCATCTTATGCAAATGTTGTCCCGTTGGTGCCCAACATTCACTACCATAGAGCATCGCAGGCCTAACAACCGTCCTATAGAATTTACCTTTCACTTTCAGAGGTATTTTCTTATCACATAGAACCTCAGTCGCACCCTTCCACTTCAACCACCCTACCTGTATTCTGTGAGCCACATCTTCATCTATACGGCCATCATTCTAGAACACCGAACCC
The DNA here is from genome assembly GCA_947685225.1 of Garcia nutans. Classification (NCBI taxonomy): domain Eukaryota; kingdom Viridiplantae; phylum Streptophyta; class Magnoliopsida; order Malpighiales; family Euphorbiaceae; genus Garcia; species Garcia nutans. Next base: position 19,431,707 of record CANTUV010000018.1, on the reverse strand, counting down.
AAATATTTAAACTGCTTGGTTTTAGGAACCAAAACTCCATTCAACTTAACCTCATGTTCCTGCTTCTTCCTTAGACTGAACTCACAGTGCATATATTCCGTTTTACTCCTACTTAACTTAAAACCCTTGTCCTCGAGAGTTTTTCTCCACACTTCCAACTTACGGTTTACACCAGCACTAGTTTCATCAATTAAAATAATGTCATCAGCAAACAACATACACCAAGGAACATCGTCTTGTATGCTTCTGCTGGAGACACATTCCCTAAATTTCTGCCAGGGTATCATACTGTTAAATACAAAGTTCTGAATATTGCAATTTGATTTTATTAAATTCGATCTTTTGTTTTGAAGTTTTACAAAAGTTATGCTGCGGAAAATATTTTTCATTATTCATTTAAAATAATTAGAAAAGAAAAATCTAAAAATTAAAAATTAAAATAATTAAAATAATTAAAAAAGAAAAATTATAAAAAATTTAAAATTAAAAATTAAAAAATTAAAATTAAAATTAAAAAAAATATGAAAACGTATTTTTATCTAGAAAATAATTAAAAATAATTTTTAAATTTTAATTAATAATTAATAAATGTAGAAAATTATTTTAATTTTTTAATAAAAATAGGTTTAATTAAATAATAAGTTCTATCTTTCATTTTGTTTAGAAATTTTCCAAAAAGTAAGATTACTTTTCTACAATAAAATAGCTCCATTATAATTCTTTAAAGATAAAAAATAAAATTAATAAAAAATAATTTTGTTATTAAATTAAACTGAGTAATTTTTTATATTTATGTGAATTAAAAAATATTTCTTTTTACGAGGAGGATTTATAAATTGCTTAATGTGTGTTTGATATGCATGACAAGTATGACGTCGTATTGAAGGCCTGTATCTTTGCGGTAATTTATAGAGATTGACAAATGGGTCGATTTGCTGGTTGTGTTGATTCGTATTAAATTATTGTTTTATACTTCATTTGTCCCAAAACATAATAATATTTCTCATCTCATATATGTTAAGCAAAATTTAGTGATTTAATCAATAGGTAAAATTTTTTATATAAACTATCCATTTTATCCTTTATTTATATTAAATAACTATTAATTATTACAAAATTTTAAAATTAAAATAATTATTGATTAAGTCAAGAGTAATTATAATTTAAAACATATAAATAATTAAATACAATATTGTTAGATTACAAAATATTTAAATATGAAAATAATAGTTAATTTATATTATAACTATAATCTAAATAAAATAATAGAATTATATTTTGAAATAGATAAAAAAAAATTTCTATTATTTTGAGACATTGGAATATTAATTATGGTCAAATTTTATAATCTGTTAATAAGTATTAAGGGCTTATCTTAAAATGTAAAATATTTTTAAAAAATAATATTTATTTTAAAATATTTACTTACAAAATTATATATTTGATATACCATATTTATTTATACATACTAAAATATTTTAAAAAATTAAAAAAATAATATACCATAGAGTTTCATCTGAGATAAATAAAAATATAACGGTTAGTTAATTGAATTAAGAATTCAAATACAAACATAACTATTAAACAAGTAATACGACAAGGTACTATAATATATTGAATATATATACACTAAAATAAAATAAAAAAATTTAATAACCGTTAACATCAATTTTTTTTTTTAAATAACATGATACAAATTACGGGCATCAAATTACACGTAACATGCAGTAAGTTACCTTGATAAGCGTTAATTTAGCTTCTGCCATGTTAAAAAAAGCAAGTGATAGGCGTCATGAAATGCTACCAACCATAAGAATAATTAAAGAAAATTCAAATTCAACTGCAATTATAATGTTAACGGCTCATGCTCAATTAATTGGCGTCAAATATATCAATGTAATTGAAGCAAAGGAAAAATCCTTCTAAAATAAGGATAAAGAGTTATTAAATGACAATTTGTGATAAAAAAAAATAGAATTAGCTGATTTAAAGTTAACAATAGATGATTTAGACACCTATTTTCATTTCAATTCTCATTATTTTTTCAAGGTAAATTAAGTTCTTCCCAAATGAGGAAAAATCATTGTTAAAATATAATTTATTTGTGAAAATATTATACATACTATGAATTATCTGTCATTTGACTTGTAATTGAAGTTAGATTAAAGATGTGGGCGATAGGCTAGTAGCTTATTCAATTGTTGTATGCAGGGTTATCGTAAGTAGCTTCATGTTTGGATGGGAATAAAGCTTCATGTTTGGATGAGAATAAATTGTGGGCAACCATTGTCAATCTCTCTCTCTCTCTCTCTCTCTCTCTCTCTCTCTCTATATATATATATATATATATATATCAGGGATTAGTGGGGGCTTACCTCCTATGGAACCTATTATTTTTAGAATTTTTTGTTAGTCATTAATCCTTGCAAAATATTTTTTAGTTTTATAATAATAAATTTTACACTTATTAATATATCTAAGTTCATCCATCAATATGAGAAATTATATGTTACAATATAATTCTAATGGGTATTTTGATTGGAATAACATGCTAATTATATAATGACATAAGATGATGCTTTTTCAAAAATATATTCTAAAATATCTTCAAATGAACCGTTTTATTTCTCAAAGATAAAATATAAAAGATATATTATTATTTAATTGATTTGTCATTCTAAATAGAATATTTAGTTAGAACTATCCTTGTATTATATATTAATAAGAAATTGTCAAGGGTTTTGTATTCCGTGATGATTGTATTATAATGATACAATATATATAGAAGACATCTAGGGTATCATACATGGAAACTAACTAAATATATGCCAAAATATATTACACTAACACACCCCCTCAGTCTTAGCGGGAGTGGAACGAACTCTAAGACTATCTCGGAAATCATCAAACAAGACACGAGGAAGACCCTTCGTAAATATGTCAGCTTTCTGATAACGAGATGAAATATGATGAACACGCACCTCCCCTTTTTGAACTTTTTCACGCACAAAATGGATATCCATTTCAATGTGTTTGGTCCGTTGATGTTGAACTGGATTCCCTGAAAGATAAATAGCACTTACATTATCACAATAGACCAATGTAGCAGTTCGAAGCGGACAACGTAGTTCCAGAAGAAGATTTCGAAGCCAACAAGACTCGGAAACAACATTGGCAACACCCCTGTATTCGGCTTCAGCATTGGACTTGGAAATAGTGGGTTGCCGTTTGGAACTCCAAGAAACTAAATTTGAACCCAGAAAAACACAGTAACCGGACGTCAAGCGACGTGTATCAGGACAGCCACCCCAGTCCGCATCCGTATAAGAAACGAGAGAATGATCAGGGGAGTTGGACACATATAAACCAAAATGAAGGGTCCCTTTAATGTAACGCAGGATTCTTTTCAAAGCAGTCATGTGCCGTGCAGTAGGAGAGTGCATGAAGAGACATATCTGCTGGACAGCATAGCTAATATCCGGCCTAGTAAATGTGAGATACTGAAGAGCAGCCGCTAATTGCCTGTATTTCTGTGGATCCGAACACAACACATCTGTTTTAGCACTCATCTTGCCGGCACTATCAACCGGAGTAAGACTTGGGGTACAGTTGGTCATGCCTGCACGCTCTAAAATATCTGCAGCATACTGTTGTTGTGTCAGAAATAAACCAGAAGCACTCTGTTGAACCGCAATACCAAGAAAGTAATGCAAAGGACCCAAGTCTTTCATGGCAAATTCAGTACTCAATTGAGAAGTAATACACCGGCGAAGTTCATCGGATGAAGCTGTCAGAATGATATCATCAACATAAAGCAAAATATAAGCAGTGGCAGTACCAGTATGGTAAATAAATAGTGAATGATCCATTTTGTTATGAATAAAACCAATGGTAGTGACAAAATCAGTGAACCGTTGATACCACGCTCTCAGCGCCTGCTTTAGACCATAAAGAGACTTTCTCAGTAAGCAAACATGATTAGGCCGAGAGGGGTCTTTGAATCCCAAAGGTTGATGCATATAGACCGTTTCAGTTAAATTGCCATGTAGGAAGGCATTTTTAACGTCCAACTGGTGAATAGACCAAGAATTAGAAACGGCAAGGCTGAGCACAGTTCTGATTGTCGCCGATTTAACAACAGGACTGAATGTCTCATCACAGTCAATGCCTGCTCGTTGGGACCTGCCATCACCTACAAGACGAGCTTTATGCCTCTCAAAAGAACCATCAGAGTGCCTTTTATGTTTAAAAATCCACATAGACCGAATGACATTCACATTTTCTGGATGAGGAACTAAATCCCACATCTTATTCTTAATTAAAGCCTCATATTCATCAAGCATAGCATTTTTCCAATTCGGGTCTTTTAATGCTAAAAATGGAGTGGCAGGTAAAGGAGAAACTTGTGGTGGAATGGTGATGAATGACTGGTTGTATTTGGGATTGGGTTTAAAAATTCCAGATTGACTTCTGGTGGGCATGCGAGTTGGGATAGGAAGCACGGTTGAGTTTGGAGCAGGGACAGGTGCGGCGGGCTGGTTTGGGGGATTAATGGCTGCTGTTGGAGTGGGCAGTGGCGTGGCAGTTTCGGGGAGGGGTGAGGCAGCCGTATTGTGTAAACGGTGCAAGGTCAAGGGTGACATGGAGTCATCTAAAAAATTATATGTGGTATTGGTCTTGGAAGAGACTCTACAGAAGGGAAAAACAGTTTCATCAAACCTCACATGACGACATAATATGATTTTCTTAGTGGATAAGTCATAACACTTGTAACCTCTATGATTGGAAGGATAACCTAGAAACACACATGGAGTGGACCGGGATTCTAGTTTATGAACTTTGGAGGAGGGAAGGGAGGAAAACATAGACAACCGAAGACACGGAGGTGATGAAACTGTGGATTTGTTTGGTAGGAATTTGAGTGGGAGATTTGTAGCCTAAGAGTTGAGTAGGAAGAATGTTAAGATGATAAGTCGTTACAGCTAATGCATGATGCCAAAAACATGACGGAACAGAGGAGTGCAGCAGGAGAGTCCGAATCATATTATTTATGGTTTTTATTTTTCTCTCTGCTTTGCCATTTTGAGGCGAGGTATAAGGACATGAGAAACGAAAAACAATCCCATTATTGTTACAAAACTCATGAAATTGTTGGTTGTTATATTCCCCACCATTGTCACATTGAAGAGTTTTTATTTGTGTGTTAAATTGGGTTTTAACAAAGTTGCAGAAAAGATGAAAGACTTTGAAAACATGAGACTTGTGAGAAATTGGAAATGTCCATAAGAAATTTGTATAATGATCTAAAAACAAGACATAATAACGATGGCCAGCAGAACTTAAGATAGGAGAAGTCCATACATCACTGTGAATTAAATCAAATGGCATATAAGTAATAGTATTAGACTCATGAAATGGAAGTTTAACTGATTTTCCAAACTGACAAGAATTACAAAAAGAAGCTGTTGCTTGATTACATGAAATAAAGTTATTTTGCCTAAGAGACAAGATGACATCTTTTCCCGGATGACCCAGACAGTTGTGCCATTGATCAAAAGAAAGTGCAGAAAATGCAGATGGTGAGGAAAACATAGACAAGCATGAAGAATTTGTGACGGGATAAAGATCACCCGTGCTATCACATCTCATGAGACTGGTCCCGGTCCGATAATCCTTCACAGTAAACCCAAAGGGATCAAACTCAACAGAAGTCATGTTATCAACAGTAAATTTACGAATTGAAACTAGATTTTTAATCAACTTAAGAGCATGTAAGACATGTTTAAGGTGTAAAGGTGGTTTGGTATGAGGTAAAAATGCATGACCATACCCCTGAATTGGAATTTTGCTACCATTACCAACAAGAATACCATAACTGCGACTTAATTGAGAATAAGAGGTGAGATTACCTGAGTTTGCGGTCATGTGCGATGTAGCGGCACTATCCATATACCAATGTTCAACTGGCTGTTGGAGAGAAAGAGTATGCATTGCTTGGTCAATCTCTGTTGGAGTATAATCATCGGCAGAAGATTCAGCAGTGTGAAAGGATTGAGCTGGCCGTGCACCCAAGATGCCTGGTTGTCTTGAAGGTGAAGGTGACTGTTGAGGATACCAAGTAGGATAAGGACACGGTGGAGGCCTCCATTGGGATTGATTAGAAAACGAATACCAGTTGTTCCAGGGAGGAAAGACAGGCAGATAGTTCCAATTTTGCTGAATATAACCACGGCCAGAATTACTTTGTGAATAATGTCCACCCCCTGAACCAGATCTGCCACGTCCACCACCAAAACCACGGCTACCACGACCCCTTTGATTCTGTCGCCGTCCGCCGGTATGTGGTGGCACAGGTTGATTAGTCTCAGCGGTGGTGGAATTGACTGATTCTAAAGCAGTTTTGGCTATAAGAGCAGAAGCAGTTGCAGAGTCTTGTTTTGCCCGTTCTGCCTTTGTTGTTTCTTCGAGAAGAAGCATGGATCGCACTTGAGAGAAGGTTGGTAGATCAGTCTTGGTTTGAATCACTGTGACAAAACTTTCATAGGCATCTGTGAGACCATTGAGAAGTCGCAAGACCATCCTTTGATCGGAAACTATAGAGCCAACATTAGACAACTGATCAGCTAGTACTTTGAGACGTTGAGTATAAGATTTGACATCTGGAAAATCAAGTAAGTGGGTATTGGTGAATTCTGTTTCAAGATGGAGAGCACGTGAAATCTTATGTGGTGAAACAAGTCTTTCAATTGAGTCCAGACATCCAAAGCCGTGTCCTCTGGATTGATGATGGTATTCAAGAGATCTGAAGAGATGGTTCCATAAATCCATTGACGAACAATATTGTCAATTCGATCCCATTAAGCTTGATCTTAGGGAGATTTTGCTGTCGTAGAATTTGAGTTAGGAGAGATATGTGCATGAGTTAGGGTTGCCTTTGTGTGAATAACAAAAAGAGTAGCCCAATTATTGTATTGAGCAGAATCGTAATCAAGAGTGATTGGAATGTGAGTTTTGATATTGGTAATAGTGGTTGCAGGATGTATCTTTTCGGCCATGATTGGAGAATAAACAAAGAAAAGAAGAGAGCAGTAGAGACGAATAGAATTTAATCTTGTGACGGCTCTGATACCATGTCAAGGGTTTTGTATTCCGTGATGATTGTATTACAATGATACAATATATATAGAAGACATTTAGGGTATCATACATGGAAACTAACTAAATATATGCCAAAATATATTACACTAACAGAAATATATTAAAATATTAAAAATTTTCAACTCCCACATTATCAATATTTTATGGACAGTGCAACATAATTCTACACATACACATATAAATAGAAAAAAAAATTGTATGACATAGAAATTTATAAATCTCACGATAAAAAATAAGAAATAAAAAAAATAAAAATTTTGAAATTATAGAAAGAACTTTTATATCCTTTTACAACTAACTTTTATATAAGAAATAACCGGCTTAAAATGAAGAGAGATATGAGAAAACTGACTAAAAAGAAAAAAAGCTAAATAGAAAAAATATATAAGGATATTTAAAAACTGATGATTTGAAATAATCTATTTTTTTAATAATAGGACTCATATTAATTAAACTAAAAATATACATAACTTTTATTAATTCACAAAAATTAATTTTTATAAACTCATAAAAGTTAAAATTATATATGTTTCTAAATTTAAATATCAAACATTACATTTTAACATATATTGGAGTTATATACATATACCAAATTGAAACAATTTTGTTAGTGCTACATTTTCCTGAGAGCTAAAACTATGCAAAGTTACTGCCAAAAAAAAAACTATAAAAAAGTTACATAATTTTTTACTAATACTAAAAGTGTATATATATATATATATATATATAATATACAATGGTGGACTCACGCGGGAGCCAGCGGGACTAAGCCCCCGCTGACACGCTAGAATATTCTCAGAACAAAATAATCAAGCTTTTCTAAATTTTTTTTTTGCTTATTTAAATATTTTTGTACAATTATTCATATAATTTAAATCTCTCAATATTCTTGTATTGTGTTTGGGTGGCAACTCTTTAATTTTTATTGTCCTTCAATAAATATCTTACCATTATAGGAAAAAAAGAGCTTTAATTACTAAAATTCAAAGCAGAATTAATAAATTTTTAAAATTATTTACACTCAAAATTATAAGATGTGAAAATTTTAGTGATAGTAGATTTTTTGAAGACATTATTTATTGTCCTTCAATAAATATCTTACCATTATATGCAAATTTTTTGAAAATTTCTAGTTATTTTTTGTATTGTATTAATTTTTTTTTAAAAAAAATTTGATATTAATAGATATTAAAAATTTTTAAGCCCCCGTTGAGAATTGTTAACGGATGTTAATAATTTTTAATGTCCATTAATAATTTCTAATATCTGTTAATAATTCAATCGAAATTAAAAAATAAACATAAACTGATATGTCAACACGAATTTTGATCATAAAGTATTCGATCGATAAAAAAAATTACAAAAAAATATTAATTTATCAAAAAAAAGATCCGTGATTATAAATCGGCACAAAGTTTAAATATTTTTTAAAAATTAGTCATTTTATTTATTATTGATAAAATATATTATTTATTTAAAAATGAAAAAATCTAACTCAATAAATATTGAAAATGTAGGGTTGAAAATTTTTTATTTCTTAAAAAATTTTAAGATATCAAGTTAGATCTGTTACCCTCTCGAAAAAACATATTATATTTTGTTTTAAAACGTATGCACTTAATGTCTTGAAATAAATAATATCTAAAAAAATTCAGCATGAGTAGAAACAAATTCCTAAATTATATATATATATATATATATATATATTTATTTATTTATATATGATTTGTCTTTCACTAAATTAAAGACTAATATTGTATATGCTCATAAAAGTTAAAGACTGTAATAGGACCTGATGGCAATACAACAAATAACCAAAAACTGTCATTCCACCAAAATTAAAAAAAAAAAAAGAAGCAAATACAACTATTTTAACCATGGAATTGAAATTTGGAAGCAGCAAAATTTTATAATTATGATATTAAAAATTCAATAAAAAAAGAAAAACAAATACCCATTTCATGAAATAACATGGAAAACAAATACCCATTTCATGAAATGACATGGCAATGTAATTACTGTCCACAGACTGTTAATCAGTGGCGGAATCAGCGACTATGTAAGAGGGGAGCAAATTTCTACCGTTACAGTGGTAAGAGGGACTCTGTTGCAGCGGGCGGCCAGAGAAGAGGGGAGTCGTGCTTCCTGACTCACGTGCAACCCCACACGACTCTACCTGATTCCGCCACTGCTGTTAATCAAAGGCTATTGGTAACTAGTTATGAAGTAAAGTCTACCATTTTGAGATTATTGTTATCAAACACAAAAACTGCATATTATTGGCAAACTATTCTCATTGTTTAACCTAATTTCTCCTCTTTCATTTATCTCAAGTTTTCACCATAAATTATTGTTTTTCTTGGATTAATTAAGGAGCATAATCATCAATTAATTAAGAAGTCAATAAGCGATGGGTTCAATTTTTATGGATCCAGAAGACATTGTGACATTTGCAAGGCAATTTAATATGAAAATTGATAATATAACGACAATTTGTGTGGCAATAGGGAGAGTTTATTCAAACGGTGTTTTTCACCAATCGGATCCAACTTCTTTCTCTGTTCCTCTTCTTCTTTTACAATTGTCTTTAGTTTGTGGAACCTTTCTTCTCCTTTCTTTTATTCTCAAGCCTCCTGGCCTTCCCATTTTTGTCAGGCAACTCTTAGTAAGTTTCTCTTTCAACTTTTTACCCAATTCAATCTATTTATTATTTTTCCAGAAAATAAAAACGATATTTCTTAATTTAGATGCAATGTCAAAACTTTCTTTTTTTTCGTGCTGATAAAAGAAAAACCCTAACAGATATTGTTATTTATTATCCAAAAATTAAAATGTCTGAATATAACAAGTTTGCTTAATAAAATAAGTAGAAAACTTTGTTCTACATTTACTTGAAGCTTTCACTTTTGGGTGCTAACTATAAATAATTATTTATAATTTTTCCACAGGGTGGCATAATTCTACGCCCAACAGTGCTATGCAGGAGTAAAAGTTTTAGGAATTTGTTTTTTCCTTTCAGAGGGTTGATAATGATAGATAAGGTGTCTTCGTCTGGGTTCATCCTATATTTCTTCCTAACTGGAGTACAAATGGATACATGGATATTCAAACATCTTAACAGAAGGTCTATTGGCCTTTGGATTTTTCAGTGTGGCAGTGCATATGTTACTAAGCCCTGCTGCAAATTTTTTCATACTGAATCATTTCAATGTAGATCAAAACGTCGCTGGATCACTTCCTGCAGTTGCACGAGCAGAGTCTGTACTTGCCTTTCCAGTTATTGCACAATTATTGGCAGAGCTCAAGATTATAAACTCTGAATTCGGCCGAGTTGCTTTATCTTCTTCCTTTGTAGCTGGGCTGTGCAGTTTCACCGTGGTCACAACTACTATCCTGCTGCAACAATCACCAGGCGACAATTGCAGATTATTTCAGACCCTGTCCAATGCTGCTGTCCTTCTAATTGTCATTGTTCTCGTTGTCCACCCGATAATTATGTGGATGATAAAGAATAATCCAGAGGGAGAGCCCCTGAAAGAGCACCATATGATCTGGCTGCTTTTGGCAGTCTTTATCAGTTCCTTTGTCAACAGTGCACTCAATTTGAACATTTACTTTGGTCCTTTTGTTTTGGGGTTAATCATACCGGCAGGACCGCCAATATGTTCAGCGCTAGTTGACAAACTTGAACTCCTCGCAAATTGGATATTTATGCCACTCTACCTGGTCAAAAATTGTTTGGTAATTGACGTCTTCAGTATTAAATTGAAGAACTATCTGATAGTGCAATCTGTTGCCCTCGTCAGTTCAGTCAGCAAGTTTTTGGGAACATTTTTAGTTGCCAGCTTCAGCAATATACCAATGAAGGATGCTGCATCATTAGGCCTTGTCATGAACGCCCAGGGTGTGCTTGAGCTTGGCTTGTTTAGACTGTTGAAGAAGACCATGTAAGTTTAAATTTCATAATTCTCACTGGTCTTTCAGGATACTTGACCACTGCATCAAGCCATTAATTTATTTACATAAACAAGCAATGGTGATATAACAGTATCTGCCATCAATAATTATAAATGACTGTTACCTTGACCAATGTGATGAACTGGGTTTCTTATGATGTGCAGGCAATGGACAAAGAGGCTTTTGTGATCATGTCCATTTCTATGATGCTTGTTACAGGAGCTATCACACCCATTATTAAACACCTGTATGATCCTTCAAAGAGATACGCTGTTTACAAGAGAAGAAGTGTGATGAATATAGAATCCAATATTGAGTTCCGAGTGCTAGTTTGCATTCATGAACATGAAAATGTTCCTGCTGCCATCAACCTCCTTGAGGCCTTAAGTCCTACAAAGAGAAGCCCTTTATGTGTTTATATAGTCCACCTCATTGAGCTTCTCGGCCGTGCAAATCCCTTCCTTATCCCCCATAAGTTCAGCAAAAGGCCCTCTAAGAAGGTCAAGATCTCAGAGCCAGTGATGAATGCCTTCAAATACTTTGAGCATAACAACCATGAACTTGTTACAATTTGCCCCTTTACTGCAATTTGTCCATCTACAACAATGCACCATGATGTGTGCACAATTGCACTAGACAAAAGGACAACCCTTTTTATAGTTCCTTTCCACAAGAGATTCGATTCAGGTGCATCAGTGAATTCCCACAAGAAGGCCATTAAGATCACTAACAAAAACATTCTTGACAAAGCACCTTGCTCTACTGCAATCCTTGTTGACTGTAGGCCTCTGAATGCCCAAAGACCTACCTCGAATGGGGACTCTTCTTATCATGTTGCTATTCTATTCTTGGGTGGACCAGATGACAGGGAGGCACTGGCCATAGGATCACGGATGGCTGGACACCACAACATTAAATTGACAATGATTCGGCTTTTTGAGAACGGAACTATTTCCAGTGATAATGCAAGTGAAAGGAGGCTTGATAATGAAGTGGTGAGTGAGTTTATAACTGCCATGGCACGAAATTATAGAGTGATTTATGTAGAGGAGATAGTGATGGATGGAACAGGGACTATTTCAGTGATTAGATCAATAGAAGACCACTATGACCTTGTCATAGTGAGAAGGAATCATAATAACCAATCAGCACTTTTATCAGGGCTTACAGATTGGGATTGTCACAGAGAGTTGGGAACAATAGGAGATGTGTTTGCTTCAGCAAAGTCCATGGGCAACACTAATATCTTGGTAGTGCAACAACATACCAATATTGCAAAAAATGAGAAGGGTAGAAGAAATTTCAGTGGCAGGAGGGTTGAAGATGATGAAGCAGAACTTATGCCAATGTATAAGACATGGTAATGCTTCAAGCCAGATGACTTGTGATCTGCATGTTATACATATTAATTGTACACTTCGAAAAAAAAAAGTAAGGTTAAATTTCAAATTAGTCTGATGGTTGTTATCTTCTGGCCTCTGATCTGCAGACGACTGATTTTGAGAACTTTCATCTTAGCTATACCGAGAATAAGTGGGAAAGAAGGAAGTCAGCAGTAAACTTCCCAAATATAGTTACCAATGTCCATTCTCAGGAGCTAAATTTTGCACCCCAAGCATAGATACAATCAATTATATGATTTGCTGCAAACATGCTTCCAAAAATCATCACTGGGATCTATACCTTGTTCGCGCAAAGATTGAAGCAAGCATAAGATAGATTCTGGTTTGGAAGAAGAAGAAAGCAAGGCCAAAAGCTCAGTAAATATGGCTTGCAACTTCAAAGGTGAAGTAACTTGAATCCGAATCACATGTTCAACAGCAATGGGAACCTCTTCAGCATCGGCTAAACATTTCAGCAAAACAACATGGGAGTCTGGATGTCCTCTGTCATCAGCAAGGCTGCAGAGCAACTGAGAAGCCACAAGAAATTGACCTACACAGCCAAGTTTACACGAGTGAACAAAAAAAAAATGCAGTAAAATGCTAAGAAGAGTGGTTGTAAAGCAATGAGAAAAATAATGTCCAACAGGTAGGACAAATCAATTGAAAGAAATGCTAATACATAGACAGTAGTATAAATAATAAGCAGACCTTTTTTGCAGAGATTTAACATGAATGTGCTCAATACACTCTGTGCCAACATTAAATCTTGATTAATTGATTTGTTGAAGATTTCTATAGCAGCATCAAACATTGTTTCTTGACAAATCCCTTTGAGGAGGGATGTGTAAGTTGTCGTATCAGGTGCTATCCCTTTCTCCAACATGTGATTAAAGAGCCTCAAAGCCTCATCAACTTCAGCTATTTCTGTGAATTTTTCAATAAGAATATTATAAGTTTTTAAATTCACTCCACATCCAGTTACAAACATCTCATCCCAAAGCTTCTTAGCAGGTCGCAGTAGATCTTCTTTACAACATGCTTCAATTAAAGAATTATACACTGAGATATCTGGGCCAATCCCTTTCTTCTTCATCTCTTGAAGAAGCCCATAAGCCTCTCTTACTGACCAAGCCTTGCAAAAGATTGAGAATATCACATTGAAGCTCTCCCTATCAGAGAAATAATCGTTTGAAGACAAGATACGATACACCTCCAGCATTTCATCAACCTTTGCATGCCTACATAAATTTCTAGTCAAGTTGCCCAAAGTTAAAACAGTTGGTAAACTCCCCTTTCCAACAATAAAATGAAAAAAAAAAAAACATTGCAGAATCAGGATCAATACTTGAAACTGATCCTATCAATGTATTCGACACATCAGTTTCAATAGGGAAATTACCATGTACAATGACTTCACCTAAATCTTTCGCTTCAAATATCAATCTCTTATTAATCAAACTCAAGATTAACTCCCTATAATCATTACTCCTTGGTGCCACCCTAGTTTTCTCTTCATCTTCAAAACCTTATTCACATCAGCCATACTCCCCATTAAACTAAAAGCTTCAGCCACGATTCTGTATGCCAAAAAGTCTGGTTTGCAGTCCCTAATCCTCAGTTCATTCAATACCCAAAAAGCTTCATTTACCCTGTAAGCCTAACAAAGCCCATGAACAATCAAAACTGCAATAACAGACCCTTTAATGGGTACATTTCCCTCTTTAACTTGATCTAACATATTCAAAACTTTACCCAAATCAGCAACCCGACAAAATCTCCATATAAACACGCCAAACCCAATGGTGCTAAAAGCAACACCATGCGTAGTCATTTCATCAAATACCTCTAGTGCATTGTCAAAATATCCTTTAGAACCCAGAGCAGCTAAAAGAGAGTTACACGTCTCTGGCCCAACATCCAAAAGTTGTGATTTAACGTCGCTAAAAACCAAATACGCATTCTGGGTCTTCTTCGCTTTGATTAAAGAACTAATAACACAGCGATGAATTGAAGAATCGAGAGTTAATCGGTGGAATTTAACTTGTTTTAAGATGGACTCAATGGAATTGAACTGACGAGAAAGGCAGAGAGATTTGAGGATTGATTGGTAAGTAAGAGAGGTATGAGTGAACCCTGGCTGCTGTGAAGCCCAATTGAAGAAACCCAGAGCGAGCGAATGATGAGACAAGAGGCAGGGGTCGATGACTTGAGCCACCAATGACGGACTCAGTGAACTCCAGCAACCGAGTCTGTGTAGAATTGGCTCGAGTGATGGTGTCCATGACCGAGTTGGGATTGCGTTGTTTGACGCAGAGATCAGAGCTTGGCTTATCCGAGTCGCTAAATCGGTTGCAGGTCTCATGTATGAACGGAGGGCACTGTTAGCCAACGCCACGTTATAAAATTTTATGAGATTTAAATGATTTATTTATAAATTCATGTTTTTCATATAAATAAAGATTTATTTAAAAATTTATATTTATAGTAACTTTAGAAAATTAATTATACAATTTAAATTAATTTTTTATCCGAATTGAAAAAAATTCATTAATGACAAAAATTTTAAAAGATACAAATTATCAAAATAAAAAAATTTGAACATAAATTAGCAAAATATCCATTTAAAAATTTAGTAATGAATGCGTATGTAATTAATAAAAAAAAATATTTAGTAATAAATTTAAACATCAAAATTATTTATAAATATTTCATTATTAAAAGTCATTTGCTAATGAAATAAATTTTACATAAATTTACAGTCATCTAACTAATTTAATTCAAGTTAAAATACCTCAGAGCACAGTGATGGTTAGAAGTAAATCAACCTTTCGATATTTTAATTAATAATAAAAATTATAATTATAATAAAATTGATCAAATTGAAGTTTTTATTGTAAATTTGTGAAAAAGAGGATATTTGTTATAATTTTTATTAAAACTTTAACCAATTTATATTAATAAAATAATATTTTTACAAGTTAAAAATAAATTAAATATTCATGCAACTCTGTTTAGTTAGGAAAATGAATTCATTTAGAAAACAAGTGTTGAGAGCCTCAAATATCAAATATTGAACTGAATATACAAATTTGTACAGTTAATATTAATATTCACACTCTTTCTTTTGCTCCCATTAAGCTCAATTATCCGTACAAACTAATAGCTTTTGTACAAGCATACTGTAGTATTTACAAATCTCCAGTAAATACTGGACTAAATCTGCACATGTATCATTGTATTATATCACCTAACCCATCTGGTTCAGGGTTTAGAGGCTCACTTAACCCCTCTGGTTCAGCGTGTAGAGGCTCACATTTCTGCCTTTCATGCCTATGTTTTCTTCTGGACTTTATCAACCTATTATTTCTCTACAAATATATATATATATATATACACTGATAATAATTTACAAAGAAATTATGAGTAGGATCTGATCAACAACAAATTCTAGAACGTTCGAGCTTTGAAGAGGTTCCCAAGTAGATATCCCATTGTTGTTTCTTGTGGTTGTGGAGGATTTCTTGATAGATTGAGTTGTGTTTCACCAGAAGTTTGGTTTGTCCAATCTGTTGGCAAATTGAATCAATAATCTTGGGATCAACTGGGCTGCCAGTCACGTCAGTCACATAGAATATGCATTTGGCTTTACCACCTTTTGTTGAGATTTCAGCTCTCTTGACGCATAAACTGTTTTCTCGAAAAATCCAGGTAATATCTGAGAGTAGTCCGATGCGGTCGTCTGAGCACAATTCTAGCTCAAGTCCCTGAAATAACCAAGTATCATATGTCAATACAAAGTGCAAAATACGACTGAATCTGAAAAATTAGATCGAAGATCAATGCATAGTGCATACCTCAGATGCTCGCCTTTCAATGGCAGCCTCAAGACACTGTATAACCCGTTCTCGCTCAGCATCAGAACTTATAGGAAGTCCATCAACATGTCGAATATAGAATTCCTACAACCAAATGGATTATTTCTGTTTAATGAAAGAAAAAGAACAGTTAAAAACACATAATATTGATCCAAATTGAAAACTTTTAGCATATTAAGTAGTTGTGATCAATTGAAGTCAGAAAATTCCATCCCAAGATGTTTTTTCGTTCACATGCCCATTGATTAATAAACATCTCAAGTATTTAAGCTGGTCCAATAACTTTCCAAAAGATTTTTCCCAATTTGACTATTAACAAGTGCTTCTTTTTAACTGAAATCATCTTACCTGATAAGCTTCCATCCTTCCTGTGTTGACCATTCCATGAAAGACTACATATTCCATGTCTGTTAAAGTGCAAACAATGTCAAACAACAGTTTAGGGCGATCCTTCGATCTCATTGTAATCACAGAGTAATCTTTCTCAATATTCAATACAGTAACTTGAGGTCTTGAGCTCATATCCTCATGCTTCCATAGTCCACCAGCCCTTTCAACCCTTCCGTAGTCCCTATCAGCAAACATGATCTGATGCAATCTTCTCTCCCTGCTAGTTATCCCAGGAGGAGAAAGAGTCATTTTGCAGCTTTCAAATCATTATTTCCTTTAAGAACATTGAAAAAGCAATTCCTTTATTGTTGCGAGTCGCTTGGGATCTTTGATTGCACGCCCTGTGGAATCATCTGTAACATTAACTACAGCTGCAGCCCTGGCATTATGGGTCCATATCTCAGCATTTACCACATTGCAATGAAGGTCTGTCAGCACCGCACATACTTCAGACAACAAGCCAGGCCTGTCAGGACCAGTGAGTTCAATTGAAGTATGCTCTTCACTCCTACAGACCCTCTCAAAGAGGGAACAAAGCTTGCATTATTTTCAAGTCTCTGCAGGATCCAACACTAAAAATGAATCAAAGGATGAACCTTTTTTACAATGTTGTTCATGAAGAAGTTGACCCTAATAATAGATGGCTGAAAAAGGATAATCCATGTGTACTGAAAGTTGTACTTTTAGGATGATCATTACTTGAAAAGCAAAGAAAAGACTTAAATAAAAACTGTAAAAGAATGACATTTTAGGCTTTCCTCAATTCAAAAATGTAAAGGAAAAGAGGAAATTAATAATCATTCCCGGTTTTTGTCTACATATAGCCATTTAACATAAAGTTTAAATCATCCAAGGATATTACTGCTTGGACTATACTTATATTCACATTGATAAATGGCATTCTTTGGGAAAAAAAACAGAAAAAGAAGGGGAGAACAAAGAAATATAACATGATAACTCATACTCAACAGTATGAACATTGTATTCTGATAAATGGCTAATGGCTATTCCTTAAAATTTTTGGTGCAAGAAAGTTGCTTAGCATCCCTTGCAGCAAGAAAGTGTGAGAAAAGAGAGAGTCAAAATTATATATCTCAAAATTTTAATTGTTTGAGACACATAATGCAAAAATCCAATCTTCATGGCTTGATATAGCAATATGGCTCACTTGGCAGCAATTTTCAGTGTTACAAAATAGGAACTCATAAAAGGAAGCTTAAACCTGTTTTGTGTTGCTTTACTCTCATATAATCTGTTTTCTGTTACTTTACTCTCACATCTCAGGAATCAAATGATCATTGTAAAAAAAAATCAACAGCAGTATACAAGTGCTTACTCTTTGAATATAACTGATAACTTCCTTGTCTTTGATTTTGTTACCACCTTGATCAACCACATTAAACACTGAGAGATATTGAGAGGAAAAACATGAGAAATAAGAAAAGGCTCTTCAAATTCATGCTATAATCTGCATGATTAAAGAAGATAATCTCACCATCCATAAACCATCCACCATCAGAAGATATATATGCTTTTGTTATTACAAGGTTCATGTCAGTTAGCACTTGTACAACTTCCAGAAGTATTCCATGCTTGTTGACACTATCAACCTAGAAAAAGAAAAACCAATAGCACAATGAACCAAAGCCCATATAAGCTTAATTTGGCAATTAACTTGCCTAAATTAGAGGAATTTAGTTACTAATCACAACATGCATAGATGCTAAATGCTAGTTCACCCTAATTATGGTAAAAACGATATCATAGTTATGACTGAGTCAAGGACATGAGATATACCTGGATAACAGTGACATCCTCACAAGCGTCGTTATCAATTACAACTCTACAACAGTAAAGCAACTAAATTATAGTTTCTATGGCATAAATAGAATAC
The DNA here is from genome assembly GCA_947685225.1 of Garcia nutans. Classification (NCBI taxonomy): domain Eukaryota; kingdom Viridiplantae; phylum Streptophyta; class Magnoliopsida; order Malpighiales; family Euphorbiaceae; genus Garcia; species Garcia nutans. The sequence continues at coordinate 19,413,048 of CANTUV010000018.1, read as the reverse complement.
AGAAGAAAGGAAGGGAAAAATTAAGCAGATCAACCAATAAGTCTGTAACTGTTAATTCATTAAAAACTTAAGTAGCTGAAATTGACAATAATTTGATGAAGGGTTATCAAGAAAAGTAAGAAAGATGAAAGGTAAAACTATGAAAGAAAAAGTTGAACTATTTTCAACTTGCATATTTTTCTGCTGGTTGATGATTTAAGAAATTAACTTGCTTTACTTTTACAGTATTATTTTCAAAAGTTAATTCATTAAAACTTGATTAAGATTGTTTTTATTTTAGGTCTTCCTTCTGATATCTTTTTTTCTCTCTTCCTCACGATTTTCTCATGTAATAAAACAACCCAAAAAAGAAGAACCAAAAATCTAATCAAAGCAAAGAAAAATACATAAATCTAACAAGAATAACTTGCAAAGACTGCAACTTTTCTCTAAATTCATCATCAAGCAAAAGATAAAATTCATATTTCACAGACACTCAAAGTTTATACATCCCGGCATCAAAACCCAGAAATCCAAAACACAATTTAAAGAACAGAACCACAAAATTTACCATTTTTTTTTTTAAAAAAAGGTACCTTGGTGGGTTCATCCTCCTTATGAGCTTGGCATACTCATCATCCATGACTAGAATTTGAAATCCCTCAAAATTCAGAAACCAACACAACACGCTCCAAAAAAGAAAGAATTCTAATAAAACCCACTAACCAAAACTCCAAAATCTATACAATTATGCCAATTCCAACGTCTAAGGAAAACAGAGAGAGAAAGCGCAAAGGTACGACAAAAATTAAAGTAGGGACCTTAGCCGTTTAGACAACACATATAATTAAGCAACAACTCTCCCTTTTAACCATGGCCGTTTAGGCGACGTGTCAGTCTGTTATTAGTTGAAATCGCGGCTAACATCTTCCCTGCCGATGAAGAGCCATGAGTGGCGAATGAAAAGGATTGCAAAATGAGTCAAAAGTTAAACGATTTCTACTTGTAAAAAAATATTATTTCAAATAAAAATGTAAAATATTTAAATTTGATTGCATTTTACCTCACCAAATTCAGATTTAAATAGCCATAGTGAGAATTTGAAATTTCAAATAGCTTCGAATATTTGTTATGACAAAATTTGAATATTATAATGATTTTAATGTGTGTCATTCATGGATTTAAATTAAACATATAAATTTTTATATGAATGTATTCAATGTAATTATCCGCAACCTTGCAATTATCTACAAATTTTGATTTTTTATGTAGCTTTTTAAAAATATTTTAACGTGTACATGATCAATTAATTTATTAAATTTTAAATATTATTTTTTAATACTTTTCAATATTAATATGAATAAAATATGAGTCAAATTTATTATTTATTTGTCAAATAAAAATAATAAAAAGACATTAAATATATATTTTTATATAGATTATTCTTTCGAAATCTAACAAAATAAGATTATAAGGATGGTAAAATTTTTTTTTATAGAAAAAAATATTAGATATATTAATATGTATTTAGTTCATATAATTTAATTTTTAAAAGAAATGGTGATTTCATATAAAAATGAGTTTTTAAAAGAATTAGCTGGCATATAACAAAGTATTTTCTAAATAACTTTTAAATTCATTATTATCTATATATATTGTAATTGTAATATTAATCAATCAAATTAATTTAAAAAAATTACCAAAAATATAAATGAAAAAATTAAATGAAAATTTAAATTTTCTATTAAAAAATAATTATCATTATTTTACTATTAATTACAAGTTCTCATTTTATGTGAATTATTGTCATAAATTTTTTAACTTATATCTTCTTAAAATAATTTAATATATACAAACTATTATTATTATCTCTTTATTAAATTTAGATATTTTATTTTAATAATTTTAAATATGAAAAATAAAAAATGTGTCAAGTTAATTATTAATTATATGAGCTAACTTAAAAAATTAATAAAATGCATTATATACCATTGCAATGTATATTAATTTTCTACTTATAATTTATAGAAATATAATGATGTGAAAGAATAATAATTGTATATGATTTTAATTTTAAGAAAATTATTATTTGAAAATAATAAAAGAAATTTTCAAAATAATTTTTGAGTAGATTGGAAATAAAAACTCGTTTTAAACATGAAGACAATTCTGGTGTGACTGAACTGAGGTGATTATTGTGTCCAATTCCATGTGTATATATTTGTCAAGGTACTATAGTTGCAATTTACCAAAAAAAAAAAGTACTTACTACTGTAGCAATGACCAACTTATGCGGCCATTCAACACGTGTTCAGTAAAATGTTGGCGGCTGGCTAGCTGTTCCTTTTCTGCCCTTATTTTCGGCGCATGAGGCACTAGTTTTTGCTTTCAAAAATATTGAAATGATATCTTGATTTAAAAGGATGATTGGTTTTGGCGGGCAAAATTTAAATGATCGATTAAATTTTAAATTAATTGATTAAAAATTTAGTTTGATTAATTAAATTTAAAATAAATTAATTGGTTTAATTAAAATTTTTTAATAATAATAATTTATTATTTATTATTTAATTTTTTTATATTAATTTTTTACTATAAATATAAATTTTTATTACAAAATAAAATTATTATTTTAGTTTTTTAATAAATTTTATTTAGTTATTTAATTATATTAATTTTTTATTTTAAATAAATTGTTTTATAAAATTAAAAAAAAATTAATCGGTTCAATTAATAACCAAATAGACTGAAATAAAAATTCGATAGAATAGATTAAATTTTTTAAGAAATTTAGTTTGATTAGCCAATTGATTCAATCGGTTAATTAAATGAATCGATCGATGCTCACCCCTAAATTATTTGGCTAACTTATAAAATTTAGTTTATAAATGTTTGTAAATTTTAAAAATTTTAAATTGATATATATTTATTTTTAATATTTATGAGTAGATAAAAAAATATAATATATTTATTAAAAATAATTTATAAATATATATACTGTTAAAATGAAAAAATCAATTATATGATATAATAGTAATTTTAACTAGATATTTTAGTTAGAATGATCGGCTAATTAAACTATAATACGTTACAATATTTTTTTAAAAAATATACCCTAAAATTTATCTGTTTAAACTCTTTAATTTTTTAGTATTAACATATAAAAAATTTATTATTATCCAATTAATTTATCATTTAAATTAAGATGATTAGTTGAAATTATTGTTCTATTATATAATTTTTCGTTAAAATAATTAAAAATTATATAAAATTATATTGTCAATAATATTTATTATAATAAATAAAGATAATATAATAAATTATTTAATCAAACTAATTTATAAGTTAAGTATTTATAAAAACTAAAATAATAAGACGATTCCCTCTAACTTATTTTTTTTAGATGATAATAAAATTTATCAATGGGGTAAATTTTTACAGAAAAAAATTACAAACGAGTTTACTATAAAATTGAATATTTAATATTACAGTAATTTAACAATTAATTTGTGCAATTAGATTAATTATGCCTAAATAATAGTAATTTTATTTTATGACTTTACATATTTTAAAAATATTATATAATAGCCTCATTTTCAATCTTCACCAAACAGTTAATTTTTTAGATATATATAAATTTTGGCAAAACTTTTATGAATTAAAATAAAATTCATTTAAATTCATATATATAATTTATTTCAATTTAAATATATAAATGAATAAATATAAAATCCATATATAATATAAAATTCATACATATATAAATGAATATGTATGTATATATATATATATATATTTATGGCTAAGGGGGTTCAGAGCCCCTCCTGGACACCCCCCATCCAACTACCAGATTATAAGCTGGACTTATAAGTTCATAAAATTGTCTAAATAAATAAATCGATTTAAATTTAGAACTTAAGTTAAGCTAAACACCCTCTTTTTTTAGACAAAACGAGATCAATATTATTAGTAGCAAGAAGGAAAAAATCACAAATTCCTGATGCAATTTGAAAATACAGACCATTGAACACAACAAGCATAAAAAAAAAATAGATGATTTGGCTAGCATACGAGCTTCCCTATTTACATTTTCGAGGGACCAATAAAATTACCCAGAGAAAGTATTTTCTGTCGATAATACCTAGATAATATATTTTTTGTAGGTAAAATTACTGATAAAAAATATTTTCTGTAGGCAATACCGACATGATATTTTTTCTGTCTGTAATTTTTTGACAAAAAATTATTCTTTCAGTAAATAAATAGTCACAATCCAATTAGTTAGGTGAAAATCTTACCGCCATTATTTGAGATATTTACCGTGAGAAATTATTTTTTTGTCAATAAATTTATCGAGAGAAACTATTTTCTGCTGCTAATACAGAGAGAACATATTTTTTATAGGTAAAATTACCTGTAGAAAATATTTTCTATATGTAAATTTACTGACAAAATATTTTCTATCGGTAAATTTATCAACAGAAAATTATTCTCTCGATAAATAAATAATCGCATTAACCTAATTAGTTGTGCGAGAATTTTACCATCATTATTTGAGATATTTACTAGGAGAAAGTATTTTTCTGTCTGTAAATTTATAGATAAACTATTTTTATCAGTAATACCGAGAGAACATATTTTTTATAGGTAAAATTACCGACAGAAAATATTTTATACAGGTAATACCAACATAATATTTTTCTGTCGGTAAATTTACCGACAGAAAATTATTCTCTTTGTAAATAAATAGTCGCAACCCAATTAGTTAAGCGAAAATTTTACCGTAATTATTTGAGATATTTACCGAGAGAAAATATTTTTTGTCAAAAAATTTATCAAAAAAAATTATTTTCTGTCGGTAATACAAAGAGAACATATTTTTTATAGGTAAAATTATCGACAGAAAATATTTTTTGTAAGTAATACCAACAATATATTTTTTCTGTCGGTAACTTTACTGACAGACACTTAATTCTCTCTGTAATTTTTTATAAAAATATATTTTTTCTCTTCTCTCTCATTTCTATTGATTTTCTTTCTTTTTTTTATTTCTTCTCTCTCTTTATCTGTCTCTATCTGTCCCTTTTTTTGTTTGTAAAAAGAAGAAGAAGAAGAAGAAGAAGAAGAAGAGAAAGAAGAAGAAGAGAAGGAAGAAGATGAAGAAGAAGAATGTATTTATTTTTATTTTTTAATTTTTGATATTTTTATATGTTAAATTTATTTATTTATTTTTTAATTTTGATGAATTTGATATTTTGTTTTTGTTTTGTGAGTGTTGTAGTTTAAGTTGATTATTTATATTTTAGTTGTGTATTATTTGATTTTTAAGATTATTTTAATTAATTATAATATTATTTTAGGGATTTTTAAAATTTTTATAATATATTTAGAAATATTTTTATATTAGGAAATTTATTTAGAGTGTTAAATTTTTTTTAATATTTTTCTGATTTTTAAAAAAATTAAAGAAATTGATTTATTTTTATAAATTTCAAAGTAAAAATTATAAAAAATTATTTTTTTTTAAATTTATCTATTTAAACAAAATATATTTTAAGAAATTTTAAATTTTTTTATTATATTTTTATAAATTTTTTGGTAAATAAAATTATTTTAGGGTGTTGTATGATTATTTAAAAAAATTTAGCAAAAATTTATTTATTTTGATAAATTTTAGAATAAAAATAAGTTAAAAAATTATTTTTTTTCAATTTTTTAATTAAATAGAATATGTTTCAGAAAATTTAATTTTTTATATATTTTTAAAATTTTTTTGTTAAATATAAATATTTTAGGGTGTTAGATTTTTTAGGGTATTTTTTTGATTTTTTAAAAATTTTAGGTAAATTTGATTTCAAAATTTTAATTATAAAAATAAACTAACAAAAAATTTATTTATTTTTATATTTTCTGTATGTAATATCGGTAGAATTTTTTTTCGGTAATATAATATAATTTTCTGTCAAAAATTACCGACATAATTTCTCTAGGTAATTTACCGACAGAATTTTTTGTCAGCATTACCAATAGAAATTTCTATCGGTATTACCGATAAATTTTTTTTCTCTCGGTAATTTACCAATAGATATTTATTTTTGTCGGTATTTTTATTACTGTCAAAGAAAATAACTACATAAATTTTCTGTCGATAAATCTAATTACCGATAAAAAAATAAAAATTATCGATAAATTTTTTCATTAATAATTCAGTGCATTCTTATAGTGATTTCTCGTCTTTTAAAAAGTTACAAATATTTATTGTCATCTTACATTATTATTTTGTCATACCATAATTTTTGAAGTCTTCACAGAGAATATGTTATCGCCTTCTATCCATTTGATATCTCCACCCCTTCAATAGAAAGCTAGTGTAGCGCCATGAAAGTTATTCTTTTCAACTTTTTATATCAGTTTTTCAATATAATAAGCTCCGTCAATTATTTATTTCTCTTTTTTCTCCCTCATTTATCCCTTATCTTCTTTCATTTTTTCCTATCTTTTTTCGTTTTGGTTGCTTTGAAACTTTAGGAAGTGTGAAGCTTGATTCTTTCTCAAACTTGAAAAGGCCACATATTTCTCATTTTCTTCATAATTTTAGATATCCTAGATGAATATTTCGGCCATATTTGTGAATATGGTAAAGTAACTCCCCTTCGTACTTTCTAGATAAAAGAGAACTTAGGGAGACATTTTTATTACTGCAAATTCCATGAGGTATATATAAATTTAGTTTTTTATGGGTTAAAATTTGCTTCTTTTTTTGTTGTATTTGTTGGTGATGTGTATTTACATTTATATGCATGCCAAGCTACTACATGTAGCTTATGACCATGCACGTGATTTTCTTTTATATAAGCTGCCAAATTGTTGCTTATTTTTTTTTTAGGTTACATCAAATCATTATACAATAGAGGCTAGGAAGGAGCATTACAAGTTCAACAGCTTGAAGGAGTATAAGGTAAAAATATATTTAAGTAAATTACATTTTTGTACCTTGATTCTTGAAACCTTCTAAGGTCACTCTTCTTTTCGATTAGAGAGGGACATATCTGTTAATGAATGATTATTCTTCTATTGATCTTTCATGATATTATGAGATAACCTGCACTTCTTAACTTGTTCGTTTGGTCAGGTTTTGCCAAATATGGCTTCAGTAGCAGATATTAAGGCAATCTCCTATGATGTTTGTGGCGTGGTTAGGATGGATAAATACTGAAATGGAAAAGTGATAAATAGAGTATCTTCTCATGTAGAATTGGAAAAGTGATAAATAGAGTACCAACTACCAATTTACTTAAATGTTATAAAATAAACTATGTATAATTCTTTATCTAACGTATAGAGTATCTTGTCATGTAGCACCCAAACAGTTTCCCCATATGGGAACATCCCCTGTATGGAGGTATTATAAATAATTTTTTGGTTAATTTATTTTTTTGTTCACAAATGATTAAAGAATACACTGTATCAGGTTCCATTTTATATTTATTGTAGATATTAACGTACTATGTATCCATATGATTTAGCAGTTCACGATATACTTTTTATTTATCATATTCGTATGTGATGAGAAGCATAAGCAAAATTATTGATATGTTCTGATAAAATAAAATTTCTATTTCTTCTGGTTGCAGGCAACGGCGCCAGCGGTTCAGACAATAGTTGATGTGAATGAATTAGCAAAGTCAATGCAAAGAGAGCTGGAAAACCTGCACCCGACAACAAACAACTTGTGTTTATACAAAATTCCTGAGCAGCTACACGAGTTGAATGAAAAAGCCTACACACCACGGTTAGTATTACTTTGTTAACGTGTATCATATTATTCTTTTCATTTACTCTTTTTAATATTATTTGCAGGTTAATAATGATGATGCAAGTCATGATTCAATGGAAAATGATAATTGAATATCTATATTGTTATTTTCAAGATAGATTATTTATAGTAGTGTTCTTAACACTTGTATAGTTAAATTGTAAAATATTTTATTCTATTGAAAATTAATAAAAGAATTATTTTTATCAATGTAATTAGTGTTTTTTTAGATTGTGTTTAAATGTTCCAAATGTATTTATAAAGTTCTCATAAAATTAATTGATAATACAAATAGTTCCAATAAAAATTAATATTAAATTACTACGGATTTGCTACGAATCTGCGACGGATATTTGAAATCTATGACGGAATCTGCGACAGATACTGCGACGACAATCTGCGACGAAATCTGCAACGGCAATCTGCGACGGAATCTGCAACGAATTTGCGACGAAAATCTGTGACGAAATCTGCGACGAAATCTGCGACGGCTACTCTTTACCCTCGAAAGTTTAAGCGCGAGATTTGCAACCGCCGAGTGGTTGCAAATCCGTCACAATCTGCGACGGCCTGTCGCAAAATTAAAAATTGCGACGCCTTTTTTATTAACGGATCGTATCCGTCGCAGATCGATCGCAAGACTTGATTTGCGACGGATTTGCGACGGATCTGCGACGGATTCTGTCCGTTGCAAATAGCGTGTTTTTTTTATAGTGATGATTTATATCAATGATTTTAAGTTTTTTTTATTTGGATATGCATACATACTCCTTAGTATAATTGCAGGCTTTTTATGTGGGTAATAAAGAATATTATTAATGCGCTATAAACATTATTAATATTTTATTAAGGAAGATTGACATATTGGAAAAGGAAAAGAAAGAGCTATTAAAGAGAAATACAGTGATAAGATTGGGTAGAGTTTTTCTTTATAGGGTAATTTCTACTGTAGGTTTATTATCTTCTTGGATGGCCATAAAAAAAAAAAGGAATAAAGATAGTAATGGGATTGAGAGGATCGACATGTGTTTTTTAGTATGTTATTTATAGGTAAATTTTGTTTCCTTGTAAGGCATGGCTACTATAAGAAATACTTGTAATATTTACTTTACTTAAATACTAAAATTGTTAACTATCAATTTAGTAAATTTGGTTCATTTATATATAAATCGCAATTGCTTTTGCATAGTTAATACAAATTGTATCAAAGCATAAAGAAAAATAATTTCAACTTTATTAAATGAAACATATGCCCTACAAAGTATATATGTGCAAAATTCAGCTACTGTTGTCTAAATACAAAACAAAATAACCTAGTAATACAGTATTTTCCCAAAAACAACTCATATGGCTTGAACACGTACACGTTATCTGTCTAAACAAAATATTCAACTGTATTATTCTAAAGCAAATAAATATTCAGTTGCACTCCATGCCTTCACTCATCACTGGGTGCATAGTCATACTCTACTTCTTGTTCTTGCTCTCCATATAAAGGAATGTGTGCTTTAGGTTGTCTTACAAATCTTATACATACAAAAGGTATGTTACTTGCTTCATTATTCACATTCTCACTTAGCATCTCTACAAGATTATCATCCATGTTAGCCAAATTGTAATCTTCATATTTAAAAATTCAGATTAGGATCAAAATTCATATCAGTTTCTTTTGCTTGTGTGCTAACAACTTCATGTGTTGCTCTATTACAAGTTTCAAGTTCTACATGAATGTTGGAATTAGTTTCTTCTGCTTGTGGTCTACCATCGGAAGCTACAAGTTCTTTTTCAAAGTTGGTTTCACCAAATTCAATGGCTTCAAAGTTGATAACAATGTTTGTGTCACTAAAGTCAGTATCATCAAAGTTCAACCCAAAGTTCATATCAATTTTTTCTTCAGGTGCTCTATCAGAAGCTTCCTTAGGATGCCCTTGAGTCACATCATTTATAACTTCTTCATTTTGGACACTTTCATTTTAGACATCTGCTTCACTTCATGGTTTTACACTCCTTCATTTTGGGCATCTTCTGTCTCAGCATTCTGGATATCTGATACCTTTATTCCTTTGAGAAAACATATGATTTTTAGTCAGCAAATGTCCTATCTATCTTATTAGTATGTTGAATGGGTGGTGCAATGGTTGTGATTGCTCTTGCTCTTTTTACTTGATGCAAGTACTGTTTGTTGATGCTCTTCCTCCTTAATCTCTTTTATTACAACTTTGGATACTCTTAGTGTCTTGGTGCAAGTGCATTGCTTAAGAATCTTCTCCTTAGTTAGGTGCTCAATATATGCATCCACTTCCCCAGCAACGACAGTATGTGAGGCCATTTTCATAACATGAGAACCATTTTCAAGTGCCCACTGTTAGAATTAATTTTAAATTATTAAAATTAATCCTCTAATTAATCATAAGTGTGGGCTAAATATATTTAAATATTAAATATGTATTGCAGTCAAATTAAAATAGTCAAATTAAAGTTGTGATAAAATTAGGATTGTTGACTATTGAAGTGTCCTACTCGTAATAGGATTATAAGTGTAGAGACCGATAAGAGTTTCTATTTTGTTGAAGGACCAAAATAGAAACTATCATCATCAGTTATAAATAAGGGGTCGTGGTCTCCAGGGGAACATAACAATTTTGAGAGAACATTACGTTCCTTCAGTAGTGCTTCCGCTAAACTTAAAGTGTGTATCCCCTGGAAGGCGACAAACTCCAAAATCGTCTTCAGCTTCAACATACGATGATGTCAGGTACGCAATTTACCCCTTTGCAATTTAATTTGAATAATCTAGTGATCTATACATATTTTATGTTTTAGGGGAATCAGGTTTTCTTCCCCTTTCAATTGGTATCAGAGCCCTGTGCTAGGTTGCTAGATTTTCCGATTAAATTATTTTTTGTTTTGATTCTAGAAAATTAATTCGGTGATTGTAATTTTCTAGAATTAATTTAAAATCCAATTTAGTAATCTGAAATCAATTTTGGTTTGATTTGTTTTTTGGATTAAATTACTGAGATTATTTAATTAATTCTGGAAAAAAATTAAATTTATGGACTTGAATTTTGGTTTGTGATTTTTTCTGGAATTAATTAATTTTTGGTTAATTAATTATGTAAATTAATTAATTAAAGATTAAAAAAAATTATTCAGTTTTGACACAGTTTTGCGAAAACAATTTTTTTTTTATAAAAAAAAAAACTGAAACTGGGAAGAAGAAAACAAATTTTGATTGTCGCTTAAAAGTAATAGCAGTTGAGTGAGGAGAAATTTGATTCTTTGTGCTTAGAAAGAGGCGCGAGAATTATTTTTGCACCTCCTATGGCAGTGGCAATTGGTGCAAAGTTTGTTCCATTGAGAAAACCAAAGAAATTGCCTCGTACTTCTTTCACTCCTTGTCAATTTTCTATGTGCAACATTGAAATTACTAGTCCCATTGATGTACTGTTTGTCTTGTTATGGTTGTATAGATTGATAAGATCTATTAAATGACAAACATTATATTAATTAAAAAAAATTATTTTTATTTTAATTAATTAATTAAAGTTTATTGCAATATTTAATTGAGCTTAAATTTAATTAATATAAATATTGCAATTAATTTATTAAGAATTACAGTTCAATTAAAGTTTAATTTTATATTTATTACAATATTAAATTTTAATTGTATTTGAGAATTTATTAAATTGAGTTTAAATTTTGGTATTTTAGTCCTGATTGTGTTTAATATTTTTATAATAAATTAATTGAAGCAAAAAGTTACCAAAGTGACCTCTATTGTGTAAATTAATTTATTTGGGATATTAGACAGGTGTATTAAAATTCATTGCGGGTAGTATACCGGCCCAAAGGAAGGTTGCTATCTGGCTGAATTGAGAATACATTGCGGTAATAAATATGTGATAATTATTATGTGTTCATCTATGTGGATAATAAATCGGCCCAAAGGAAGGTATATTATTTGACAAGACTGAATTGTCAATATTTGATTACTGCGTTGAGATACCAATTACAGTTAATATTTTATGTCCAAAGATGAGAATATTAATGTTGTGTTCGGTATCTTGTTTCCAATATTTAAACTCTATTTCTGTGATTTGTTTTAATTTTTTGTGAATTGTGAGCTTATGTCATTTATTTATTTTCTCTGAATTCAGCTAGCATGCCGTGTAATCCCAACTTTGTCCCTATATTAAGACTGCTGATAAGGGAAAATATTTGGTTTTAGTCTGCTCTGAAGTTAATTTAACTTCGGTACCTAGAAACACTTGGTGGATAGATTCTGGTGCTACTAGTCACATAAGTGTTTCATTGCAGGGTTGCCTAAACTACCGAAAGCCAACTGACGGTGAAAGATACGTTTATATGGGAACTGGCGAACCGGTAGAAGTAGAGGCGATAGGACATTTTAGATTGCATTTAAGAACTTAAAATTTTTTTGATCTAGTAGATACTTTTGTTATTCCATCTTTTAGGCGGAATTTAATTTCTGTTTCCCATTTGGACAAATCTGGTTTTACTTGTTCATTTGGAAACAATAAAGTTACTTTATCTATGGATTCAAAAATTTTAGGTACTGGTTTCTTGTATGCACTTCATAATCTATATATGTTAGATATCGATGCCTCTTATAATGAGACCATGCAAGTTAGTACTATAGGTACCAAAAGGAAGCTGAATATGGATAACTCAGCTGCTCTATGGCACAGACGTTTGGGTCACATATCCAAATCTGGAATAGAGCGTCTTGTGTCAGATGGTATCATAAATACACTTGATTTCACAGATTTGGACTCCTGTGTTGAGTGTATTAAAGGTAAACAGACTAAACAAAAGAGATTAGGTGCCAATAGGTCATCAAATGTCTTAGAGTTGATACATACGGACATCTGTGGCCCATTCCCTACAGCAACTAGGAATGGTCAAAGATACTTTATATCATTCATAGACGATTACTCACGTTATGGGTACCTATATCTCATTCATGAGAAATCTGAGTCTCTGGACGTTTTCAAATCTAATAAGGCCGAAGTTGAAAATCAACTCGGAAAGAAGATTAAATATGTTAGATCTGACCGTGGAGGTGAGTACTATGGCAAATATTACGGTTCAGGTGAACAACGTCCAGGGCCATTTGCTATTTTCCTGCAGGACTGTGGTATAGTCCCTCAATACACTATGCCTGGTACACCCAACATGAATGGTGTATCTGAGAGACGTAACAGGACTCTTATGGATATGGTTAGAAGTATGATTAGTCATTCTTCTTTACCTGAGTCTCTGTGGGGAGAAGCATTAAAGACAGCAGTCTATCTTCTTAACAGAGTACCAACTAAAGCAGCTACAAAAACACCTTATGAGCTTTGGACTGGACGCAAGCCCAGTCTAAAGCACCTTCATGTTTGGGGATGTCCTGCTGAGGCTAGGCCTTATAGGCCTAATGAAACAAAATTGGACTCCAAAACTGTTAGTAGCTACTTTGTTGGTTATTCTGAGCGATCTCGGGGTTTTAAGTTCTATAATCCTACTTCCAGATCTATTTTTGAGACAAAAATTGCAACATTCTTTGAGGATGTTGAGTTTGGGGGGAGAAATAAGGTTAGAAACATTCACTACAAAAAAACACGCTATCTACGACGGATAGAATCCGTCGCAGATCCGTCGCAAATCAAGTTTTGCGACCGATCTGCGACCGATCTGCGACGGATATGATCCATTAATAAAAAAGGCGTCGCAATTTTCAATTTGTGACAGGCCGTCGCAGATTGCGACGGATTTGCGACCACTCGGCGGTTGCAAATTTCGCGCTTAAATTTTAGCGGGTAAAGGGCAGCCGTCGCAGATTCCGTCGTAAATTTCAATTTTTAAGCGCTATCTTCAATCCGTCGCAAATCCGTCGCAAATCAAGATTTGCGACCGATCTGCGATGGATACGATCTGTTAATAAAAAAGGCGTCGCAGATTTCGTCGCAAAACTCGTCGCAAATCCGTCACAAAGATCGTCGCAGATGTTCTGGCCGTGGTGTTTTTCGTCGCAAATCCGTCGCAGAAACCGACGCAGATTTTGTCGCAAATCCGTTACAAAGGCCGTCGCAGATGTTCTGGAGCATATATGCCGTGGATTTTTTCGTCGCAAATCCGTCGCAGATTGTCGTTGCAGATTTTCCGTCGCAGATTTCGTCGCAGATTTCGTCGCAAAATTGAAATGTTTCGGTCGCAAATTCCGTCGCAGATGCCGTCGTAGATGCAATGGATTTACAATTTTTGTCATTATATGGATTTTATATATAAAATACACACTAGTAATAATATTTACAATTTAATTACATAAATCTAAAATTACATAAATTTTCATTGATATAAAATGCAATAGTTAGTTAAACTAACATAATTCAAAAGTCATTACAATATATAAGTTTTAAACATTTTAAAGTATTAAAGTATGAACACTTTCAAAAGTAAAAACTAAGCCGAAGGCATACACTAGTCATCATCTGGATGTTCTGCTGTTACTTGATCTTCTGCTGGTGGGGTTGGTTCTGTTGGAGCCCATCTAGGAGGTTCAGTTGGCCGTCCTAGTAACATATTCTGAATCCAAGTCTGGTTCTCAACCAAAAATCGAGTCATATCTGCAATTTTGGTCTCAAATTTGCTCTCTATATGACTAACTTTATTGCTTATCTCATCACGTATCTCAGTTAACATATTATCATTCACTTGTTGAGATGTACTTCCACTGCCCTTAGAGATGTGAGAAATCGCTAAATTCCCCAACCCATATAATCTGGCCTTCTTTGTTCCTCCTGCCGCTTCAACAAATAAATCATCATCATCCTTAGTACAAGATTGAACTTCCTCTCCATTTGCCTCTTCTGTAGATTGTGATGCTTTCAATTTCTGAAAGCTTTCCTAAAAAAGAAAATCAAAACAACGTTAGAGTCAAAAGAATCCAGTAGCCAATACACACAATTCACAAGCAATATTCATAAAAAAAGCATGTTAACAAGTAAATTTTTAATTGACAAGTAACTAATTAATACACAATTCACAAGAAGTAAACAAAACCAAATTTCCTGAATCCTGCAATTTTATTGCAGAAACCCTTCTACCACCAGTATCAGGTGTCCAAATCGTTGTTTCCCTCTTGTGCAAAGACACTTTACCAACTTAACCAAAGGAGAAATTATCATAATTTGCTACTGGAGAGCCTTTGTTTGTAGACCATATAACATTTAAACTTTTGATGTGCAAGATAACTAATAGATACAATGTGGTATCTTTCATGGGTTGGAAGCCAAAAGCAAAACTGGAACTTTCATTAGATAAAAGAAAAAGGCCATTTTATTCAATCCAGTTCATCTGAGACCCTTGAAACCCACCTCTACTTCCTCTACTTCCTGCACTAGTCTTCTAATTTCTAGAATGCTATAAACTCAGCCAAGATCAAGTGACAAGAAAAAGAAAGAAAAAATTATACGGCATTAAACTCAGCCAAATTCAATTTTTTCTTTTGTTTCTTTTGATTCAGTCTGGTGATATATTCTTCAATCTTTAATGATATGTCTTTCTTATATAAGAACTTTAATAAATTCAGTTGGTGCCAACATCAAGATTTCTGGATACAAAGAAAACTTGTCCATAAATCTGGATCCAAAAAAAAAAAAAAAGAAGACATGCTGCAGCTAGTTAAGATTGAAATTCATCATGCATCAATTTCTAAGTATGGTGCAATAAGAACAATGAAAATGGAATTATATTCTACTTTCAGTTTATGAACTTCAATTGTTTGTAATCAATGGCATTCAGCCAGTTCTTCTCACCAAAAATGGCTGCGCAAAATTTCTGAATTGAAGAGGGGGAAAAATAGAGAATAGAAAGGAGAGAAGTGGAGGAAATAACCCTTTTTTATCAACTCATGAGTAGCATGTGATTTGAGCTCCTTTTTTTTGTCCAACTTAGTATTTTATTTGCCACATTAGAGTTAGAATTAGAATTAGTGTTAGAGAAACCAAGAGATGCACTTGATTGGAAATTTCAGGTCCATATGAACACTCAATTACATAAAATTAATTTTCATTAGGGTTCAAGACTCCAAAACTAAGGGCCAACGGAGAGTTCAAATGTTACTGGTTTTATTATCCTTAAAAGAAATGACATCTCACATGTTACCCAGATTTTCTGACAGTCATGAACCAAATCAAGAAAAACTAAAGTTATATGAGCTGTCATACAAATGAAATTACTTACCTCTGACAGGAGCACCATCCATCAACTCAAATTTTGCAAGAGTCTCTGTCTCTACATATGTGTTAGGTCCTAATCCTGTTGACTCACGGCGCCTGATCTCCAGCTCCATATTTTTAATCTTAATTCTCACCAGGAGAAAATATATTTTGCCAATGATGACGTCCTTTAAATGATACCTGAATAAATTAATATCAACGAGAGGATGTAAAGTTCTCTTCCAGCTTAGTTCATCACATAATGCAAAACATTTATGAGTGTCACACTTACTTGCTTTTACAGTACTCAAACTCGATATGCAGGCAATCCTCAATTCCAACTTCCATCTACAAGAGGCACCAAGATAAGCACACAGGATCAATTTTCAGAATGAAGTCCTTGATATTTTTATGGATCATGAAACACCAAATGACATTGGAAAAACAAAGATATACAAGTGCAATCCTTGTATTGACTTGCCCTTGCACAAATGTCAAGAGGAATGTTTTCAAACAGTTCTATACACCAACAAAAGGTAAGTGCAAGGGATATTTTCTAAAAAACAATTAGAGATAATTCACATATGCATGGTACTTCATGCTATTCAAGTAGCAAATAGGATTTGAATTGCAAATCAGTAGCAAAAGAGAAGGGTTGTATTAACCTCACAATCACAGAGTTAAAGGCATGCCAACCTCACCTTAATGCTGTTATTGATTGATGGAAGTGGAACATAGTTGCGTACCTGGTGAAGAAATGTAATAAAGCAACAAAGTCAATCTATTGCACAGTACCATTAAGACTACAAACAATCATGATATCCATTGAAGGACAATACCAATCAAATATTTTCCTTTTCAAACTGTAATACAAAAAGATAAAATGAAAGTCACAAGGTCAATTTGCAACTTCCACTTGAGCAAATCCTTTTTCTTGTTTTACATCTTTTGATATATACAGCTGATATATGTCCTGCCAACTTCCTTGGTGAATGATTGGTTTCTTTTTTTTTTTTATTAAGACATCACATACAAGAAATTTTAAAAAGCATATAAAAGCCAGAACTATGCAAAGCTTCACTGCTATCTGAATGCAATTTGTAACACATCTATATGATACGACTCTTTCTTATTCTTAAATAAAGAAAATGAAACAAAATGGGGAATTTAGCAAGAAACCAATGTATGGTTATTTAACTACAAAAGCAAAATGATTCAAAGTGCTACTTGCTGATAAAAAAAACTTTACCACAAAATCCTGGTACTCTACAATGTTGTTGACATAGTTTCGGCTGATTGTCACTTTCAATATATACCTGCATATTTCCATTAAAGATTGAGTATTTGGTACTATGGGGGAAAAATGCACACAATGACTGTTATATAGTTTACCAGACAAAGATGGTAATGGAAGAAATCAAAGGGAAAACCTCACTTTTGAACTGGAGCAGGACAAAAATTGAAATGGTCATACACAAGTGAAGATAAGAGCAGAAGGAATCATGTAAACCATGCTTAACTAGCATAACTGATCTTGAGGAGCAATGACAGTTAAAACGGGCAAAAAGAAAAACCTTTATCCAATCAGCCAGACCCAACAATTGATCAGGTTTATAATTGTCTTAGCAATCTTTGGTACAACTCAAAAAATGATTTTAGTGAATTAAAATTCTGAAAATTGTTTCCTCTCAAACAAATAGAGAAAGATTTGCAATTCAACCAAATGTATGAACATCAAATGTGAAGAACCTGTAGGACAAGGGAAAAGAAAAAACGAAATAATAAAGACACAAGTGAAATTTGTACTGCCACGCAGATGTATCACCAGCACAAACTAAAAATCATTTTTACAATGAATATTAAGGGAGAAAGACAATCAGGCAACTCAATCAAATAAGACTTCACAACCTCTCAATCAGATAAATAAATAAGTAAAATTCAAAAGGATATCCTACCTAAGCCTCACATTGACCCCATTGTAAGACTCATATGGCATTTCAACAGTAGAAAATTCGAAGGGATATGTTTTTCTTTCATATAATTCACCGGGAATATCAAGTTCACGAACTGCATATGAATGACAAAGAGTTAAAACTCATCATCAATCAAAAGCTTACCATTATTAATTCATTGACAAAGCCATTGAAGAATGATAAAATTATAGTGCTGGTAGACTAAAATGCAAAATTTAATTTAGAGAATAAATTATCTTGTCCATAATACAATAATAAAACTCAATTAAACTAAATAAAACCCCAGTAATATATTATACCATGCATGCCACTTCATTTATTATCAATTCAGGAGGAATGCATGCTTATCCACTCACCAAGAGATGTAAAATCATAGAAGTTGCCACGGTCAAAATACAATTCTGCAAGAGAGAAATAGATATGTCATTGTCTAAACCGTTATCTTTTCACACAATAAACCAATGGGATATAGTCATTATGCTTCATGTCATGCACATTAAAGTAATACCATCCCACGCTCCATGAAAATGAATGCACGACAAGAGAGAAAGTGTGCAATTTGTTCTGCATACAGTATAGTTAAAGGAATGCCATGGTCCATGAGCAACAGATTTAAAAAAAATTAATTACATTAAAGGAATTATTATCACTGGCATAATGCATATTTGAGCAACAGTATGTCCAAAAATAGAAGCAGCCTACTCAATTGGGACATAAGGATATGATAGAAAAGATTGAATGGGATAGTTCATTGTTATTCACAAAATTTACTTGATATGTTATAGAATTAGATACTAACCATGGCTTGTAGAGGCTCTATGGATTAATGACAAATATATCATCATTCTTGTAATTAAAAGACGAACTGCAAAGAGTTCTAATTCAGATTAACTGAAGGAATTTGAATTTCTGAATGCACCTGGATTAACATTCTTTCCTACTACGAATACAAGCATTATTTCCTGTCACCAAGACAGATCCAGTGTCTTAGAAGGGTAAATATACGATAACTTAACAGAAAAGGATGCAAATGGGGGAAAATGTTTAAATTTCCCAAGTACAAGGCTGATAAGGTTTCAACTAAGCTTTCTGCAGTGATAGAAATACACTTAATGAGCTTATATAAGCATATCTAGTAGCAAAAGAGAGTCAGCAATCTGCCTTGGCTGCAATTCCTCAGTGTCTCTCCTGGCATGTTCGACATCAAAGCAAAACGAAGCCTTCATATAATTATTCGTTCTGTCTGCATAAGCTTGCTAAACAATTGACACTACAAAAATATTCGTCATTTGCGACAGAAATCTGCGACGGACATGTTTCCGTCGCAAATTTGCTACGGATCTGCGACGAATTTGCGACGTAAAATTTTTCGCAAAATTCTCGGCGGGAGTAATCCCGCCAACTTTAGCGACGATTATTTGCGACGGACTGATTTTCGTCGCAGATCTGCGACGGATTTGCAACGGATTTGCGACCAATTTCTCAAAATTCCTCTGACTCGTCCTTCCGTCGCAGATCCGTAGCAAATTTGCGACGAAAATATGTCCGTCGCAGATTTCCGTCGCAAAATTCCGAATATTTTTATAGTGAAATTTGCGACGGCAATAGACGGTAGCAAATCTCCGTTGCAAATTGGTTTTTTTAGTGTTTTCTCTTTCGCGCCAAGTTTCCGCGCTAACTTTTGCGACGATTATTTGCGACGGAATGATTTTCGTCGCAGATCTGCGACGGATTTGCAACGGATTTGCGATCAATTTCTCAAAATTCCTCTGACTCGTCCTTCCGTCGCAGATCCGTAGCAAATTTGCGACGAAAATATGTCCATCGCAGATTTCCGTCGCAAAATTCTGAATATTTTTATAGTGAAATTTGCGACGGCAATAGACGGTAGCAGATCTCCGTTGCAAATTGGTTTTTTTAGTGTTTTCTCTTTCGCGCCAAGTTTCAGCGCCAACTTTTGCGACGATTATTTGCGACGGAATGATTTTCGTCGCAGATCTGCGACGGATTTGCAACGGATTTGCGACCAATTTCTCAAAATTCCTCTGACTTGTCCTTCCGTCGCAAATCCGTAGCAAATTTGCGACGGAAACATGTCCGTCGCAGATTTCCGTCGCAAATGCCGAATATTTTTGTAGTGATTGTCTTTGAGGAGGGATCGAGTCAGGAACACTCAGTGTCGATTCCTATCTTTTCTCCTGGGACTGTTCAGGTTCCTAGAATTATTAATATCCCAGAAGCAATTCCGGATCCAATACAAGACAATGTTGATCAACTTCCCCATCAGGATGAAGAAGTTGTTCTTCCTCAAAAACAAACTCAACAACCTCAAGAATTTGAGCCAGAACCTGTGCCTTTAAGGAGGTCCACTAGAGAGAGAAGAAATGCTATTTCAGATGATTATGTAGTATATCTTCAGGAACATGAGGACACTGTAGACATGGTGGAAGATGATCCAATCAGCTTTCATCATGTCATGCAGGATTCCAACTCTCATAAGTGGATTGAGGCAATGAGTGAAGAATTTAAGTCAATGCAAGACAATCAAGTTTGGGATCTTGTTCCATTACCTGAAGGAAAGAAACCCATTGGTTGTAAATGGATATTTAAAACCAAGAGGGATTCTAAAGGTAATGTGGAAAGATATAAGGCACGTCTTGTAGCTAAAGGCTTCACTCAGAAAGAGGGGATTGACTATAAAGAGACATTCTCTCCGGTTTCATCGAAGGACTCTTTTAGGACAATCATGGCTCTAGTTGCACATTTTGATCTTGAGTTACATCAAATGGATGTAAAGACTGCGTTTCTCAATGGAGACATTGATGAAACCATCTATATGGTGCAGCCAGAAAACTTTGTGTCTGGAGACTGGTATGCAGATTAAAGAAATCTATTTATGGACTCAAGCAAGCTTCTCGTCAGTGGTACTTCAAGTTCCATGAAGTAGTTGTCTCTTTTGGTTTTGAGACAAATGCTGTGGAAGATTGTGTGTATCACAAGTTCAGTGGGAGTAGGTTTATCTTTTTGGTCTTATATGTGGATGACATATTGCTTGCTACTAACTGTAAGGACTTGCTGCACGAGACCAAAGTCTTTCTCTCAAAACACTTTGAGATGAAAGATTTAGGTGAAGCCTCTTTTGTATTAGGGATTCAAATACATCGAGACCGTACTCGAGGTATTCTTGGATTATCACAAAAGGGCTATATTGAGAAAGTGCTCAAGAGATTTAGTATGCACAACAGTAGATCAATTGATACCCCAGTTGCTAAAGGAGATAAATTCAGTCTTGATCAGTGTCCAAAGGGTGAACTTGAGATTCAGGAGATGCAGAAGAATCCTTATGCGTTAGCAGTTGGGAGTCTGATGTATGCTCAAGTTTGCACTCGTCCAGATATTTCATTCATAGTTGGCATGTTAGGACGATATCTCAGCAATCCAGGAATGTATCATTGGAAAGCAGCCAAAAGAGTCTTGAGGTATCTTCAGAGAACTAAGGGACATATGCTCACATACAGGTGATCAGATCAGCTTGAGATCATTGGGTATACTGATTCTGATTTCGCGGGATGCTAAGACAGTCGGAAATCTACATCAGGCTACATATATCTCTTGGCTGGCGGTGCTATTTCTTGGAAGAGTGTGAAACAAACTCTAGTAGCTACCTCCACCATGGAAGCAGAATTTGTAGCAAGTTATGAGGCATCCAATCAGGCAATCTGGCTGAGGAACTTTGTCACAGGGCTGCGCATTCTGAATGACATTGAAAGGCCATTAAAGTTATACTGTGATAATAACTCAGCGGTTTTATTCTCCAACAACAACAGAAGCTCTTCTCGATCGAGACACATTGGGATAAAGTTTCTGGCTGTGAGGGAGAGAGTACAGAGTGGACAAATATCCATAGAGCATATTGGAACGAACTCCATGATTGCGGATCCGCTCACTAAGGCTGTGATACCGAAAGTTTTTCATGAGCACACTGCTCATATGGGTGTCACATTATTTGAGACTATTTAGTTTCAGTGGGAGTTTGTTCATTATGGTTATACTCTGTTTTGTAATGGATATATTATGTTATTAATACTCAGTTTCTGCAGAAAATAAAGTATTTATTTTGTTACACTCTATATTATTATTGATTGATCTCACTAAAGTATGACCAGTTGGAAACAGGCATGATTAGATCACATTACATTTAGTTTCCATGCTACACTCCTATTATTGATCTATGTCATTTGAGAGTATTGGTAATGTGATTGATGGTGGTTTGAGTCACGATGAATGTGGCGACTGGCCCTTCAGTCCTTTATCGATATAATCAATGGACGAGATTGTTTGAGGCACCTTCAGTATGACTGCTTTTATGAGCTCATTAAGGTATATACATTTATATTTAATATATGTTAGCCCAAGTGGGAGATTGTTAGAATTAATTTTAAATTATTAAAATTAATCATCTAATTAATCATAAGTGTGGGCTAAATATATTTAAATATTAAATATGTATTGCAGTCAAATTAAAATAGTCAAATTAAAGTTGTGATCAAATTAGGATTGTTGACTATTGAGGTGTCCTACTCGTAATAGGATTATAAGTGTAGAGACCGATAAGAGTTTCTATTTTGTTGAAGGACCAAAATAGAAACTATCATCATCAGTTATAAATAAGGGGTCGTGGTCTCCAGGGGAACATAACAATTTTGAGAGAACATTACGTTCCTTCAGTAGTGCTTCCGCTAAACTTAAAGTGTGTATCCCCTGGAAGGCGACAAACTCCAAAATCGTCTTCAGCTTCAACATACGATGATGTCAGGTACGCAATTTACCCCTTTGCAATTTAATTTGAATAATCTAGTGATCTATGCATATTTTATGTTTTAGGGGAATCAGGTTTTCTTCCCCTTTCACCCTCAGCCTTTCATTGTAATCCTTGCCTAGATGTCTCAAACAATATCTCATAAATCCCTCCACACCAGTTTAACACATCATCTATGTAAACCAATGCAATCCTAGCAATCCCATAAGTAATGCATCTCTCCACCTCATTCTCTTTTATCACCACTGTAAATCAAACTTATTATGAAATATTCACTTCCATTTGCAAAAAATAAACAAAGCAATTTTAATTTATATCCATAGTGAGACAGATGTGAGTCTACAATGTGAATTCATGTATACTTTTGGAGTAATATATGTTACAGTTTATTTGGTTTTTGTGTACTTTAGGGATAAGAATGCGGATTTTGGGTTACGTTGGGGATAACAATGTGCATTTCATTATACTTGAGGGAACAAAATGTGCCAATGACTAATCACATATTGTAATAATTTAAAAAATGGGAAGGTTTTTTACAATTTCAAATAACATACAATCATGAAAATGTTCAAAAATCCAGAAACCCCACATGCAGTAACAAACCCCAAAACCCATTTTTAGAAACTCTTATGCATTTTTCTTCAATCTCGAAAAAGCTCTAGTCATTTTGTATTGCAAGTCAACCCGACAAAGATGCAAAGAAGTATCATTTTCTTCATTTCCAATTACTTGCAACTCCTATTGCCATCTCCAAAAGCTAGTCCCCACAACTTTTTTTTTTGTTCTTCTAGTCCATCACAATCAATGCATCTTTTACCCCTTTTTTAATTAGCTAATTGCCAAAAGAATGTGGATGAACCTTCACTTTTTCCTTTACAAAGGTCAATAAGTATACAGACACTGAGGTTTAGAGAAAAGGAAAAAATTTTGTCAGTTTTCCTTCATCTAATAGAAAAATAAAGAGAGGAACCGATAGAGAGAAATCGAAATGGAGAGAGAAAAAAAAAAACTAAAAGAGTGAAGTAATTAAAGAAGAGTGAAAAAAGTGGCATGTGAAATAAAGTATTTAAGGTTACATAATAGTTTATATAACGTCCTGTCAGCTTTGTGCTAGTGAATGATAAATGGACCAAAGAACAGCATAAATGATGAGGAGACTATAGGGACTACAACATGACAAATTGACAATGAAGAATAAAAATAAGTATTAATAACTTTTTGAGAAATGATAGGTATGTAATTCACTGATTAAATATATAAATAAAATATGATTTAACCATTTTATTGTAAATTCTAATTAAAATAAAATTAAAAATAATTATTTGAAGTATAAATATTACTTCGAATTAAATCTTTTTAATTAAAATATACTTTAACTCAAAAAATAATTTTAATATTGTTAAATTAAAATCAAAGCAATGATTTTTGTAATGTTTTATACAACTTTAGATAAATTAGGTTTTTTTAAACAATCTCGCATTGTTTTTTTTTAGAGAGTTCTACTTTAAGGTATGAATAGTTGACTTTGGTCAATTTTCTTATTTTTTTTTATAAATTTGGCAATTAGATTTTTCTCAAATTAAGTTAAATTTAATATTATTTTAACACTTTTTATTAATTTTATATTTTTATTTTTCAGATTAAAATATACTATTTTTAAAATATAAATGAGTGTTCTTAATATTCTTTAAAGAGTGTATGTGAGTGAGAAATTAATATTAAATCCATTAATTTTAAAGAAAGCGGAAAAATAAATAAAAGTGAATATACGAAAATATTTTGTGGGCGCAGCAATGAGAAAATCATTCCATACCCGCCAAGTAGCCATTTTTATTATTTAATACTTAATTGCAAGTTAAGTATAATCAAAATTTTAAAAAAAAAATGTCATTTCAATACTTCATGAGATTTTTTTAAAAGTATATATTTATTTTTACCAACTTTATCATTGCTTTCATTTTATATTAAAATTAAATCTATTTTCATCATTTATACTCCCATTAATTTATTAAAGTATAAAATGTTTTCATTATACATAATTTTTTTTTTAAAAAAATTAAAACTAGTCATAATGACATGTGTGGAGATCTTACCTATTTAATAGAGTTTGCATATGCTGATAAAAGTTCCCAAAGTTTTCAAATTTATGTTTGAATATTATGTGATCAAATTCATGAACTCCTAGTTATAATTCATTGAAATTTTTTAAAAAAACTCAATAAATAAATTTCTTTGTAATAAACTCTCATATTTTTTTACTTATTTTTAAATATTTATATTATAAATTATAAATTATAATTTGAATTTAATTTACATTTAATTATATGTATATGTATATATATACTTGATCACTGAATGGGATACATGAATGTAAAAATGGACGAGAAAATTTAATCAATTGCTGAGTGAAAAATGCCAATATTGAATTAGATTATGTAAGAAGCGCAAAGACTTCATTATTATGAAGCTTAGTATTCATGGTCATAGATAATCACAAGAGTGGCGCAGAGGCTATAAACGTGGAGTTCTTTACATTCCTACAATATGCAACTATAAACTCTTTAAAAAAATGTTTATATAAAAATGAGTTATATGATAGAAAAAAATAGAAATTTTAAAATAAAAAATCGATATCTAATTATAATTACTAGCATTTAAAATGTTAAAATTATTTTTAATAATATTTATATAATTTTAGTATCTTGGTTTTTCTCAAAAACTTGTCCCTATAATATTAAATAACAAAATTTTATGTATAAATAATAATAATAATAATAATAATAATAATAAAATCGAAGAGCTGCCCAAGCGGGCCCCAAAAAATCTTAAAATAATAAGATTAGATGCAAAGTTGGTATTGGCCTAACCAAAGTGGGAACCAGAATGTGTGGGTCCCTGTAGAATAATCTACAATGGGTCCTACTTAACAAGGTCGCTGTTAAAGAATCAATCAAATAACTATGTCTCGCACTTTTTCCAGATATTTTATTTTTATGCATATTTTTTTATAAATTTTTTACGTCAACAATTTTTACAAAAGAAATTGTAACGCGAATGTGCTTCTCCCTGTTTATTTATTAGGAATAAATTTTTAATTTTAAAATTTTATTTATTTAATAAATAATTTTTTAAAATTTTTTTATATATATAAAAAAATCATCCTAAATTTATATTACACTGTGTCTCGACGTATATAAATAAATGATTTATTTAATCATATTAAAAACTTCTCAATATTATAAATAAATGAATAAATTTACTCATAAAATTATAAAAAATATTTTAATTATATAATATAATATTAATGTATAGTGCATAAATTGTAATTAAATTTAATAATAATAATAATAAACAATTTTAATTAATTATACTTTGATGTATTCAATTGTCAGTTGTTGAATATCGGAATATTATTATGATTATGAACGACTTTAAATGGCAGATTTGGGCGGCGCAAGTGATTATTATACAATCCATTAGTGATCAATTTGCACAAGGAGATATATATATTCAGAGACAATAAAGGAAATTATGGAAATATAAAATACTCCATTAAATATTTTTTTTAAAAAAAATTGAATTGCAACCGGCACAAAAATAAGATTTTATTATTTTTGAGTTAACATCTAAAAATTTATATGCTATGATTATGATGACTCTCAACTAAATCCAAAAAAAAAATTTTAATTTTATTCCTAATTTCTGAACTCATACTATTATAACATTAATATTTTTAAGTTTTAATTTATAATTTTAAAATACTTCAACTTATAAAATTATAACATTATAATTATTCTATTAATTTTTCATACATTTTCATTAACGAAAAGTTAATATGATATCATTAGCTCCTACTTCACTAATGAAAAGGTGATATAATATCACGTAATGTCACACCATCATCTTATTTAATAGTAATTAAAATAAAAAATATATTAAAATTTGAATTCTAAACCTTTTGTAATTTTAAGTTATTTTTTACTATTTGAGCCATATTAACAATAATGCTACTAAATTTTTTTTATATTTTATTTAACTATAGTTGTTAATATAATTTATAATTTATAACATTAACTAAGTAAAATAATTTATGACATTAATTAATAAAATAATTGATGATATATACTATTTGTAATATTTAAAATTTTAAATAGTAAACTTTTAACTAATATTGATAATTGATAATGAATAATGATAAAAGTGACTTAGATAAATGATATAAGTAAAAAATAATAAATAGTAAATTTTAAAATTTATTAAAAAATTATTTTTATAATTTCACGAGGCTAAAACTCGATTTAAAATCAAATGTTAAGAGTGAGGGTACACCATAATTATTGTAAACATGCTCTCACGTGATTAACCTATAGATATATATACATGTGTGCTGTGTGTAGAAATTTCTTTCCTCTTCTCTAATCATCCACGCCAATCACCACCATCACCATTAAAACTTCTCCTTTTTTCATCTTTTCAATGATTTAGCTAAGATTTAAGAGGAAATCATATATAGGTATAGATTTTTAGAAGAATAAACTAAAAAGGACAATATTATTAACAAGTGATCATAGTGAAAGAGAGATTTTGATAAATGTATGTGCTTATATATTTTAATTTGCAAATATTTATTTTCTTTGAGTTTTAATGTTTAAATTAGTTGATTGAGTTATTTAGAATGAAATATTTCTTAAATATTGGATAAACGATTTGTTGTGTGATATATGTAGAAATTGAAGTTGTTGATGTTGTTTTTTCTTAATTTTGAGTAATGATTGTGAAATTTTTTATTAGATCAATTATTAAATATTTGATTAATTGGAGTTTTAGTAAAGTATTTGATATGAATTCTTTTTATATTAAAAGTTTAGTTTTTGTACATTATTAACATAGATCTTCAATATGGTTGTGTTTTATTAAGTTAAAAGTGCAAAATATATAATTTTAAAATGTCACGGTCGTGACAACTGAGTGCCACAATAGTGAGATTGAAAGTAAAGCTGTTTGTTTAAAATTTTTGACGAAACAAAGCTGTTCTGAATGCTACGGCCGTGACCCTTAAATACCATGACCGTAGGGGTGGTTTATGGCATTTGATAGCTTCGTTTTATATCCCACGAAAGTGGGGTTGAGATGCCACAACCATGTGGTACCTGGATGATATTTTTGACTTGTATTTTGTGATATATTAGCCCGGTACAAGGCTTGTATATTTGTGTTTCTTATCATAGTGTTAAGAATTTATATATATATGTTAAAAGTACGAAAAAGAGTAATAAATTTTGGATATGTAATAAATACGTGTAATATTAAATATTGATCAAATTATTATTCCATTAAAGTGATATGCACAATTCAATATTAATTATAAACTAATGAATTACCTTAATTATACTGATTTTAGATATAGTTTGAGACTGAATGCTAGCCAGAGAGTGAATATCCATAGTAAGAGTGGATATATCATGCCATTTATAGACACATTGTATCTTCAGTAATAGTGGTGTATTTGTCATTAATAGGTCATTGGCCATATCATTGAGATTGGGCATTAAATTATCAACAGTGACCCTTTTGTATAAATCTATGATCTGAGTTCAGCATGCATGAATAAATTTAAATATGTTATCTATATTGAAAATAATGTATTATGTGAATGTTGTTAAACTAATTAAATTCTAGAGTTAATCATGTTTAGTATATTAAACTTTAATGAATTTATTAATTTCTTTATTAATGTTTTAAAGTGATAATTTCTATTGTTTCTAAGCTAATTTATGTATAGTTCCCTTTCCTTTATTATATATATTTTTTGCATATTATAAATACATAAGCACCGCTAAACTTTGCTTATCGTGTTAGAGTTATTTTCTGATACGCAGATCAAACCAAAAGAGTTGAGCCTGCAAAGTGAAAAATATACGTTTTAAATCAACTGCATTACACAATTTCAAAGTTCAATATTATAAATATTGTATTATGTATGGTTCACATAACAGTACTTTATAATTTTATATGACAGTTGTATAAATTTATGGGTAATAAGAGAACTATAATAATAGATATAATGTAATTTGATAAGGGTTTCCAAAAATTAAATGTATGTATGTATGTAATACATGTATAATCACAGTACTTTTTCTTGAAAGACAATCATTATATTAATGTATTTTTGATTTTAATTTATATATTATCTTTATAGTCTAGTTGAGTGTTTAAGTGACATCATCTATATAGCTAACTGTACAGACTATGTAGAGGTGTTACACTATTTTTTTTTTGAAAAATGATATATACTATTAATATATTAAAAATGATAATAATAATTATATTTATTAATAATTTTATACAAATATATATATATATATATATATGAATATGTAGTATAATAATAGTATATATATTTAATAAAATAGTTTATAAATTATAAATTATTAAATTATACTAATAATATATATAATTTATAATTTATTAAATTATACAAATAACATATATTATTAATTATTGTTATTAATTATTTTTATTAATTAATATTATAAATTATTTTATTAATTAATGTTATAAAATATAAATTATATTAACAACTATAGTTAAATTAAATATGAAAAAAAATTAATGATATTATTGTTAGTGTAACTCAATAGGAAGAAATAATTTTAAGATATAAAAAGTATATGGTTCAAACCCTAGTATCTTCAACATTTTTTTTTAATTTACATTAGATAAGATGCTAACGTATCATCTTTTTATTAATGTGGTGGGAGCTGATGTATCGCCACGTAATGCTCCATCTACTTTTCGTTAGTGAGAATGAATGAAAATTTGACAGAACGACCATAATATCATAATTTTATAAGTTTAAAAATTTTATAGTTACAAATTAAAATTTAAGAATATTAATATTATAATAACATAAATATAAATTTAAGGACTATGAATAAAATTAAGCTAAAAGAAAAGCAATATGACTTTGGCATAATTAATTATTATTAGTCAATAGTCATCTTATTCTTCCCTACAAAATACTTCCTCTTCTTTTTTGCTGTTGTTGTTAGAATTGCAAACATGCAAATAAAATCACATTAAATTTCTCAATTTAATTTATTGTGGTACATTAAAGGTGAAAATAAATTTAAATTTAAAATTTAATTTAATTTAATTGAGGCACTATAAAGTTGATAAAAATAAGTTTAAATTTAATAAATTAAATTAGACAAGTCAATACAACATTAATTAATCAATGAATGAAAAATTAATCTAAAAAAGTTTTAATAAGTAAACAACTTCTTATGTATCAAAAATTGATTTTTTTTTTGGGGGATAAAATCATAAATGAGAATTTTATTTATAAATAAAATTTATAATTATTAGTATAATGTATTTTTAGTTGATTTATATACAATATCTATATTAATATTAAAGTTGTTGTAAGGTAAAATTTAATTTTAATGAAATAAAATAACAGTAATTTAAAATATGTTAAAGATTTAAAATGTTCAATAAAATATAAATTAAATAAAATAGTAAAGGTTAAGATTCCTCTGCAAAATGCGGACCACTGTATAGTCTTTATTTTGGAAATGATTAAGTGAAGAAATATGGGTAGTTGGACACGCGTGTATACTGTACCATTATCGAAGGGTCCGTGCAATTTCGACATTTCAGTTCTTAATATATTTATATTATTTCCAGATGGTTCTAAAACTATTTAATTTTTTGTTTTTATTTTTATTTTTTAAAATATATAAAATATTTAATATCTCAGAAAATAAATTTAAATATATTCATTATTATATCATTAAAAATATAACAAAAATATTATTTTATTTATTATATTATTAACTTGTAAAAAATAACACTCTTTAGTGTGAAAATAATATAATATTATTAAAATTAAAAATTGTAATTCTATCAATAATCTTATTAAAATTGCAATTCTTAACAACAGTCATCAGTTTGTTAATTTTATAATTTTACATGTGTGAGATGAATTCAATTATATACGGTTTAAAATTTTTTTTTTATAAGATGGCATTACAAATAAATTTTCGTATATTATATTAAATTTTTTTTTTCCAGTTAAAAAGCAGATCACTCACACTACGACCAAAAGATTCTTTTTTCTCTTATAATATGTTTTAATAATTGAATCAAAATAAAAAATGTGAAGGTTTTTAACTATAGAAAAATAATATAAAGAGAAGAGTAAACATTTTATAATAACATTTTAAAATTGTATTCAATTATTATAGACGTTTATTTATTATATAATGATATCATCATGTGTCATACATGCATAAGCCACCATGATAAGCTCAACCCATGAAAGTCTAGCACTAAATAAACGTTCACTAATTTAAAAAAAAAATTATTCTGGCGAGGAACTTAAAATTACATTTTTTAAGAGAAAATTATATTTTTGTAACATAATCGTTATTAAGTATTATTATTTTTTATATTTAAAAAAATAAAAGATGACAAAAAATATTTGTATAAATTTTTAATAATTTAATGAAAATAAAAAATAAACATAAAATTGATTGTGTTTGGAGATCATCTTACTAAATTTTACATTTATTTCATATTAGTGAGACCTTTAAATCATATCTCAATTTAGAAAAAATTAATAAAATTTTTTACTTGTACGTTTTTCATTAAATATATTTCACTCACACTAAAAGAAAATTTAATTAGTGAATAAAAAGCCTTCCATTATGATTCCCTCCAAAAAAAAAAAAGAAAAAGAAAAAGCCTTCCATTATAATTTGATGGAAGGAAGACTAATTTAATTTAGTGGGAGGTTTGGAGACATAAAGTTCCATTTCCATTGGCATAGCTTCCTTCAAATTAACCAATGAACCAAAGCCTTTTCATATAAAAAAGTCAACTAGGACTAGACTAGGATATGGAGAAAATTCTCTCTGCTCTTTCTCTGTGGAAGTGTGTCCTCTTCTTTTGTGACGTTTTGCTAACCAGTGTCTCCAGCTCTAGATCTAGAGCTATTATCGACTCTTTTGCCGGCGGTAGCTCTCAATCTTTCGTCCTCTTTCTCCTCTCCAATGTTTTTGTATTTATTCCAGTTTTTTTCTTTTCTTTTGTTGGCTGGGGGTCTACTACAACCTAAACCCCTATTTAGTAACACCTCGATATCTAATGTGGTTGGGCTCTCTAGAGCCTCCTATTGGTGTTTCCTCTCCAAATCTAGGTTTTGGTACTTAAAGATAACATTTTTTTGACCCATTTAGAGTTTGTTTTGAGCTTTTTGCGCTTCGATTGTTTTCTTATAATGGGTCTTCAAATCTCTTCCCTTCCCCCTTTGTTCTGTTCTAGTTCTCTTGAAGTAGCTCCCTCAGGAGCCGTGGTGATATCTCCTGGTTTGTTGTGGTACTGCTGTTCATGTTTGGTTCTTCATTTTGACCTGTGGTCCTCTCTTTCCCTCAATCGATCTTAAATATAAGGAGGTTTGGGGTAGCGAGCTTATTATTATTATCTCTACATGTTATTCTACTTCTTGTGGTGGACCTCCATCATATTGGCTTTGCACACTTTTTTCGGCCAGTTTCTTGCTGTTCTTAGCCGTTCTTTGGAGGGTATTTACAAGCAGATCTTGGTGCCTTACTATAAGGAGTCTATTGAAGTATTATTGTTTTGTTTTATGATGTTACGTTGGTTGCTTACATTCTTATTTTTGTCTTATTTATTGTTATTGCGTCTATAGTGTGATCTCTGTTGTTTGTATCCAGATGTGTACTTGTTTTTTATTTTTAATGAAATCCCCTTTACTTCCGATAAAAAAAAGCCTTTTCATATATAATTACTAAATTTTTTATATTCAAATTGACATTATGCATTAATTCTTCATAGCCACTTAATCATATTTTTCTTCAAATCGTGAAAAGAAAAAAACCTAACACAAAGAAAAATTAAATTTCTACATAATAAAACCCTTAGACATTAATATATCACCTTAATTTATTATATGATATATAGTAGATGAATATCAAATTTTTAAATGATGCAACTTTATTCTCTTTTAAATATAAAATTTCACAAATATTGATAAATTGCCATAACTACATACAAGAGAAACATATACAGATTTCTCATAGTTATTCTCTTACAATAAACAATTAAAATAAAAATGTCACCCTCTCATAAAAGTTTTTTTAAAAAATTATTTTATAAAAAATATAAAAATTGTTGGATAAGATTTTAAATTCTTTTTTATTAAGTAATTAAAAATTTTTCTTAAATGAAATTTATATTATTCATATTTAAGCCAAATACACTTATATATAGACTTAAGATATAGTTATTTTTGAGGGCGTAGTCATTTTGTGATTTTGCTTTGCTCAGAGTATAGCTTATAATTAGGTGAGATTATGCGACACTTTTGAGTGTAGTTGTGTTAAGTGTATCATGCGCTCCTCCTATTTTTGTATCTTTTAATTTATCAGTGAATTTTGCTCTTATTCGACTATGGATGTAGGTTTACATTGAATTACGTTAAATTTTTATATATATTTTTTATTTTTC
Source organism: Garcia nutans (assembly GCA_947685225.1). Lineage (NCBI taxonomy): Eukaryota > Viridiplantae > Streptophyta > Magnoliopsida > Malpighiales > Euphorbiaceae > Garcia > Garcia nutans. Next base: position 19,379,703 of record CANTUV010000018.1, on the reverse strand, counting down.
TCGATTAATATTTTATTATTTATTTTATTATTTACATCAAGTCAACCCATATAAATATTTTGCAGTCTTATTCCTAATAAGTTGTATTAGAATCCGATTTATTGATTTTATATTTATTTTTGGATTTATTAATGGTGATAACAAAATTTGAAATTAAAAAATATGATTACAATATTAATTTTGTCATTTGGTAAGTTAAGATGAAGGCAATTTTGATATCAAATAGGCTGCGTAAAATATTATTGGATAAAGACAAATTATTTGAAATACTGACTAAGGAGTAGAAGAAAGATTTAGAAGAAAAGATGGTGCCTGCCATTTAGTTGTAATTTTCTAATGAAATTTTATATGAAGTCACTAATGAAAAAACTATGAAAGACTAGTGAAAGAAGTTGGAATTTTTATATGTGAATAAAAATTCACTAGCCAATTACTTATGAAACATCGTATGCACATGCTTAAATGGCAGAATGTATATCTTTAAAATCTTATATTGATGAATTTAATTTTATTCTCATGTCACTAGAAAATTTAGATATTACAATGCAATAATAAGTCAAGAATTGAGTTGTTATACTAATCCAAATAAGATTCCAATATCTTGAAGAAAAAAATGATTTACAATATTTTTAATATTTGAAGATTTGTGTAACTTAGACACTTTGTTAAGGATTAACGGACGAAAGCAATGGAATAGAAATTAGATTTCATGAGATCAAGCCAAGTCTAGGAATTAGTAGATCTTTCCAAGCGGCACAAAGCTATTGGGAACAAATAGATTCTCAAAATCAAGTGAAAAACTGATGATAACCTCGAGAGGCATAAAGCATCATCCCGTTGTGAAGGGTTATACATAACAGAAAGGAATAAACTACAAAGAAGTGTTTTCTCCTGTTGTTAGATTTACATCATCTATAAGATTGATTTTAACAATTATGACAAACCTTGATATTGAATTACATCAAATAGATGCAAAAACTATCTTTCTCAATGGAGAATTAGATGAAAAAATTTATATAGAACAACCGATATACTTCATCAAACAAGGCAAAAAAAAAAGTTTATAGGTTGAAAAGTCAATTTATAGCTTTAAGCAGTTTTCAAGATAGTGATATATTTGTTTTCATGATACAATCATATCATGTGGTTTACCATGATTCCTAAGGACCATTGCATCTATATCAAGCGCTTGAAAGCAAAGCTTATCATAATATCATTATATGTTGATAACATTTTAATTGCATAAATGACAAGGAATTTCTAAACCACATTAAAGAATTGTTATGAACCAATTTTGAAATAAAAGATATGGATGAAGCTACATACATTCTCAGAGTAAAGATTTCGAGAGATTGTAAGAGGCAATTGCAGTCTCTTTCTCAAGAGCCATACAAAAAGAAAATACTTAAACAATTTGATATGCATGATTGTAAACCTATGGATATCCCTATTGCTAAAGGCGAGAGCTTGAACCAAAGGTTATGTCCTAAACTCCGAAGGAAATGGAATATATGAAGAATGTACTTATACAAATGTTATTAGTAGTATGATATATGCAATGATATGTACAAGACCCGATATTTGTTATGTTGTTGGAATGGTAAGTAGGTTCCAATTTAACCCAGGTTTAGCACATTGCTAAACAATTAAAAGTATATTGAGGTATCTATAGGGTATTGCTAATTATTTATTGCATTACCAAGAGGGTGATCTAAAATTAAAAGGCTATACAAACGTTCATTGGGAAAATGATATGGATAAAAAAAAATCTACCTCTGAATTTGTTTTCTTACTCAATAATGGTGTTATCTCATGAAATAACAAGAAACAGTCCTATATAGCACCATCCATAATAAAATTTGAATTTGCATCATTTTTAATTGCAGTGCAAGAAAGGGTCTGGTTTAAGAGATTCCTAGATTATTTGGTTAAATATATTATAGACAAGTCAGCCATGATACATTGTGATAGTCAGGCGGCCATTGCTTATACCAAAGACCCAAAATTCCACTACAAGACCAAACATATAAACATCAAATATAATTTTGTGAGAAACATGGTTATACGAAAAGAAGTGAATATGAAATACATCTCTATGCACGACATGGTTGTAGATCTTTTTACAAAATTGATTCCTAAAGATATATTCGTTAAATATATAAGTGCTTTAGGATTATGTAGATGTTGATGTGTTGTTTTTCCTAAACTATATTCACTTTTTATTTATCAATATTGAAATATGATATATTTAATGTTTATATGAGTTTCAATTTTTAGTAAATTTGATGTTATTATCATTATTATTATTATTGTATAAAATCATGTTAGACAGAATATATATTAACCATCTCACATGGTTAATTTTCTTCTATTTGTCTATATGGTGAGTGAAGATAATACCAGTTTCAAGCATTTAATCTAGATGATTATGAGCTTGGACTTGAAATAAGATAGTAGTCTCTTTTATATAATGTGATTTGTTATTTATTAAGGCCGGTTACACGTGATTATACATAATTCTGTCTAAGTCGCCAAATGTAAGTTTTGTATGAACCTAGGTAGATATGTGAACTACAGTTGGGCATTAAATGTGTCTAAATTGTCATCTGCATGGTGTTTTTAATCAATATGTGTTTTTGATAAACATGCATTCCATAAAAAAAGGGCAGAACATTATAGTATATGTTTCGCACTACATGTATGAGTTTTTAATAGTAAGATGTACAGAAAGTATGATTTCAATTTTGTCAATGCGAGACTCTTGAGAATTTTGATTCTCAAATTTACCATTATGATTTTTGCTTTGTTTTTAAGATATAGTTAGATATTTTCTATCTTAAGATATTACTAGAGAGTTATGATTGATTCAACCTAATGAATTTAGTCATGATTGAAGAAATTTAACTGGAAGGAAGATCATTTGATACTCACTTTATCCTTGTATTCGCAGATTGACTAATTATGTTTATATACATATATAATCATGAATGCAAATTGTCTTAAGATCATATAAAGATAATAGAAATGTGATTAGCGGTCTAGGGCAACACATACTTTCATACATTCTGAAGTCATTTCTTAAAACGAGACAATATTTTAGAGCTCTTATAGTGTATTGGTCGCATGGTCTATTAGCCTAGTACAAATTATCCATGATGAATAAATAGATCTATGGAAAAAACTAATCACATTAATTAAATATAAAAGATATTTAATAATGTTTAAAATAATTTGAATAGGATTATTATAGATAATTCAGTTAACCAAAGTCTCATCATTAGAAAATATTATGTTAGTTTCCTGAAAAGACTCTCTCTCTTCAACTCTCTTCTCAATACTCCAAAACACTCTTCTTTGTCGATATGGAGTGAATAACTGAGTGATAGTGGTGGTTTTTAAACTATGAAAAACAAGAATCTTTCTTCTCTAGTGACTATTCTTCGAGACCAATAACATAAACAAAAGGTTATTTTCCTAAACATCAATAAGAGATAACATTCAACCTTTCTATTATATATATAGATTATTTTCCACAAAAATAATTAAGTGAAATATTTAAACATAATTTAATTATTATATATAAAAAATTTAATTAAATTTATAATAATTTATTTGCTTGAAATAAATTTTAGAATGATATATAATATTTAACTGAAGTTTTAATTAATTAAAAAAATAAAATGAACATATTTATAATTAAATAATACATAGAATTTTTAGTAGTAGATTTCATTCCACTTAAAATGATTTTATTTTATCATTAATTAAAACATTGGTTACTAATCAAATTTTTTATATCTGTATGTAAGATTTTGTTTTGTTGCGAATATAAATTACAAATGTCACTAGTTAAACTTTGTTTAAAAAAATGTCACTAGTTAAAAAATATATTTTTAATAATAAAATAAGAGTGAAAGTTTGTTGGAGATAATATCGGTAACGATATTATCAGATAAGTTTAGCTGCATTTGAATTTTGTATTCTCTCCTTATTTTGTGAGATATTTGTGTATATAAACACTGTACTACCATCGCTTTAATATATATAAAAACAATACATTCTCACAATTCTATATGATATCAGGGCTTACCATGGGTTCAACTTCCCAAACTTTTGATTCTACTTCCCCTGTTCTTCCTTCTTCGTCTTCCCCTGCCTTATCTCTTCATCCTTCAAATTTGTTTACTACTCCACCCTATGCTCAGCTTTTCTTTTCACTTAAACTTAAGGAAACAAATTATCTTTCCTGAAAAACCCAATTAATTCCTATTATCAAGTGCTATAATCTCTCTGATCACATTGATGGAATACCAACACCTATTCCAATTATCACCAATCAAACAAATCACCAATCTGAACCAAACCCAGAATATCTCAAGTGGTTACAGGAGGATCAACTTCTCCTCAGCTAGATCTGTTTATCATTAACCGAAGAGGTTTTTTTCCTACAGGGATAAATAGCGCCTATATGGCATGACAATCACTTTTTAATGCATTTGGAACGAGCAATATTGCCAAACGTGTTCAATTGCACATAGCATTGCAGAACATGACTCTTGATGACAAACCTGTTGCTCATTTCTTGCATGGAGATAAGGTTATTGCCGATGAATTAGCTGCTACCGGAACAATATAAGGAATCATTGAGGATCCTGAAAAAGATGATTCCTTGCCAAGGATTGAGTATCCTGAAAAAGATGATTCCTTATACATAAAACGTTTCTCATCAACTCGAACATTCCTGCTAAGATAAAGTTTATTATAATTAGGATTAAAACAAACATAATTATTCCTGCAGCAGAAAACAATATTGATCCCGCTCCTTGGCTCACAATGGTTGCATCTGTTTCACCACCACCTCCAGCAGACTGCCATACTCCAGATCAACGAACATCTGCTGATAATCTTGTCGTTAATTTTATTCCAGTTACTGCAGAATCAACGCAATCTACAAATATTTCTGATGAAATAGATTCCGCAACAATACAACCATTGCAATCAGAAGCAGCCGAACCGCAAGATGTTCCATTACCGTCGTCACCACCAATTCATACTCATCCAATGGTGTTGCGGCCTCATCCAAAGAAGAGGAATTTAGCTCTCAAGACCACAGCTGAATCGGGTCATTCATCTCATGCTATTATAGAACCCACATGTTATTCAAAGGCACTGAAGATTCCAATTCGGCGTGAGGCAATGAGCAAAGAAATTACAGCTTTGATTCAACATCAAACATGGGAACTGGTTCCAAAACCATAGAATTCCAATGTTGTGGGTAGCAAATGGGTGTTTAAAATTAAACACAATCCGGACAGCAGTATAGAGCAGTGTAAAGCTCGCTTGGTGGCTAAAGGTTATAATCAAGTCAAAGGAATAGATTATGCAGCAACTTTTAGTCCCGTCATCAAACCTACAACAGTTCGCATTATCCTTTCTCTAGCCGTTTCTAATAAGTGGACTATTCAGCAATTGGATATTTCAAATGCTTTTCTCAATGGTTATTTGGAAGAAACGGTTTACATGTCTCAACTACCAGGCTTTACTGATTCTCGTTGCCCTCATTATGTCTGTAAATTGAACAAATCAATTTACAGTCTTAAACAAGCTCCAAGAGCGTGGTTTCACTCGCTTAGTTCATATCTTTTTAATATTGGTTTTGTAGGTTCTCATACGGACTCATCACTCTTCATCAAAGAACAAAGTGGTGATGTTCTTTATGTTCTTCTTTACGTTGATGATATAATCATCACTGGAAGCAATGCAACTGTAATTCACAACTGTATTACACAATTATCTAAGGAATTTAAGCTACGAGATCTTGGACAACTTCACTATTTTCTTGGCATTGAAACACCATCTTCCTAATGGTATTCTTCTCTCTCAGAAGAAATATTTACAAGAACTTCTTGCTGCAACAAAAATGGATAAAGCATCTCCCGTAAAGACTCTTATGGCAAGTACTTGTCAAATGCAACTACATGATGGTGAGCCTATGGTTGATCCTATTGTCTATCTATGAACAGTAAGAGCACTGCAATATGCATGTTTAACAAGACTAGATTTAGCATTTGTAGTAAACAAATTATGTCAATTTTTATCGGCTCCAACTACAACGCTTTGGATCTCTTATAAAAGAGTTCTTCGTTATGTCAAGGACACTGTTCATCATGGTTTGTTTTTTGCTCCTTCGAGAAATACACAACTACAAGCTTTTTGTGATGTCGATTGGGCTGGAAATACCATTGATCGCAGGTCTACCGGTAGTTTTGCAATTTATTTGGGACCGAACTTAATCTCCTGGTTGGCTAAGAAACAACCTATAATTGCTCGCTCATCTACAGAAGCAGAGTATAGGGTTGATGCTAATACCACAATAGAAATAATTTGGATACATTATCTACTTCAAGAACTCAAACAACCTCTACATAACCCAACTATAGTTTGGTGTGACAACATTGGTGCTTCCTATCTAGCAGTAAATCCGTGTTTCAAGGTTCGCACGAAGCATATCGAAGTGGATTTCCATTTTGTAAGGGAACAGGTCAAAGCCGACAATATTAGTGTTCAATACATTTCCTCTTTGGATCAATTGGATGATATTTTCGCAAAACCTTTAAGTTCCAATCGCTTTCAGCTACGTAAATACAAGCTACGAATTCTCGAACGACATTCATAGCTTGAAGAGGGGGGGGGGGGTGTTGGAGATAATATCGGTAACGATATTATCAGATACGTTTAGCTGTATTTGAATTTTGTATTCTCTTCTTATTTTTTTGGGATATCTCTGTGTATATAAATATTGTATTACCATCGCATTAATATATATAAAAACAATACATTCTCACAATTCTATAAAGTTAAGAATTAAAATTTGAAAAATAACATGAAGTCTTATTTTTTATTTAAAATATCATTTATACTTTTTTTTACATTTATACAGTATTAAGTTTACAAAAAAAATACTCTTCTTTATTTTTTTATGAAATATATTTAAAATATGTCAATTTTTTTTATAAATTTTGTGCTTATATAATTTTTATAAATTTTTTGTTTGCATTATATTTTTTGTTCTAAAATTATTTCTATAAATTTCCCTTAAATTTAACACTATGAATTTTCCTAAAACTCAATAACCTTATTTTTCCATAATATTTTAGAAAAAAAAGGCTCCGTACAAAACTACCTTAAAAAAGAAGTTTTTTCAAAAATCCCCTAAAAAATAAAAATATTTTCAAAAATATTTCTTTTTTAATTTCAATTTCAAAAATACTATTTTTTTCAATTTTCAATTTTAAAAATATTCCTTTTTATAGGTATATTATATATATATATACAGTATATTAAATGTATACTCTATTTTTAAAAATATACATTGAATATATATTTAGTATATTAAAGATATATTAAAAGTATAGAATATTTTAAAAAAAATTAAAAAGTATTCTATAAAGTATAATTTTATCTAAAAAAGTTTCAATTTCAAAAATACTATACTTTTAAAAATATTTTTTAAAAATATTTCAATTTTTTTATTTACAAAAATAACCTGAAACAACGGCTGCTAATTATACAAAATTGATCCATTATTTATAATGTTTTCTATCAAAACATTAAGGACAAAATAAATTACCGATCTAGGAATGTAAAGCCGCCGCTTTCCCCTAGTTTTTTAATTGTGCATAGTTAGATTATCATTTTAAGTTTGATTAATTCGTATATAAACAAATTTAGGCAAATTCTTTTGATCAAAATAATCACAAAAAAAAACTCTGATAAAAAGAGTAATTACAAATTTTTTATAAAAAAAATGCATAATGCATAAATATAATATCTATATTTTAACAGGAAGTTTTTCCTCTGTAAAACGAATTTCTCTTAGGATTTGCTCTCTTACTTCATGATCTACTCTAGAGAAGAAAATATAACTCTTTCCTTCATTAATACAAAATCCAGACACCTCCTCAAGATGTTTCAGAACTCCCATAATCCATGATACAGAAGCAAAATCCCCATAACAGAAAATGAACAAATCATCAGCAAAACAGAGATGATTAATTTCTAAATTTCCACATCTCTCATGAAATTTGAACTCCACTGCCACTCTAAACTTCAGCGCCCTTGACAAATATTCCATTGCAATAACAAATAGGAGAGGAACATGGGATCCCCTTGTCTAAGCCCTTTCTTTCCAGGAAAGTACTCTTCCAAGGAGCCATTAACCATAATTGAGAAGAAAGGATTTCTAGTACATACCACAATCCACTGCACAATTTGTTGAGGAAACTTCAATCCCACCAACATTTCTTCTACAAAGTCCCACTGAATGGAATCATACGCCTTTCTAAGGTCTACCTTAATAGCACATTTTGGCTTGCCCCCATCTCTGTGGTAATTCTAAACAAGATCATGTGCTAACAAGATGTTATCTACAATTTTTCTGCTAGGAATGAAGGCCGACTGAGCTGGATTTATTATCCTCTTCAACACCACCCCCAATCTCTTAGTAATGATCTTTGTTATTACCTTGTATAGCACTATAAAGCAGGCAATAAGCCTATAATCTGGTAACCTAGTAGGATTTGGAATCTTTGGTAATATCATTAATGAAGTAGCATTTACTTGCCTTAACAATCTTCCATTTCTGAAGAAATCTATAACTGCATCAGTTACATCCTCTCCCACTATCTCTCAAGACTTCTTGAAAAAAACACTGTTATACCCATCAACTCCTGGAGCTTTATCATTCCCTATAGACCACATAGCTTCTTTTATCTCCTCTCTACTTATAGGCCTACATAATTGTTCAGCTTCTTCATCACTCACCACTTCTCCATTCAAGATTATTGCAGGAGTAGCATAATGCCTATTATGCACATTGGTTCCTAATAGCTTTTTATAAAACTCAACAACATCTTTAATAAGCTTTTGATCAGTAACAATATTTCCCCCATCCAATTCTACCCTCAAGATTTTATTCTTAGCCCTTCTCACTTTTAACTGATTATGAAAGTATTTTGTATTTGCATCCCCTAACTGGATCCAGGACACTCTAGATTTCTGCTTGTAAAACTCCTCTTCTTGCTTCAAGAGCCTTCTAAAATGCCCCATAATAGCCCTTTCCTTATTTATCAAATCAGAATTGAAAGGATCCAGTTGTAGAGAACTCTTTAGAGAATTTAACATCTGCCTACATCCTTCCACTCTTTGTGAAATATCTGACTATTCAAATCTATTTACAACTCTAAGCTCCATTTTTAACAATTTCAACTTAAACCACAATCTAAACATCGCATTACCCTGCACACTAGTCCTCCAGATATTTTGCACAATAGTGAAAAACTTCGTATGGCTAACCCACATATTAAAGAACCTAAAGGGGCTTTTAGCTATAAAAGATTAAAACCTTACATACACAATCAAAGGGGAATGATTAGATATACCTGCATTTAATACCTCACATTCAGAAGCATTGAACATGTCACTCCAGACAACATTCACAAAACTTAATCTCCTCCAAATTCTAGTTTATTCATCTTGTCCAAGTAAAGAAAGGACCTCTAAACCTCAATTCCATAAGCCCTGCATTACAAATACAATTCCTAAATTCATCACAACTGTTATTATCAATATCTCCTCTCCCAATTCTTTCATGACCTCCTATAATGCTATTAAAATCACCTTGAACAATCCATGGCCCTACCATAGAATGACCAATTTGATTTATAATATCCCATAGCAACTGTCTCTCATTAGTATTATTGCTACCATGTATAACAGACCAAAAAACTCCCACTGATTTCTCCTAACCTTACAATGAATCACCTGATCAGAAACCCTTTCCACTTATAAATGAACTTCCATTGGATTATGAATGACCCAGATCCTACCTAGTTCAGCAACCTGGTAATTATGATCCAGCATCCAACCATCTAACTTTAGTGACTTAATCACCTTATCTTTATCAATACTCCTAACTCTAGTTTCTAACAATCCAAACGCCCACATTTTTTTTAGAGCAATCAGTTTGCATACTTCTGATTGCTTGCAAGGGTCATTAAGACCCCTTATATTCCAACATCCTATCATTTTTCCCGATCAGGGGGATTCACCAATTTAACCACCTTTCTTCTTTCTCCAATTACACTAGCAGTGGGAGACATAGTCATAACACGAGCCGAACTTCCCCTCTGAACTACTTCCCCACACTCTGAACTGATTACAGCCTTACCTTTCCTCTTATTGATTAAAATCCAGTTATCAAGTCTGCCTCCTATATCATCAATCACTCCATTACTCTGGTCATAAACTACTATAGTCAAAACTCTCCCTTCCTCTGACCCCTTAGTATCAGCAACAAGATTAGATGCCCCTATATGCATTACCCGCCCCGCATCAACAACTGCCTTCACCTGATATGCCTGTTTCATCCTACTCCTAGTACATTCCTTTTCTCCATGCTCGATTCTCTTACATCTCGCACAAATCATAGGCTGCCATTCATACACCACCTGTTGGCTCACCTTCTCTCCAAATTCATCTTATAACGTTATATGATCCGAAAACTCCCCTCCTAGTTCCATTTCAACATAAATACGAGCAAACCCAAGCCTGAGCCTATTCCTAGTACAAGCATCTTAACAAAAATGCGAGCAAACCCAAGCCTGAGCCTATTCCTAGTACAAGCATCAATAAACAATAGGGTTTTCAACACACTTCCAATCTGACACGACATCTCATTTGATCAAAATTCCCATGGAAGCCCTGGAAATTGCACCCAAATAGGAAGTTTTTGGATGCTCTCTAACTCTAATTTCATCTTTGGCTTCCATTGCATAAGAATCAATGGTTTTCTATCAAATGTATAAGGCCCTTCCTCAAGCACTCTATTCTTTCCTTCCTCATTTGCAAACTCAAACAGGAAGATGTTATTCTTCACCATAAACACCGCTTTTAGCCCCAATTTCTTCCAATGAGACACTGCAAAACTCTTAATAGCAGAAAATTTTGGACTATTACCAATTACACTACCCACTAATACATTCTTCCATCTCTCAATCTCAGGCTTCAATTCACTTGTCTGAACCTTCACCACCTTAGAACCATTGAACACTGCCGGTGGAACAAAACATAATTCACACTCAGTCAAACGTGCCCTATTTTGCACAAATAACTCTGACCATCGATTTTTCTCATATCCTCCTTTGATACCAATATTTCCTGCCTTAATCAAATTATTCTCACTAATACCCATATTAACTTCTTCTATAGGTATGTTTGGCAACACATCCAACCTACCTCACATCATCTCAATACTTTTCCCTAAATCCTTAGATCCAATCTCATCATAAACTCTATCCTCAGGTACATCTTGTTCTTCAATCTGCACATCTTGTTCTACATTCCTAATCACATCCTTCCTCATTACATATCCCTTTGTCATAAATGGTTTTCTCGCTTTCCTCCCCATTAAGACACAATGTACGTTAGCAAGCTAACTTGCATTGAGAGAAAATGAATCTTATTATTCCTTTATTAATAATAAGAAAACATATTGTGAGGAGCTTATTGAGAAGATAACAAAAAGGATAAATTCCTAGACAACAAAAAATCTGTCATATGCAGGTAGAGTTCAGCTAATCAATGCAGTGCTTAGAAGTATGCAGGTTTTCTAGTGCAGTGTTTTTGTACTTCCCAAATCTGTTGTGAAAGAAATTGATAGAAGATGTGGGAACTTTCTTTGGAGTGGTAATGCTAATGAAAATAAAAAGGCCGTTGTTGCTTGGGATGTTGTTTGTAGACCTAGAAATGAAGGTGGTTTAGGAGTAAGGGATTTAGGGGCTTGGAACTATGCTTTTATTGGTAAGCATATATATGAATTGATTTGTGAAAAATCATCTTTGTGGGCTTTTCGAGTTGGATTGAATAAGCTTAGAAGGATAAGTATTTGGGGGCATTACAAAGCCATTGGAAGCTAGCTGGGCAAGGAGGAAATTGCTTCAGATTAGGGATAAAACGAAGCCATTCTTTAAGTATAAGTTGAATTAAGGGGATATAAATTTTTGGTTTGATCCATGGGTTAATGGAGAGAGCTTGATTGATAAGTTTGCTGGAATTAACATCAGGGATACTGACGTGGCTAAGAGAACTAAAGTTTTATGGAGAAATGGCAGCTAGCTGCTACCTGATCCACTGAATGAATTAACAAAAAGTGGTTGGGCTGAGGTTAGGAAGTTTAAAGTTAAAGAAGATACTGCAAATGTAATAGAATGGGGCTTGACAAAGAATGGAAAATATTCTGTCAATTCTGCTTGGAATGCTCTCAGAAACAAAAAAGAGGTCGTTAGTTGGGGAATGTTAGTTTGGGGAAAGGGTCACATTCCAAGGCAAAGTTTCATATGTTGGCCAGCCATTAGAAATAGGCTGGCTACTAAAGTAAGACTACTGAAATGGAGAGTAATAGAGAATGATACATGTATCTTATGCAGGAAGAGTGCTGAAACTATGGGACATTTGTTCTTTGAGTGTGAGTTTTCCAACAGTGTATGGCACAGGTATTACAAAAGTGTGGTATTGGTAGAGGAAGGTTGTGTTGGCAAAGGGAAGTGAGTTGGTTTTCGAGGAAAGCTAAAGGAAAAATCTCCAAGGCGAAACTGAGAAGAACTGCATTGATAGCTAGGGGCGAAACTACGGGGTAGGGGGGGGGACGATCCCCCTTCGTCGACAGCCAGAAAGGCATAAAAGCAAAGGATAGAGGCGGCGATGAAAATGGCGGGCAACAATACTCCAACCGGCCACCGAGCGACCACCATTTTGCCCACCCTTCAGTGAACATTTGCGTCCGCCATTGTTGATAGCTATTGTGCATTGGATTTGGAGGGAGAGAAATAGGATTGTTTTTCAGAATGAAAATGGAAACAAGAAAAGGGTCTGCAACAATATTTCCTGCTCTGTAAAATATAACTGCATGAATTGCAGCTGGGTCAGAGATGGGAGATAGAGTACCTAGGATTGAAGGTTGGTTCTTTTTTACAGTATATGGGATAAGGCTGATAATCTGATAATGCGCTGATGTAGCTAAAAGAATGAGAAGATCAGGTGCGGGCTAGATATGTCTAGATTTATGGGTTTATGAATTGATGCTAGAGTAGTATAGTTTAAGAAATGAGTAATGAGTGTCTTTTTATGGTCTTTGTATAGATTGATTGGTTACTGGATTCTTTGATGTAATTGGAGATATTTGTTCATATTTTTTTTTGGCAATAAAAGCTTATTGACAAAAAAAAAAATCTATATTCACCGGTGAAGTTTATGGAATGGAAAACTAAAAGAGAAATATACCTGAACTAGTAAGCTTGAATGGAGAAAAAAGTTTCTTATATATATATATATATATATATATTGCAGAGGAAGAGGAGAGAAGAAGCGATAAAATGAGAGAAAAGGATGCATTCTCAGTCCGCAACCCTAGAAAGGGGCGGGAAAAAGAATTGTAACTTTAAAAGTAATTATGAAAGTCTAGTAAAAAAAATGTGGACAAAAAAATTCTAGTAAAAAAGAACAAAATTAATAAAATTTGATTTATGATGTAATTTCCCAAGAAAAAAAAGCGTCAAGGACGAAAAGCCCAAATTGGTTACTGGTTAGGAATAGATTGGGCTAAACACCCATAATCCATTTTAGCCATACAAAACCACAGAAAAGAATTTATAAAGCCCATGATAAATTCCATGATGTTAAACTTCACTCAAATCCACACTAAAATTTGATTTTTTTTTTTAAATTTTAGAAGCGGCTAAAACGTTAAAAAGTTAAAAATTAAAAAGAATAGTAAAATTAAAATTAAAAAAAAAAGATATATGATGTAATTTCTACAATTTTTAAGAAGTATGAATAGAATCATGTCTACTAAACATATTGTTTTGACAAACACAGTAATTTGTTGTCCCACTCATTCTAATCAAATTTATTTTATTAAATTTTGGTATTCATTTGGTGCTTATTTTTAGTTTATGTCTAATAATATTTTCTACATCATTTGCTATTAAGTTACCAATAAATATCCTTTTTTTTTGTGACATTCAATCTTTTTATACATGATTATTTAACTATACACCCAGTTAAAGAATTAGAGCTAATTATATTATTGTTCAAAAAAAAAAAGAGCTAATTATATTTGCATCAAAAGGGTAAATATATATATATATATATATGAAGAGTTTTTTTTTAATCTAATTTTATAGATAGAGTTGGAGAGTCAAACCTAAAACTCCAAATTTGATCTTCATAAGTTAATGAATCCCATAATGATTTTATTATTGTCCAGTCCACTCTTTCCCTAAACAACAAAAAATATAGCCAACCATAAAATATAAAAATCTGACTGAAGATATTTTAGGATAAAAAAGATCATACTCACAAAAATTCAATAAAAATATTATGTTTTCAAGACCCTTATTTTGCAAAAATCACGGTAAGATTTTTAAATATATATATATATATATATAGTAAATGATTAATAAAAAAAGTTAAAAAGAATATTGTAAATTATACTAAAAACAATATTATAAACTATACAAGAAAATAGTTTTTATTTGTAATAATTTTTATCAAATTAATAAAAAATTTTATTGAATACTCCTTCTCTCTTAAATTAAAGGACACATTTTCTTTTTTCATTTATTTTAAATAATTGTCCATTTACTATTTTAATAAGTTAATGAATATGATAAATTTATATTATACCAATATTTGATGTTTCTAGTTAAAGATATTTAATAACTATATCTCATATAAAAATAAATATTTTTGTAAGGGAGAAAGTATAAAAATACTCCTGAAATTTACAAGAAAATACGGATTAACCTTTATTTATTTTTTTTGCTCATTTATATACTTAAAGTTTTAAAAATTTGATAAATTAATCTTTCTTTTAACGAAAAATTTAGCAGTCGTTAATTATATATTTAGTTTTTGATTATAATATGTAAATATGTTCTTTAAATTTACGTAAAAGTGCATATTGACACTAATTTTTTTAAATACTAAAATAATATTTTTACTTATATTTATAAATGACCAAACATATTTTTACTTTATATTTATAAAGTACTGAAGGGGAGCCTTGGCGTAGCGATAAGTGTTGTCGCCGTGTGACCTGAGGTCACGGGTTCGAGTCGTGAAAACGGTCTCTTGCAATTATTTGCAAGGAAATGCCGCGTACAAAAATTTAATAGGTCCGACCCTTTCTCGGACCCCGCTCATTGCGGGAGCATTCGTGCACCGGGCTGCCCTTTATAAATGAACCAAACATATTCAAGAGAATTTTATATTAAATAATATTTTGATTAAAAATATTATTTTATATTTCGTCTAATGAACCTTTAAAATTATTAATTCACATTATATATATACATAATATATCATATGTATTATATTATTAGCAGAATATATTTAATAGATTCTCTTAAAATATATAAAAAAATAATAATATTTTAAAAATATCTATTTTTAAAAAAATTGCTTTTAATTTTACATTTTAAAATTAAAAATTGATATTTTTAAAATAAAAAATAATTTCAATTGATTAATTACAGGACATATTTTAAAAACTAATTAAATTTTGATTTTTTTAAAATAAAAAATAATTTCAATTGAAAATTAGTAGCATTTTTTTAAATGGATGCCTTGAAAATATTTTAATTTTTATATTTTTAAGAAAATCACTTAACATAAATTATGAATGATATAATATATATGATATAATATAAATATATATAATGTGAATTAATGATTTTAAAAATCTAATAGAAAAAAATACTGAATAATAATTTTAATCAAAATATTATTTAGTATAAAATACTCTTAAATATATTTAATTTATTTATAAATAAATAAAAATATTATTTTAATACATAATTAAAAAAAGCAGCATCAATTTGTATTTTCTTGCAAATTTAAAGAGGGTATACTTATAAATTTCAATAAAATACTAAACACTCAATTAAGACAATTAACTTTTCATTAAAAAAAGATTAATTTATCAATTTTTTAAAAATTTACATGTAAAAATAAGTCTAAATAAACTTTAATAGCTAATTTACTGACGAGCATTGTATAAGTACAGTCGCCTAAGGTGTCATATTCATACCTTTTAAATAGTAATAAACACTCTAAAATTTATTAAAATTTTGAGTGATTGATAGATTAGGTTAAAAAACTACTATTCTACTATCCATAAAGCCTTAATAAAAAATTAATTAGAATCTGCTATATAAATATTTTTATTCCACCAAGAGCCTTTTTTGTTACAAAATTTATTGCACGTACACATTACAAAACTATTGCAATGAATTGCAATTAAAAATAAAATATATATTAATAAAAATAAAATATCCATTACTGTTTAAAAGATGTTATTATGATATCAATTAATATTTTTTTAAAAATAAAAGTATAATAGAAAACTTTTTTTTAATTCTTATAAAAAGACAGTGTACATGAGAGAAAAAAGAGGGAGTCTTAGATATTTACAATCTATACAAATCTGAATCTGTCGTTAAAATCTCTAGAAGCAAACCTATCCTTTGTTGCCATAACTATTTAATGCAGCTGGCAGTCAAGCTTTTTCATGGTCAAATTAACAAAGAAGGATCTCTTTCTCTCCCTCTCTCTCTCTCTCTATTTATCTCTCTCTCATACATTGGAGTGTGTTTGCATTTACTGAAGTTTTGGTATAGTGTCCACATTAAAGTTCATGTCATGTCCTAAAAGGGGCTACACACACAATGTCATATGCCTGCTTACTAATTGTCCCCTCAATTTTTACTATTTTGTAAGAATCATAGGAAGAGGAAAAGGGCAAGTAAGCCAATTAGCCATTTTCCTAGAAATTATTGAGTTTTATTTAGGATAGATATGCCAACTCTGAAATTTCTCTGAAATACCCAATTTCTTGGAACTACACTATGGCATCACCATTTATTTTCTTCATTGTAAGGACCTTCAACTACCTGACCAAGCCTTGTCCTTGTTGCTATTACAAAGGGATACCAGCTCCCAACAACTCATAATTGTTGATTACGGAAACTAAGATTTAGATTGTGGCAATGAGAAATTACTACTATCAGCTTATCAGCTTTTATCAATGGCTAAATGAAACAGCGCGTCAAAGCAAATATTACCATTAAACAACAATCCAGACACAGTTATTGAATGGAATTAAAATATTTAAGGAATTATCAAAGATTAATAGAAAGAGAAGTGAGCACTGATAAAAGGCCAAGATGATGGGAACATACAAAGTTATAGTCTACTTGCCAAAAAAAGAAATAACGGAAAAGCGATAATTATGCAAAATAAAAGGAAAAACCATCTCTGTGCAACAGGACCGAAGTATTAAATTTGAACTTGATAACCTACATGTGGTCTCTATTATCATAAACTCTCGTTTAAATGGAGCATAAATCAACTCTTAGAACTTGATTAATAAAATATCAACTTCACTTGTAGCAAGATGTGAACGGAGACTGACATGTAATTGTCTTTAATGATATGTTACTGACAAGCAATACATGATACAAGAAAAGAATATACAGAAGCTTCAAATGAGTTGGTCAAGATAAAACATTCAGTGAAAACAATTTTTAGAGCAAACGTTTCCATTTTTTTCTCTCTACTCATTCCGCTAACAGATGAATAATCACTACTTAATGCACACAGATTTCTTGAATCTACATTGAAAACAAAGCAAGTAGCAACAAAATACAGTTTTGTTTTTGTTGAGACTAAAAATATATTGGTAGTCCAGTAATGTTTTCTATCCGACACATGAAAGCCTGTATCATTAGAAAGGTGATGCCCTTTGCAAAAGAGAATCTGCTAAACAAATAGCTAAAAGAGTGCAATAGAGATTAAAAGCAGGGGCAGAAAAACACTCCATCAAGAAGAATGGATGAGGACACGTATTTCATGGCCAGCACAGAAAATTTGAGAGGATGAAATCAACAATGAACAGTATATCATGCTTAGAACATCGTTTTAACATTTCAAATTTAAGGGAGGTAGAAGACTTCATCCCTCTAACCAACAAAACGTTTAAGTTTCACGATTGACTAAAGATCTAACCTTTGGGACATTTTTTACTTGTTCATAGCTATTACACATCTTCCTTATTTGTTCTTTTTACGGTTCTCAATGTTTTACTCAACAAAAATCTTGTTTAGTCCCAGTCAGATAAATATTGTTGGATTTGTCACTCAGACACAGGAAAGTGTGAATTTTTCACAAATAGACAAATCACTGAGTTGATACTTCACCTCGCTATGTTCATGAACACCTCCACACAAGAAAACCAAAAGGCAAATAAAGATCAACTAAACAATAGGTCCAAAAAAAGAGTTTAAAATCTAACATGAATATGAAGAGACTCTAGATCATCTATCCCTACACGGGGATATGATTAAAAATCAATATAATTCCAAATGTACTGTATTCAAGGGAAGCACACATGTAAACCTGATTATTATGAGCAGAAAAATAAATGGAAAAAAAGTACGATTGAGTCATGAAACTGCCATCAGACCAATCAATCATAAAGAAGTGAATACTTAAAATCATGCATATTCAAAAGCAAAGTTCTATTTTTTTATTGTTCCATTGTCAAATGCTGACAATCAAAACACACAATCAGTCCGTAATTTGCTGAAGACAGTCCATAGCCCAAATGGCTATGGAGAATGTTGCTTCCACTTGAGACTCCATGTCAAGATGTCGTACTTCAAATATAGGATACAATCAACAAGTGCTAATACTGCACATATAGATCATGACTTCCATAATTCAGGTAAACTCTATGCCTATATGCACTTCGCCATGTGCTTTCGACGCGGAGAAACTTGGATTATATATGCCAGTGGTGTTGCAGGTTCTTGTACTAGAGGTTCTAGTCTTATGGATAACTAGATATTGGAAGCTTGAAAACGCGATGATACAACAAATTGATTGCCACTGACAATTTTACACTATCAATACGAAGACCATTCATCAAGCATTCGAGATTAGTAAAGAATGGGGAGGGAAGGAAAGACCAATTATAAATGTTTAAAATGTTAAAGACTGTCCCAATTGTATTCTGGCAAGAAAAGAAATTGCTATCCCATTGAAGAGTGCCTATTTAACTAAAATTGAACTCTGTTAATGTCATCAATTTCAAAATTACATACTGTGAAATTGAGTTGTGGCAGAATTGTAAGATAAATGAAGCAATTGCCAATCCTCCTGAAGTGACTGCTCATATTTACAATTTAACTAAGGTAATAGCAAAAGCTTATACCCATTTCAAACATTACAGGAAGAACCATAATTTTGAGCAGTACTGGATACAGAAGGGAATAAAAAGACACAAAATGACCAGAAGAAGTGAAAATAACAAACAACCTAACCACAAATTGTTTGATGGAGACAGAAATTAAGACACAAATGGGCCTTCAGAACAGAACTGCAGAGGGAAAAAGCCAAGCAAATAAATTTTGGAGGAATATGAGGTCATGACTAAGAACAATACTTTCCAGGAACAGGATAGCTTCCTTTGCAAAACATATTAATCTAGCAGATAATTAAGAAACATTTAAGATCTAAAAAGCAAATCGGATAACCATATGACCATTTTAATCTCACAAGCAACCTGATCACCACTTCACTCAGTTCAAAGTAGGAACAAAATGATTAAAGATGCCTTGCACTATGATCAACACACCTCTCTGAATTAGATAAGAAGTTAAGCCCAAAACCAAATTATTTTGGCTGTGCATATCATTCCACCTGCACATTCCACACCCAAAAAGAGTCATTACAATCTTTACAACCCAATAATTCAATACCAATACATAAAAATCAAGAAGAGCCAAAAGCACCTGTATATGGAGATATGGGTCATGGAGGGAAGAGCAAGAGGCAAAACCAAATCGAGTCCCTATTGAATTCTCTCATGTATCTCGTTTTTTTGTTGTTGTTTTTCCTTTTTTTTGTTTCTCTCCCTCAAATTCTTTTTTTTTTTTACCAAATATAGAACACAAAAACCATTACAAAAATCACTCAGTTTTCTCAACATCAAGAATGCCTACTCTAAACTAGTATTACTGTCCTGATCCTTGAGAATCATCATCAACAGGATTTTGCTGTTGATGCTGTTGCTGGTGAACTCTAGCTGGTCCCATCTGCTGATAAATCTGACTCAAAGCCTGTGGATTCAGAACCCCAATATGGCCATCCTGTGACAAACCAAGCTCTAACCCAGGAATCTGCTGGTTGCTTCCACCCAAAATTGAGGTAAAACTCATAGGACCCATATTATTTCCAGGCAAGTCAAACCCGGGAAACCCAATTTTTTGCAAATAACTAGAACTTTCACTCCCTAAATTTGTTGTTGCTGGACCAGTGGTAGATGATGACTGGAACCCAAAGCCACCCACTGCGGGCCATAATCCTGTTGTTGCCACATGATGGGGTCTCCCTATATTGCCACCTACCATAGACCAACTGGTCCCACTACTACTGGACCCACCTAATTCATCAATCTTTTGGTGCAATCCAGCTGACAGAGAGACCCCTTGCTGCGAAACTGATCCACCAGCAGCTACCAAGGCCGATGCAGGTATTGTTCCTGTCCCAGTTGCAGCAATTATAGATGGTTCTGCTTGCTGCAACAGCCACTGTATTGTTTCCCCATCAGATTTGTGACCCAATTCTCTAGTCAATTGGAAGATTCTTGCTGCACAAAGAGCTGGCATCCTTATCCGCCTTCCTCTACCTTCAACCTTGGTGTGTCTATCTTTGTTTGAGCTTCTTTTTGGTGCTAACTGCTTCTTTTGCTCTTCTTTGTCTGCAATTACAATCTGAAAATCTTTAATTTCAGCTGGTTTGTTCTCTCCCATGTTTGCCTGCTGCTGCTGCTGTTGTTTTTGGTTTTGGTTTTGTAGGGTTTGATGAGGAGGATGAGGATGGGTCAAGAAGTTAGGTAATTCATGTGGATTGTTTGAGTTTGAGCCCTTGGGATCCATGAACAGAAAGATGGGGCAAAACAAACTAATAAGCTACAAACTAAAAAAAAAAAAAAAAACAAAAAGAAAAGGAGGGTCCTCTTTGATTGAAGGAGGTGACCTGAAAAGTCCTACACTTTCATCAGTTTTCACTGTTTTTGGCAAGAAAAAGACTCCGAAGACAAACAAAACCAATTATAATATTAAAATCCCAATGCACTCCCAATTGTCAAAAATTTAAAAACAAAAGAAAAGAAAAAACCCAAAAATTTAATCTTTTTCCCTCTGCCCTATAAAAAGGAGTTCACCTATTTTTCACCTTCTCTCTTTCGCTTTCTATTTCTCTCTCTTACTTTCAAGAATCAAAGATATTACATTACGTAGTATATATGCATCTGTCTTTGTACATCCATTACCATTTTTTTAACTGTAGTGAGGTTGTTTTGACTGGTAATGTTTTCAGATGTTAACCAATTTTACCATTTTAAATAATCATATGAAAGGGAATTTAATTCTTTCTTTCCAATATCCATGGCCATGGGCTCCGTCTCTTGCATTACATTCGTTCATCATTTATATTGCATGTGATTATTGCAACAACGACAACAATCCATAGATGCCATCCCTTGCAAGGAACTCAAATGCCTATGTGGATTCTTGAGGTCTTGACACCTGTATCCTCCTTTGCTTATTATATTATTGGTTCTGCTTCTCACCCACTTTTTCACCCTTCGTTCTTATTATTATTATCATTTTTATTATTAAAGGAAGAATATAATTATAGTAAGATAAAAAAAAAAAGGGAAAAAGTCAGACTATGGTAAATCAGAGTACTGTTAAGTCTGAAAATTGACATATTTTTATAAACCATTAGATAATTTCTTAACTGCATTATTATTATTATTATTATTATTATTTTGTGTGTTTTTGTATGAATAGTAATGTTTTTGGTGTGAAATTTTTGTTTTATTGCATTTTAATTTCATTAAAATCAATTGCTTGAAATTTTTTTACATTTACAGACATCATTTTTTATAAATTATTACCAATTTGGCATTATTGGATATAAATTAAAGATATATATTTAAGTTATATGTAAATAAAAAATATACTTTAATTAATCTTTTATTTAAGGTTTCATGTTTCATTTCAGAAAATAGATTAATAAAATAATTATATTGCCCCAAACAACAATAACGATTAACATAATTTTATAATTATAGCTATTAATTTTAAAATAATAGATTTTATAAAGATGGGACTTATTTATGTCCGATAAGTTAGAAAGCCGTTCATGTTATAACATGATATTTAAATATGTAAAATTAATATTTAATTTCTATTGGTGAAATATAGATGCTAATAAATATCATAATATATGTAATAAAAAAATAAGCTTTCATTAAATTTATTTTAATAATTAATAAATTAATAAATTAATATTGAAAAGGGTAGATTTATCAATAAATTCGGTGCTCTATAGAAAGGACTAAGCCTAAAAAAAAGTTATATTAAGATCGAATTTGATGTTTTTATTCATAATTTGGTGAAGAGAGTATTTGGGTGGGTCCAATAATGCAATTCCAAAAGGGTTCTGACACTATTTTATGTAATCTTAGAAAATATACCAACTAATAGATTTTGTTTTTAAGTAAATTACATTAAATTCACATTCTTTTTGATTTATCTACCCTTATAATATAATCATATTATGTGTACATCAAGACTTAGTTTTAGGGTAAGTGTATATTTTTAATTAATAACTTTAAAATTAATTTCTCTTTTTCAAATTATATTAAATGTCAAAAAGATATTATACATATATATATATACATAAATTTTAAAAAAAAATTTAGGGAAATCTATATATAATCTATTGTCCTACCATCTAATAATTTTATAATTTTTTATTTAAATAAATCTTCAAATCAATCAAATATTAACTTTAGTCGTTGAAGCAATCAAATGTTGATGTAATAGGCCAATGTTTTGATGTTTAGTGCTTTTAAATTGTGAAGTAGTTGTGAAGTGTAACCTAGTATTAGGTTGAATTACTAGTTTAATATATTTGAAATAACAACTTAAAATTAAATATTCAGTGATTAATATTATAATTAAAATACTAAAAATTAATTTTTTAAGTTCTCTAATCATTAGTTGAAAGAAAGATATATATGTATATTTCTCTTGAGTTGGAAAGGGTATCCCATTGTATATGGATGATATACGTCTCTAATTTTAAAAACAATAATCATTCTTAGTTTAGGAAATGCTATCATTATTTGATATGGTCCATTTTAGAAATAATTATTATTCCTTGTATTAGAGATGATATTAACCATGGTCATAATTTTCTCTAAACCATGACTTGGACTGTAAACTATAGGTTCGGTTTATTGGTTTGGATCAAAATTGAAAGAATCGGAGCCTTAATCACAATCAAGATTGATTTATATGAATCTGATTCAAATTTATGATTTCTTAAATTGGAATTGAAACTAGGGTTCAAGGTCTGAATTATGAAAAATAAAAAATAATATATATTATAAAAATATGTATATTTTTTAATACATATATTAATTTTTAATATATATATATGTATATATAATAAAGTCATATATAATTTTTAGTTCAAAAATTAAAATATTAGATTTAACTTTTTTTTACACTTTAATTACATTATTAAATATTTACAATTATGTAATTAAGTATACATATTTATAGTGAAAAAATTATATATGAAAAAATTAGTCATTATTATTGTTATTAATAATATTATTTGTATTTTGCATTAAAAAATATTATTATTTGTTACTAATAGATTAATAATAATTAATTTGTTATTATTTTTAAAAATTAATATTATCTTATTTAATTTAATTAATATTATCTTATTTATGAGTCAAGTGTTTAATCTTATAAAAAATATTATCAATTATAATTAATTTTTTTAAAAAAATATAAATTAAAAAAAGAAAATCAATTCATTTAGTTTAAGCTAAAATTAGAAATAAAATCAAAATCGACCCATTTTATAAGGGTCTAAACTTTTACCAAACTGGTTCTTATAAATTAAAATCAAAATTTATAATTGCCACGGATCAAAATCGATGAGTTTAAATCAATGAATATAATTAGTTGGTTTGTGGCTATAGTTAGATAATATTATAATTTATTCGGAGATAAAATGAATAAAAAAATAGGGACAATTAATATTTTTTTATAATATATTTTAGGATGATTTTTTATATTTTTTAAGACAATTACCAATTCAACTTCTTTCTCCTAAAAAATAATATATATGTATATAATTCTAATACATTTGAAGCAGTTAAACATTATTATGCTAGGTTGTCTATTTAATAATTTAAGTGGAAAAAAATCAAAGGTAAGGAAATTAGTGAGAAATGTACACTTGTCCAAGCAATTTATCCCAACTTAGTTTGAGTGGATGCCCATTAACATCTCAAGAAAAAGACACAAAGTACCTTCAATTTCTCCTCTGATTAAGATGCCCAATTTTCAATTCTGCCTTGATAGTGATTTATTATTATTAATTATGTCTTAATAATGTATAATTTTATAATCTCTATTATATAATAATTATTTACTATTCTATTTTAAAATGTCCTAAAATAATTAATTATTTTTATTTATAAAATATATTTAATGTTTTTTTATTTTATTTTTTAATAAATTTATACTTTAAATAAAAATTAATAATAGTTTAAATTATTTTTAATATAAAATAAATATATGAATAAAGATAAAAAAGAGAAATATAAAAATTATTAAAATATTAATTATGTATTTTTAAAATTTATAAAAATAAAAGTAGATAATTTTTATAGAAGCGAAGGGGGTATATGGAAACCTAACATTAGAGAAGAATATGAATTTACTTAGGTATTCACATGTGTACCTCTGATTTGTACAATTTTTCTAAAATTCTTTTGTCCCTTGCAGAAGAAAAGGGAAAAGCTATCTAACACAGTAAATTTAAACTACGCTTTTTTTTTTTTTTTCTGTTCAGGAAATTTAAACTATATTAACACCAAATAAATTGATTTAAAAATTTTCCCATAAGTAACCCATTAATTTGGTGAAACAAAAAAACCAACATTCTGTAATTTCCCTGTCTATACGTATAAACAAATTATTAGTTAATTAGTACTTTACCAAATACGTTTGTCAAATTCTGCCAAGGAATTTGGTGTATTTTTCTTTTCCTATTATGATTCTCTTATGTTTTAATTTCTAACCAATTATTATTATATAATGATAATTTTTTTATCTGGATGTCTAATTTTAAGTTTCTTAAAAATTTTTACTTATTTTCATATATGTTATATTTTAATTCGTCTTGACTTTATTTTCTTTTTACCGTTCTAATTAGGTTCATATATGCTTTGATTCTTTTGGTTCATGAAAGTTACCTATAAATGTAATTGTGTTGAAGTTTTTTTTTTTAAAGTTTATCAATAATATAAAATTATTTTTTCAAATTATATTTTTCCTTATTTTCGCATTAAAACTAATTATCTTAAGAATATATAGCCATATGCTAGTTTTTGTTCATTTTAAGCTCTGTATGTTTTTTTTTTTCATTTGTTTAATTTTCTTCCACATTAAAAATTAAGGAGGGTATTATTGCTTTCTTATTTTCTTTTTATAATTCAAGTGCAAACATTAATGAGATATAGAGATTGCTTTGAAATCATGAGATATAGAGATTTTAAGGATCAATCATGCTTTGAAATCATGTTATTTTTTCTTTTTTGTTAGTTTAGGAAAACAGATGTTTCAAGATCTCTCAGCCATTATATAACGATGTTATGTCATACACTAACCATATCCTGATCAATCCAACTTTTAAGGTCCATTGACATTGCTTCTATGTTATAATAACCCATATGAAATCGAACAACATATGATGTTTGCCAGTCTGCAACGTAATTAACTTCATGATTGTTGGAAAAATCGCTATTTTCCCGCCCCTCGGACCGTCTTTAAGCAGGAATAAATGAGAAAATAAAATAACAATTGAGAAATTAAAGAGAATAAAACACAATGATTTAACGTGGAAAACTCCCGAATGGAGAAAAACCACGGTCGTTGTCTAACGACAACCAAGAAAAATATTCACTATGCGGCAAATTGTTACAACCACAAATTACAAAATATTTTTCTAACCGACACCCACAAAACAACCCCCAAATATTTATACTCCAAGGAACTCCAAGAGATTGATTCTCTAATTCCTAATATAAACTATTTGGTATTTAACCTATAGCTCTCCTTAAGCTATATTTTGTGTTTGCTTGGTGTATTTACAAATGGAGAGAATGAGCCTATTTATAGGCTTCAAATGCAAATAAATTGTCAAACTAAATTAGGTGAAAATTAGGCTAAATTAGGCACATCCCATTTTCACCTCACATTTTTGACAATTTCTTCATTGTTAGGCACCTTGCATTTTTGACTTTCTTTATTTTTATTTTTCAATTTTGGTGTGCTACCACCAACAATCTCCACCTTGAAAAATAAAAACACAACATTGTCTGTTACCGACAATTATAATTCTTAACGTCAAGAATTAACATACTCCACCATAAAAGAGTATCGACACTTGGAATTATTTCGCCAACTCTAAGAATTTTTCATCGGCCATGTCGGATCCCGCTAATAGTTTATGGTGCAACCCTCCTGTTGACTTTCTGAGAGTTCATTAGCCATCGACATAATTTTTCCACCACGCACCTTGCATCAACTGTCAACCAATGCAGCGCGCATTTCCGTGGACCAGCTACCAATAATCAGTCCTCTTCCATGGCATCTCAACGGGTAGCAATCATGCCATGAGGACACACTTCTCTCAACTACAGAGACAACTCATCATCTCCTTCGCCACAGGAGATCACATTGGCAGCAACAACGTTAGAGCTTCTAGCCGAATCAGCTCCACCGTTCGGGCAATCCTTCCTCACGTGTCCAGTTTGACCACACCCCCAGCAGACAACCTTCCTCTTTCCGGAATTTCTTCCGCTGACTAGTTTACCCTGCAAAACCTTATGTAGTCCAGACTGTATCAACACGTCTTTGACTTGCACTTGCCACAGTACAAAATTCATTCTCCCATCAAATTTCTCAATCTCGCATCTCATTGCCGACATGCTTACTTTGTGCTTAATAAAGGATCAGAAATAAATATTACACCAGGTAAATTCCCAGGTAAGAGGAGGAGTCACAATGGTCTCACTTAAAATCCACTTGCCTTAGACTAAATTCGTGTCTTTTGACAGAATTTACCTCGACATGTAATTATTTATCTCACTACCAATACTCAAGCACACCAAAGCAAAACGGCTCCACCTTTTCCAAAGCTCCACCAGCTCCAAAGGCTCCACCTGCTTAAAAACAAAATAATTTTTAACAAAAATCTTTTCTGATGTGGAAGATCAGACCAAGCTGCAACCACAGAGCATACTAAGATTTTTGATAAAAAATATAACACCTAAGCTCTGATACCACTTGTTGGGAAAATCGCTATTTTCCCGCCCCTCGGACCGTCTTTAAGCAGGAATAAATGAGAAAATAAAATAACAATTGAGAAATTAAAGAGAATAAAACACAATGATTTAACGTGGAAAACTCCCGAATGGAGAAAAACCACGGTCGTTGTCTAACGACAACCAAGAAAAATATTCACTATGCGGCAAATTGTTACAACCACAAATTACAAAATATTTTTCTAACCGACACCCACAAAACAACCCCCAAATATTTATACTCCAAGGAACTCCAAGAGATTGATTCTCTAATTCCTAATATAAACTATTTGGTATTTAACCTATAGCTCTCCTTAAGCTATATTTTGTGTTTGCTTGGTGTATTTACAAATGGAGAGAATGAGCCTATTTATAGGCTTCAAATGCAAATAAATTGTCAAACTAAATTAGGTGAAAATTAGGCTAAATTAGGCACATCCCATTTTCACCTCACATTTTTGACAATTTCTTCATTGTTAGGCACCTTGCATTTTTGACTTTCTTTATTTTTATTTTTCAATTTTGGTGTGCTACCACCAACAATGATAAGCATGTCGCATTTCTACTAACCATCTTGAACACATCTCCTTACTGATATTGTTTAATAAGAATACATTTGCATAATTTTGAATCTTTTTGCATGGTAAGGTTAATCATAAATTGGGCATCACTCTCCACAATTAGCTGTTTGATGCCAACTTTCTATCTCAAAATCAAGCTTTCATGTTGATTTATTTTAAAAATATATAAATTTAATAGTATTAATACCAAAAGTTAACTATTAAAATTGAAAATTTTATTTTTATGTTAATCATTTTATTTATTTATATTTAATTGATGTGAAATTTATTTTTTTATTTTTTTAATTTTTCTGAATGCTATATTTTTAATCAATTCATAATAAAATATTTAATTATCTTCTCTCCCTCTCAAATAATTAATAATGATTAAATTTCTATGTCATACACGGATTTACTTCCATTAATATTGTGACATTAAATAGTCTTAATTAGGTGACAAAAGAATTAGTTTGGGAGATGATGGCTTTTGCTTTCAAAATTCAAAAGTTGTAGGAATTGGTATGATTATTATTATCTTTTTTAACCTTTTACTATTGAAGAGTCACAATTAAATCTTAGATGCGAGGGTATGAGAAAGGGGTTAAGTCATATTCGATCTCAATGAAATAACTTTCCATCAACGATACACAATTCACACCAATCAATATCAAATTAGACTCCAAATGTCAACACTCTACACCTTTCACTTTCATTTTCATTTATTGCATGTAAATTCTATGAAGTTGTTGGTCACCAGAGTGGGAGATCCTTAAACATTTTAATTTTTCACTTTATTTTATTTATTTTTAATTTTTTCTTTTATGATTGTCTCCAACTTGAGTACCAACTTAACTTTAGGGTTTTGGCATAATGACACAAAGAATGGAAGAATGACCTTTTATTGTTATTGTAATTTCCTTTTTCTTCTTTAAGTTTGTAATGACTTTTGTTTTCATATTGTGGAGAAGAACAATATGATGATAATTATGAATTCTGATTAAAAAAATATGGTGATAATTATGATAGGTGTGGGTATGTGTGTTGATGATTGTTTTAGGAGCCATTTGTGCTTCCCATCATGGAGACAAGGGAGGCCCCTCTTTGAAAGCTAGGTGTTGAAATTTCATTCCAAATATCCCATGAATTCAAACGTTGAATGCCAACTATACTCTTTCCTTGAAGATTTATTTCCCGTTAGAGACAAGAATGAATAAAATCTTTTTTAATAAAAAAATAATAATTTGGGAAAGAAATTTTAATATGTATATGGTTTGAATCTTAAAACTCATTTTTTAATCATATTTTGCATTTACTATTAAGTTGTTTTCTCTTTAGAATAAGTTTATTAATTATAAAAATAAGAGATTAATTTATAATAAAGGAAAATATGAGATTTGTGATTTGAGCTCAAAATTGTCATTTATATAAGTTAATTTTGAATTTTTTATTTTTTTATAAAGGTGAATTTAAAGTAATATAAAAGCTATTGATAAGTGATAAAATTTTTAATTATATTAAATTTGAGATCATATGAGTAAAATGAATATTTTTATTTATATTAATTATAAAAATATAAAATTTCAAATAAATTATATAGAAAATCCATCAGTGCAAGACATGACTTTGTATATGACATTTATGAGCCTACCATATACGTAATTTCCCCTTTTTTAATATATTTTTTCATACATCATTGTTATAAGTTAAATATCTTCTTAGCATTCATATATTGAAAAAGAAAATAACATTTTTTTTATTATCTTCCATAATTTTTCTTTTGTAAGAAATAATTTTCTTTAGATTTACATGATTTTCCTTTTGGTTTTAGTTAACTATATTTTATAAAATTTAGCTTTTCTAAAGAACAAATTCAATAAGAACATATCTTCAACAATTATTATGTGATGTTTCATCATAAAGGAAAAAGAAGGAGAAAAAGAATATTATATATAACCATAAAATAATATTATTAATTATTAATAAAATATAATCTTTTTTCTTTTTAACAGTCTTTTGTTATATAATGAAACATTACTTTTGCTTTTTCCTTTTAAAACAGGGGGAAAAAGAAGCAGACCATAAAACTCAAAGAAGATTGAGCACTTTTTTTTAGTAATATATTATAGAGAAAATTTAAAAAAAAATCCTAACTCAAAGAAAATTTTAATTAGTTTTTTAATTCTATATGAAAATTACACTTAAATAATTATTTACTTTTTTTTGTTAAATTCCAAATGCCTAACTTACGGTGAGCTAAAATGAATTTCAACTTCACATTATGTTACAAAATAACCAACATAAAAATAAGTGGCGCACTCGCGCTTAAAAAAATATATTACCACTATTATTCTTATTTTTATTATTTTTAAAATATAGCAGACATAAAAAAATTTCACGTTGAAAAAAAATAAATTTAATGAGGAGTGTATGACCATGAAATATTCATAGACTCAATATTTTAAAATTTTAGATTGAAATATAATGTAAGTCCATGAATTTGTTCTCTTACTAAGACTTGATATAGGTAATTGGAGTTTTCAATAACACGTAATATTAAGAGAAAATTATATTTTATTATATATTTTTTAATTTTACTGAATATATATTTAATGTATATTTTTTAAAATAGATCATATTTTTAATATATCTGATATATATAAAAATATACTTTTAAAAAGAAGTATTTTTAAAATTAAAATTGAAAAGATGATATTTTTAAAAATATTTTTATTTTTGAGGTGTTAATATTCAAGCCCATAATTTAACAGTGGTTATCCATTTCCTTCTATGTGGAATAGTAAAGATTATCCGTTGGTTTTCTATATCCCCACGCTGCACAAACGATTATTACCATCCCTATTATCTTAGTTTTCTTCAAAATTCAATATAAAAAATAAATTTGGGACTTCTCATACTGTATTAAAATCAGTTTTACATAATAATTTTTTGTATTTTGTTGTATCTCGTCACGTCTGCATTCGTCTGCCAATAAGACTTAGCATGTGTATGGATTGAATCTGTTCGACCCTTAGTCATAGTAATAAGAAGTGAAAAGACAGGAGTATTACATTTCCTTTTTTGTTAAAAGCAAAATGATGAAAATGAAAGGAGAGTGCCTTTGGATATTTTTTTTAATCCTTCTTTTCTTATTAATTTAAATAATTATATGTGCAAAATTTGATGGACAATATAATAAAATTTCAAAAATTGTTGTTTGAACTTATCTAATTTGACAATGAAGTTATTAATTATAATTAATGAGTTTAAGGCTTTGTTTTGCTGGAAATATACTATTTCTTGGAAGTTTGAGAAAATATTTCAAATGTATTTGATTTATTTTTTTATTTTATGAGAATAATAATTTTTTCATTAATATCACAATAATAATATTCTATTTAATATGTTATTTTTTCCTTAATATGGATGGATAAAAATTTTCTCAAATCTTATTATCAATCAATACTTTATTAATAATCAAATCTTAATCAAAGAGCAAATTTTTTGAAATTAAAAGTTAAAAATTAAAAATAGTAGGGTTCAATTTTCTCTCCTTGTGAGCATAAATATATGCGCATGGGGTTCACTAGCATCATTTCATGTAATCGATATTTCTAAGGAAAAAATATATAATTAATATTTGAATTTTTTTATTTTTACTATTATGGTGTCTAAATTTTTTTTTTCACTTTAATGTTTGAACTTTAATTATTAGCATCAATTTGATTATTCCGACTAATTTTATCCTAAGTGATATACTTAACTAGTATCTATGAAGCCTTTTTTCAGCAACAAAAAAAAAATACCAACTCCAATTATAAATAATAAGATAACGGAATTGCCCTTTGTGGATTAGGGTTTTATATTTTAAATTTGAAAAGAAATTCAAAGAGGAAAAGCAAAATGAAATACAATTGCATATTTGTTAAACCTTGATATTTGACTGAAAATGCCAATCTAAATCTAAAAATTCATAAATTCATAAATATCAATTGCTAAATCACCAATCACACTTAGTAATATTGCCAAAATCAATTATTGAATCATAAACACCAATCACACTTGACAACATTAATTAGTAGACTGAATTCTTTCCAAAAAAAAAAAATCAAAATTTCCTTTTTTTATGGCAAATAAAAATAAAAAATCAATAGCAATATCATGGAAACTCGAAAATCCTTGTGAATATTAAATTTCTTCCAATCAAAATCAATATTGTTTGTGAATATTAAATTTCTTACCTTTGAAAAATCTTTCAATCTTAACTATGAATGAGGTACTTAATTGAAAGAAATAGAGAGATTTAAATATGGTTTGAGAGACGGAGATTGATTAAAATCTCTAACTCAAACTTGGAGTTGACTTATTTGGAGGTTTTTTAGAATATGATTTGCTGTGATTTTATAAGTTTTAGTTGTAATAATTATGATTTTACTTTAATTTTGTTGGTTTTGGACGCCGAAGAAGAAAAAGAAGAAAATTTTGATTTAATCTTTAAGATTTTATTGTAATTTTTATAATTTTATTAATTTTGGGGATGAAGAAGAATGCAGGAGAAGAAAAAGGAGAAGAAAAAAGAACATAATAAATTCATGAATTTAGCTTGGGTTATTTTAGCTTTTTTATTGCTTATTTTTGAATATTTTCATCACTTTATTAACAATAAGTGATGTGGTATTATGGTGAGTAAGAAAATTATCAAAGCAATTAAATAGTATGTAGTAAAAAATTAATAGAGTGTTTGGTAAAATATTTAAAAAATTGATTACTAAAACTATATTTTGCAAAGATATATTATTGAGATTATATTTTACTGGAAAAATATTATATTATCATATTTAAAAAATATAATAAAATACTGAAAAAATGTTAATTTATTTGGTTGTAATATAATTTTACAAAAAAAGTTTAAGCAATATCTAAACTACTCTATAATATTTTTTTTATTTTATCATATTCTAAAGTAATATTATGATTATCTTTTGATATATGGACTCTTTTATTATTTTTTTTAGTGAAATATATTTTTTTACTCCCCTAAGTAAAATATTTTACCAACTATTTGATAAAGTTTAATCAGTCTAATATTTTATTTTATATAAATTATTTATAAATAAATATAATATTATTAATTAAAAAAATTATATAGTCAATTTTTTTAAAATTTTCATGTAGCTAAACGTACTATCAAATTCAGACAAAAAAAAATCTCAATTATGGACTCATTTATCCTCATTTATGCACTCATATCCTAATTTATGCACTCATTTGTATTGCTAATATATATATATATATATATATATATATAAAAGAAAAAGTTGAATTATTGATTCTGTGGAGTGTTTGGGTGACTCATTTTGATTTGAGATAGTTTGATTAGATTAAGAATGGATAAGAGATGACATCAATAGAGAGAGGAAGAGACAAAGAAGCAATTACCTACCCATTCAATTCAGTTGAAAGACATGCTTTTAATTGGGCACAAAAGTCTTGCTTACTCGTTATTCATTTGCCCTTCTTTTATATATACAATTTTCGGGATGAAATATAATTTTTTATTTTTCATATATTATATTATAAGTATATCTAAAATAAAAAAAAATATTTTATATATTTATAAGTATGTCTTCAAAAAATCATATTTAATTTAATTTTTATCAGTAGCCTAAAGTTTTAGAAACCAAAATTTTTAGTTGGTATCTCACTCAATATTGATATCAATGTGTTTGCATATGGAGTATTGTTTTATTCTTTTTTGAGAGAGAGTATTGTTTTATTCTTATAATTTCGTTTATTTGTTTTGGTATTGTTTTGTATATTCTTCATTTTTAATGAACACGTACGTATTTGATTTTTTTTTTTGCTTTTTTTTTAAAATTATTTAAACAACAAAAATAATAAATTAGTCTAAATAAGAAGTGATGAATACTTACTAAATAATTCTTCAAAATTTGAAATTTCCAGGGAAATATCACAATCAACCATCAAATATATACACAAAATTTCCACACTGCTGCTCTCAGTTAATTTAATATCTTTCGTTGATCAAATGGAAGCCAAATATTGCATTAGAGAAGCTGGGAAATAAAAACACTAAATAACATGGCACACATCTTAATCAGTGATATATGTATATATAGGACACTAATGATAATTAGCTTGAGTGATAATTATTTACGTTTTTATAGAGTTAAGAAAATGATTGTTGAACTTTTATTAGTAAAATATAAACAAAGCATTATTATTATTTTTCTAGCCATTTAGTATTTTACAATTTAGAAAGATTGTAAATTAATTAATCTGAATTCGCACTAAACATATTTATTAAGGATATAAAATATTTTCTTTTAAATTTTAAAAGTGCAATATTTTTAAAATTTGAATTTAAAATCTCTAATTAAGAAATAACGTATTCGTTGAGCATTGGGTTAATAAGTTTTATTTATAAATTTCACTTTTCATAAATAACAATAATAATAATACTAATATTTTTTTTTTCTTTTGCCATGGAAGGAAGAGATAAAGAAAACAAATTTTAGCACTAGCAATGATATAAGATGGATGAACGAAATTTATATGAATATGTCATGTAAAAAATGTCCATTAATTAAAAAAAAATGGAACTTACTAAAGTTTGATTCTTTTTTTTTTGTAGTTTCATTCATTAAATTAAAATTTGAAACTCCACACATAAATAAACTTAACTATATATATATATATATATTCCGGAAGAAAAAATTAAAAGAATGAAGCAAAGAATATGAACATTTTTACTGACTTTTGAACCATTTTTTCATGAAAAAGACATGATGTTAAATAAATTTTGTCTTCTTTTCACTGCAATTTGGATCACAAGTACATAATCCTTAGCATGTAAAAAAAGTTTAGGGAGTGAAGTGAAATCTCTGTAAAAAGTTAAAATTCATAAAAAAGCTTTTTTGAAATACTGAAACCAAAAGAATATAAAGACGTAGGTGGTGTCGATCGTTGTCTAGGTATCATACTGCTCATTATGAATATTAATGGAGTTACTGTAAAGGATTAGAAGGAATGAGAAGATGATGATGAAGAAGAAGCTTATTTATTTATTTATTTATTAATAATATCAGGCTCAGCCACACCCACCAATTATATTAAAAGCAAGAATCTCTATAACTGAATGCCTCTTTTTGATAAGATCATATGGAACTCATCCTTTATTATCCTTGTGTAATTTTCTACTTCTATTATCTATCCCTTTCTCTTTCCTTTCATTTTTCCTATTTTTTCTTTTTGACCTTTTCTTTTAATCTCAATTTTCTTTTATTTCATTTTATAAATAAAATATTTTAAATAATATATATATATATATATATAACTTCTCTCTACTTTTTTTTTCACTTAATATTCTATCATAAAATAAAATAAGAGTAATTTTTTTAATACTATTTTCATCTCAAATTAATTGACAAATTTTGGTTTTTATTTATTATTTTAATAAATTAATTAAATATTTTTTAAAATAAAGATAAATATTTATAGATTAATAATTAAAGCATTAACAATGACAGTAGAGGAACAAACTCCCAAGTTCTCAAACTCTGGTAAAAAATGTGAAACCCGAGCAAATAAATGAATTTGCAGATCGACAAACAAAGTAACTTACGAATGAGAAATACCAAATATAAAATCAATATAATCATAAATGATAATCCCAAGGCAGAAAGTTAAAGAATCTCTCGATATAGTATTGATAAAAATATTACCCCTTATTCATAAATAACTATTATTTTAAAATATTAAATTTTATTTATAAATAATTATTATTTTATAAAAATTAAAATTATTTTATATATTTATTTTAAATTTATCTCTATATAATTATTAAAAAGTTTACTATTAATAATATGAGTAATAAATTTAAAAAAATAGTAAAATAATTATATAAAGTAGATTATTATATAATTTTTTTAATTTTTATATAAAAAATTTAAAATGATAATTATTTATGAACAAATAAAGTAAAAATCTAAAATATTGCTCTCACATTCATAAATAATTGTCAATTAAGAATGACAAATTTTATTTATAAATAATTATTATTTTACAAGAATCAAAATTATTTTATATATTTATTCTAAATTTATTCCTATGTAATTATTAAAAATTTACTATTAATAAAATGAGTAATAAATTAAAAAGAAGGGTAATTTAATAAAATAATTATATAAAGTAGATTATTATATAATTTTTGTAATGTTTGTACAAAAATTTTAAAGTGGAAATTATTTATGAGTAAAATTTTTAATAAATATATTTCATATTAAAATAATAATATAATGAAAAAATCATATAAATTTATATTTTCAATAAAATTAGCTAATTTTCCTATAAAAAATTTGATAATTTTCAACCATAGTAGCAAATAAAAATATTCGATTTCAATACTTTCAGTCTCTACATATTTATAAAGGATGAGACTAATCATGCTAAAACGGACAAGTTTCACTTCCCTTCTCCTTGCCTTCTAGTTTGATTTGCTCATCTTTCACTAGCAATTTGATTTAATCAGAAACCAACAAACAAAAGCCAATAATTAATTAATGGGGTTTTGGAAGATAATGCATGTGATTGTGGTTAATGATACTTTAATTGCTAATAATTAAGTTTTTATGAAATGACATTTGAGGTTAATATCAGATCAATTGTCAAATGCAAATAATAATAGAAAAAAAAGAGGGAAATTGTTGCAAACATTTTAACATAAGAAGTTTTGGATTGATGGATTCGAAATTGGACCCATTACAAGTCACAATCTGTGCCATGTGCAAAAGAAAAATCTAAGAATTGTATCTTTGGTGCTTTAGGGAATTAGATTTCCTTTTTTTTTTTTCTAACACAGAATCTAAAAAAAAAATTGGCAGCTTGAAATTTTTTGAATTTTCAATTACTTGAAGACACAAGTATGTTGTACTTCTCCATTGTCTTTTCGACATTTTGTCAAATTTAATTAACAATTTCATAACGAAATTGGGAAGCCCTAATCTACTTTATTTCTTTAATTTAATATTTTAATTTTTTTTCCCATTTAATTACTTCTATTATTAGAAGAGGATAAGGGAAATCAACATTTGTTGAAATTTCATGAAGATGGAAAAAGACTTATTTTCTGTCAGGCAATAATAATGGATTTTACCATCTTTCTAAAACCCTAAACATCTTTGTCTATTAACATCAAGTATAGATAGGCTACAAAGAGTAGAAAAAAAGGAGAAAAAAAAGTATTGATGTTTAAATTTCTTGATTAATAGAGTTAAATAGTCATGTATTTATAATATGTTAATTCTTTTCATAAATTTAATATGATAATGTTATATTGAATGATGAAATATTATGGTATAATGTTAGAGATAGATTATTAAACATTTAAACTTTAAAAAAGTTAGAATTCATCATAATAATGTTTGATGATGAAGCATATTGAAGCAAAGCCATACCTAAAAATCTACAAAAGAGCTTTACAAAAGCAAAAAATCTAGTGCTTTGAAAATGGTAAGAGTGCTTTTGTTTATTTATAGTTGGATTCATAGAAGAAGTTGCTTCAATCAAGTAGTTAAATCACTTTCAGAAAATGGTTATTAAGCGTGGGGTGAGAGCAAAATACTGTTCCCTTTTTCTTTTAGGTTAATTTTAGATATTTTATCTATTAAAGCCACTATCTTTTATTTGACCAAAAAGAAAAACTCTGGAACTGCTCATAGCCAATTAGCTATACAGAACCTGCATCAACTTCTGCTGTAAAGTGGTCAGAGCCATTAGATTGATGTGGTTCCACATCGATCGAGTGTGGAGATTTAATCTCAGTTGATGCGTAAACTCAACTGAAAATACACCTAAATTACTGAAATTAAAAAAAAAAAAGTCAAGACGCCTCGTTTTTATAATATTTATTTATTTTAGAGATATAAAAGATTTTCTTTTTTTTAAAAAAAAAATTGGTGTGTTTTAAAATGTTAGAAATGACGAATAATTAAATTAGCTCAATTACCTAAAAGAATTACTGAATTTAGAAATAAAGAAATAGACAAAAGAAATTAGATAAATTATCAAGATGGACAATCCAGATTTCACACAGTTTTTGAAAATAAAGACGGAAGTGAATCAAATTTAAACTTGAACCTGTCCAAAATTTGATTCAGGTTACTCTTGTTGATAACTATCCAACTTCAAGTCCAATTACGACAAATATTACCTATTCGTCTTTCTTTTTTTCCAGTCCAATATTTAAAAAAAAATACTAATATTTTTATTATTTTTTTTCACATAAATATCTATTCATAAGTTATTTTCCATGGTTTATACACGTTAAATAATCAATCAAACCAAACACAATCTTTACAGAATCCAAAGAACAATACACAGTTTAAATAAACGTACATTTACAATTACAGCACAAGCAGTATTTGCACTGCTGCTCACATACTCGAAGAAGGTCCGAAGTACATGCACATGGGAGGATTGATCCTGAAAATAGAGAGGATTGCTGATGGTATTGTCCAGATCCCATCACCACATATTAAACCTGATGCAACTGCTCCTGCATAATCTTCTGCATCCTTCCTGTTTATTCTCTCCCAAATGTACAATATCACTGTCCCTATAAACATATCAACTGCAAAATAAGCTCCGATATAAAATGGAATTGCCACCGCCATTGGAATAGGAATAAATTGAGAGATCTTCTTGGGAGTCACATCCCTCAGAAGATTTATAACCAATGCAGCTATAAAAAACCCACAACACATGGCCAGGCAATATTTGGGTAGTTCAGAGAAGCCCTCAACACCTAATATGGCCATCTCCCTGAATATTACAGCATATGGAGCTTTGTATGGACCATCAGGTGCTCCGATATCAAAAGCAGTCCAAAACAGCCAAAATGTCAATGGGGCTATAACACAACCCATGGCTGTGCCTATCAACTGGCTCACAAACATTGACTTGGCTGATGACAGAGTGAGGTAACCAGTCTTGAAATCCTGCATGAGATCAGCTGCAGTGGAGACAATTGACATCATTAACCCACAAGCTACTAATCCAGCTACAACCCCACCATTAGTTCCAACCATTGAAGCAATGATGAAAAGACCAATCTTTCCATAGGTTGATGACAAGCTCCAGTCTGTTAGCCCAGTGCCATAGGAGTTGCAGAAGGCAAGGGCAGGAGCAATTATGTATGAACTAAGAACCAAATACCATTTAAGCGGTGGAAAAATGATTGGAATTGTTGCTGTTGATATTGCAGCCAGTCCCACATACCCAGAGGCTGCAAACCAGGATGGTATACTATCTTTCAGAAACACCTCATCTCGCTTTTTCTGTTCCAGTTGTAATTTGGAAGTCTCACCATCTGCTGAGGCATTGTTAGAAAAGTTCATCTAAAGAAAAAGTAATGCTTCTTTGAAGTAAGACACAGGTATAAATTGCATATGCATCCAGCCATTCTTATTGAACTAAAAGTTAAAAAAGGAACTTTGCAATCATGTTAAGGATATCTCAGTGACATGAATCTGTTCAAATTAACAAACACCTGACAATAAGTGAAAGTCCATCTCTTAAATTAACAACCTCCTAATTTGAAGAGACTAACTGTAATTTTAGTTACTTTTAAATTATTTGAAGATTATAATTCACATCTACAAAGTTCAAATTGCAACCTCCCAATCCCCGTGTTATAAAATAAACTTGGCATTTCCAGTTAAACACAATACTTGAAGAATGTTAACAATTGATTGGCACAGAATTTCCAGCAATTTCAAGTACCTTGATTAACATAAAAACAACAGTCTAAATGATGGCTGACATTAAATTAACAGTGCAAAATTATGCATAAGATATATAACTGCCCATAGCATTTGAAACAAGCAATAGAAAACAAGATCATCTGGCCAAGTCACATAGATAAAAGTCATCTCACCTTGAACCTCTCTGACAATAGGAAGATGATTCTCTTTGGTGCTTCTATTGCACATTTCCCTAACAGTTATGGCAATTATCTTGATCAAATTATAAAGGCCATCACCAAGTATAATGGAAATGGCTATAAAGACCTGCACACAATGTGACAGCTAGGTGAAAAAGATTTCAGAGCAAAGACCTTCCAAGAGAATTTCACAAAGGAGCAAGCATGAATTGCAACATTTAAATAAAATTTCATAGAATAAACTATATCACTACAATGCCAATGAAGAACCAGGATTTCCAAGAATAGGGAGTAACAGATAACTCGGGTACAAGTTAAAATTGGAGAAATCCAATATTGCACTTGAAGCTGGGAATTCTATAAATATTTTCAAGCAACATTCCAATTTCAAAGGTTGACAGTAAAATTTCATACTCTTTGAAGACTTGTATGCAGCTCCAACATACAGGAGAGGATGTAGGGGGGTCCTAGGTGGGCCATGGACACTCCATCCCCTCCCGCCAACTATATATATACATACTCAAAACTTGTTATTAATAAGATACTTAAAATACTTTTTTCACCCGATAAACATTTAAAATATAATTATAATGACTAATTCTATTATTTTAATTTCATACCAATGATGTTATTACTCACCACTAATAATATACCTAATTAAATAAAGATATTTAAATACTTTTTTATTTGGTAAACATTCATTGTTAATTATATTACATTATTTATTTCGCTATAAAATTTTTACTCATTAGGGATTATCAGTCATAAATTTATTTCTAATTTGTCTCAATTTAAGAATGAAAATATTTGTATTTAGAATTTATCTTAAATTATTAAATTTTATAATACTATGTACGGACTTTATTTAAGTTTATAAATTTTTTGAATATGAATTTATATTTAAATAAAAATATTATTTATGTTGTTAAACTTTTATTGCCAATTGTAAAAAAAAAAAAAAGAATATAATATTAATTTTGCAGGGATAAATTTACTAAATTTAAACTTAAATAATATCATTTTAAACCTATTAACATACAATTTACTAATCAGAATATAAAAATATCAAAAATTTAATGCAAACTTGCAGAATACAATTGTCACCTTTCAATTGTTGTCAAACTAAGAATAAAAATTAAATGTTGCACTATTGTGATGTTAAAAAAATTATTTTGGTTCAATTTTATCTTGAAATTATTCACAATGAATTTATATGTTGAATGCAATATTTTTTTTGCTTTAAAATTTTGACCCCCTCAATTGAATCCTGGTTCCATCAGTGCTAACATATATACCGCATATAGACACACACAGGTCATGAATTATCTATCTAGCTTACATCCATTCAGAAGTGCCTATACATGTAACTGTAGGCACTTTGTCCTAAATCACACACAAATAAAACAGAGAAATTCCAGCAGTATTGCCATAAAATGCTGATATTGCACCATACCTTGTATCCATAAAGACCCTTAAAATCATTACTACCAAGGTCAGCTGGATACCAGTCACCAGCACGCTGAGAGATGAAGGGCCAGAGAAAACCCCAAGAAATGATAGCTCCAAGAAGAACTGAGGTGTTAACTATATGAGGGCAAATAAGACCACATCCAACATATGTTGGACTGAAGTCGAAATAAAACCTGCAAGAAGAGTGGGACTTATGTAAGCAACTAAAAACATTATGAAGAATATCAAGCATTTATATTAGCAATAAAAAAAAAGCTACACTACATGCTGATAAAAATTAAAATAGTATAGGCACGCCTTCTTACAAAGCTCATCAAAGAAACAACCTGTGCAAAACAAACTTAACTGTCAAATATAACATAGAACTGTGTCATTATGAGTTTATGTTGTCCATATATCAAAATGAAAGGCATGGATCAAGCAGCAGCTTATATACAAAGTTTCCACTTCTCTGATTTACAGATTTAGTAACTGAGGGTTAGAAATTTACGTGTTTTTGAACAATGTCAAACCAAAACTCGGAAAGTTATCAAATCCACAAGAATCCCCAACACCACTGAAGAACCACTTAAAGCAACTCCAAGCTAAACTAATGCTCAAGTATTTTCCAAGACATGTGACCTGTTTCCTGTAAAGAGTTGACGTATAGATGATAATTAGAAATTGTTCATGTCAATTTGAAGATGCTCAAACTGCTCTTGCTTTCAAACTACTAAACAACAGTAGCAGCCTAAAAGAATGAGAAGCTTAATTAATACAGCTGTTACCCTGCAAGTTCAGCTCCAGTGTTTGTGTGAAAGCTATTAATCAACATTGCTGTGGCTGTCCCACTTGGATATGTAAGCTTATAATCCATGACCATAACCTATTGTTGCAGGTATATAACATTAACAACTTGCTAATAAAGCTGATACCGAATACTAGCATATGAACAATACTTCAAAACTCTAATCATAAACCAAAAGTTTAAAATTAAAATAAGGGAATTACCTTGCGAAGGGGAACAAGACTGAAAAGGCCAAAGAAACTGACAACGAACAAGAACCCAATCATCCAGCCCAATCCAGGGTTCTTAACATCCAGTGCCCTGTTACCAGGGTAATCAGGGCCAATCAATTTATAAGTTTTCTCATCCATAGCAAGCAAATACGACCCAAATCCTCCTGTAAAGAATTGAATTCAATTGAACAGAACATTCAAAAATTTATTCAGAATTAGCAAACCGAACAACAGCATTTACCACTAAAGGCGAGGCCATAGCAAGCAACAACACAGGTCTGAATAACAGTGTTCTCCTGTTTGGTGAAAGGAGCAATGGAAAGTCCCAACCCGGATAAGAATCCAACCCATGACTTGATAAAGAAGAAGCCAAGTAAACCAGCGGCGACATTCAACGAGGGGATAATACCAACGGTGAGATTGAGCTTGTGAGTAATGATACAGAAAAGCGCACCCAACAAAGCGCTCACTAACAGTCCTCTGATGGTGATCTGATCCTTCCATTGAGGGACCTGCTCGGATTCAACGGCTTCGATTTGGTTAGAATCGGGGAGCAGCAAAGGTTCCGATGTCTCGGTTCCCATCTTGAAACAACAATTCTTTTTAGGACTGTGTATGCTGGGATAAGTCAAAGATCAGATAAATGTGAATCTCTTATTCTCTGTGATTCAGAGTCTTATCAATGAGGTTGGTGGCTGGAGAGACGCGGAAGGGAAGATAAAAGAAATTGAGGTTGAAGGCTTGAAGCTTTGTGTTTGTTGTAAAGAAGAAAAGAAACTTTGTTGTTGTCTTTATCCAATAACTTTGTGCCACGTGTTGTTTGGTTTTAGGGGGCTCGAATAGTGTACAATTTTTAAACATAAATGGAGAGTTTTGCTGCTTGCTTGTGATGGGCGGCCATTAATGAGGCCTCGAGAGATTGAATTTCACGATGACAACGACACTACCTGTTCTTTGAAAATGTTATAAACTGCTCCTGCCACTGCTTACAAATTATAAAATTTATAAAAAATTTATACTGATAAAAAATAACATATGGATCAAAATAATTCAAATCAAATTAAAAAATAACTATTTTAACTTAATATTTATTGTTATTTAAATTAATTTAACCCATTTAATATTATTCATATTTTAATTAATTATTTTTTATTAATTACAAATTTTATTTTACAACAAAAATTAAAATTTTATAATTAAAATTTTTTTAAATTAAAAAAATGATAATTAAAGTAAAAAAAATATTTAAACAATACTTGAAGCGAAGAAAAAAATACAATGCTTAATTTTATTAATTAATTATATTTTATTAAAATTTAATATTATATATTATTAAATTTTTATATTTAGATAGATAATTAAATAAATATGAATATGTATTAAATGAATTTAGAATAAATATAAAAAAGGATAATAATAATGGAGTTTGGGACGAGTTGAAATTCAGAAATAGTAATAATTTTAACGAAGTCTTATGATCCTATCCATGGAGGAACCATTATACGTTGAACTTGTATAGAGGTAATGGATATGAGCCAGGCCCTAAGCTGGATAAAGGATGAAAGTGTGGACAAATGTTGAGGTTGAGTCAGATTGTCAAGCGGTTGCTAACCAAATTAATTAATTATTGGGAAAGACTTGCTTACTCAGACCGAACATACACATATTCCACTAATAATATTATATAATTTTTTTATAATCACCCTTTTTAATAATTTTTTATTAACCAAATA
Organism: Garcia nutans; assembly: GCA_947685225.1. Taxonomy (NCBI): domain Eukaryota; kingdom Viridiplantae; phylum Streptophyta; class Magnoliopsida; order Malpighiales; family Euphorbiaceae; genus Garcia; species Garcia nutans. The sequence goes on along the minus strand of CANTUV010000018.1, from coordinate 19,335,399 downwards.
TCCATATACCATTTTAGATAATATTTTTTCTTAATTTTATAACTCATTTCCCTTCGTCTTTTAGGATTCGTTGTGGTGCAGATGACTGTTGTAACCACCTTTGTTCAAATTTAAATAATGTTTTAGTTGTTTGCAAAAATAATAGTAATAATAATAATAACGTTTTAGTTAATTTTGTAGACGATTTGCGGCTCACTTGTTACCTAAACTATATATTTTAGGTTACCTTTCCCATTAGGGATGCTTTGATTCATGATTCTTAATAATATCATCACTATTTTTCAAAAAAAAAAATATTTTAATCGATAATTTAATAATGTACAAACATTTGTCAAAAAAAAAAAAAAACTAGTAGTAATTTATAACGATGGTAGGCAACAATAAACGATCGGTGAAAATGACGGTATCAAGCGAATTAACTACGATATATCCAAATTTAACAATTAATTAATTTATGCTAATGAGTTTGCCCAAAATTTGAAAAATTTACGTAGACTTGTTATCGTATGTATTTCAATTTTCTTTTGGCCATTTGGCAATTGACATAACATGACATCTTTAAGATTCATATTCCTTTTGCAGTATGCTTCCAGAATCCTTTCTTCTCTTTTATACATCTTTAGGATTCTTTCTCATTTTTTTTAATTTATTATTATTATTATTATGCATATTTTATTGGAATAATTTGATAAACAATACTTTTTTTTCTACTTATGTATAACCTGAGGACAAATTCTTGAACGTTGAGCTGTTATTTACTGTATATGATGCAATAATATTAAGTTTGAATGCACTGTTGAAGTTGCGTTTTGAATTTTTTTTTACCTTGAATTTTTGTTATTACTATGATTTTTTTCTGAAACTCTGATTTGAAAAAAAATAATAATATTTTTTTCAAAATCATGATTTACTAAACTTAATATGAAATAAATAACCCAAATAAATCCCATTGCCAAAATCCATATAAAAATTTTTGGACTCAAACCCAAATTTAGTTCTTCTGGAAATTGCTACCATCATATAGGTTCCAGCCCAGTTCAGATCACCCTTTTTTTTGTTAGAATAAAAGAAATAAAACACTACACCTATAATTTCCTAACGTGAAAAAATATTCATTTAAATTTCGAGAAATTAAATTTTACTTCATACAAAAACATGCAAACTACTAATAAATTATAAACCCCATAAAAAAAAGAAAGGAAAAAAAAATCAGCATTCTCAGCAAATTTGGCAAATTTTAAAATGCTCAAGCACAATACTAGAGATCAACAATGAAAAGAAAGCAATTCCCCGGCTAATGGGAAAATAGGTCCGAACGCAAAAATCAGTTTTACTTTTAAGTGCAATTATTATTGATTATCAAGCGATAATAAAAGGAAGAAAGTCAAAGGAACTTCCTGTATGGCCTGCCTGCATCTTCATCTTGCATATTCTGTCAGTGCATATAATAAAAAATGTTAACATAATTAACAAGTTAAACACAAACAAAATCAATAAAAATGAGGATCACTTCTTAATAATGTTAGGATCCACATTCTGAACTGTAATAGAAATAATCAACCAAGATCAAGTAATCCTCATTCTAGGATTAGGACACAATTGCTAAAGACGTAAAATATCAACAAAAAGAAAAATCTATATTTGTTTGTCGACGGGTATCAAAAATATGTCATAAGCATAAATTTCAGAAGAATATGCACTTTGAACAAAGGAGATTAATGCAGCTAAACATGTCAGATGCCACGCTGATGCCCACATTTAAAAAGCTCGTACAATTTATGCAATCTCAGAAATATTAGTTTAATGTAAAAATCTTTCCCAAAAAATAGATTAAAACATCGGAATCTAATAAAATAAAAGAATCAACAGCAAATTAGCAGATACAGTATTTAACCAGGTCAGCTATTACAACCAAAAGTTCCTCTCATGTTCCCAAAACAATTAAACATGCAGTTCTACTAAAGAATTTTTTTTTACATTTCAAGCATCTGATGATGCAACTTATGCATTATTGCCCCAGTTAAGGAAATATGAAAACCAAAAGGTTTGGGTGCTAAAAGAAACAAAAATATTTTTAGTTTCATAGTTGACGTGAAAGAATAAGCCTAGTTGCCCCCATCTTGCTTTCAAATGGACCGTGCATTTAACATCCATTAGTGTTGTCCTATTATTGCCAGAAAAAAAACTATACGATTTTATAATAAGCAACAAGAGAGTATCTGAATAATTGTATAAAACTTCAATTACACCATTTCACATTCAATATGCAATCACCATCCTTCCACGAACATTTTGATAAAAAATCCATGCACAATTTTTTGGGTGAATACAACACTATGACAATGCCAGATGAGACAATCTCCTGACCATGCCACAAAGGAATGAGAAAACAGTGATTCGTTGGATAGTCAATTTCCAAGGAAATGAAAAAAGAGAACAAATTTCTGAATCTTCTCACTGTCTCCAGAGAAGAAATTTCACCTGAAATATGTTTATAAAAACTGTAAGATTGACTTTCAGCTCAGCCTACTCTATCTTCCCCGCACGAAACTACTAACACTCTGTCTGGAAGGAGGTAAGGTAAAGTAAGGTTTTATTAGAAATGGCTTTGGAAAGTAAGGCTTTAGATGGTTCTGAAAACTTCACAACTTTATGTTGTTGGGAGGAATTTATGGTAAAAGTAAGGTTAGGTAACATCATATGTTTGGGAGGAGGTTTATAAAGTAAGGTTTTATATTACATATACATAAATACCTCTTGAATAAATGACCAAAATTTGACAAATATGCAAATCTATAATTATATTATATTTACATAAATAACCTCTTGAATAAATGACCAAAATTTGACAAATATCCAAATCTATATGTTATTTATTTTTTTCAAAGACAAATTGAAAATCATCAAAAAATCAAAATAAAAGTAACATGAAACAAATAAGTTTTAGCTCAAAGTTCATCTTTATATCAATTGATTCTATTCAAATGTTAGCTTGAAATTCATATTTAGTCAATTATCTTAAACTAATCAACTGCTCCGCAAAATAAAGAAAATAAAACAAAACATAAGAAAATAATACAAAAGGAAAAAAAAAAAATGAAAGTTCACCCTCACAGATTATACACACACACACACACACACACACACACACAATTGATACACAAAATAAAAAGAAATAAACAATTAAAATTAATTATTAATTGAATAATAGAAAATTCAAAAACATTAATATATAATTGTAAATATAAAAGTAACATGAAGTATTAAATAGTGTGCAGTTAATATAGGTATTTGAGGAATTATAAAAAAAATGAAGTAAAATGGAGAATACAAGTTAAAAATAATAAGAGCATGGAACTTAACCTTCTCAACCCACCAATTTGGTGGATTTAAAAAGTTAAGTTTTTGAGGGTTTTACAAAACCTCTTAAAAACTTACTTTATTAACCATCCATCCTGAGCAACATGCAAATCAAGCTCTTCGATATAAATGAATTCTCTCTCTCTCTCTCTCTCTCTCTCTCTCTCTCTCTCTCTCTTCAATTTTGGCCTGAAGTGATATGATCTTTACCCCAAAATTAGTTTTAATGATAAGTGTTGGATGTTAGTGGACATCCAACTAGATTGAAGTCCACTACAATTTGACACAAAATTATGCAACAAAGGACTTCAATAATTTAATTTTTGAGTAATTAATTATAATTTATTAATACATATTTGATCCTGATATCTTCTACAAAAACTAGATACTGTACCTTATTTTTGCATTACATTTCTACTTTGATAGATTTTCCTGAACAGCAATAAAATTTGAATTTGATATAGCCAACAAAGAAAGCATTCTTATGTTTTTATTTAACTCCACAAGTCAAGCACATAAATGCAATTTTTTATTTGTTGGAAATAAGGAAAAGGTAGAGTAACGTTTCTCATTTAGGTTTAGGAGTCTAATTGGCCATCAACATGCATTCCTTTTTTTTTTTTTCCAATTTTCATATTCAAAATAATATAAAGAAAGAAAGAAAGAATTAAAATTTTTCATTTAAGATTACTTTAAGTCCATAAATATAAGCAATGTTGCATTTTTCTCTAGAAGAATGAATGTTAATTCTACCCAAGCCTTATGGCTTCTTTAGGAGGAGTAAGGCTTCTTTAGGAGGAGTAAGAGCAACAATAACTTAGAAGAAATAACAAGCACTTGTGATGTCTAGTGTCACTTCAATTTCACAAAGTACTTCAATAAAATTTTCAGATTAGACTTTGGAACCCTTAATATCAAGCTAGCTATCCTACATCAACTATAACACAAGAAAGCACAAGGACGAAGTGCACACTAATGCAAAATGTCTTGTGTCATGCCAAGTTTTGTAGACATGAGTCCTTATCAAGCTAGCTATCCTACATCAACTATAACACGAGAAAGCACAAGGACGAAGTGCACACTAATGCAAAATGTCTTGTGTCATGCCAAGTTTTGTAGACATGAGTCCTTAAGAAAGCAAAGTTCTCAAATTCTAAATTAATCCTCCAATATGCAGTTCACAGAAAAAGTGTCTCTATCCCTTTGATCACCATATTATCTACAAATCTCAACTATACACTGGAAACGATAATCGCTAGCCCCCTGCTCCTCTCTAGGTGAGCATTATTTGATTAAAAAAAACAACCAAACCAATGCATTTTGGTTTTTAAGGCAAAAAAGCCCAAAGCAATTGAATAAAGCTGATATATATATATATGTGTGTGTGTGTGTGTGTGTTTTACAATTTTGATTCGGTTTTGTCTTCTAAAACATTAATGTCATTCCACTGCTTCAACCAATTTTCACCACTATTCTTCTCCAACCCCACCATTTTTATCCCACGCATAAACCAATTTTCCCTGTTCTATAGGGTAATATATCATTGGTGGGATTTGAAGCCAAGACTATCAGTGACAGTGTCATGTGTGCACACATAAAATGTATACTTTCCCATCATTCTTACAGAAACTCGAATAGAAAATTAGAGCTTAAGATCATAGATGTCAAGATCTAGTTAATCTACTCGTAACTCATCCCCACCCTTTCCTAGAAAAATAATAAAATAAAATAAAATAAAAATTAGTAATTTAAAAGTCACCGATGCCTCTTTTAGTCTAGTATTTCAAACATAAAACAAAATTTACAATCCAAGCAAACCACCGATCAAAGTCATCAGTAACCACTAAACAGAGTCATATTGTCAAAATACTAATTCAACAGCGATACAAATTTCTCACTTATGGTAGTTTCAAATTTCCATAACATATTATATGCATACAACGGAAGAAAAACATGCTCTCATTCGCAGGTCATCACTTTAGACAAGAAATGAAAACAAAAAAAAAAAGACAAAAACAACAGAACAAGGAACCAGCTAGCAGAATCAGTAGAATCAGGGAAAACAAACACCAAATAGATTCATATTTCATGTTAACATAGTGACACTCGAACACTAACAGATAAGCACCACAAGCACACCGATTCCCATATGATAGAGTCACAGTTTCACAAAATAATTTAGAAAAAAATGCAATTAAAATGGGATCCAAATCCCTAGTAATCATAACAGTAGTATGCATAAGTTCAAAATTAGATAGAAATAGTAAAAAATAAACAAAAATCTGAAAAAACTGAATTGACTTATGTGTAAGTGTTGTAGAAAAAGAGAAAAGGGAAAAGGGATTTACAAATTCTTTGACGATACCCTTATAGATGAAGATGGGAATTGCAATGCCGAATAAACCAACAAGGGCAAAGTTCCGGCGAGTCCACCGGAAGTTGTGTTCAAGATTCTCTCGAGCAGAACCCCAATCTTCAATGAACTTATTCTTGTTTGCTTCCATCCCTCCTCCCATTTTCGATTTCGATTTTTATTTCCTGTGTCTCTCTATTTTACTCTGCTTCTTGTATTGTGTTCTTTTTTTTGTTTTACTTTTCGAGCTCAGCTGCCTAAGAATAAACTCGGCTGTTTGGTCACAAGGATTAGCTCGTCACTCACCAAATTAAATTATTACCATTTATTTAGGATTCGACGGTCTGTTTTAACTTGAGATGACTTGGGCTTTTGAGTTTGGAGTTTGTAATGGCCCAAATGTCAAAGAAAAGCAGAATACCGAATGTGAGAAAAGCGGAATATGTGCAGAGCTTTCAATTTCAATGCTCTCCTTTCATTCCAATTCACCTTTTTTTTTCTTGGGATTTCTTTAAAAATAATCTAAAAAGTATTCATTTTTTAAAATAATTACTTTTATTTTTTAATTTTAGAAATACTCTACTTGACAGATATATGTCTAATATTTATTTAATATTATATATATATACCTTATTATTAGAAATACACATCTAGTATGCATGTAATATAATAAAAATATTAAAAAATTGTGGAATTCTATTAAAAAAAATTAAGAATATGTTATATAGTGTAATTTTCAGTTGTTTATTTTGATTGGTGTCTCTGGCAATCAGTTCGTTCTATGTCGGTGCGATTTAAATTTACTGTATTTGTAACTTTTCATACTGTACTTATATTAGCTCAAAAAATTAGTTATATTATGTAGGATTATACCGAATCATATCATATCATATTAATAAATAAGTGTATTTAATTATTTTTTAATAAATTTTATTATAATTTATTTAAAGTCATATAAAAATTTTTATTTATAAATTATATTTTAATATATATATAATCTCAGTTAAAAATTTTAAAAATTTCAAGAGATTAAATTATTTAAAAATTTCTAATACTTAAAAATAAGGATAAATTTAATTTTTAAAAATTAAAAGTGTAATTTTAATATTATAACTTAAATCGTGGTGAAAATTTATTAATATAATAATAATTTTTAATATAAATTAAATATAATATTATTTATTTAATAAAAAAATAATATATAATGAATTTATAATTTTATTATTAATTTATTAATCATTTATTATCGATTATAAAAAAATTATATATATAATTTCATTGAAATAAGTATAAATATATAGTATATTTATTTAGGCTGACATGTCATATAGGCTGAATCACTTGTCATATCGTGCTGAGCCGATTCAACAGACGAAATGTCCTAACTCAATTCAATTCAAAACACTGAAGTATGCCAAGCAAAACAGATCATATTTGATATTTGGCGAGGTCATAAATAGATTGGGTTAGATAGTTTACATGATATCTGGCCAATTTCCATGTATATCTTTACCAATCCGAATTTATAGCCAAAACATTTCGATTTTGAGGATTTAATGAAAGTCAAATTAATAAAATATTAATTAAAGTGATATTTAATAATATTATTTGATATTTAAAACTTAAAATTTTTAATTTAACATTTGTACTGAATACATAAAACAGTTAAAATTTCTAATTTTTTATTTTAAAAAATATTTAATTTTTAATTTTCTACTTTATTAAATATTGATAAAGGTTAAATATCTTTCATATTCAAGTATCTAATTGTTAGTTTTAGATTGTTAAAAAAAAAATTTGTTAGTTTTAGATTTTTTTTTTCAGAGCATAGACTTAAAAATACCCTTTCCATATTAAATTGATAAATATATTTTCTTATTTCATAAGAATTAATAAAAATTAATTATCTTTATTAAAAATATAAATTTACATATAGGTTTTTTATTATATTCTTATTTTAGTGTGAGATATAAGTATTAAATATTTTTAACAAATAATATTAAATATGAGTATAATAAAGATTTAATTTATTAATAACTAATTAAAATAATAAATGACTTATAATTTAAAATAAATAAAAATGTATTTATTAATTTAAAATAGATGAAGTATTTATTGGCAATATATAATTGCACACTATGAAAAAATAATAATAATAAAACAAGAAATGGAAAATTGTCAAATAAAATTTTTTCCCTTGTGCAATAATAGAAAAGTTTAAAAGAAAAAAGAAAAATCAAGAAGATTTGGATTAATATATATATGAATAATAAACAAATCAATAATAATCAAACTTTCAAATCAACATAGATATACCATTTATAATAATGGACAGATGTGTTTGTAAGGGATTTATTTTACAAAGCAAAGTGGGAGGGATTGAAAATGGAGCCACATCGTATCATTTACTAGGTGCAGTATGATTGATGGGATTGGCAAATTAATTAATTAAAGTGTTAATGACTGTATTAATTTTAGTGTAAATTATTATTTTTAAATTGAGTATAATTATAAAAATAATAAAATTTTATACGACGAATTTTAATATAGTTATATATTTAAAATTTTTATTTAAATTAAAATAATTTTTTATCAATTAATTCAGGATGGTCGGGGTTAACCACAATAGGATTAGAGAATATAGTTGATTGAGTGGAAACACTCACTACTGTTTAATTATCTTTCTAAATTGTCATGTTTAAATAATAAAAAATATTTTAAATATGTATATTTCAAAATATATTATATAATTTTATATAAATGCGTTAGAGTTTGGTGCATAACTAAATTTTTATTAAACGAAAAGACTTTAAGTCGCAATAATTATGTAATGTTTGATTACAATGTTTGTTGGTCTTGGAGAGGAGTCTCAACTGATAAAGAACTCACCAACATTTGTTGATTAATTTTGAAAGATTGCATTGTCATATTGTTGCGGATGATTAAGGTTTGTTGGAGTTGAAAACTCTCAACACGTTGTTCATAATTGCGTTAAGTCTCAACCGATTTGGTACTTTTTTTCAACCCAACTAATATTTCTCAATTTTTCTCGCTTCAATCTGATGTATGGATTATAGAAATTTTAGTGGGTAAATTCGGCAATAATCTAGAGAAACCTTAGCTCTTGATTTTTTGAGTTTGTTGGTTGGTACTTATGGACATGGAGAAATGAGTTTTTTATTTGATTTAAGTCATTATTTTAGATACAACAACAACAACTAAGCCTTAGTCCCAAACAAGTTGGGGTCGGCTGTATGGATCCTCAACAAAATAAGCTCAAAAGACACCAAAAAAAGATACTCCAGCCTTAGGCCCCTTTCAAAACACGGATTTTACGTCTCCATTCAAGTATGTCATTAATCAAATCCGCATCAAAATCTAAGGCACGTAAGTCTCTTGCTATCACCTCATTCCACACAGTTCTAGGTCTTCCACGACCTCTAACCCCCTCAATCAACAAATTCTCACACTTACGAACCACAGCATTAAGAGATCTTCTTAAAACATGCCCATACCATCTAAGTCTTCCTTCCCTCACCTTATCTCCGACATCCGCTACTTAGACTTTTTGTCGAATATGAACATTCTTAATTTTGTCCAGTCTGGTATGTCCACACATCCATCTTAGTATCATCATTTCTGCCACACTCATCTTATGCAAATGTTGTGCCGTTGGTGCCCAACACTCACTACCATAGAGCATCGCAGGTCTAACAACCGTCCTATAGAATTTACCTTTCACTTTCAGAGGTATTTTCTTATCACATAGAACCTCAATCGCACCCTTCCACTTCAACCACCCTACCTATATTCTGTGAGCCACATCTTCATCTATACGGCCATCATTTTGGAACACCGAACCCAAATATTTAAACTGCTTGGTTTTAGGAACTAAAACTCCATCTAACTTAACCTCATGTTTCTGCTTCTTTCTTAGACTGAACCCACAGTGCATATATTCCGTTTTACTCCTACTTAACTTAAAACCCTTGTCCTCGAGGGTTTTTCTCCACACTTCCAACTTACGGTTTACACCAGCACTAGTCTCATCAATTAAAATAATATCATCAGCAAACAACATACACCAAGGAACATCGTCTTGTATGTTTCTGGTTAGCTCGTCCATAACCAGAGTAAATAAATATGGACTCATAGCCAAACCTTGATGCAATCCGGTAGTAATGGGGAAAGCCTCAGTGTCTCCACCAGGTATTTTTCACACTAGTGGATGCATTCTCATACATGTCCTTGATAATGTTGATATATTTGCCGCTGACTTCTTTTCTCTTCAAAACCCACCATAACACTTCTCTTGGTACTCTATCATAGGCTTTCTCCAAGTCAATAAATACCATGTGGAGATCTTTCTTCTTCTCTTGATACAATTCCATTAGTCTTCTTAGCAGAGAAATAGCCTCCATGGTAGATCTCCCTGGCATAAACCCAAACTGATTCTCCGAAACTCTTGTAAGCTTCCTCAATCTGTGTTCAATAATCCTTTCCCATAATTTCATAGTATGACTCATAAGTTTGATACCCCGATAATTTATACAGCATTGAATGTCTCCCTTATTTTTATATATGGGTACCAGGATACTCTTCCTCCAGGCATTCGGCATCTTACGTCCTTTCACAATAGCATTAAAGAGTTTAGTTAATCAGACAACTCCTACCTCTCAAAGGTTCTTCCAAACCTCTATAGGAATACTATCCGGCCACAAGCTTTACCAACTTTCATATACTTCAAGGCTTCTCTTACTTCACTATGCAAGATTCTCCTAGACCAGCTGATGTAACCATTTGTTGCATGAAGACCTTGAAAATCTTGTTCATATTCAGGGTTGAATAACTACTCAAAATAAGTCTTTCACCTCTCCTTAATCTCAACATCTCCTGTCAACACCCGTTGATCTTCGTCCTTTAGTTAACTCCGCCTGCGAGTATCGTAGCCGGTCCCAAGCCCAGATAAAGGAGGAGGGTTGCGGTAGGTTGGCGGCCAGTGCAAAATTTTGCCCAACTTTTTATGGATCCTCAAAGTCATTATTTTAGATATTAAGATTAAAATTATTAAAGTGGCAATCCAAGTTTGTAATCAATCGTTAGTTGATGTTGCTAATGTTAGGTAGGGCGCTCTTGTTCCACATCTTATTCATGTTGATTGGAACACCAATTTTCCGATTATGGTTATTGTCAATACTTATGGAACTTTTTGGAAAAGTTCCTAAGAAGCTGCTACGGCAGTATTTTTAGAGATGCAAATGAGAATTTTTTTGGTAAATTTTCAACTCATCAACTATTTTCACATAGAATTATGGAGTGTCCTTTTGAAATTCAAAGGCATTTGGTGTAGAAAGTAATAGAATATTATATGTCGAGTTGATCTCTGAGTTACAAGAACGAGAATGTTCAAATTAGCTATTTTCTGAGCCATGGTTAAAATGATCAAGTTTTCTATGTTTATCGTGAGATTAATTCAGCGGTTCTTTCTTCGCTGATTGGCTTTTCAATTTTTTTTCTTCACTAGTATACCACAATCCCTCATAATTTGAATTTGTTTTTAGTTGGAGATATTTATGGAACTTCTTTTTCCTAGATTCATATTACATCACAAGTCGTAAGTTGTTAACTTCTTTGAAAATTACAATTCAATATAAACAAAAAATAAAATTTCACAATCAAACCTATAACCTCAACACCTCAACTTATTTAAAACTAAACCTATAACCACAATGACCCATAATATTAATATTGGGAGAGTAACATGATGGTCAAATAATTAAAATGGGAAACAATCTATCCTATGTAAATAATGATCATTATTATTTCAATAATTCCTCAACAACTTGACCTAATGCACCTTTTAAAAAGAAAAGAACAGAAATCAAATTGTTCAGTTCACCAATAAGTCGAGTAGTAACTCAAGAAGGGCGTTCGAACTGAAAATGAAGAGCATACAAAATATTTTTCAGCATAAGAACAGCATATGACATTTGTTACTCTCCTCCCTATAGCATCAACACATGTTACTATCACCCTGTAACAATAACATTAACAAAATTCTGTTTATGTAATTCACGTTGCTTTTCTATCAGCACTTTTCAGTCTTCCATTGAAACTCACCTTTGTCGTTGTCGAATCCACATGGACTAAGACCATACATAATTGAAGACTGCCTCGTGGCTTTTGTCAAGAGATTTTCAGCATCTTCTGCCTCCTCAACTTATTGTAAAATTAGATGTTTGTGGGGTATGCTACTATCTCAGAGCCAGCAATTCTGTCTAGGTGGGCACTTCAATAATATTTGAAAAGACAAAAGGCTATCAAAGCAATTGGAGAAAATCAACTTGAGGATATAGTGATGTCAGAATCATGCCTGCATCTAGTTTGCCGTTTCATGACAAGTACACAAAGTGATTCTTCGAATAGAAAGGGAGGAAAAGGAGATTAAAGGCAAAAATGGGGAAAAAAAAAAGAGCTGCTTCTGTCCGGAGTCCTTGCAAAAAGTGGGCATCTATGAATGTTACCCTAATCCCCAAGGGAAAGAGGTAGTCATATAAATCATGCAACTGTTTCATATGACAACAATCTTTACTGATTAGTAAAAAAAATTAACACAGCTTGTGATATGTAATTCTTAAATGATGGCCATATAAACAAACACAAAGAACAGCCTGAAGTTCACAGTAAAAGGTGGTACTTGGGTTGGGAAAAGTGGTGATTGATGATAATAATAACAATGAGAGTTGATCACAGCAAAACAAGCCAGTTCTGGAGATTAACACACATGATGACCCAGTCTATTCACACTAATAGCAAAAAGAAATCTCATGTGGCAAGCAGTGGTACTGGTGCACTAGATGAGGATCATTCAGTTAGAGACATCTTACCAAAAGCATTTGCTAAAAGAGCTAATGGAACTCATCCTTAAACTCGGGGTAGGACCAGTATAAACTTATAATGCAATCAAGGACCAGTATAAACTCATAATGCAATCACTTTTGAGCCACAATAATATAATGTAATCACTTTTGACCCACAACATTATAATTTAATCACTTTTGACCCAAAGCACTGTTCTTTTGGTCCCACTAACAATGGTGCCCTTCTCCATGTCACGAATTACCTAGTAAATTATGCATCTGTACAGAAAGTACTGTTCTTTTGACCCAAAGCACTTTTGACCCAAAGCACTGTTCTTTTGGTCCCACTAACAATGGTGCCCTTCTCCATGTCACGAATTACCTAGTAAAATATGCATCTGTACAGAAAGTAATCTTTATGGAGATGTGATTGTTCACATGTCCATCCTCATTTACTGATGAGTCCATTAGAAAATATCTGTTCATGTGCATCTTGATGCACATATTATTTAATGTATGGCCAACATAATAGATGCATGACAACAAATTGCATCTAGTTTGATCCATGGGTAATGTGCACACATACATGTAGCCGTACAACCAGTTCAAGCATGCATTGCAAATTTTGCACCCCCAACTTAAGGGTCTCCTAACTACTCCCCAGTTCTACTTGATTTGATATTGACAAAGAACAGCTAACCAAAAGTTTGTTTCTATCTAAATGTTTCTCTCTGCCTGCATCCAAATCAGACCCTTCTAGCACCCACTGACTTCCAACTCATTGTTCATAATGAAAAGATCCTGACTCTTTTGCCTTTGGTGATCCTGATTTCTTCTTTTTAAGTACCATTTCCCTTGGATATCTAAATCTATCTCTATATAGCCCTAATGACAATAAAAGCAATCTAAAAAGCACTTCAAAGAAAGCCCAAAATGAGGGTGAGTTCTTATTCTACCAACTTTAGAATAGCACAGATATTGATATCATTCAACTTCATGCGTGCATTTCATTTTTGCAGTTGCTGGGTTGGATGAACAATAAATTTCGGCATACTAGCATTGAGCCATTCAAAGATTTTACAATAGGTATTCCAACTTTCTTCATTCCCTTTTTTTTTAATTTTATTTTATATATAAATATAAGATATGCACACATACACAATTCCCCAGAAATGAATCAGTTACATGGATATGATCACATAAATAGGACAACCAGAAAACAGTAAAAAGAGGTCTTACCAACACATACCTGCATCTCAGATAGATTGTTGTTTGTAGGACATCTCAACTACAAAGATTTACCAAGACTGGCTGAAACCACTAATCTTCTGTGGCCACAGAACAGTTGATCTCTGTCCATAATAAGAGAGTTTTCAAAAAGATTAGCTAGGTGCAGCAGAGACAAGATAAAAATAGAACTAAAATAAAATAATTAAAGACAGAGGAGCTTAGCGCAAGGGTGCCCTCTGAAATGTTTCAGAATTTCCAACATTAGTTGAATCTGACAACATATCTCTTGTTGCTATACTGCAATTTGACCCCTCTCCCCATTGAGATTGTTAGAAATAGGTAGATCAGAACATAAATATTATCCAACTAAGTAATTCAAATAATGAGTTGTGCAGTACTACAACATGGTTGAACAAATCAATGATCCTCTAATCTACCATGTTGCTTATCTGAGGGTTGCTTAGCTGCTAGAATGGTATGCATTTCAATTTTTAGTTTACAAATCAAAGCAATGAAAAAAATTATTGTTCCCTGGTAACACTCTAATCAAGTGTTTCTTCCCATGTCTTGATTCTTCTCAATATTCGTCTTCAGGAAACTACTGTTCATGCCTTTCTGCAAAGTCGCCCCTTGATGACAAAGTCTTCCATACACGGCCAACGTTTGACTTCAGATATGATGAATGTGAAAATACTTTATCTGAAGTTGAAGCCAAGAAAGCAGATGAAAATTATGAAGATAAAACATCTATAATCATGTCTGAGCTTTTTCATGGTTTTCTCGCCATTGGAACTCTTGGGTCAGAAACTGTCAACAGTGAGCCAGTGACGCCAACATTTCCCATGTCTTTGGGGAACATTGCAGATGAAAAAACAGAGGCGACAGAGAAGGACTTGAAGCTCATCAACAATGAACTAGAAAAGTTTCTTGATGCAGAAGCTGAAGAAGAACGTTGCAATGAATCACTGGCACAGAGCAGTTTTGTCAGCACTATCACACTTAGTGGCATGCAAATGGAAGGAGCCACTGCTGCTGATAGTAGAAAGACTGCATTCTGTCCACTCCAAGGATATCTATTTGGGTCATCCATAGGACTACCAGAAACAAGAGTGGACTTAAAGAAGGAAAAAGTATCTCTAGGAGAGATGTTTCATAGTACAAAAATTACAGATGAAATTTCTGCAGAAATTGAAGGAAAGGGAAATATGCACACCAAGAAAGCACATAAATCTTCCAAACACCTCATCAAAAAGTTACTAAGAAAGTTTCAAGCTTCCAGAAATCCAGTCCCTCCCAGTGATGATTCTGCCAGTTCTGTTTCAACCAAGAAAAAGCTTAATAAGGTTTGTGTTCCAGCTCTAGATATCCTAAGAAACATTACAAGGGAGGAATCCATTGATTCTACCCATAAACCTTTGATACAATTGCTACAATCTGATGATCTATGGTAGAATGGTGAATCCTAATTTGTTTCTTGAAGCATGCCACCAAGATATCTGGACAATTGAATTGCCAAGTACAAGAATGGGATAGCGCTGATTTTTAATTCACTTGCCCCTTAACCAAAGGGATCTTTACAAGAGAAAGCCATCAATAGTTGAATACACAACAGGCTGCAGGGAAATATTATCTATCATATCTTGTCTAGATCTTTAACTGCAAACTTTCTCATTTCACTAGTATTTTTTGAATCACCAGTTCAGACCATCTGTATTCATGACCAAGCAGTGTACTTCTAAATATAAATGTCTCCAGTAGACAATGATCCAACATCGCTGTAAGATAATGTTGTTCAAGATTCATAATGTCAAACTTCAAAGTAGTAGGAACCAGTATTGCCCAAAATAAATTAAACCACACTTTCGACCACAGCACTGATTTTCTTCAATTTTGATGTGCAGGTACTGAGAATGTTACATAGAAAAGTCCATCCTGAAAACCCTAAATCTGAAAAGGAGTTCAATACATCACATGACGAAAAGATTAAGATGAATCTGCATCATAATGCAGCCCTGGTGCACCAGGATGAAGGCCACAGAAAAATTCTTCCAGGGTCCAAATCAATGGGAGGGATACAATTCTATAAGGACAACAAGAAACTTTCCCAATATGGCCTGGGTGGAAGTATCTCAAGTGGAACTAAGGAACACTGGATCAAAACAGATGCAGACTGTAAGTACTAACACATCTTGACCTTTCAAATAACATTTAGTTAATGTTAATAATGGTTTTTCCATCATATGGAAAGATGCATAAAACACACAATTTTTAATGTCCATACATAGGATTCAGAAACATAATTATATTAGCAGTAGGTTAATGTTAAAGTAATGTAGAAAGGAACTTAATATAAACATGAATATTAGTGAATCACAGGAGTCAGAAATAATGTTGTGGCAGATGTAAATGACAGGCCTAGTTAGTTATTATACAAAGAAATCTATTATGGCACCTGATATTACAAGTACAAAACTGCACAATTGAGATAATAGAAAATATCCATCCAAAAGTTAACATCCTTTTTTTTAATCTAATAAGTGTCAAATAGCGAATACAAAACAGAGTTGCCACTACCATAAATGCAACACCTAATATTAACTTGACCAAGCTTTAGCATAAACTAGTTGGGGTTGGCTAGGCATCCACCAAAAAATAAGTGAGAATGTAAATTTATATTGATAATACATTTGTTAGATTGAAAAAGAAAAAAAAAAAAAGCAGATTCAATATTCTCATGGTGTACTTCAATATATTTCCAGTATATTTCTTCATCAAACTGTTAATGTAATAGCCCATACTCATACTAAACCACTTTTGATGTTCCATGTTGTCATATGGTAACATCTGTAATTATTTCATTTCACATAATCTCTCTCAAAAAATATGATTTGGCATCATGAATGTATAAACAAAAATTGACATACTGTGTAGCAATGATGCATTAGGAAAGAAAAAAGAAAGAAGGGTTGAGACCCATTGCACATGCGTGTCATCAGTACCAGCACAAGGCTTTTAAGTTCCAGGACAACTGAATGGCACATTTAGGCCAAATACCAGAGAAAGTCATAATTATTTCATAGTATACTCCAAGTATTCATTTGGATTGTTGACTGCTTCTGGAGTGAAATTTTCTCTTAGAAGAAACAACACAGTCAACCACATCGCCATTCCAACTAGGGCTGAGTATAGTACCTGGCAATATTGACCGAACTGAAATATCTAACCAATTAGTACTGTACTGTAAATATTTTGGTACTCAAAGCAACAACCGTACTGAATTGTTCCAAAAATTTTAGTTTGTTAAGGTGCTAGTTTTTAGCATACCTTTGAACCAAGAACTGTACCAAACTAAAAATATCAAAATCACGCCGAATATTAACATAATATCAATTAATTGAATATATAAAAAACATCAACTAACTATATATACATATATAATATGAATTAAATATATATCAATTAATTAATAAATATGAAATATCAATTTACTATACAATAATAATAATAACCATAAAATTTTTTGTTCGGTTCAATATGAGTTAGTTATTTCTTTTGGTTTGTCATTGGCTCTTGAATTTTTTAAGAACCAAAATTTTTATTCAATTCGGAACAGTTCTTCAAAATTTTTGGTTTAGTTTTGATTCTCAAATTTTTTTAGAGCCAAAATTTTAAATTTGTTTTGTTCTTTTCCAATATCCGAACCGAACAGAACCAAGCTCTGCAGTAATTCCAACTATATTGTCGAGATGATTAAATTTATGGATGGATTTATCTAACCCCTTTCTAATACTGGACTGCAGACTTGGTGCTGGAGCTGTAGAGGAGTTAAAACATGTAGTGTTTGATGAAATCATCTATGTTCTTATGTATTTGTGAGTGATTTAGTATGATGAACTCCAAAAATGGAAGAGTTTGATGTATCCATGTTATTTTCTTGTGTAATAATAAATGTGTGGGCATTAAACGTCATGTAACATTCCCAATCAGTAAAAATGATTTGGATTATTTGCAAGTGCCATTCAAATCTTAAAGATTATTCTGTCTCCATGAACAATTAATTAATCAATTAAGAAGATTAAATTGTGTTTGGGGCAGAGACAGGATTATATGCAAGTACCTAGCAAGAACCAGGATTATGATTGGAGGATCTAGCAAAATGGTAAAAATTATTGATTTGGCCAAAGGTTGGTGTTAAGCAACAATTGAAACCTTAGGCTGTTGACAGTGAAACCATGATCATAGAAGATCCTAAAGAACTTGTGAGGGTACAAGAAAAGGAAGGGGAGTCCAGGATTAAAACTACAAACTATTCTTGTAGATGTTTTTTTGTCATTCCCCTACCAATACCACTTTCCACATTCTTTAAAGCAGATCTAAGCTTACTGGCTACTCTTCTTGCACCAAGAATTTTGATTAGATGATGAAGATTATTACTAATGCTTGCAACTAGAGCTTTAACAGTTCTTTCTATATCATACACTATATAGCATTAGAAGTTATGTAAGCTTTTAAAGCATTGTGAAGCCAAGGTCACAATCCCTGATGCACCCCTTTATATCAAAAGGTCCCCTATATTACCACCTTTTATTTTTTATGCTGTCAGGCACCTCAAATTCAGGCAAGAACTCATCACGCTTAATTCAATAAAACAATTCTTCGAAATCTAATTTTAGAATCAAAATGCAAAACTGAACAAATGGAAATCGATTTATTGCATGAATATTTACTCTACACCTGGTAGACTGGCATCATGCCAATCATTAAGCATTGTGACGCATCTAGAGGCATCTATCTGTTCTAATTATCTTCCATGGACCTTTTATTCCAACAAATTGCAGTATTTGGAGAGTAAATAAACCTAAGAACTAGATTCATCAGAGTCAAACCTCGTATCAAATGTTGATAACTGGCATGTTATACTACTGGAAGCAGCTCTTCCTTGAGAAATCCACCCATTTCCATCCGCCAAGAATGATCAACTAGATCCGCTAACTCTCTGGAAGAGACACCAGAAGGGCCATAAGGAAAAGAAGTATAATATCCATATCATCAAAGAGAAATAAGATGAGCAAATACATGTTTGACATTGCGGAGCTTTATGATAGTTTAAGGTTCAGTATATTAGTTTATGGAATTCATAAATGAAATATTCAGCCACAGAAAAATAAAATGCAGACTGGCTAAGTTGAACCCAAACCATCATGTTAGACAGTACCATAAAGATATCATATACAACTATAATAATTCCATGGAAGTTCTCTCTAGTCCCTTTCTCTTTTTTTTTTTTTTAATTTATTTTTTAAAAAGATAATCTGCTCCTGGCAATGTTTAAATATATCCAAATGGCTTTACAAACTACTAAAACTTGTATACAATAAGACATTAAAGGATATCCCCTGATTTGCAAAGGTGATATCTCTTGACATTATATTGAAGGAGACATTTCTCCCTATCAAATGCTGTGCCAAAACTTGTTAACCCCAAATCTTACATCACGGACAATGTATGCCATTTAACAGAGGATACACTTCATTTTGCTTAAAAATTGAGCATTAGAACATGCTTTGTGAAAATCCAGGCCCCCTAGAACTATTACTTTCTCCACTATCACATGATATATTATTTTTCTCAACACATAAAAAGCTAGCAAAAGTAAGTGCATTTCTACATAGAGAAGATAAAAAAAATGTATAAAAAATTGTTCCTAAATATATAATTTAGAGTTGCTTTTTAGATTTATTAGGAGACACAGGATTACAATTCAGTTTCTTTTAGACATTCATACACCTAATGAATCAATGTCTTTTTTAGTGAACAATAGGAATTAAATATACAGCTGATAAATTTCAATAGCAACAATATACCAAAAGCCAAAACAACATTCTAATATATATATATATATATATATAATTTAAAATGGAAAAAACTTGAGTTTTTTAGCACTTACTTGAGGTCATGACTTACAACAAGTATGGTTAATTCTTTCTTCAGCTGCTTTAGAAGCTTTGTGATATCAGCCCGTGCCTTCCAATCTGGTCATGAAAACAACATCAACAATATCTCAAACACAACTGCTACAACATTTTGGAAAAGACCAAACAAAAAGGCTAAGGTATGTAATGAAGTGTAAAGAACCCACAAGAACTAATATACATAGTGATGCAAGCGAACCAGGGTATTCGATAGATGGCCTGCAAAAGAGCTAAGTAGAGGCTTGTTTGAGGTTGTTTGTCAAGTTGAATAAACAAGTTTGAACAAAAAATCTGGAGTTTAGTTGATAAGTAACAACTGCGAACATAGCTGAGCTCGGAGAATTTGTATTTTTGCCCATGTATTTTACATGATTTTGTTTGAAAAATATCAATATTGTCCCTCCAAGATTTTGAAATTTTTAAGTAAACCCAATAATTTCAAATTATGTTCACTATTAATTTTAACTTTGGCCCCAGAAAATTTATAGGTCTAGTTGCACCTATTGTGCTACTCTCCCCTCTCCACAAGGGATGGTCAAGGTCCTGACCCTGGTGTAAAGGGTTATCAAAGTGGTAAGCAATGTTATGAAACTCCAGCTGGTCTTTTGGATGTGGTCACAAAAGCCCAAAGACAAAAATTATTTTAGCGTTTTAATTGTAAAAAAGCAGCACAAAACAGCAGGCTCAATGCTTGTTTATTGATTAACATATATTGCTCCAAAATTTCAGAAACCATCCACTAAAAAAAGATGAAAAAAAGTGATTTAGGAACCAAAAAAACTAGATGAGACTCATACCAAGACCGGCAAGAGGTTCATCCAGTATCAAAAGATTGGGGACTTGTACCTGAACATCAAAATTAAATAACATTAATCAACCATAACATGCCATAAATAATAACTGTCATAAAAACATCAGATATTATGACTTTAGCATGAAGCCTGTGATGAAATGAAGTTAAGCATGGAATAACATATAAGTCCTTACTAATTGGATTGCCAAGGCAAGCCTGCGTTTGTAGCCACCACTGAGGGAATGAGGATCTGTTTCCAAGGAAACTCCATTTAATCCAACCTGACATTGTCAATTAGAATAAGACTGAGAATTTACCACAGAATTGGAAATAGCAAATAATACAAGAAGCAAAACCTCAAGAATACCCATTCAGACACCAACATGAATTAAGAAGAGAAGGAGGATAAGAGGGTGAAAGGTGAAAAAAATTGCTCTAACGAGAAACAGTGTTTGTACCCAAGTAATAGCTTTCTGAAGATTCAAAGCAAGATGCTCCTTCAATTGAAGGCTGCCCTTTTTCCTTGGCCACCCAAATATAACTTCATCAAGTATAGTATCTGCCACAAAATACCTAGCCAGCAAGAATTATTCTTATAAGTTAAATTATACACTCACCAAAGCACATTTTATATTTAAACTCTCTTCTAAAAGGAATATTCTTTTCCCAGACCAAAATTTGTGAGCAAGACTATGAAATATGAATCCAAAATGTTAGCATACATCAATTATAACCAAGTGACAAGAACCAAGTGGTACACTGAAAAAAAGGAGCACCGAAACAATAAGACTAAGGCAAGAGCAGAAATCTCTTTCAATCTCCAATGAAATGAAATATTGCACAAAAAATGCATACACTTGGATGATGATGATGATGATAATAGTAAAAGTAATAATTGATGCCCTGACAGATAAGTGTAAGAATTCAAACATTTTAGCTTAGTAATAACAGCACAAAGTCCAAGGCAGTTTACAAATACAGGAACGGTGATATGACACATAAATAAATAATGAATTATGACTGCAGGTGTCAAATTATTATATAATACCTCTCAGGAAACTGAAAAACAATCCCAACTCTTTCAGGAGGGAGTAGATCAGGAGATTGATATGGATTACCATCAACTCCATATCTTTGAATGCAAATGGAACCTGATGTTGGTTCACTTAGCCCTGCAAGAAGCTAGCAGCGAGAACAAACAAGTTTTAAAAAAATTCTGAAAAAGGTAACGTAAAGAACAAGAAACAAATTCACAATAACCTGCAAGAGAGTAGTTTTTCCACTTCCACTCTGTCCAAAAATCAAGCCAAAACTGAAATACAAAGGAACAAAACAAACATAACCCGTTGAACGTATTCATTCAATTTCTAATCATCAAGTATATTAGAAAACACAAGAAGTACCTCTTCTCTGGAAGAGAAAAATTAACATCACGTAAAACGTTGAGCTGGGTTCCAGGAGGCCTATAGCTAACATTCCTGACCTTAATTTAACAAATAGTAGTGGTTAATCAGTTTTACATTAACCTAATCATATTCGTAATAAAATCAACGAGCATATTGTACTGACTTCGAAGCAAGAGTAATCACAGGAGATAATAGGAGATTGATGAAGCTTGTTGAAACTCAATTTCCTGTGAATTCAAATTAGCGACATTGATCGAATTAGAGAGAATATACAAATGAGTATATATGGAGTTGCTAAAAATGAAATATTTGATCCGGGAAATGCTTGCCTATAGAGCGTTTTGGGTGGGATTTGGGCTGGAGATTGGAGTGGTACCCGACTAATTAAGCAAGAGATCGCCGAAGTTGTGGTTGCCATTTCGATGGCCGGAGTTTCAGCTACGGTAACGAACGAGGATTACGCTGGGGGATGAAGAGGACATAACTCTCTTTTAATTATGGACCATTTGTTTGAGCCCAATTTAAATTTTCAATGGACATTTTAGTCCTCATAAACCGTGGCCACAATTCATGGCACAAGCGAACCATGAATTGATATTTCGGTTCATGAATCAGACTTAAATCAATTTCTAAACCGGAGCAAAGGTTGGGTTATAAGAATTTTAGTGAGTTTTATTGCATAAAATTTTTTAAAAAATTGAGTATATATTTTATTTGACTAATAATATTATGTTTATTTATAAATGATCTAAGTAAAAAAAATATTGAGTCCATTAAACTTTTTTCAATAAGTTGATAAAATATATTACTTAGAGTAAAATAGAAAAAACTATTTTACTAGAAAAGAGAATTGAAGGCTCACATATTAAAAAATAACCATATTCTTATTTTTGGATATGATAAAATAAGAAAGAGATATTATAAGAATAGTTTAAATATTGTCTAAATTTTTTCTGTAAAATTAAATTATAATCAAATAAATTAATCTTTTTTTTAAAATTTTTTTCTTAATATTTTATTATATCTTTCAAATAAGATAATATATTCTTTTCTAGTAAAATATAACCTCAGTAATATATATCTATAAAATATATTTTCAATAATCAATTTTTTCAGTAATTTATCAAACGAAATCAAAATTCATCATTTTTTTTTGAACCAGAATCGAAATCAAAGTCAGCAATTTTAAATAGTGAAAAATAAAAAAAATAAAATTAATATATTTTAAAAATATATATATTTTTAATATATAATATTAATGCATATATTAATTATATATATTAAAAATATATAATTTTTAGTTAAAAATTAAAGTCTTAGATTTAAATTTTTAAATTTTCTTCTCACACTTAAATTTAAATATTAAAAATATAAATTATATAATTACATAAATATATTTATAATGAAAAAATTATATTTGTAAAAATATGTCATTATTATTACCATTATTATTACTAATATTATTTATTAATAATAATAATTATTGTTAATTTATTATTTTTTTAATAATTAATATTATTTAATTTAATTTATATTATCAAATTTATAAGTTGAGTGTTTAATCTCATAAAAAATATTATCAATTATGGTTATTTTTATAAAAAAAATAAATTATTAAAATTAATTTAAATCGATGGTTTAAAATCAGAATCAATTTATCTCTTAAATATCTGAATCTTAATCAAACTGACTGTTGTCAAAGAAGATTCATGATTTTTATGAATCGAAACTAACTGTTCTGAAGTTACTCCTAATAAATCTATAATCTTAATATCTTATTAAGAGAAAAGGAGAACACATTGTACAATAATAATCTTCTCTTTTATTATGAGAAAATTCAGTAAAATATTATTTTTTTTAAAAAAAATTATTTTATTATTTTTAAATTTTATAGTATTAAATTTATAAAAATATTATTTTTTTTTTAATTTTTTCCATTTTTACGGCACGCACTCAATATATATTTAACATATGCTCAATATATATTCAGCATATAAATATATAATTTTATAAATTTTTTGTTTCCATGATACTTGATACTTCTGTAAATTTTTCATTTGCATAGTAATATTTTCACTTTTCAAGTAATTTCTAAATTTTCCTTTTATTTAATCTTGATTACTCAATGATATTAGACAATAATAATGTTCACAAACTTGAAGAAAATACCAAGAATTACACTTACTGCTAAAATATATTTTAACAGCACATCGTGCAGCATTTTTTTTTTTTTTAATACAAAGAGACCAAGAGGCTTAATTATTCATTTGAACCAGTCTAGGTAGGATAGGAAACCCCCAACTGCATCATTTTGTATCCACATTTCCATGCCAGAAGGCATTTCATCCAAAAGGAGCATGCTGCCCATACTCTTCTAACCTATCTGCTATATAAATGGCTTCTCTGTAAGTATGAGAAAGTTGCACTTGTCAATCTAGAGAGAGAATCTACTGGATATTCTTGATTAGAGGTGAATGCATGTTATTGCTCCCCTTTCCATCCTTCAGTAATTGAATTACACAAAAGCTATCAACTTCCACTTGAAGCTGCTTTATGCCGAGACTCCAAGACAACACTAACCCTTCAAAGAGCCCTCATAACTCTTGCCTTTGTGATTGTACATTTGTCCAGATTCATCATTAGCCCCTTAATCCAATTTCCATTCGAGTTCCTGATGAATCCTCCAGCTGAGGATCTACCATTATGTCCTTTACATGCTCCATTCGTGTTGAGTTTAACCCATCCTTATGGAGGGAGGGACTAGCTAATATATATGTTTTAGGATCTTGACATTAGAAGGGCATAACGGTGTTCATCCAATTTTGTCGCGCTGAAGAAATATGTGACACATACGCCTTAATATTCAAACATAATCTTGCAACATTAGGCTGCTCCCCCGTGAAGACATACGAGTTGCTAGCCTGCCATATGTACCGGCAGGTAACTGCAAAGAAAGAGTTTCACATCATATCATTCATTCCCAATTGCTTTGATCTAATATTCGCAACTATCCAATGCCTTAGTTCACAATGAAAGAAATCAGAATAGAAATCATTTGGGAGAATTCGAAACCAAATCTGTTTAGAAAAAATGCAGTCTCTTAGAATATGTAGCACTGTCTCCTGGTCTGAACTACGCATCGAACATTTAGCACACTGGGTGAAATGTCTCCTTGCTGATTCCTGGTTCATCATAAGTCGCTTCTTCATAGCCAACAATAAAAAAAGTGCAAATTCTGAGTGGGCATTTCCATTTCCAAATTGCATTCCGGTCACTATTCCTCTCATGCCAACTGCCAAAGGCTGTAGACTACTAAGCCGACTTAATGGAAAACACTCCATTATAAGTTGTAAAAGACTAGTGGAATTCATCTTTATTGTCCCCCATTTTAGGCGGCAGCATTGCTGCAAATTTTGCATAAGGCATGATAAGGAAGGTACCTATCAAACTCTTCCCAAATCCAATTGCCATTATTTGAAACATAAGAATTGATGATCATGGAAATCCAACAAATCCACTAAGAAAAAAAAATTAATACTAATAATTAAAGAGCAAATTTAAATAATTTCATTCCTTTTATGTTCCTTCTTGGTATTGTAAACATTAATATACACACACACACACTCACAGTACTCACATCTTATTAGAAATACTGAAAAGCGAAGACAATATGGGTAGTGGAATTCTTCAAAGCAATGTTAGAAATTGGATGTTTTTCTTAATAGCTTTTTCTTACATTTTGACTCTTTGAGCATAGGATTTGTGAATGGAAATTCGATCAATTGTTACAGAGTGAGGATGGTGATATAATTGACTGTGTTGATATTTACAAACAGCCAGCTTTTAGTCATCCACTTCTCAAGAATCACACTATACAGGTTAGTCTTCTCTTGATTATTATTAGAATAAAAAAAATATTTGGAGAACGAGTGATTTTGAACTTCTAATTTTTAATCCTCTTTTAATTAGCCATAAAAGTTAAAATTCCAATTAAAATTGTAAAAACCGAGTCAGGATATATATATATATATATATATATATAAGAAAGAAGATTTTTATAAAAAAAATTAGAAAAATGTGAAACAAAATTATTATAATATTGTACTCAAGATGTCATAATTAACACTTTATGTATCTTTCAAACTTGACTTCTTTGAAAAAAAAATTGTAACATCTATATTAATATCTACACTAACCTGATAATAAAAAAAATATAAAAATTTGATAGATTGAAATATTTTATAATATCTAATAATTTTAGACTAAAATATTTAATATTTTAATTTTTTTTGGAAATAAAGTATTTTTTAAGTTAAAAGGGATAAGAATTAATAGTGAAATGTTCATAAATTTATAAATAATAAATTTTAACATAGCAAGATCTAAAATATTAATTATATATAAAGTTCAAATATATTATCATATCCTAAAGTTTAATGTATATTATAATTTTGTTTGATTATACAGATGAGATCTAGTGCAAGTCCAAATGGACTTTTAGAAAGAAGCAATACAGATACAGAGCTGCTTCAAGATTGAAATAGAAAAAAAGAAAATGTCCATAACGAACAATCCCAATTGCAAGAACACATAATATATTTAACCCTAAAAAATCTAATCCAATTTTTCCAAACAGGACACTTTTTCCTGAGGTACCAGTCCACCACTAGTTCTAATTAATTATGAATCTTTATTTTTTATTTTTATCATTCTTTCCTATTTCTGATTTTTATTTATTTTTTATTTTTTTTTCTTATTTATGATTTTTTGAGAAATAAATTAGTATGCCCAAGTTTCTGTGAAAACTACAACTATATATATAAACATACTGTTGTCTTTTCTATATATATATTTTTAAGATATTGTCATGAATTATATTATAATATTATTACATTTCCCTTATCTCAACTATTTTCATATTTCAAAATATTTTTATCTTTACAGAAAAATAAATTCTATTATCCTTAAAAATTAGAGAAAATTATTTTGAATAGTAAACTTTTTAACTTTTTTCAAAAATATTTTTTAGCATATTTTTAATATACTAAATTTATACTCAATATATGTCTTTGAAAATGTTGTACATCTTTAACATCCTAAATATATATTAAAAATATACCTATGAAAATGATATTTTTGAAATTAAAAATTAAAAAAATAATATTTTTGAACTAAAAAAAGAAAAAAAATGATATTTTTGAAAATATTTTCATTTTTTAGAATATTTTTTGAAGAAATCCTCAAAAATTAAGATAAGCATGACTCTTTATATTTTTAATTAAGAAAAATTTTCACCTAAACTGAGCATATATACACTCAGAAAATTAAAAAATTATTAAAAAAATAATAATAAAAAAAATAAGTAATTTTATTGACCGGGTATATATAGGGCTGTAAATGAGTCAAGCTACTCGAGCTCGGCTTGAATTTCGGTTCTGTAAAAGCTCATTCAGGCTCGAGTTTAATCTGCTCATTTGTTAAATGAGCCAAGTTCAAGCTATGAAATACTCGGCTCGTTAGCTCGCGAGCTAGCTCATTTAAAAAGCTCGTGAGTTAAGCTCGTAAGCTAGTTCGTTTAGTGTATTGGATTAAAAATATATATAATTTAATTTATATATATTAAACTATATATGTGAATATATTAATTTTTTACTAACTTAATTTATATTATTTATTAATATATGGTATATGTGATAAATAAATTAAATAATATATGATATAAAATAGCTTAGTAATTTATAGTAAAATATAAAGTTATAGTAATATAATATTTTATTTTTATTAATATATAATTATATTATTCATTTTTCATACAAACATGAATTTTAGTATATCTTTTATGAAAATTTAGAAAAAGTAAATGAAAAATTAAAATTAAAATAAATTTATTGAGCTCGTTAAACTTATTTAAATCGAGCTCGAGTTCAAGCTCGATATACATGATATATGAGCTGGCTCGATATAAGTTCGAGCCTTGCTCGAGCTCGATTCGAGTTTGAGTTTAAACTCGACTATTTTATAATGAGCCGAGCTTGAGCTTTCCAGAGCTCGGCTCGATTACAGTCTTAGGTATATATATATTCGGTCTAGATTTATATTAAATGTATACAAAAAATATACCTTAGAAAAAAGACATTTTTAAAATAAAAAATTGAAAAAACGATATTTTTGAAATAAAAAAATATTTTTAAAAATATTTTTATTTTTTAAAATATTTTTGAGGAAATCCCTAAAAATTAAGATAATCATGACTTTATATTTTTAATTAAGAAAAATTCTTATTCAGACGGAGTGTGTATGCACATGACCAATAAAAAAATATTAAAAAATAATAATAGAAAAGAGGAGTAATTTTATTGGCTAAGTATGAACGAAATTCTGATTTAGCTTGTTTTCTTCTTACTCATTTTTTTTCTTTTCTTTAAAATTTTTGTAACTTCAAATCTATTTTTGTAATATTATAAAAAATTAATAATTTATATTCATGTGAAGTGAATTATTCGTATTTTTTAATAATATGAAACACCTCTTTTAATAATTTGAATAAGATTATTAAATGTCATTATTTATTAAATTTATAGAAAGATAATACAAAATAAAAATTGTTTAATCAATATAATTTTTTACTTAAATGGGTTCTAATTGCACATAGTTTTATAAAATCAAAATCAGAAGAAAAATAATATAAATAAATTTTGATTCTACGTTAAGTGAATAATTATGTACTTAAAATAGTCATGTATATTTTTTATATGGAATTTTGTTTGAAAAGGAAAAGAAATAATACTCAGTGATTTATTTGTAAAAAAAAATTAAAAATTAATTGTTTGATGCTATAAACCATATTTTTTCTGATCATTATCCCCATATCCAACAAATAGTTAAGGAGAAATTTTTCAATATTTCATTAAATTCCTTAACTAGTAAATATTTACATATATAATTCTCGCATATTATTGAAAATAGTGCAATTTGAAAGCAATGGCTGGTGAAATTTATCAAAACAATGTTAGAATTAATTGGGTGTTCTTCTTCATAGCTTTCTCCTACATTTTGAGCATTAATTGGATCTGTCAATGGAAGAAGAGTTTCAAATTCAATACTGACAAATGCAGTTATAGAATACACCATGGAGGTTTCTGAGTTGAAATTTTTTAATTTTTGGCCTTGAATTTGAAAGCTCAATTTATTCATTTTTTTTTTCAATTTAATTGTTGCAGGGTTAAGATGGTGACATAACTGACTGTATTGACATCTATAAACAGTCAGCTTTTAGTCATTCACTTCTCAGGAATCTACTATACAGGTTAACCTTTTCTTGATTACTATTACAATAAAAACAAATGGAGAATGGGTGATTTGAATTTCAAAATCTAATTTTTTTTTAATTTTTATAAATCATTCTTTCATAGTTGAGTTAAATAGGATTACGAGAATGATAAAATTATCTTTAATAATTTTTAACACAATTATATATTTGAGACTTCTAATTAAACTAGAATAGTTTATTATACATTGAAATATTCTTTTAGTGGTCAAAATCTAACACCTCTTAATTAGCCATAAAAATTTGAAATTTCTATTGAAATGGTTTCATATAATTAAAAATCTCATACATGAATTTTTAGTTTAATAATATTTGAGGTGTTTTTAGAATTAAAAGGTTTCCAGTTTGACTTCGGTTTAGAGCTAATTTTTTTTTGTTAAAAATGAATTATTAAAAAAACATGGAATGAATTTAAATATAAATTATAACACCTTCTTATAATTGCTGTAATTGACAATTTAATCCTGCGAACTGTTCAAAATTAATGTTTTTAACCTCTACACCAATTTTTTTAGTGAAAAATACAAGATTTGATGAAGCAAAAAAAAATTAAATACTTTAATTAAAGCAATTAATTTAGAAAAAGTAAGTACTAAAATATTATATACTATAAAAAATTTATAAATTATTATTGTAATATAACTTAAATTTTAATGTATATTATAATTTTGTCTGATTGTACAGATGAGACCTAGTTAAAACCCTAATGGACTCTTAGAAAGAAGCAATACAGATACAGAGCTCTTTCAAGATTGGAATAAGAAAGGAAAATGCCCAAAAGGAACAATTCCAATTGCAAGAATATATATATATATATATATATATAATCATAAAAAATCCAATCCAATTATTCCAAACAGGACACTCCCTAACCTTAATACAAGCTTGGATCAAATATTTTTCCATGAGGTACCATTTCACTACTAATATTTCTAATTATAAATCTTTAATTTTTATTATATATTTTTTATTTTTTATTTAATTTTTATAAATTTTTTTTTGTCTTGTTTCTGGTTTTTTGTTTCTCATATAAATGACAAATAAATTAGCATAACCGAGTTACTTTAGAAGGTGGACACTACTATGGAGCACGGGCAAAACTAAATGTATGGCACCCAAGAACCATGGAAGGTGAAATGAGTTTAGCTCAAATTTGGCTTCTAGCAGGCTCCGACCAAGATCTTAACACCATCGAGGCCGGCTGGCGAGTGAGTTACATCCACCATAATTTTCTTTTATTTATAATATATATATATATATTCAATTAAATAAGTACATTCTTTGAATTGATAGATTAAAAATTATGTATTGATTTCAAGTTTTCTCTACATATTGGAAAATTAGGATCTTTATTTATTGGATGGTAATTGACAATTTTTTTTTTAATTTTTTCTCTCTTTTTTCTTTTTTATACTATTTTTTTTAAAGAATTTCTACTTGAAATCCTCTAATTAGGACTTTTCATTGACAAATTATATAACACTACTGAGATTTTCCTAACTAGACATTCTAATGGAAATCATAAATTGATTAAATAATGACATGTAACAATATTTTTATAAAAATATGTCCGAGATAAATCCTTTAATTTCTTCAATTATGAAATATAAAAGATATATCATTATCGGATTAGTTTATTATTCCATCTAGTTGGAATCATGGTTGTAACTCTTATTATATAATTTTTACGATTAAGGCAAAGTGGGAATTTTAAGTGTCTACCCATAATACAAGAGGTCAAGAATTCAAATCATAACAATTTTCATCCCTTTAAAGTTAAAAAAAAAAAAATCAAACATAGGTCTTAAATTGCTAATTTCTCAATATAATTATTATGCGTTTCATTGAAGTTGATAAAATTTACTTGTTTTTATTAGAGAGATAATTACCAAAAGACAGATTGCTACAATCTTGACTGCCCTGGTTTCGTGCAAACCAACCGTGCAATCGCCTTTGGTGCTGGTATATCTCCACTCTCTACCTACAATGGCAGGCAAAAGTCTTTAGACATAACTATACACAAGGTAAAATGCAAATATATTCACTTTTGTTTTTCTTTTCTTTTCTTTTTAAAAATTATCACTTTTCAACTTTTAATTTTAAAAATATCCTTTTTTCAGATATATAAATCTCGTAAATATACTCCACTTTTAGAAGTAAATTATATGATATATCTTTCTCATATGTAAATAATTTCAGGACATGAAAAGTGGTAACTGGTGGCTAAGAATGGAAGGTCACGAATTAGGATATTGGCCTGGTTCAATATTCACAAGATTAGCAGAAAGTTCAAGTATGATCAATTGGGGTGGAGAAATTACCAATTTACAAACAGATGGTCACCATACATCAACTCAAATGGGAAGTGGGCATTTTGCTGGTGAAGGCTTCCATAGAGCTTTTGTGATTGCAAATCTTGGATATATTGATTATTTTGGTAACCTTAAAGATCCTGAAAGCCTAATACCTTATGTCACAAAACCTTCCTGCTATGATTTTGAAGGTTGCATCAAAAGGTGAAATCAATGGTTTTGGAGTTCACTTCTATTTTGGAGGTCCTGGTTATTCACTACAGTGCCAATAAACTACCAAATAACTGTAATATTCCTTAAATGTAATTACAAAATAAATATTTACATATTGTATTAACAAAAAATAAAAAAGAGTTGTGTAATGGAATATCTAGCAGAACCTAATTTATCGATTTTTACTCTTCTATATTACATGTAAGAACGAGGCACTCAAATGTTGGACTTTATTATATGTAATGTAATAAATAAATAATGCAAATTTTAGTTTATTGAACTTTCAATAAAATTTGAACTATTGCAATCTTATGATCTTATTTCTGAGTTTATTGTTTATCATAAATAGAGTTTATAATTTTTAATTGCACGCTAGGATATAGACTAACGATAAGTGCACTTCCCCTTCATAGATTCATATTCAATTCATCCCTCTCCTATATTGTAATACTAAAAAAAATATAATTTTTAATTTATTAGAAGTTGATTAAAATTTGAACTCTAAACTTCTTTCCAGATAGAATGCCATTTGGTTATGTGAAAATAAGAGACGTGTAATTAATTAATATATAAAATCTACAAAATCCGCTTATTTTTCACTATGTTATAGTAAGCAATTAATTAATGTCTATAAATAGAATTTATATATTTAATTATATATTTTAAAAAGCACCTCTAAGATTATATTTACAAACACAAGATCAATGGCAAAGGGAAACAATATGTTTTCATTTTTAGAAGCTATATATTTTTTTCTGTAGCTTTATTTCACATCTTCAGTGGAGGTGATGCACCCATGAAAGAGAGAGTCAAAACCATAAAGGTTATTTATAATCACCAACTAGCTTAATTGTTTTCATTTTTATTGTTTTTGGTTAGCCATTAATTTTTATATATCGTTAATATTATAATATATTCTGTTATGATCCCACATTGAAAGCATGGGATTTCAATATGGGATTTATATGGATTTGGGCTCTCCCACCTTAACAGCTAGCTTTTGGGGTGTTGGTTCTCTCAAGTTCGTATCAATGGGTATCAGAGCCAACCACTACTGCTCCCAGTTGCAATCGAGCGGCGCGGCTGGTGACGCCGGCATTGCAGTGTTCGCCCGGGGCTAGAAAGTACTAGCGCAAAGTCAGCCGTCGTGGACGCCTGGACTGCAGAGCGTGGTGGAATGTTATGATCCCACATTGAAAGTATGGGATTTCAATATGGGATTTATATGGATTTGGGCTCTCCCACCTTAACAGCTAGCTTTTGGGGTGTTGGTTCTCCCAAGTTCGTATCATATTCTATATGGTTAATAAATTTCATAATATTTGTTGCAGACTGATGTGATTGATTGTGTTGATAAACAACACAATACAGGCTCTTAATTAATCTCGTAAATTTTGAAATTAGTCTCACAGATTTTACAATCATGAAAATAATTCCAGTTCCACTAGACAAATTCATTGATAAAAATAATAATATTCTATGTATTATTGACAGTGGAATTACTGAAGCAAATTCTATATGTTAAAAAGAAAAAAAAATTATAAAATTTTGCATCTTGATTAATAGATGAAACCCAGTTCATTTCCATTTTCTTGAAGGAACAATTCCTATTTTAAGAACACAAAAAGGTGCTGAAATCAATAGACAAAACCCTGCATCTTTTGAGGTACCCTATTAGTTTAATTTCAATAATTTTTTTAGTTTGATCTCCACATCCAATTAATTGTATAATTACTATAAATTTTTATTTTTAAATTTAGTATGCTCAAGGAGCTCAAGCATATATTTATGTATGGAGTCCTAGAACAGCCAGAGGAGACTATATATAGTTCAGCTCAGATATAGGTTATATCAGGAGATAATTTTCCTGAGAAAACGTTATCAAGCTGGCTGGATTGTAAGCTTTGCCTTCTTTAAAAGTTTCCAATGTTTCAAGAAAATACATAACAATATACTTACAATAAGTTGACTCATGGTTTCAGGTTGGATCAGATGGGAAGCCAAGGTATTTGGCAGGATGGACGATAAGCTTGTCAAATTCCTGTCAGGATTTCGAACTCTTGATAATCTTTATAGTTCATGCTATGATTTTTTAATTTTCTTTAATATTTCTTTAGATTTGATGTCGACCAGATATGAATTTAAAATTGTTCAGTAAAATTAAAAGGCTTTGTCAAAATCTCTTACAAGAAAAGGTAGTTATTAACTTGCAATCTAACGAAGAAAATAGAAATATATATATATATGTAAAGTAAAAAAAAAATGAATGAGTTAATTAAAGAAGATCTTATAATGAAAAGAAGTTAAAAAATAAAGGAAAAAAATATGCTAATAGCATGTGTACTTTTCTTGTTTTTTTTATATTTTAGTGTCTAAACAATTTATTAGATGACGTGCCACATTTTTTTTAGTAAAATGGGTTCCACTGATTCTAGTCATCGCTCCGGTGATAGGTAAAATAGTCTGAAAAACTCAAATATAGTTATTTAATAAAGTTCAGATACTAAATTGGATATTATTCAGACACCAAAATAGAAAAAAATGAAAATCCAGACAACTGGTATATTTTTCCAAAAATAAACAATATAACTCTTATTTATAGTGAAGTTGCTAATTTAAGAAGCCAATCCAAGAATTTAAAAAATGCAGATATGAAGTTAAATGAGAATAGTAAATATATACACATATAAATTTTAGGGGTCAAAATCTTAATAATAAATTTTTCCAGATATAAATGCTTTATGTCAATGACCTTATTATTATTATTAAATATGCACATTTTTAGTTTAGTTATTTATATTTATATATTTTCCCGGAAAAATTCAGGGGGCAAAAGTATTTTCAGCTCGACTTCTTTAATGCTCTACTTCCAACTCGATAATTTTTCTTGAAATGTTTCATCTAATTGACTTCCAAATTCTTTACTAAACAAAAACCCTGCTCTTGTTGGTCCCATCCGATCTCAATTTTCCTTGTTAAATTCCTTAGATTGTTACAAAATCACCTTTTCTGTGCCTATTCTTGCAAGTTGCACCGTCGAATTTCCTTGTTAAATTCCTTAGATCGAGCTATAATAAGCTCGCGGGTGCTATACCAACTCAATTGGGCAATCTTAAAAATCTTATGGGTCATCATCTATGTGCTAAAATTTACTTATTGAGACAATTCCAAGCACAATTGGCCAAATGGGTAATTGTATGCTTCAGAAACTTGATTTTAAGTTTAAATTCACTTATGGGTCAAATTCCTGATAATATAGAGAAGCTTAGTACATTGTTTTTCACGGCTTTGAGTAACAACAAATTCAGCAGAAATTTTCCAGCAGGATTGACAAAGTTAAGAAGCTTGTTGTACTTTATAACGGACGACAATCCACCCGGCTTTTCACTTTTAAGTAGAACAAGCACTGTTTCTTCGAAACAACAGATTGATAGGATATCCCATCAGGTTTTGGCACTCTTACTAACATGTATCACTTGAATCTTAGCAGAAATTTGTCGCCAGTAGTGACTTTTAGTACAATTTTCTTGAAGAGACAAGGGAACTGGGGAAAACAGTTATTGCGTTTGTTCAAGAAATCTCAAGCTTCTAATGGAATTTCATGGTTCAAAACTCGTTTCAGTCACCACGGAGAAAAAAATTAAACTTATGAATTTATTTGATGACATATAACTTTAATATCGGATCCTCAACAAAAACGAAAATTATAATGATGCAGAGCAAAGCAAAAAGTCAAGAAGCCCAAAATTCTTAACCATCTCTTGATGGAAAGAAACAGTGAACATCACATGGCCAACCATTCAGACGGAAATATTAAAATTTAAAAGACAACTAGTAAAAAAAAACAATGCCAAAAACCAACTCCTCTTAAAAAGAGCAGAGTCGTTTGTCAAAAAACCAACTAATCTCCACCACTTGTAAAGATGTCTCAAAATCTTGGAGCTGCAGCACAAGCACACAAGCAAGTCAGAAAATTTTTGGGAATTCACATTTCAGAACCAACTGCCAGTCATTAAACTTATATATGACTCCAAATAGGACAGCAAATGCTTTATCTCATTGCATATATTCAACCATGTACCAGACTAATTTATATTAATTTTCATGAAGAACATAAACTTACCTCCACCTATTGTTGCTTCAGGCAGCCGTTCAATTGAATATTTGTGTTGAGTAATATACATAATCGGCACACCAGGGACCTTCATGCAAACAAGGAACTATCAGAACCCAATTCTTTTTAATGCACAGTGAGTATCTTATTTGTTGAAGGTACCTTGCGTATCCTTCGCTTTAAATCCCGATCGCATGTAGCAACAATGTAACATTTAAACTGTTACACAAAAATATGTAAGCATTCAGTCACAGACATGTTTTCACGAAAGGCCACAAGACATGATTATGGCAAAGAGAAAAACAAGTAAATGCTCTCAAGAATAAAAAAGCATGGCCACATAATGGAATTAATAAATTGGCAGTTAAATTGTACAACTATATGAAAATCAGAAAATAAAATATTTACCAAACAGATTCCAACAAACAGAAAATCTCATCAACGCAAATATCAATAAAAAAAAGTTCAAATTATAACCACAAAACCATATGATATTCCCAGGTCACTACCTAGGACATTGGAGGTAATAACACTTTCACCCCTTTTACCCCCTTTCTTGAGAAGTAACACGTCTTCTTTGAACCTAATTACAGTTATTCATCCTAACCCCTTTTTTTATGCACTTAATATACCTGCTGCAATAATTGGCTGGGAAAAAAAAAGGAAACAGTACCTTCAACACGACAGACATCTAACTCTAACTATTGGCAAAATAGAAATGTGATCCTAGTTGGAGGAATTTTTGAGCTAATGACTGAAAAAGAAAAGATACACAGGGTATTAGCACAGAACCATACTTGAGTGACCCTATCTACAATACAGTCATCAGCATAAGTCCCTTTGTGAATACAAGGTAGTCTCTCGAAACGTGGATCCTTAGCAATCCTGTTAAAAGGAAAAATATAAAATCAAAACTCACAGTAGATGCAGACATTTTTATTAGGATTGGCATAAAAAATTTGCTATCAAAATGCTAATAACCAAAAGTATTAATGTCTCTGATTGCTTTGAACCAGTTGCTCAATGAAATACATAGGACAAGCAATGGCAATATATAACATCTAAAAATCGATAAACAGTAAAAAGTACTCAGCAATTATTTTTATAATTAACAATAGACTCATAACAATGAGCATACATCCAACACCCCAGCATGCATTTTAGTTTGCAGGAGTAACTAAATCCACAGAACAATACCTCAAAGCTACACGGTATTTCTGACCTAACTTTTCGAGCTCTGCCATCACACAATCAGTGATACAAGGTGTACCTTTACATCCAAAAAAGAAGAATAAATTAACAAATCAGAACAAAAAAAGCAAACAAATTTGTCTCGTTACTCATGTGCACTTGAAATCAATATGTCCTTTCAGAAAGCGCGCAACAAGTGCACTTGAAATTTTTAAAAAGATAATGGAAGAATAACCTCTATAGCAACACAAGAAATCAACAGAATGAAAAACAAGTGGCAAAGTAAAAAATAACGAAACCATATACCAAGAACTCACATTTTGCATACAAGCAGTCCATCATTGCCTTCTCCAAATCCAACTGCAAAGAAAGGGCAAGAAGTTGTGATATCAAAGGGCAAGAAGTTGTGAGAGCTAAAATAAGAGAATTATGATTCAGAGCACAACTAAATAAATGAGTGAATCCAAACAAACTATTCAGATTTTTTTGCTTTAGTCTCACATATTAGTTCTATATCACAGAATATTCAATTTCATTTTGAATTCCCCAGGTATTATAATAAAAAGTTCAAAAAATTTTGTTTCTGTACAAACCATCAAATTAAAATCAGGAGGACGATCAAAATGATAATAAAAATAACACTCACTTTATTCTGGATGGAGAAATTGATAAAGTTGGTATCCACCAAAACCCTGTACGGTGGCCCCAATGCTGTGTTATATTTGAAGTAAAGCGCAGAAGAAACTTGTGGCCTGATTCATGGTAAAAGGAAATAGAATTTAAAAAATTGCACTCAAAAACTTCAAGAACTCTAAAAGAGGATAGATAAGCTCAACAATGACACAAAATAAAATGCCTTACACATTACGGGGGAGCTTGTTCTTAGAGAGATCTTTCTTTTTTGGATTCAGAACCTCTTCTTTGTATCTAAATACACGATTAAACAACCCGATAAAATAAAGCTACAAGTAAATAGGTGTGTGCACAGAACAGAAGAACAGAAAAATTAAAAGATCTCACTTCTTAATTGTTTTGGAGGTGATTATCTTTTTCATTGCTGCAAATTTCGGGCCCTTTTTTGCCTTCCCCATTGCCAAGAGTGGATATTACAAATCCAAAAACCAAAAGCCTGACAGATTTGTGTTTGCCTCAGTAGACAATGACAGAGGATAGGTTTACTTATTTCCCCTTCAAGAGTTATAAATTCAATAGAAAGATATGACCTAAGAGAGAAAAAAGTAGCTTTGTACAGGTCCTTGATGGTAATGGCAACAAAGAAACAATAAGAGACAGCAGGTTAAGCATTGTTTTTTTCTTTTTTCCTAACCAGAACACGGCAAAGAGGAGGTAAAGATTCTTGACTATTTTTTTTCATATGAATTACTTATTTTTGATATATTAAGAAAAGAGAAAGAGAGAGCATCAGATTAATGCAAATACCAAGCTTCTATCGAAGTCATTTTATCAAAACATCTTCAATTCCCTATCAACACACTTGCTGATTATAAGATTAACATCATCATCCTCACCCTCAAAATATCAAGTCAAAACTCTCATTAAACTTTGAAACATTATTCTGCATTTCAGTTCAAAAGATATTCACAATTTCTACATTCAAGCCCAAGACTGATCACATATCAATCAGATCATATAAAAATGAAGCGCAAACTGTTATATACAGCATAACAATTAGGATAGAATTATTATATTTCATGATGTAAAGTATAGCATTTTAAATGGTTATACACTCATTAGTTAATAAATGATAAACTGATTGATTCATTCATCTCTGTATCTCTCTATACTCTTTCCCTTATTTTCCTTTAGTTTCCACCTTGCCAAATATGTAAAAATTCAAAATTCTACACTTATTATACACTTTCCCTTATTTTCCTTCACATTTTTGCATGCAAACAGATACTGTAGAATTTACAGATAATGTGGAATTCTAAATTCTACACTAATCGTAAACACAATCAACACACCATATAATTCCTATCAACTTCATATTGAATTAGTAAGATACACTGTCAAATAAACAAATGGCAGTAAAAGAAAGTGAAAACTGTGAACTAAACTATTACCAAACTTTGATTACAATTCAATTACACATGAGCGAGTGAACCGATTATCTAGATATAATTTAACAAGTCAAGCATATTCAATCGCAACACCAAGATATCAATATTCAGTTTAGTGAACTTCAAACAGTATATAAAACTTTTTGCAGTTTTTAAATACACACATATATAGATGTATAGAGAGAGAGAGAGTACAGATTCAGAAATCTTACCTAAATCAAGACGATTAGCTGATTTGACACAAAATTTCAAATTCGTAGGGAAATCGAGGAAGTAAACTAGGGATTGTGCAGCTACCTCGTCGCCGGCGATGATGGGGATATTAATGGGAAGTCGAATTGTCGCCTTCAGTCGCAAAAAACCCTCACCTAAACCTCGCTCGTGTCCTTTGAAGACATGGGAGTAAGAGGTGTTTCTCAACAATAGAGCAGTGGGTAAATAATATTTAGATTATAATTCGTTTTAGTAAAATAGTTAATAATCAGTCTATAATCAGTTAAGTTTTTTATAAAATTAGTTTATAATTAATTTTTAATTATAAAAATTATCAAAATAACTAAACTGTCTCTGAATTTATTTATTATATAAAAATAATTTTTTTAAATATCAATTCAAAATTTATTTTGCAATAATAATAATAATAAAATTTATTTTATAATAATAATAATTTATTTAATAAAATTTATTTGATAATAATAATAATAATAATTTATTTAATAATAATAATAATTTATTTAATAAAATTTATTTGGAATATTAAAGATTAGGTAGGGATAATATGATCTTTTACTTGGTCAAAACTGTTAAAAAATAAGTGCTTAAAAAAAAGTAGCAAAACTCAACTTTTAAAAAACTAATTAAAATCATATTATAATTTACTATTTAAGTTTTCAGAAACACTTAAATAAATAACTTATAATCTAAAAATTGCTTATAATCAATTTTGACCAGCTTTTAAGTTTTGAAAAACACCCACTAAATTAAAAAAAAATTGTTAAAAGCTGGAGTGGGAATGGCCAGGAAGTACGAACCCGGACATGCGAAACAAAATTTGGGCTTAGGATTCAAGCCTGATCTGAGATTTTAGACCAGATGCAAATTTCAAGTCCAACTAAAACATAGTACATTATTTTAGAGAAAACTAGGCCTGAATTGTAAACCCATTTCTATATGAACGGGTCATGCTGTGCTAGTCCATGGGCCAATACAGTTTAACCGAGAAATATGTGAAAGGGTTTTGACAAAAATATGGAAAGAATGGAAAAAAAAAATTAAATTTACTATATTTTAAAAATATATTTAAATTTATAAAAATTTATAATTAGCTTAATAAAATATTAATTTTTATAATTTATTATAAATTTATTATGAGTTTATAAATTTATATATTTTACTAAAATGAAACCACTCACAATATTATGGATATTTTTATTTTTCAAATCTTATGATAATTTTAAATAAAAAATTATTTACCTGCGGCTTAAAAAATAAAATTAGTACATATATTAATAAATTTACGTAAATTATCTATAATTACTAAATTACAAAATACAATGAGATTTTTAACACTATAATATTAACATAATATTTCGTATAAATAATATAATTATTTTTTAAATCAAATGAATTCAACATCATCAATAACAAATAAAAAAAATATTTACATCAAAAAACAAAAGAGAAACACTAACGTGGTCTAAAATATTAATTTAATAATAATTAAAATTATATCTCAAGTGAGTCTGAGTTAACTAAAAAATTAGTTTGCATATTAATTACTTGATTTATTTTTACATTAAATATAAGATTTTTATCTTAGAAAAGTTACATTGACAAAAATGTACCTTAATTTATGAATTGTTTATATATAATTATAAGTACTTGATTTATGAATTGTGCCTCATACACCACATATTGTATATATAATAGTACAAGTAGACTTTAGATAATAATAATATATAATTAGAATATCACAATTATTATATAGATAAGATGAAGTTAATCATAATATAAATACGATAAAATTAATCATAATCTTGATAATATCATAATTTTGTTAAACTCTTCAAATATATATAAATTACTATAATATTATAATTATATTTAAACTCTACAAATAAATAAGATAAAATTTATCATATTTAGGATGAATTTGTTATTAGGTGTATTTATTTAGAAAGTTTAAATATAATTATAATATTATAGATAAATATTAAATTTATTATTTATTAGAATAGATAATTATTTAATTATTTAATATTAATAATAAATAGTTATTATCTAACAAGATAATAAGCTATTAAAAACATATCTCTTATATATTTATATTTAGATAAATAAAGATATTATAATAAATAATAATTTAATTTAATAATTTAATTAAAAATAAATAATAAATTAATTTTTTAAAAATTTAATTGAAACACGTGACATAAATTATACCAGCAATAATTATTTTAGTATTATATTAGAATAATAATTGTGCGATGCTGCATGTATTTTTAATTAATGTATATACATATATTATTAACTAAAATATTACAAATAACAATTTTTTTCAATACTTTTACAAATAAAAAATCACCAATATTTAATTTATCAATAAATTTATGTTATTATCAATATTTAATTTTTTATATATATAATATATAATAACTAATTGTTATCAATATAGATATTATAATTCTTTTTGAACTCTAGAATAATAAATTTAATATTTTAAAATTTAATTTATATTATTAGATAAATATGCTATTAATATTGATAAAAATAACTAATAATTTAATTTAATATATTTATAAAAATAGTAATATTATGCCACATGGTATAATATTATACTAATATTATTTGTTTTAGCATTACATATATATATATATATATATATATAGATAGATTACAGTGATTGTCATTTTTTTAATTTTTTTAAATATCTCACTATTTTAGTGTGCGCGTGTATATATATATAATGAAGGGCTTTAATCGACCAGCCTAGAATATAAAATATAAAGAACTAGAATCAATAAAATTTTGGCAGACAGTCCGAATCATGGTTAATATCTTCCAATTCAAAGAAGTTAAAAAATAAAAATTCATCCAGTATTGTTTGCTCAAAACAACATTATCACATGAAACATGGTGTTGATTATAATAGAAACAAGCTCTGTTATTTCTTCTTCAAAGTATGATTTGGATTTCACCGGAGGTGATTATGACTTCAATTTGCAAAATGATTTACTCCTCTCCCAAAACACAAAAAAGTCTAAGTACTGACCCCGATTTATTTTCAGGCAAAAAAAAAAATTGCCAAGATAATCAAAGTACTGAGCAGCAGCCAAAACGGTCAGGAACATTACAATGTCGATGGCAATCTGAGACCTTGAATGGCGATGGTGATACTGGCGGCGGCGCAAAGGTAGACAGAGGAGAGGTCCTGTGGCAAATGTGATTAATCAGCGTAGGGTAGAAGAGAGGGGAGCGAGGGATTAGTGTTTGAGATTAGTTTGGCTTTACTTTTTTTTTAACCCTTTTTAAGATGGGTCGCATTTTATCATTTATATGATGCACAATTTCCAAAAGGCCTATTACTAATGAAAAAAGGGCTTTCGACAAACATAAAAAAAATAAAATAATTTTAAATTTATTAAATTTATTAATTATTTATCAAAATATTATAATTTATAAAATATTTATCAAAATATCAAATTTTAATTAGTTTACAAAAAGTTTACAATGAGTTTATT
Organism: Garcia nutans; assembly: GCA_947685225.1. Taxonomy (NCBI): domain Eukaryota; kingdom Viridiplantae; phylum Streptophyta; class Magnoliopsida; order Malpighiales; family Euphorbiaceae; genus Garcia; species Garcia nutans. The sequence goes on along the minus strand of CANTUV010000018.1, from coordinate 19,292,447 downwards.
ATAAATTTATTATAAATTTATAAATTTTACATATTTTATAAATAAGTTTATAATAAAATGATTAAAATGTCCCTAATAAAAAGTAAAAATTTTAAAAAATATGATGGAGGGTGTCATTTTTTCATAAAAATAATAATCAACTAAGCTATTTAACTTTTTTAAATATACTTTATAAAAATTGAAATATTATTGAAAAAAATAAAATGGATATATAAAAATTATCAATTAATTACTAAAAAAATAAAATGTTGATTTTTTTTATATTAATTTATATTAAAGGAAGCTTTATTCTTAATTAAATTTATGTTTCTAGCTAACAATTTATTCTCATTTTCTTAAAATCTCAAAATTTAACCTCACACGCATATTATTTAAAAAATAAAAATAAAGTTTTTTAGAATAATACTAATATTTAATAAAATATTAATAAATACTTATAAGATAATATTCATGTATATCTTTTTTATATTTATTTATAGAAAATTTATTGAATATCAGTAACTTTTAGTTGAAATATAAGATTAATATACAATATAGACTAATAATAATATCAGTAAAAATAATTAAGGTATAAATTTATCTCAAAAATAAAGTATATGTTAGATAATATATGGATGACAACTATATTAAATTAACTTTACCTTATTAACATTATGATTAGTTTTATCATATTCAAATTAAAATTTAATTTAGTTATAATCTTTTATTCTACTTACACCACTATAAATATCTCATTATAGGTGGTTCATATAATAATTAGGAATACTGAAATTTCTTATATTTTCTCATTCTCTTCTCTCTTCTTTATTCACAACGCATTATCATCACGACAATTTTTATAAAAGAAAATTCATCGTAAATTAATGTACGTTTTATTAATAATTATTTAATTATTTTTAATATAGTAACTATTAAATTTTTCTAAGTTTATATTAAGATATAAGTTTACAAACTTTTAATTTTAAGAAAAATTATAAAATTTTTATTTAAAACACATAATGTTTTGGCCATAATTATTCGACATTATTTTTGCAATTTTTATATGTACAGTTTCGTAATACTGAGATTTTATAAATTTCTGTTGCAAGATTGTTGCTTTGCTATATATATATATATATATATATATATATATATATATGCTCCGTAAAGAAAGATTTACAGTTATCTGTGCTTGTTTACGTATATATATATAAATCTATCTTTGTTGGCTAATATTATGATTAAAGACAAAATTGACTTGAAATTGACTTGGATTCCGCTTTCAATCAATTGATTTATATGTTTACATTACACTGACAAGTTTTCATTCGTTTTGATAACCAATTTTCTCACGGTTATATATATATATATATATATATATGTATATATATACATATTTATAGATTAATTATATATTTACAACAACCTAATTTAAGACTCTTATTTTAAAATATAATATGTTAGTAATGTAGAACATTACAAAGTTTGAGTTCATTATCCTCGATATTTTTTAAAAAAATTATCTATCATGGGTACTTGATGCTAAAATTTATCTTAATTCTATGAATCTTGGAGATACTGTTAAAAAAAAATAAAGCATCCCTGCAGAATTGAGCAAAAGCCATGATTTTTCTTCGGCATCACTTACATGAGGAATTAAAAATTGAGTATCTTATTATTAAGGACTCATTAGCCCTTTGAAATTCTTTAAAAAAAAGATATGAACACCAAAAAATGGTGATCCTTCAAAAAACTCGATATGAATAGATTCACTTACGATTGCAGGATTTTTAAACTGTAAGTGAATATAATTTAGCCTTATTTAAGATTAGCTCTCAATTGAAATTATGTGAAGAAAAATCATTGATGAGGATATGTTAGAAAAAACATATTCAACCTTTCATGCATCGAATGTACTCCGGCAGCAACAATATCGAGAGCGTCAATTTAAAAAATATGTTGAGCTAATTTCTTATTTATTTGTGGCTTGACAAAATAATGAGTTTTTAATGAAAAACCATCAAACTCGTCCTACTGGCTCAATATCATTCCTTGAAGAGAATGCAATATTTTCTCAAAGACACGGCCGGGTCGTGGTAGAAGAAATTTATCTACCAATTATAAAAGCAAATGTGCTAAAAAGAAAATAAAATGAGTCAAGAATAAAGAGCATCTTGAAAGGAAGGTATAAAATAATGATTTCACTTGTTATAGATATGAAACAAAGGGTCATTGGTCAAGAATATACTATACTCAAAAACATTTAGTCGACCTTTACAAATCATCACTAAAAGAAAAAGAAAAAAAAACGTTGAAATGAATTTTTTCGAAGCTATAGACCCTGCTAGTAATAATGTGCATCCTCTAAATATTGATTTTGATGTTTCTGATTTTTTTGAAGACCTGGATGATGAGATTGATCATTGGATAGGAGATGAAAATGTTAATTATTAGAATACATTTCATAGTTATGTTATTTTTTTTATAAGTCATGTTATTTTTCTTTCTCAAAAATTATAACAAAACTAGATTTTATTTTTTCTTTATTAGATAAAGCATAATAAACTGTATATTATGGAGGACGATATATATTTGGTTAACAGTGGTACAATTCACACAATTTTTTGAGATAAGAAATATTTTTTATAATTAACATTAGCTGAAATTATTATTAATACAATATCTGGTACTGAAAATATATTTGAAGGCTCTGGAAGAGTCCATCTTATGTTCCCAAATGAAATAAAGTTATATATTGATAATGCATTATATTCTAGTAGATCCCGAAAAAATTTACTAAATTTTAAAGATATACATCGCAATGGATATCATATTGAAACAAAGAATGAGGGTGATATTGAATTTTTATATATCACTACTACTAATTTGAATCAGAAGTTTATATTAAAAAAATTTTCAAGTTTATCAACTGGATTATACTATACAAAATAAAAATGGTTGAGATGTACTATATGCACCAGAAGTGCACATATCCTAAAATTTTTATACTTTGGCATGATCATCTTAGTTATCTAGATTCAAATATGATGCGACATATTGTTGAGAATATAAATGGACATCAATTAAAAAATCAGAAAAATTTTTTATCTGATGATTACTTTTATGCTTATTGTGGTCAATGTAAATTAATTGTGAGACATTCACCATTTAAATTATATTTTGAATCCCATGAATTTCTGCAAAGAATACATGGAGATATTTGTGGACCTATCCATCCACCTTATGGACCATTTAGATATTTTATAGTTTTAATTGATACTTCAACTCGATGGTCACATATTTGTCTATTGTCAACTCGTAATATTTCTTTTGCTAAATTTCTTGCTCAAATTATAAAGTTAAGGTCAATATTTTTATATCACCCTATTAAGACAATTTATCTAGATAATGCATGTGAGTTTACTTCAAAAGCATTTTATGATTATAGTATGTCAATAGGAATTACAGTTAAACATTCTGTTGTGCATGTTCACACTCAAAATGGTTTAGTTGAATCTTTTATAAAATATTTATAATTAATTGCTAGACCTATGCTTATGAAATTAAAAATTTCAGTATCTGTTTGGGGACATGTTATAGTTCATGCTGCATCTTTAGTTCATATTTGACCATCTGTATATCACAAGTTTTCGCCTTTACAACTTATGTTTGACCAACAACCAAATATATCTCATCATATAATTTTTGGTTGTGCGGTATATGTCCCCATAGCACCTCCCCCAAAGAACTAAAATGGTTCCTCGACGTCATCTTAGTATCTATGTAGATTTTGATTCTCCATCTATTATTAGATATCTTGAACCCTTAACATGTGATCTTTTTAGAGTAAGATTTTTATATTGTCAATTTGATGAGTGAGTTTTTCCACCATTAGAGGAAGATAAAAGTAAAGAGCCAAAAAAATAAAAGATTAGTTGGAATATATCAACTTTATCTAATTTTGATACACACACAAATTAATATGAACTAGAACTTCAAAGAATAATTCATTTGCAAAATGTTGCAAATCAATTACCAGATATCTTTACAGATACCCAGAAGGTATCTAAATCACATGTTTCAGCTGCTAATATTCATGTTCGATTGATTATTCTTGTAGGACATTCTATTAATATAGCACCTAATGAACCTAATACACGCCTGAAGCATGGTAGACCACTTGGTTCAAAAGATGTTATTTTTTGAAAAAGAAAGAAAATAAAAATTTTACTAAATGACTCTCCTGAAGAGGTCAAAGCTAACATAGATCAACAATTTCATATTTCTTGAGAAGTAACTCCAGAAGTGATTTCTGTACTGAAAAACTACGAGATTTCATTGAAATTTGAAAATATGTAGGAAAGAGATGACATTGTTGTTGAATATGTGTATGCATATGCTATTGCTTCTGAAATAATAATTGATGATGAGCCTGAGCCTAAAAATATTGAAGAATATTGACATAGAAATAATTGGCCAAAATGGAAAGAGGCAATTCATGTTGAGCTAGATTCATTAGTTAAGCGTAAAGTATTTGGATAAATAGTCTTGATACCAGAAGATGTCAAACATGTTGGATATAAATGTGTATTTGTCTGTAAGCGAAATAAATTAAATAAAATTGTGAGATATAAGACGTGACTTATGGCACAAAGATTCTCACTAAGACCTGGGGTAGATTATCATGAAACATATTTTTCTATTATAGATGCTATTACTTTTAGATTTTTTATCAGTTTGGCAGCCTCTGAAGGGCTTGACATATATTTGATGGATGTTGTGACAGCTTACTCATATGGTTTATTGAATAATGACATATATATATAAATCACAAAAGGATTTAAGATGCCTAAAACATACAATTCAAAATCTAGACAAATGTACTCCATCAAACTCCAAATATTCTTATATGGGCTAAAACAATTTGGGCGAATGTGGTACAATCACCTTAGTGAATATTTAATGAATAATGGACATGAAAATAATTCTTTTTTGCCAATGTATTTTTATTAAGAAGATAAATTCAAGATTTGTTATAGTTGCAGTTTTTGTTAATAATTTAAATGTAGTGAAAAATACATAAGAGATCTCAATTACTGCAAACTATTTGAGAAAGAAATTTGAAATGAAAGATTTTGGAAAAATAAAATTTTATCTTTGATTTCAAGTTGAATATCTGTCAAATGGAATTCTTCTCCATCAATCATCATATATTGAATTTTTTTTGAAATAATTTTATATGAATAAATCTTATTCATTAAGCACTCCAATAGTTGTTCGTTCTCTTGATATAAAAAAAGATCATTTTCACCCTAGAGAAGATAATAAAGAGATTCTTGATCCTGAAGTACCATATCTCAATGCAATAGGGGCACTTTTATATCTTGCTAACAATACAAGACCGGATATTGCTTTTGCAGTTAACTTACTTGTAAGGTTTAGTTCAGCGCCAACTAAAAGACATTGGAATGAAGTGAAACATATTCTACGCTACCTACGTGACACATCTGAAGTTTATTTTTTTCAAAAGGAATAAAATCTGAATTGACAGGATATGCTGATGTTGAATATCTTTCTGATCCTCATAAAGCTCGATCTCAAATAGATTATGTCTTTATATATAATAATACTGTTATTTTATGGTGATCTGTGAAACAAATAATCACTGCTACTTCATCAAATCATTCAGAGATATTAACTATTTATGAAACTAGCTGAGAATGTGTATGGCTGAGAAGCATAATTGAAAATATTAGAAGAGCAAGCAGATTACCTATAAACAAACAACCAACAATATTATATAAAGATAATGCAACATGTATTACACAAATAAAGGGAAGCTACATAAAAGGTGATAAAACTAAACATATATCACCAAAATTCTTTTATATTCATGAACTCATGAAAGAAGGACAAGTTGATATTTGTAAAATTCGTTAAAGTGACAATCTAGTAGATTTGTTCACAAAAGCATTGCCAACATCAATTTTCAAAAAATATTCACACAATATTTAAATGCACTCACTTGGAGAAATATCTTAGTTAGTTATATTCTTGAGGGAAAGTTATATATAAATATTGTACTCTTTGTCATTCGCTAAGTTTTTATCCCACTGAATTTTTCTCAGCAAGGTTTTAACGAGGCATATTCATAGAGATAGTCATCTAAGGGAAAGTGTTAGATAATATGTGAATGACTACTATATTAAATTAACTTTACTCTATCAAGATTATGATTAGTTTTATCCTATTCAAGTTAGAATTTAATTTAGTTGTAATCTTTTATTCTACTTACGATACTATAAATACTTTATTATAAGTGGTTCATATGATAATTAGGAATATTGAGATTTCTCATATTTTCTCATTATTTTCTCTCTTCTTTATATACAAAATGTTATCAGCACGAATTAATTATTAGTCTAAAATTATTTTTTAAAATGTAATGTGTAAAAAGAGTATATTTCTTATGAATTAATTATTATAAATATTTTATCAAAGGTAGTTAAATTTTGTATTAAAAATATTAGTAAAATCTCACTCATATAATAAGTTGGTTATTCAATATATAGTGCTATTACATTTGTGAGATATAACTAATCATATCATATAAGATATAAGATATGTAGTAATAATAAATATAAACTATTATATAAATTTTTATAATATGAGACTAATAACAAAATTTATAAATATATTATATTAACATTTATAAGAAAAATAAATTTCTTAATATGACTTAGTAGTTATGATTACTTTATAAAAAATAATATTTTTTAAAAAAGTATTTATCGAAGTTCAATCATTTAAACTTAATCAAAATATAGTATTATTTTATTTTTAAAGAGTTGATACATAAGAAATGTAATACTAATAACTATCAATTAATATATCAACTTAATAAATAGTATTACTAATAATATTCATAAAAATAATTAAAGTAAAATTTAAAATTATTTAATTATTATATATAATGCATGACATATAATCGAGCTGGCTTACAATCAAGTTTATGAGCTTCTTAAATGAGCTAGCTCACGAATCTAGCGAACAAATTATCTTTTGCTTTGGGTTTAACTTATTTAATAAATGAGTAGTTTGAACTCAATTTGTTTTTAAACGAGTTTGAGCTTGAATGAATTTTTATCTAACCGATACCCAAATTAAATTTGAGTAGCTTGACTTATTTACAATCCTAAAAAATAATTGCTTGAGTAGCTTGTTTATAATATATATATAATGATATATATTTATATATAATATATATAATTCGGGCCAATCCTGATAAGTTCAAAGAAGATTTCTTTAGGTCTGAAGCTTGGGCTGAAATTTGTAAAAATTTGAAAATCATGTCTGAAGCTTGGCTCAAGCATCTTTTAACCTGAATCAACTCAGTCGGGCTAAATCGAGCTAGGCCATATTGCTCAGGCTACATTAAGAGAGTAAAACACACTCTCTCAAATTTTAAAGGTGTTCTGATAATAAGCATTTTGTACATATTTATTACTTATTTTGAAGATATATTTTAGCTTATTTTCAAATTTGATTTGTGAATTTTTATTGATTTTGAGATGTTTTTGCATATGTTATAATTGATAAAGAAAATTAATTATTTTAAAAGAAATATGTTTAAGAGACCTAATGGAAGCCTTGAGCGTAAAACTTTAGCAAAGGTTATTACATCAGATAGAAGAGAAGAACTGAATCGAGGAGCATAAGTTTTGGATAAGACTTAACTCGACTAAACTAGATGTAAAATAGCTAAATATTATAGTTGGATTTCCTACTTTTTTGGGAAGAGATGTGTGTTGCTATTTTTGGAGAGATCATAATATCTTTTGAGACTTTTAATTCTATTTAGCAAATAGAGATAAATATTATTGTAAGATATTTATTATTTTTATTTTTTCTAATTAGAATCTAAATATGGTTTTACTCTTAGGGGGCACACACACACACATATATATATACAATATGGGTAGTAGCCCTAGATGACTTAGGTTGAGGTTTTATTCCCCTACCTTTTGTCTATTGTTTTTATAGATTTATTTTATTTTGAATTTTTCTTCATTCAATCACATGCAACTAAAGATTTCAATGATTGTGAGGTCTAAATAATTTCTCTTTTTCTATTCCTTTAATCTTTTAGTGTTTATATATTTTCTGTGACTTAATCATATTATTATTTTGCTACTTATTCAAAATGGATCCGTTGTATGTTTAGTTCAATAATATATCGCTAATTGAAATACTTGAATTCATAACTATTTTTGTTATTTTAATAATTAGTGACAATTAGGTATAATACTGATAAAAATATATATCTAACTTAAATGAACCACGCAATTAAATTTGTTGGTTAGAATCAAATTTTTTTAATTCTTAAAGTTGTTAGTAAATTAGATTTTAAAAACGTTCCTATAGGGTTGTTCATTAGCAAAGGTTAATTAGCGAACGTTTTCTAATTAATTTAAAATATAAAGAATGATTGATTATTGCAAGCATCTCTAATTACTAGAACTAGTTTATTGAAAGTTAGGAAGAACTATCTTTGTATCAAATATCAATCTAAGGAATTGAAATTAAAATTATTTCTCCAACTGAAATTGATCCGATTGATTTTTCTTCAAATTATTTTACCGTTATTTAATTTTTGATTTTTATTTTTAACTTAATTCTAATTCTTAATTATAAAAACCTCCCATTTATTCTTTATTTTAGTTTTCATTTTCGTTTTTAAATGAAATTTAATTACGTAGTCACCTTAAAAAAAAATAATTACGGAGTCAATTTTCTATAGATTCGATTATATTCACTACTATTATAATTTATTTTATTTAGAGAATAAAAACTTTATTTTTGATCGCTTAGACACCCATTATATTCCATATTTTGAGTTTGAACTCAAGAATTCTAGTTAAATTTTTTTTTTTATCATTTCATCTCACTTGTTGGCGGTAGAAAATATTAACAGTGGGATGTATAATTGTTGCTTGCGGCGAAGATAGCGTAGTGCTTAAATTTGTATAGACTTGGACATAATTCTTGTCTTTACCACTGTCTTTGACCCCTGCTACAACTGCCCCTTGGCCATGTTCTGTCTTTGACCATACCTTTTTAATTTTTAGCCTTGACCAATCCAGGCTTCATGCATGCACCTTCCATTTATATCCCTTAAAAAGAATAACAATAACCCAACACACTGATGTAATATCTGTATCTTACTCCAAAGAACTGCTTTGTTACTTAGAAAAGGAACTCTTCAAGCAAAAGCAATGTATTTTTATTGAGCTTTATGACTAAGAAAAGTATGGCTAGTTTACTTGTTCTTAACAAGAGTTTTATTCAAGAACCTCACTCTTTTTTTTAATTAATTAATTTGTATTTTAATTATTGGAATTAGATTTTTCACATATATATTAATCATATGTCAACATTTGCAGGATGAAATTCTTGCTCGTTTCCACATGATACAATAATTGAAAACAGGCAAAACATGGAGGTAAAATCAAAAGCACATGTGAACATTATTCAAACTGTAATTAATTGTTTGGCTAGCTAATAATTATTTCCAATGTGAGTGGTATAAAAAAAATTCCCTGATTTTATAGACATTATTATTAATTAGTCTCTGAAATTAGATATAATCAACTATTTAATAAGATTTGCATTTTTATCAAATTTTAAAATAGAGAGTTTAGCTTTGGTTTGGTTAGATTCAGTTTAATTTTTTTTTTTATAAATTTCAACTTATTCAATTTTATTTGACTTATGTTAAAAAAAATTAAATAAATAAAACGACTGAATTACATATTATATATGTACTTATATTTATATTTAAAAAATATATACATATATATATATATCAATTAATTAAATATATTATAAAAAACATACTAACTAAATTAAGGAATCAAATAATTTTCATTCGATTATTTTTCATAAATATACTAATTCGATTAAAAAAAATTGACTAATTATACAAATAATTGAGTCCAGTGAATGGTATATTTTTTTATGGTAATTTTATGGGCATAGATTTAATGAACTTTTCAAATATTGAACTTTATAATTTCTCATGTTTTTAAATTTTGATTTTTTAAAAATATTTTAACAAGTTTGCTAAATATCAAAGATATTTTTATAATTTATTTTACAAAATTTTCATAAGTTATTAAAATCTTATATCAAACCAAATAAAAGGCTTATTTAACTATACTACTATATTATAATATTTTTCATAATAATATTATACTATACAATATCATATATTACTAAATTATATTGTTAAATATTCAAACCAGTTATTTTCGAAAACATCATTTCCTCCTAATGAAAAGAAAGGATAATGTGAATGGTGAGTAAGAAGTAACTTTAAATAGCACAAACACATAATACGATGATAATAATCTCAAATATATAATGATAATATTATTTTATATAAAAAAACAAATGTATGTTACATTAATATTAAAAACGTTTAAATCAAATAAATAACTATAATTAATTAAAAATATCGATTTTTCATATATAGTGCTTGACCCTTTATCTTTCCACTATAGTCTATATTATTGAAAGCCTCATTTCCTATAGGGTTCAGATATTTCATGTTTTTGTTTTGGATGTTTCTAAAAATTGAGAAAGTAAAAAGAATTCATTCAATCATTTATGAAAATAATGAGTTGCTTTCTTATTCATTGAAAAGTATTTTATTTTCGCTCCATAAATAATAATAGAGTGGATAAAAATAAGATCATTATATAGAAGAATGAAGAAATAAATAAGAATATTTGTTGAAACTCTTGGTGAAACCATGTGTCAATTTCTTAAACAGATTATGCTTGAAAGAAAGAAAAGAAAGAGATCAAGAAGAAATTTGGGGAAGTACTCTTTTAATCCTTAGCTTTTTATTAATTTTCTGGATCTTGTACATCAGTTTATATATTAGTTAAATCCTTATTGTACTTGGAAAGGAAAGGAAAAATCTAGATCAAAAAGAATTCTAAATAACTAACTAATTTGGTTTGTAACTAACTTCTAATACTCCCCCTCAAGTTAGGTAATGGGGTCTTCAATGCCTAACTTGCTCAATACATTGTGAAATACTTCTCCAGAAACTGCTTTGGTGAGTATGTCTGCCAGCTGATCCTTTGAACTGACAAAGGGAAGTGAGATAATTCCTTCCTCAATTTTCTCTTTGATAAAATGTCTGTCAACTTCTATGTGCTTTGTTCGGTCATGTTGAACTGGATTCTCTGAGATGCTAATCGCAGCCTTATTGTCACACTTCAAGATGCATCTTCCTTTTGGTTCGAAACCCACTTCGCCAAGAAGCTTTCGTATCCATACTTCTTCATTGCCATTGCAAACCTTCCAAACCACGCCCTTGGTGACTGTTTTAAACCATAAAGGGCCTTCTTTAATTTACATACCTTTCCTTTTCCAAATCCAGTTTCATATCCTGGGGGAGCTTCCATATAGATCTCTTCTTCCAGATTTCCATGAAGAAAAGCATTCTTCACATCAAATTGAGATAATGGCCATTCTTGATTTGCTGCAATAGAGAAGAGAATTCTTATAGTATCAAGCTTTGCAACTGGAGAGAAAGTTTCCTCGTAGTCTATCCCATAGGTCTGAGTATACCCCTTTGCTACTAGTCTTGCCTTGTACCTTTCAATTGTCCCATCTGCTTTATGTTTAATGAAAAACACCCATTTGCACCCTACAGGTTTTTTCCCATATGGCAATTTGCACTTTTCCCATGTTCGATTTTTTTCTAGTGCATTAATTTCAGTTTTCATTGCTTCTTTCCATTCTTTCTTGTATTTCGCTTCTGAAACCGTTCGAGGAATCTTTTCATTGTATAGAACTGAAGAGAATATTCGGCCTTCCTTTGTCATCTTTCCTTTAGCCACTTCGACTATTGGGTACCTGCTTCTTCTTGGTACATGTTCTGGGGAATATCTTCTCGGAGGAATTCCTCGGTTTTGTCTGGGTGGAAGTGTACATCTTTCTTCTTCATCTATCCTGTCATTATCAGTAATATCTTCTTCTACAATAGTAGAAATAGGAGTAGTAGGACTACTTACCTCAGGGATATCCTCCGGGAAATTTTCTGGATTTGGTTCTGAATCATCCAAGATCTGAACTTCTGTTTCTGAGATGTCATCGGTGGAACCATTAGCTTGTTCTTTTGGAACTGCTTTGGACGAAGCCGAACCGGGCATCCAACCGCAACCGAATAAGTCACTAATATTCTCCCCCTGACTGGAAGGTTGGGAGGTATAGAAAAATTCTGTTTCAAGGAAATCACAATCCATGGTAGTATATATTTTCTGTGTTTTTGGATCATAACACCTATATCCTTTTTGATTTACCCCATATCCTACAAATACACATTTTATAGCACAAGGTTCTAATTTATTTCTATCAGTTTTATGGATATGAACATAGACACTACACCCAAAAATTCGAGGTAAAACAGTTAACGTGGATGGTATTGATGTCTGAGTGGCAAGAGTTTTTAATGGTGTTTGGTATTGTAGGATTTTGGTTGGTAATCGGTTTACAAGGTAAACTGCTGTCCTTAAAGCTTCAGGCCAAAAGGATTTAGGAACCTTTGATTCTATCATTAATGCTCTTGTGATTTCCAATAAAAAACGATTTTTCCTCTCGGCTACTCCATTCTGTTGTGGTGTATTTGGACAAGATGTCTGGTGAATAATTCCTTGTGTAGTAAAAAAGGTTTTCAAGGTAGAGTTGACAAATTCTCCCCCATTATCTGACCTAAGGATTTTAATGTTTTTCCCAAATTGAGTTTGAACCATTTTATGAAAGTCAATAAATTTCTCACAAACTTCGGACTTATGTTTTAAAAAATAAATCCAAACCATTCTAGAACAATCATCAATGAACAACACAAAATACTTAAATCCAGAGTTAGTATTATTCGGAGCTGGGCCCCACACATCTGAATGGACCAAGGAAAAAATAGTGTCACTTCTGGTTTTACTAATAGGATAAGTTTTTCTATGACTTTTAGCCAATACACAGGTTTCACACCTAAAATTTTTGCTATCTTTAAAGAAATTAGGGAATAAGTGTTTAAGATAACCCGGTGAAGAATGTCCAAGTCGTCGATGCCACAGCCAAGCTTGTCTGTTTGTAGTCCCGTGAGCAAGCAACATGGTTCCTTGTTGAGTCATCTCATCCACGTAGTAAAGTCCTTGGCGTTCAGTACCACGCCCAATGATTTTCCCCGTCGGTATGTCCTGTAAGATGCAAAAAGAAGGCGTAAGTAACACTGTACAGTTAAGCTCCTTGGTCACATGGCTCACAGATAACAGTTTATGTGAGAAAGAAGGCACAAATAAACAATTTTTTAATTTAATTTCCGGTGTTATTTCGATTGTGCCAGTTTTAACCACTCTAGATAAGTTCCCGTCGGCAATCTGAAGGTGCTTTTTTTGTGGAGTTACAGGTTCCACTAAATCATCGTGGTCATATGTGACAGTGTCGGAAGCCCCACTATCGAGGGCCCACTTTTTTTCTTTAACGGGCCTGTCTGTCTGGGTATTATCTTTCTTGGGCCTTGTGTTTCTGCCTGGGTTGGAACCAGCCTTGATGGGCTTGGTCTGTGGGCCCTTATCTCCTCCTGTATAAGAGAAAACACGGGTTAGGTTTTGTTTAGGCTTACCAGCCGTTCCACTATCTTCTTCTTCTTCCTTCGTCATCGCAGCTTTCCCCGATTTGCTCTTGTTGTCACCGCCGTTGCTGGTAGCTGCAAAGCGGCCGCCGGTGGTGACTTTCTTCGATGATTTGTTCCTGTTTCTCTTATCATCCCACCAGTCAGGATACCCTATAAGCTCGAAGCACTGTTCTCTTGTATGCTTCCTCTGTCCACAGTGGCTACATTCGAGATGGCTCTTGTCGGTTCCTTCTCGGAATGAGGATTTGCCCTCTTTGCTGGTGCTTTCTGACCGAGATCGGTTGATTTTGTCGGTCTTCATTATCAACCCTATTCCGATTTCTGAGGTTTCATGACCGGTGGTGAGGATTCGGGTTTGAGCCGCCTCTCGCCTGATTTCCCCATAGGCGCTCTCAGTTGAAGGGAGGATCGATCTTTTCAGGATATCTTTCCTGATTAATTCGTAAGTACTGTTTAATCCTGATAAGAACTGGAATAGTCTTGTTTCCTCCCTTTTTCTGTTGTAGGTTGCGATATCATTCTCTGAGGTCATTGGATTTGGATCTCTTCGGTCAATTTCTTTCCATAGAGACTGCATCACGAGCCAATATTGTTCCACTGTAAGTTCGCCTTGGGTCTGCCTCGATGCTTTTGTGTGCAAATCGTAAATTTGCAAGGAATCTTCCCCGCTGTTAAACGTAATTTCGAGAGCATCCCACAATTCTTTTGTTGTTGAGTATTCTGTGATTCCATTGATAAGTTCTTGGTCAATGTTGGCCAAGATGGTGCTGTACAATTGCAGGTCTGCTTGTTCCCATTGTTCGAATGCTGGGTCTGTTTTCTGTGGAGGTTCAGGGACCCCTGTGATGTGCCTTGTCTTGCCTCGGCCTCCTATGGCTTTCTTCATTAATCTTGCCCATAGGAGATAATTGCTTTGATTCAATTTCGGTTCAATCTTGATTGAACTTTCTGTGGTTGTTTGCTGACTCTGTGTGCTTTGTTTGAACAGGGTCAGAAGTTGGTTCAAAAAATCCTTTGGAACCTCAAAGGATTCGGATGATTCTGGTTTCTTACCTTCTGCCATGGAAGCGGTCAAGATTGATTGCTCTGGCAATTTTAGGTAGATGATGAGCAAGAAAATTGTGCGACTAAATTGGTCGAGAAATCATGCTCTGATACCATGTCAATTTCTTAAACAGATTATGCTTGAAAGAAAGAAAAGAAAGAGATCAAGAAGAAATTTGGGGAAGTACTCTTTTAATCCTTAGCTTTTTATTAATTTTCTGGATCTTGTACATCAGTTTATATATTAGTTAAATCCTTATTGTACTTGGAAAGGAAAGGAAAAATCTAGATCAAAAAGAATTCTAAATAACTAACTAATTTGATTTGTAACTAACTTCTAATACCATGTGGCAGACATGTGAGCCAAACTATCTACTTAGACCCAGTGGCGAAGCCACGTTGTTGGGAAGAGGGGCAACTGCCTCCTTCAATTTGAAAAAAAAAACATTTATATATATATTCATTAAAATTTTTAAAATATTTTATTTTTTACCCTTAAAATTTTAAATTATCTTCCTATCTAAAAAGAGAAAAAAAATATAAATTTTAAAATTTTCAACCAAATTAATTCAATCTCATTCAATTAATTAAAAGATTAAAAATAAATTAAAAAGATAATAAAAAAATAAAATTGAGAAAAAATATAAAATTAAGATCTTTATTTTTTATTTTTTTGTGTTTAATTTTTTTACTCTTTATTTTATTATTTATACTTCTAATATTTTTTTATGATTTTTACATCAATTATATTTGTTAAAAAAATATTTTTTATACTTTTTTTGATTAATTTTTTTATTAACAAATGAAGATGTCTTATTAATAGATTAATAAATTTATTAAATAATTATTATATAAAAAGAATTTAAAAAAAATTTGCCCTTTCTAATATAATTTTAGCTTCGCCCCTGCTTAGACCTTGTTTGATTCAATGAAACGGGAAAAAAAAAAGAAGTAAAATCGCTGTTATACGGGAAAATTCTTATATATACACCCAATCAATAAAAAATTATTACAAAAATAATAATAATAAAATTTTATAATTTTATTAGTCGAATACATATCACTCGGTCTAATTAAGTTTTATATGAAATGAAATAACTACTTTTTTTTTATAAAATTTATAAAAATATTTATTATATGATACATTATATATATTTAAAATTTCAATTATAAATGTAACATTTCATGAAATAATTAATCTATGTTTACATTTAAAATAAAAGTTCAATGTAATTATTTTGTTATCCACAAACAAACGTGGGAAACAAATTTGATTGGAGGGAAAAAATTTGTAAATAAATATGAAACAAAGAAATAATATGATATTAATTTTATACGGTTTACAATTTATTCTTTACAAAGTTGTGTGTGTATATATATATATATCCAGAAAAGGTAAAAGGATCAATAATTTACTAAATGTCAAAAACATATATATTTATTCATAAATTTTAGTTTTTTTATATTCATATCACATTTATAATTTTATTTTTACATATCATATACCACAAAATAATAAAAAATATGAAAAGAAAAAAAAATTATTATCCGCAAATGATTAAAGGTTAGGGGAAATAAAAAGAAGCTTTTCTTGAGGCATATTTATATTGTAAGGGCGCTATAAAATATCTACAAAATTTAGGTATATATATATATATTAAAGTATACCGTTATGATTTGAAAGAAAGTATATTTTAATTTTAAATAACAGGAGGAGATTTTGATTCAAAAAAAAATAACAGGAGGAGATTTCTGTATATGTTTGATTGTTGAGATCAAACGTCAGGTTGGTTGAAACCTGAAACTTAGTGAATCCGGCCTCTTATGCATCCATATATAATTAAAATACACAACTCTGACTGACGTCTCCAAATTTCAGTATTAATTTGCTTTTAATTTTGTTGATTTTTATTTATTTGTTTGTTTATTTATATAAGACATAAATTGAATCAGAAAAGATATATTGAATTTTTGTATTAAGAGACTTCTTACCTACTAATTCAATAACAATACATTATATATTAAGTATACATATAGTTATTAATATATATATATATATATTTTATATTAACAATATTTTTTTATAAATAATGATAGGAAGAAAAAAAATCATACTAGCACACCAAGACTTGATCTAGTGATAAATACATCCTCTTGGGCAATATAGGATCAATTCCCCCTCCCTAGTTGTAATGCTAAAAAAAAAAAAGCAAATCATACTTCATTTAATTTTCCCTTTTATTAACTGACTTATATATTATTTCATTAGAGTAGCAATTGGTATTTATAAAAGATTAATCCTATGTGGAATAGAATACAGCACAATTTCCCAAATAATTATAGAAAAAAAAATAGTCTTATAAATTTATATATAAGACTACATATATATTCGTATCACTTCCCTTTGAGTTGAGCCAGAAAAAGGATAAACTTGCTTCACAGTCCATCAAAATTAGGGGTAGATATTTTTTGTTCGGTCTAAATATTTAAAAATCTTCAAAACCAAATTGAAATTCGGATATTTTAAAATTATTAAAACCGAAACTGAACTGAATATATAAAATATTCATTCCAAACCGAACAAAAAAAAAATCAGTTCAGTTCAATTCAGATATTCAGATATTTTTTTTTCAAACTTAAGTAATAGAATAGCAATTAATAATATTTTACATGTTATTCATATATTATTGAATTGACATGGTTAAACAACTTCACAATCATAAATAAATAAATTTAAAATCATATAAGATTAAAAAATTAATTATATTTATCCTCAAAGTTAATAAATTTATAATAAGATTAAAAATTTATTTTAACAATAATAATAACTTATTCAATTAATTGTTAATTAATTTATTTTAATTAATCAACCAATTTATTTACTTATTAATTTACTCAATCATTTATTTATATATTAAATAATAAAATATAAGACAATAAAATAAAATAACTTTAAATTTAAATATCTTAATAATTTAAATTAATCAATTATATATATATATTAACACACAATTCATGAATAATTATTATTAATCAAATAATTTTTAATCTATATTAATTATGATATAAATTTTTATTTAGTACTTATAAATAATTATGGTATTATATGCATACACTTGCTGCTATTCTATCTATTTGTGCATTAAGTTCAAAGAAGATCTCAATCTATAATGAAGAAATGATAGTAACCCGTTGTTTTATAGGCTTTATCATATTTAGTCGGAAGAGTTTAGGTATGCCTTCCTTCTTCGCCTATAAATCATTACTTTTGCTTGAGTCTAATGAGTTGCTTCAAACCTTCAAAGCTGGCTAAGGAAGAATCGGGAATGCTTTAAGACAGTGCTTTCTTTGATGGGGAGTCCCTTCTTGTGTTCGGGGTATGCAATGAGGTCGGGCTTTTATAAGTGCTCGGGGTTATAAAATCTTCTGGAGCAGGTTCTTCCACTGGATCAATGCATGTATGAATCCTAAAAAAATCCCAAAGGTCTAGTATAGAAAAAACCCTGATTTGGTTGGAGTTGTAAGTAAGAATTACAATTCAAAATGCTTACTCTGATGGTGTTATGGGGATTCTCCAAAGGGGTCGATGCCTTCTCCTATACCAGAACAAAAGAAGAAGACAGGAATTTATGGCATTTCTAGCGGAGATGGGGATCTTTCTATCTATTAGTTGGAGAGGGAGATATTTAGATCCTCTCACACATATGAAGATATCTCACCCAATCAACATTTTGAACCGCTACGTTTTATTAATTTTATTAAATAGAAACCTCGCTTCTTGGTGGCATCTCTGTCAGTTTCTGTGGCAAGGGCGGATCCTTATCTCTTGCTTCGTCTGGGCCTTCTCTTTTTTTGGTAGGAACGACGATATCCACTTTTTGTCCATAATGCTTCGCTACATTCCTTTCTCATCTCATTGCCGATCTATCCTCAGCATGTAATTGTACGATATGGGTTAGACCGAAATATAGGAGTTGCATGGACAAAGTCCCAAAAGATCTTCCCCTGGCGTCTGCCCTATCATCGGCAATTCAAGAATCGAATTCAGTTAGAGCAACTGGGGACTCTATGAGGTTCACATATCACTCTATGACATTTCAATTCCTCTTGATTGAGAGGATAGGTCGGCGAGTGCAGAGAGAAAGAGAATGTAGAGTCTGAAAGTGAGGAATGAGTGACTTCCGGGGGAAGGCACGAATGGAGGGTCCCCAATTACATATATAAGAAAAAAGGCTTCTCATAAAGATAGGGAACCCACTTTGAACTCTACTCAGAATTGACAACAAGACCCCTTACTGCTCTTGCTGCACCATCTGTTGCCTACTTTTTGATTTTAACCTTTGACAAAATGAATTGAATTAATTATCAGTGACTGCTGATGAAGCCCTTGGTGGGATACTTTCTATCGCTCTGAGTGCTATGTTCTTATATTGTCTTCAGTGAAGTGTATACCTCTTGGGTTAAAACACTTTTTCCCAGGGCGACCGATCCTCTTATTACCTTATCCCATTAAGGGAACGGAGGATTCTCCTTCTTGCATCTCTCTTCCGGATATGTTTCCACATGTTTTAATTTTAGCTACCTTAATTAGGGATGCTATGAGGTTCACAAATCATTCTACGACATTTCAATTCCCCTTAAATGAAAGCATAGGTCGGCGGGTGCGGAGAGAAAGAGAATATAGAGTCTGGATAGCGCAGCACCTCGCTATGAGAATCTAGCTTCGCTAACGCTCAGCTCAGTCTTGAACCTTTACGCTGACTGTTCATTTTCTCAGTGGCAAAAAGTGCTTCTCTTTGCCCCTTAAGTAGAAGGACAAGAAAGAGATTTTTAGTTTTATGTACATGTTTACGCTCCGCAACCCCATTGGGTTTTAGTGTGTCAGGACAAGACAAGCACAAGGCATGCCTTTTCAAGCGAAGAGTATCTAGACTCATAGCCCCCTATATTGTAAGTGGTAAGAGGATCTTTTTTTTCAGATAATTAAAAACACTCTCTTTAAGGCTTACTTCTATTCTAAGGTCGTATAATCATACATTATAACAGTCCCTCTCCATTGTTGGCCAATAATACCTTTGATGCAATATCTTATTTGCTAGCATTTTACTGTTGACATGACCACCGTAGATGCTGACAAGATTGCTAAAAAAGAGGCTCACGCACGCTAGAACGAGTTCTCTCTTGCGAGAGGGATAGGCAAGAAAGGGGGAGGAGGTCCTCAGTCACTCCGTTTTTGAATTGGGTCACGAATGGTATTCGATTTCTTTTAACAGCAAGAAAGCATTTGAACTTTATCGATGCGAATTGAAGCATCTCAGATCGAATCAAAAATAAAAAATAGTTGCCACGGTATTACATGAAAGCTCTTTATACTTTCTTATTCTTTCTTAAGTAGAGCGGCAAACACTAGATTAGATGTTTGCCTTTTGATAGAAGGCAGAAGGCTTTTTTTTTGCTCAGTAGGGCAGTTTTGGTTGGCTCGTTTAGTAGACAACAAGCGAGCTGACAAACTGCTGTAGTAGTCACTCATCTTTTATTGAGGGATTGCGACATTATGGAAATGAATAGATGAGCTCCCCTTGCCTTGAAAAAGGCCAGTCGGCAAAGTATAATAGTATATATATATATATATATTATTATATTATTATTTTCAAACTGGTGCTTTTATTCAAAAAAAAGCATTCTACTTTGATCAAACCCTGCTCCTTCTTACTTGAGCATATATACAGGCTTCTTACTACTACTATTGGTTAGTAACGGCATCCTTATCCATATCTTTATGCACGAACGAAAGGGAAAAGGGTGGAGGAGAGAAAGGTGTTCCCTAGAGAGGGATTTAAAGAGATTAATTAGGGAACACCTATAAGATTAGTCTGCCGCTTTCTTTCATAACAGAGCCGAGAATAACGGCTGGCATAGAAGTCTCTCGCACGCAAAGGGATGCTGCTGCTGGATGTCATGGTTCTAGGGTGCCATGTTTCTTCTCTCTGGAACAAAAAAAAAACCAATCTATTTCATATCCTTCCTTTGGCATTCTCCCGACATAAATATTTTGAATCCTAATCGATATGGAATTTTCCCCAGAGTTGTCGAACTAACAACTCTATTAGAAAGTAGAATTACCAACTATTGCACAAATTTAAAAGTGGATGAGATCGGTCAAGTGGTCTCAATTGGAGATGGGATTGCATGTGTTTATGGATTGAAAGAGATTCAAGCTGGGAAAATGGTTGAATTCGCCAGCGATGTGAAATAAATTTATAATAAGATTAAAAATCTATTTTAACAATAATAATAACTTATTCAATTAATTATTAATTTATTTATTTCAATTAATCAATCAATTTATTTACTTATTAATTTAATAATTAATTTATTTATATATTAAATAATTAAATATAAGACAATAAAATAAAATAACTTCAAATTTAAATATCTTAATAATTTAAATTAATCAATTATAAATATATTTTAATACATAATTCGTAAATAATTATTATTAATCAAATTATTTTTAATCTATACTAATTGTGATATAAATTTTTTATTTAGTACTTGAACATAATTATAGTATTATATGCATGCACAAACATATTATTACAATTATATCATTCATGTTCTTCTCAAATTTTTTTACAATTATTCATTTGTTAATTATTATTACTCATATTCATAAAAAATTATATCTTATTAATTATATTCACTATTAGGACTCATAAGTATTAATTATTAATAATATTCATACTTATTATTATTTAAAAACTACTAATATATTACATTAAATTATTTTATCAAATAAAAATTACTATAATTAGTATGAATTACTATTATTGATGCTAGAAAAGTGATAGTAATTATTTATATAAATATGTTAATAAATTATATTTAGTTATCGAATTAGTTTAATTAATGACAAAATATAAAATAAAGAAAATCAAGATATATGTATAGAACATAGTATAAAAAATAAATATATAATATAACATAACATAAATTAATTAAATAATTTTAATATATTTTAGAAATATTAAATATTAAATAATGCATCAATAAGATATAATATAATTTTATATTCTTCATAATAAATCGGTTATTATTTTAATTATTTGGTTCAATTCAGTTTGATTTAATTCTTAGTTTAGTTATAGATAAATATTTAAAATTATTTTATATAAAAAAATTAATATAATACTGTATGATTTGAATAAAGCCAAAAAATTAATAAATTTTTTTTAATTTAAATATTTTAATCCAAATATTTAAATCGATTTAAATTTTTTCAAAATTCATTCTTAAACTTATAATCAAAACATCCTTATTAAGAAGAGACTTGGTCCGAAAATTAGCTAGCCAATCATAAACAAAAATCTAATAAACCTATAACTAACTGTTTTTTCTTAACCTATAATTAATTAGGTCTGGTTTGGTTGGTGATTTTTTATTGCCTTTTTGACTCTTATATCCAATATTGAACTCAGTGCACCCACTTTAGTAACCACAAGTCAAAATTTATACTATTGATAGATATGGCACTAGACTTGCTTTTTTCAACTGTGTTCCAAATGCCTGCAAACTAGTCTACACGAGGCAAAAAAAATTTTTCATTTAATTAATTGAATTTTTTATAATATTATATTATTTTTTATTTAAAAGTCAAGAAATTCATATTTATTTAAAATATTATCTATTCATATACGTATGTTATCTTTTTTTATAAAGAGGTGGAAATTATTATAGTAATCGCTAGTAAATATACAATTAAAATTGCATCTAGCTGGGATTATGGGCAGAAGTGTGGTTGATCTGATTATGGGCAGTAAAACTCCAAACAATGATAATACGAATATGATTTCAGACATTAGAAATCTCTTAAATAGAAGCTGGGATGTTTCTATTAAGCATATTTAACAAGGAAGCTAATTTTTCGGTAGACTGAATGGCATCATTTGTGTTAAATTTTCAGCTAGGCACTCATATTTTTGAAGATCCTCCTGATGGCATCAAAGATTGGTTGCTTCATGATCTTTTTGGCTTTTTCCTACAGCCGTATGATTCCTATGCAGTCTTGAGATGTTTCTCCTTTCATAAGCAAAAAAAAAAAAATTGCATCTAGCTACGTATCATTATCATATGGTTAACTGAGTGGAATAATAATTTCATATATAGAAACAAATGATACATTTTATTTTTTATATTTTTATCTTTAAATTAAAATATACGATTTTTAATATATAAATAAAAATCGAAGATAAATTATATTTCACCTTCAGGTGCTCTAATTTTTTTATGAGAATATCAGTCATTAAAAAAATTAAAATTAATATATGTAATAACAACAAAGCAAAGTACATGGTCCTATATCTAAATTATCTTTTTAAAGTTAAATTGAATTGAATAATAAAAACAATAAAACTCTCATTATTAATTTTTAACACTGTCGTATATCTAAAAAATCTTACTCAAAAAATCTGGTTAAACTAAAATAGTTTCTTATCAATTTATATACAATATATATTTTTTAACAACAGATATATACATTCGATTAGCATTTTAATAATATTAAAATAAAATATAAAAAAAGACAAAGGGAAGACCAGCAAAGATATTGAAATTAGGGTTTGTGTTCCACGTATACATAACTAATTTGTTTGTCAATATACTAGTTGTTACTTGAATAGTATGAGTTCCGATTTGCTTTCTTTTCCATATAAAACTACAAAATATGATGTAAACTATAAGCTTTTATACAGAGGTTAGTTATAGACTTTGGAATTTTAAATTAAGAATATTATTAATAGAATATTTTTATTATATAGTTTACATTAGATATGAGAGCAAATAATTAATTATGGTGGTTGATTTTATTCAGCATTAGGTACGTAATACTGTTTGAACCATATAATTATAGTATACATGATGATGAGAATGAATATATATTAATTAATTAATATGGTTAAGAGAGCTGAACAAGTGAATGGAGAGACGGGTTCGAATTCCACTGAATACCTTCTTAGAGAGAGACAAAGAGATTTATCAGCTATCTACGCCCATGCACCCATGATGAGGCCTACATCTAAACTGTTAAATGAATAGGGGTGAGTAAAAATTAAAAAAATAATAATTAATTGCCTATATCTCTCATCTCATCGGTGGTGATGGGTAGTGTTTTCAGTGATTTTTTTTTCAGTGTTTTTCGCACCTGATGTTTGCTTCTCATTTTGGATGTTTCTCATAGTGGAGTAGGTTTTGTTTTTATTTGTATTGAGTTTCTTTCTTTTATAAGTTTGTCATCTTGTGTAAAGAGTTATTTGGGTAGATAGAATTAATTTCCAACTATGGACCCACGAAGCTCAGCCATTGATGATTGATGATCTATCTCATAAAATTTCTTGTCTCTTGTGGGAGGATGTTACTCGATCTCTGATTCAACTGTGCTAGAAAAATGCTTATAGTTATAAGCATATTATCCTTGATAAACTTATATTGCTTTCAATCAATTTTGCCTCTCTTATATTAAGTATTCCTTAAACTCAAATTTCCAGGTTAGAGATTAATTATCATATTAAGTGGAATAGTTTTCTTCACATTAAAATGGACATGAATTTGAACCCCACTCTTAGAGAGGGCTTTCAATAATAAGAAAAAAGATGCGTATTGAAGTCCACAACATGAGAGGCAGGGGTTAACTTAATATGATATGATATTAAGAGAGTCACTTTACCGCAGCCCTGAAATTATTAAGTTTTAACTGTGAATTATTAAAAAAGATACAACAACAATAAAGCCTTAATCCCAAATTAATTGGGGTCGGCTATATGAATTCTTCTTTTCCACTCAATACGATTTCAGGTTATCTCTTCTGATAGATGTAACATTATAAGATCATTTTGGACTACCTTTAACCAAGTCAGTTTAGGCTTACCTCTACCTCTCTTAGCTATATCTACTCTAACTTGTTCGGTTTTTCTAACAGGCGCATCACTAGGTCTTCGTTTCATATGGCCAAACCATCCAATCTATGCTCTCTTATCTTATCCTCAATAGGTGCTACTCACACTTTTTCTCTAATGCACTCATTATGGATTCTATTCATCCTAGTATGGCCACACATCCATCTTATCATTCTCATTTCCGCAATATGCATTTTACTCATGTGTTGTCCTTTTAATACCCAATACTCGCTACCATACATCATCGCAGGCTGTATTACAGTGCGGTAAAATTTTCTTTTTAATTTAATTGGCATCTTTCGATCACATAGAACTTTTGTAGCACCCCTCCACTACATCTAACCAGCTTTAATCCTATGATTTACATCTTCTTCACAACTCCCATCTTTTTGAAGAATAGATCCAAAGTATCTAAAATAAGTACTATGAGGCACTGCTATTCCGTCTAAAATAATTTTTCCTCTTTCTTTATTCTCTCTATTAAATCTACAATGCATATACTCAGTCTTAATCCTACTTAGCTTAAAACACTTAGATTCCAAAGTGTTTCTCCATAACTCCAACTTTTGACTTACCCCTGCTTGAGTCTCATATATTAATACAATATCATCTGCAAACATTATATACCAAGGGATGTCATTTTGTATATGTCTTGTTAGCTCATCCATGACCAAAGCGAAAAAATAAGGGCTTAAAGTTGAACCTTGGTGTAATCCAATAGAAATGGAAAAATCCTTAGTATCCCCTCACACGGTGCGGACACTGATGGTAGCTCCCTCATACATATCCTTCAAGACTTGGATATATCGTATAGATATTCCCCTACGCTCTAGGACCCACTATAAAACTTCTTTAGGGACTCTATCATACGCCTTTTCCAAGTCAATAAAAACCATATGTAAGTCCTTCTTCATCTCTCTATACTTTTTCATCAAATCTCTTATAAGAAAAATAGCTTCCATAGTTGATCGACCAGGCATAAAGCCAAACTGATTTGAGGAGATACAAGTATCTAACCGCAAACGGTGTTCCACAACTCTTTTTCACAATTTCATAGTATGGCTCATAAGCTTTATACCTCTATAATTTGAACAATTCTAAATATCTCCTTTATTCTTTAAAATATGTATCAAATTACTTTGTCTCCATTCATTAGGTACTTAAGATCTTATTGAACAAAGATGTCAATTATGTAACTCCTGTATCTCCCAAATATTTTCAAACCTCAATAGGTATCGCATCTAGTCCACAGGCTTTACCAATTTTCATTCTCTTGAAAGCTTCTT
Organism: Garcia nutans; assembly: GCA_947685225.1. NCBI lineage: Eukaryota > Viridiplantae > Streptophyta > Magnoliopsida > Malpighiales > Euphorbiaceae > Garcia > Garcia nutans. The sequence goes on along the minus strand of CANTUV010000018.1, from coordinate 19,266,480 downwards.
TAACTTCCGAAAATCTAATCCGTCTAGTGTATTTCACATTTTTCTCTGGCCTAACGTCTAAACCCTCAATGTTATCACTATGGTTACCATTAAGAAGTTCCTCAAAATAGCTTCTCCATCGTTCCTTAATATTCTCTTCTTGAACCAGAACCTTATTCTCTTTATTCTTAATGCACTTAAACATGAGTTTCTTGTATATAGCCGGTCTCAAGCCCGGGTAAAGAAGGAGGGTTACGGTAGGTGATAGCCAGCGTAAAACTTTTATCACATCTCATGATATAGATTCTAATAATTATTGAAAAATATAGTAATTGAAAAATATAATTAATGTCTAATTTTTGTGTTCCTTTATCACGCATTTAATTTTCATTTTTGTTTTAATTTTAATATCAAAGCTTCATGTATTTACAAATGAATTGTATCCTAAAACCCATGTTTAATATTGAGAGAAATCGATTAATTTATTTAATTTGCATATAAATCTCAATAATGTTGTGCCAAGAGTCAGCTCCATTGCATTCGAAATGTTACTCTCTTAAAAATATCATTCATTATTAAATTATGCTCGATAAAAATATAACAAATATTTTTAAAAATTTTTATATATTTTATATATATTATAGTCACTCTTATGGATATGTGTGTAAGCCATCCATTTTGAAGATATATTTGAGTAATTGGTTGGCATAAGACTCCCATATTGCGGCCTTAAAAACCCAAAAATAGATTATTATTAATTTTTTTTTTAAAAAAGAACAGAAATGAAAGAAATGGTGCATTAAAAAAGAGAGAAAATTAAGGAAGCCCATGGTATTGGTGTGTGTATGTATGATTAGAAGTGATAGCTGCATGTGAAATTAGCCAAAAGGACACAGCACAATACAACAATATCTAAAGTGAGAGGGAGCATGCAATTAAAATAAAGTTATTATTTTTTTATTTTTATATAAAAAACCCTTAATTATATAATACTTAAAAATAAGGGCCCTTGTAGAAAAATGATAAAGAGAGGGCCTCCAAGAACTAGGATTCGCTATACACATCGGATCTGCTGCAATCTTTCATTGCCTCAATGCCGGCATCGATCCTTATCCATTCCATTATATATATAGTCTCTCTCCCTTCTGTTATTGTTTGCATTTATCCATATGTCAGATAAGCTAGCTTTGGTCATAATCTTTAATTTAATAATTATTTTACCTCAATATCAATCAGTTTATATACTGTGTATACCAAATAGCTAGGTTTATATATATATATATATATCATTATTAGTACAAATAACAGTGAAAGAATTAATACAATGAACGGAAGAAATACAATGAAGGGAAGAAAAAAAAAAGAGAAAATGTTCATTTGATGTGTCAAAATGCAACATTTCAATTATTATTAGAAAATATGAAAAAGTTTTTGCCTAGTCTTATAAAAATATAGCAGTATTGATAGGGATATTACTGAACATAATGATTATTATATACACTCACATGAAACTCGTTAAGAAACTTAGAAGCCTAAAAACCTAAATGGGCCAAGTCAATTAAGGAAGAGATTACAAAGCAAATTCAGGTGAATTTGTTGAGAGTGATTGAGTATCCACAATAGCTTGCTAAATATTTATAAAATATGGTAGAATTAAGGTTTGTGTGGACTACATAAACTTAAATAAGGATTCTTCTTAGAATAACTTCTTATTATTCTACATAAATATACCAATTGATAGTATTGATAGTACTGCCGCTAGTGCGCTACACTCATTTTTAGGCAAGTTTTAGAGACACAACAAGATATTGATGGCTCAAGAGGACAAAGTCAAAACGATCTTTATAATTATATGAAGTATATTTTGTTGTAGAGTTATGCTTTTTGGATTGAAGAACTCATGAGCAACTTATTAAAGAATAACTATGATCTTATTTCATGATATGATGTATAAAAAGGTTGAGTTGTATGTCGATTAAATAAAGGTCAAGTCAGATGCAAGAGAGCAATACTTTTATAATTTAGAGTTTTTTTTTCAAAAGGGCAATGAAGTATAACCGCAAGCTAAACCCCAAAAAATGTGATTTCTATATAATCTCAGGCAAAATGTTGGGTCAGACAACTTATTGTTCATTAATTTATATACTACTTTCCCTTTAATCATTTAAGGGAGAAGCATTCAGCTCAATAAAAGATATATATATTTAGTTAATTTCTAGATGACATATCTAATAGTTAGTATATCTTTCAATTTAATATAATAGACTCAAATTTAAGTTTTGTGTCCCAAACTCTAAAAATGAAAAATCAAAATTCCAAGGTGTATATATATACATACACAATGGCGACTATAACTCCTTTTGGTTCCTACCTGGTTAGTCAAGTGATTATATACTTTTTTTTTATTGATAGAAATGTATCACCCACAAGTATATATACAAAGCCAAGTAAGTTGAAAAATAAAATCTTATTGGACCACAAAGACAAAATGCATATAAGCAAAAGTTTCTTTTGTAAGGTCCCATCTATATATATCAATTGTGAAAGAAGATTCTTTTTCAATTTGCAATTTTTCATGGTCTATATGATTTCCTTACCCAAAGAAGGCAGAGAAAATAAATTAAAATGAAACCTCAATTAATTTGTATATATATCTATGAGTTGAAATAATTATATAAAAGTGGAGTTATAAATTATCAAAACATGAGAGCCCATGAACACTATAATTAATGAGCCACACAATTTTGATAGAATTACCAATTAATTAAGTTGAATAATTTATTTCTGTAATTATTATTAAGAGATTTTTATCAGTCAAAAATACCAACTAGTCACTTAATTTTATAAAGATATTAATAATTAAAAACTTTTGGAGACGATTAAGAATAAGTAGCAATCACTAATCAATAATTGAACTGATTTTATGAAATGGCTGCTATATATTGCATGCCAGAAATCAAACAACATGCATGCCAAATGGACTAACTATATATAGAAAAATAAAACGCAAGAGATCAAACAACAAAACACCAAATTATGTATAGTCTTTAATTTGTCATTTCAAAGTGATCTATGATATGATATTAATTGATTATGGATGAATTATATATGTGATTATTATGCAATATAGCTAGCAAGAGTGCACCCCTAAAAGAAAACATTAGTGATAAATATACTGTACTATGGGGCTTTAATCAATTCAAACCCTAAAAATAAAAAGAAATTAATTATGAATTATAAAAACTCTAATAAAAATAGATTAAAGAAACCAAAAAAAAAATTTATGGGCAACAACAAGCTTGGGGTAGTTTTCTGTTGACGAAGACCAGAAAAGAAAGTGACAGAAGAAAGAGGAGAGGTCCCATATGGCTTTAGTTGTGGTAAAAGGGTCATGTGTAAGAGTGTATGAAATACAAGTAGCTAGATAGGCCCCATTTTGGAGGCTGATAATGGAAGTTGCCTTCATCCTCTCTGTACTTGTTCCCAACTTCCCACCAATGACCTTATATTATATCTTTTTTTTTTTAAGTTTTAATAACCCTCCACCTTCCATATTGCTTCAAGCTTCATTTTTTTAAAAAAAAATTATGTCTACTTAAACACTCTAAGTTAAAAGCTTAATCTACACTATGTATAATTAGCAACAAAGTGCTAAAGTCAAGTCAATTTCTAGCTACTTATATGCATACCACATGATCAGGAGTTCAATAATTACTTTAATTCACAAGTTCAATGGTTGCTGAACCACTTTATTGATTAAAGGTTTAATTATTAATTTATTTTATTTATTTTAAGAAATAAATTAAAGTATATATATCATTAATTAATAATAATGAATCAAATAATTAAAAGTATCAAAAAAAAAAGAAATAACTATATATAGAAGGTAAATTTTTAATCAAAATAGTTTCAATCACGATTAAAGAATAATGATGAAAGTAAATCACATATGTTTTGATAGATTTTTTTTTTTTAAGAATATGGGTCTTAGAAAATATAAATGAATCACATGTTGAAAATTTATAAGAAAAATGTTGTGAAATATAAATAGTGTAGATTGAGTTTTAATACAAATCAATTGATTTTGAGTAAAATATGAATTCACACCACCAAATAATTTTGAAGAGTTGTCTAGCTGACTTGTTAACCTATGATTTTAAAGAAAATAAACTTAGGTTATTTGTAATAGATCTAAAAAGTTAGTTGTCATTCATAATTGATAAGTACAATGGATTTAGTTGTATTTAAAGGAGAGCGACGAGAATATAAATAAATCTCATATTAAAAAATTATAAAAAAATATAGTGACGTATAAATGGTGAAACGCGTTTGATTCAACACTTTCAATGTACAAGTAAGTTCAATAATGGGAAATGTAGAATCTCATATTCTAGTCTTTAAAATCACAAAAGTTTGTTGATAATAAAAAAAAGAACTAAGAATGTAAAAACAATTGAACTTTTTTATAAGATGAAGACTTAATATATAGAAGAATGCTAGTTAAGGTTTGACCATGTACATACATGACATTGTATCACTATAAGTTCAAATACATTGGGAGTAGACCTAATGCGGAGACATAAGTAGGATTATGTCATTTCATCGCCAAATTTTTCGTTTACTTATCATTACACTGGCTTAAATCTTTGAAAATGATTGCTTATTATAAAATCCAATCCCTTAGAGAAGGAGCTTTACAGGTTAATTTTCTTTTTTCTTTTCCTTTTGTCACAAATAACATAACCATTATACGTAATTTCATATCACAATATGTTCTAACTAGGATTTGGTGCTGTTTCAACTAACTATATATTGACTATGTGTCTAATTTACCGAATACCCCAATCATTTTTTAAGTGTTAATAATCTTAAATTTAAAAAAAATAAAATTATTTCTATTATATAACCCAGAATTTTATATAGAAAAAGAGATGATTAATGACACTTAGATGATTAAATCTACTTAAAAACTAAATGTTAAATAATAAAACATTAAAATTTTTAAGAATTGAATACTTAATTTAAAATATAAGAGATAAGATTTTAATATTAGGTGATATAGCTATATATATATTTTCTTAAGGGGTAAAAATATATGAAAAAATAAAAAAAAATTAAATTTACTATATTTTTAAAAATATATTCAGATTTATAAAACTTTATGATTAGCTTACTAAAATATTAAATTTACATAGTTTTATAAATTTATTATAAAATAATTAAAATGTTTCTGATAAAAATGAATAAAATTTATAAAAAATGATGAAGAGTGTAATTTTTCATTTTCTTAATCAGAATTTTCTCTCCTCATGTTCAAAAGCTTCTTCATTGTAACAATAAGTTCGTTGCTCAGTTCAACTATGCATATCGTCTCACACCATGTATTGTTGTCATCTCCTTAATTATAATCAATCATTTTAATTTGTTGTTAATAATTATGAGGGATCTATATTATATATATATAAGCCAAGAAAATAATAAGTGTTCTGAAAAACAGGATAGAATAGTCTATTTGTACAATAAATTTTAAAAAAGGGGTGCCATAAATTATAAAAAAAAAAAAATTAATATCGTCTCCTGAATTAATAATAAATAATGAAAGTAAAAAAATAAATGTAAGTGAACATAACATTACTTTCCAATCACTTGTAAACAAACATTTATCGTATATTATTTCAAAATTAAGACTAAAAATAATTTAAATTAAATTAGTCAAATTCGACTCATGAAAAATTAATGAGCAACTCAAATACAAATAATTAAGGTAACAATATTACAAAACTTAAATATTTAATATAATAACATTTTAAAATTATTATGTGCATATAATATAGATGGTAATTGGGCAGCTCGATCATGTATGGCATGATACGATTATATATACGTCAATAGATCATGTTGAGCCGTTATTTTTTAAATTTTTATACGGTCCAGTGTGACACAATTAATTTTTTAGACCAGCATGGTATGAAAAGGTCACATGCATAGTAAATCTACAGGCCCAACTCAATTGGCATATACAGTTTTTTTGGCTGAAACTAATAATAAATTATATTCATTATATGATAATTAAATAAATCAACTGACAAGGTATAATATAAACTAATTTTTCTAATATTTATAACATATCAAAATTTTGACTTGCAAAAATAAATCAATTTATCAATTTTTATATATAATTATATTTTTTATCAATTAATTTTTATTTTTTATATCAAGTTTTATATATACTTTATTTAAAAAAAAATAGATGACTTTGTGCAAAAAAAAAAAAAAACTATGCTAGCCCAATATTTGATATGATATAATATGGTCAAAGTATTGTACGACATAATTATATATGGACTAATAAATTAATTATATTAGGCTCTTATTTTTTAAATTTTAGCACACCTCAGCCTAACACAATTAATTTTTTAAATCAATACAGTATGATATGATTAATTATTTAAATAGACACGGCAAAATACCAAAAGTCATATGCACTGTGAATCTATATAGCATATAGCCAATTTGCACCCTTTATTCTATCAATTTTAAAATTAACTTGACTTTGGTCCTAAAAATGACACCCAGAACTTGTTTATTAAACAAATATAGTTATTGTGATTGAAAGTTTTTGTAAATATCTTGTTACATTAATATTACTAAAAACTAAGTATTTAACTCTAAGTAATTCAATTCTTAATTCTATTCCAAAATTATTCCAATCTTAAGTTAGCTGAAAAAGCTTATAATTAACATTCAAAAAATTCATCATAAGCTTAATTTATATATAACTCCAATTTATTTAATGAATTTATTTATTCTTAGGATTAATACTCAAGTAAGGGGTAATACATACATATATATATATATACACTTTAAATATTTTATTATTTTAAAATTATGCTCTCTCTTTTTTTAACCAGTTATATCGTAATTTTAGAGGTTCAATAAAAAATAAAAGAAAATCTATTGTTACTTTATTATTTGTCAAGAATCAGAAAATCGAATTAAATCACTTCGTCAAATTTTTTAGAACATTATTAAATTATTATAAGTTTCAATTAAAGTTTATGTAAATTATTATTTAAAAAATTTATTTATTTATAATTTTAAAATTCAAAATTAGTATTTATTTATAATTAAAATAAAAAAATAAATTTAATACAACAAATAAAAAAACTAAAATATATAAATTTATCACAAAATTACATTGCAATAAATGACGGATAACTTGATCAGTAATACAGACAACTTGATTAGTAATTAGTCTCATTAGTCTACCTTTTATTTGAGCAGTGATGAAATGATTCATTGATTAAAGAAACAGAAACAAAAGTCATGAAGAACCAAGGCCAAACCACAGAAAAAACATTCAAATTTTTTGCAGAATTACAAGCAAAAAATCCAACAAGAAGAACCCCTTACAAAGAGATGACCTAGAACAATAAAGAGGCCTATTGAAATATACGGGGCAGTAGCTCAGATACACGACAATCAACATCCATAAGTCTCGAACAACCTCAGATATAGGAATAGATAAGGGAAAGAAGAGGCTAAACTTGAGGCTTATGGATAAGAAACTCATATTAGGCAATAAAAGCGAGCTGAAGGGAGAATGCAAGAAACTCCACAAACCGGCCGGAAAGCAATAACACCAGCCAATGGAACGCAAGGAGAAGAGAACATAGCACAACAGCTTGCAAGGACTCAGGAGAAGAAGGATTTTTTTTCTAAACAAAAAACCATCCGAAATCTTGAGGCTTAAAGTCAACTCCACTTATAGAGAGGACCTTCACAAGCTCATAATACATTAATTTAGTACATATAGTTCTCAATCAGAAAAATCACTAATAATTATGGCATATTTTAAGAAATTTAGCCTGCTTGTTAACTAATTTTCTTTTTATTACATAACCAGATCACGTAAAAGTTTACAATCAAATTTTCCTGGTATAAATTAATAAATATTTATAATAATCATGCAAAATGTTTCAATTTTAGTATTCCTTACTAAGAAATGATAGGTCAATCTATTAACAATTTATTTTGTGCAAAAAATGTAAATGTAAATTTTATTTGCGAATTATTGATGCCTAGTGGCACATTACATTTTAACTGCATTAAAAATATAGTTTTGGTTGGCATCTTTTTTTTCTTATACGTGCAACATTATTAGCGGTGGATATGTGTTTTTATGTGGATTTTTTTTCTGGAGCTTAAAAGGTTAGCATCGAGTGAAATTGCGTCTGATCTACAGCGTAGAAACGTTTGCCCTCTCTGTAATTTGCTGAGACTTCAAACAGACAAGGGAAAAGATCGAAAATAAAGCAATTTCATAATGAGATATCTCCACCGTTTAAGTACACGTACAGAAAATAAAGAAATCATGGAAGCAAACAATTCAGTTTTTGAAAATGGCTTTAATTTGTGGAAAGTATTAAGTAGTCATAATGAGAATAGCTAGCTGAGTTTAGGTCTTTTTGTACGAAAAATAAAATGAAAATTTGAGGATTTAAAGTTGTATAATTGGTTTTGATAGTGTTAAAATGTACTTTTTTTAATTAATTGGTTATTAAAAACATAAATTGACATTAATTTAGTACTATATTTATTTTTTAAGAATAAAGGGTAATCATGAGAAATCAGAAAGCTGAGTCCTGAGAGAATCTTCAGCAACAAATATATCATATTATATAGTATAGTATAATCATATAATCGGCCGATAACAGATGAGAGTGCAGTCAAGCGCTAAGATAGGGAGTGAGCGTTGAAATCTTCACCGGGCATTTCATGTTCTCTCTCTCTCTCTCTCCCCGTAATCTCTTGCGGCACCAACTACGAATCAAGAAAATGAAAAAAAAAAACCGTTTGCCCACGTCAGCATTCTAACATGTCATATCATATGCCACTAACTGCCACGTGTGGCCATGCATGTGGGTTAGTACGTAACAGGAGCCTAGTTTCCCGCCATCCTTCACGGGCCCAAATACCCAAAACATAACAAATAAAATATTACCTAAACAATAAGTTTTTTATTCCTAAATTATTATTTTTAACTTATTCCTAAATTATTCAATGCAAAGAGTACACACGCTTATATATTACTATATATATGTATACATGAAATTCAGCCAATTATTTATATGAATTTTATATATTTATAAAGTATATAGTGTATTCAATGATATCTTCTGTAAAATTTTATAAAGTTCGTTTGGCACTACACTCCTACATAAATTCAACTTCAGAGAATTCAATTAAACTGAATCAAAATTTATGAGTTACATATATAAAATTCATATTTTGAATTATATTCATTTATAACAAATATAACATAAAAATATGTCATATACTAAACAAATTTATATATTAAGCTTTTGTTAACCTGTTCATATTTATTTAGATCATAAATATAAATTTTGATCATAATAACCAAAATTATATATGAATTGCAATGCAATTTTTGGTTGAATTTGTAATTATTTAATAAAATCTGATTATCGTATATATCATATATGTTCTCTATTCCATTGAATAAGATGGGAGATATTAACAATAAACATTGAAAGAGAAATGACATAAAGCAAGTCCAGTCTCTCTCTCTCTATATATAGAGAGAGAGAACACACCTTGATTTATTAAAAGTTGGATGTACAAAAATATTGGGTTTTTATTGTTTCCAATTTTCGCAAAATAAATATATATATTTTTTATTATGATTTATTGATATACTTGATATTAAATAATTATTTTAAACATTTCTTTTGCTCATTTTGGTTTGGGTTTAGATTTAATTGTAATATAATATTAAAAATATTTTCTTATAATACAAAACTTACAATTTTTTTTTTAAAGAATTGACCTGTGACCATAGGACCATAATGAGAAAACATTAGTCGAGCCGTTACGAAATTGCATTGCATTAGCCACGCATAGAAAGACAACAAGAAAAGCAAGCCATTCTCCTATATATGATCAATTCACTTACGTCCTTGATTCAGACTAATCTCATGTTTACATATCAATTTTATTATTAAAATTAAAATTTATTACTTTTTTAGTATAAATCATAATTTGAAGTCAAGCCGGGTAGAATTATGATAAAGATAAAATTCTTCATACTAAATTTTAATTATATATCCAGAATTCGAACTCGAGATCTTTAGTTAAGAAAATATATTAGATTAGGTTTTTAATGGATTTTAAAATAATTAGTGGCTTTAATGAAATTCAATAATTTTAATGAAATTCTATATATTTTCTAGAATTCTATAGAATTCTATATAGAATTTATAGAGTTTATTGAATTTTTATTATAAACTTTGATAAATTTTAATGAAGTTTTAATTTTTTTTATATAATTAATATTTTGATAAAAATATAATATATTTTATTAGAAACATTATATTATAATTAGAAACATTATATTATAAATATAGCTTTCATTATGTTGGATAAATAAATAAATATTATAAATTTTACAATAAATAAAAAAAAATAAATATAGATATTAAGTTTTCTAATATTATCATTGTAAGATAATAAAATTTATAAAATATAAAAATAAATTAAAATATAAAAATATTAGATAAATATATCAAAAATATTATACCAAAAAATTATAAAATGAAAAATATAAATATGCATATATATAATCATTTTTTTAAATTGATATTTTTTATTCAAATTTTATAAATTGATATCATTCAACACTATTAGAACATAATATATTTAAAAAAAAAAGAAATTTTTTTTATAATTGAAAATTAGTTCAAATACGTTCAACTTATATCACTTAAACATCCACGTACGTCACAAATAATTATAAACACTTTAAATAATAAAATTTTAACTATTATTTAACTAATTATATATTAAGTTATTCACTAAAAAATATAATATTCTAGAATAATCATTGATTAACTAATAAAAAATATAAGCTAATTTTATAAATTAATAACTATTTTCACCACATAATAAGTAATATGAGCTAATAAGTATTAATTAATTCAACAAACTATACATATAAAACACAAATTAATTAAAAATAATAATTTTTTTTTAATAACGAGGAATCCTTAGTTGTCTGGACATCAACCACACCCCTTTGAAGTAGATATCAATAATCAAGCCAAGTAAACCCCGAGGAGGCTAACCTAGTAATCCACCGACAGAGCTTCTCACTTAAATACGAACCTCACTGGAATGGCTTATCCCATGATGCATATAATACATTATACTTATAAAGTGTTACTCAAATTTGGAGTTCAAACTTGCAACCTCACTGTACACAATTATGAATCTTACCAATCCTTCTAATCTGCGGTGGGAAAAAAAATAAAAAGTAAAAATAATTTTAATCGTAATAAAAAAATTACTATATTTCTTTTTAATACATAATAAAAAGTACATAAGTAAAATTTTTAAAAATATAATAATAATTTTATATAATATTATAATCTCGTAAATAATACTAGTTTTTATATCTATATAAATAGAAACTTAAAAATAAAAAATTTAATGTATAAAAGATTATTTAAAAATATTTTCATAAGTAAGGCCATAAAATTTCTCTAAATATGCATTTTATTTAATGAGATAAATATTTAATAATAACAGTGTCATTTTACATTAATATTTTAAAGTGTTACGTGGTGTATGTTGAGGGAGATTTTATATTAATAAGAAAAAAATTTTAGAGAGAGATATATTAGTGTAAAACACTTATGATGAAGGCTAAATTTATGAAAATTTTTGAGCGAAAGCTTAATTTGTGAAATAATTTTTTTATTTATATTTAGGATTCTAAAATCCTATAGAATAAAAAAAAATTATATAATTCATTAAAATAAAAAATTTATAAAATTCATTAGAATCAATGATTTTTTTAATGCGATTAGATTTTAATAGACATTTAAAAAGTTATTATTAAATAACATTAGATTCTATGTAATTCTAAATAAATTCAAATTGAATATCATTAGATTTTTAAAGTCAATTAAAATTTATTAAAATTCTAACCCAATCCATTAAGCTGTGAAATTTAGTAAATTTTGTTGATTTTTTTAGCTCAAAATAAGATTAGATTATATTAACAACAATCAAAATACAAGAGGAGATCCAAAACTCTTGGATGGTTAGTTAACCAGTCCAGGTTAAGGTATTGCTGAAATGTAATATTAGCTAACAAGCCCGCAGGTTTATTACCCTTTCTACAAACATGAGAAAATAAGACAGAACTCATAGATTGGGTAAGCTTAATGGTCTTTAATATAAGAGGGTCAATTTCCAGTTAATCGTCGATTTACTAATAGTTTGTTATGAAGTGAATATAAATAAAAAATATTTTAAATTGAGGTAATAATACCTGGAAAAAATGTGTTAAGTAATAAATAATAATTAACATGTTAAGTCTTTTTTTCTGTAAAATCAAAATATACAGTCAATATAAAAAATAAAACAATAATTAAATACATTTAAAATCCTTTTTTCTCTGTTAAAAAACTTATGGTGAGGGGGATAAAATAATTATTTTTTTTAAATAAGAAAATATCTCTTCCCTTACTCCTATTTACTATTTTTTAATAATAAAAAATAATAATTTTATAAAAAAAATAAAATAAAAATACGGCGTGACTTTTTATATGTATAGTTATACAGTATTACAGTTTACCGACGGACATTTTTGACAACTATTATAGTGTTCCCTAAACCCCGTTTTCAATTGCAATACAAAAATATATATATATATATATATTTTTTGTTTTTGACCCCGAAATTCCAAACTCCAAACCTAACCCTCTCTCTCTCTCTAACCCTACGCCGTTTTCTAGTGCTTCGGACACCCCCACGTGGCGGTCATGTCAGTAGAGTCCCATAGCCCACGGCCTCTGGTCATGGATACATTCGATGGCTCTGCCCCATTTGCTTATCTTCCTCTCTCATAATAATCCCTCCTCTGCCCCCAGTTGTCAGATTCCGGCCACCACCTTTCTCTCCTCTTCCTCTTATTATATATATATACATGTACCCTACCTCCACCCCTTCTCTTTTCCTTTACTCTCAAACAGTTATTTTTTCTTCTTAATATGCTTCTCAATTCAATATCTATTTCATTTCTCACATACGTAGACACATCAGAACTTTGTTTATAACTTGTCAAAATAAATAAATAAATAAATAACTATAAGTGAAGTACGGCTCAGTGTTTTAGCTTAGCTCCTAAATTGCGCAGAAGCCCCTCCTGTGTACTTTAGCAGCTACTACCACCCTTTGTGTGTTATTTCTTGGCGGTATCTTTTGCTTTAGTTCTTTTTCGGGTTTTGTATTTTTCTTGAAGATTGGCGATGAATAGAGCCTCACCGCCGGAGATGTTGCACTGTACTGACATGACAGTGCTTGAGAGACAAAAGGCTCGATTTAAATGGCAACAACAACAACAGCAGCTGCAGCAGCAAGAAAGTTTTAATAATTTTGGGGATTTCAGTGGAATGTTTCAGTTGCAACAGCAGCAGCAGAAGCAGCTGCGACAGGGTTTTCAAGGTGATCTCTGTGAGGTTGTGACTCGGTCTGTTAAGCCTGACCCTGGTTTGATGGATGACGGCTGGCCTGATTTAGTGGGGTTTGCTCAAAATTGTGGATTTGGGAATAATGGGTCTGGTTCTGATATTAATTATGCTATTTCTAGGACTTCTAGTTGTCCACCTGCGGTGGCTGCCGCGGTTGACGCTGCAGTTGTTCTGGATAAAGGCAGAGACTCTGTTTTGTCGGAGAAATTGAGTTCTGCAGTTGTGAAAGAAAGTTTGAAAAAGAGAAAGGTTGATAAAGTTCAGAATAACACCAAAGTGAGTGTTGCGCATAAAATTGTTCGTTTTTTTTTTTTTATTATTTTACTTTCTTTCTCAAAAGAAAAGAAAAGAAAAGAATTTGATTTTTTGATTTCTCTGTGTACCGATGCACGGCTCTGTTTCAATCTTTTACAGAGTATGCAGCAATAGACTAATAGTATACTATTGTCAAATTAAGAAATACAAGATCTTAAAAGTACATATTGTTTGCCTGGTTTCATTTGTTATCCATAAACATATGGCTATTAATGAAAGATTCTTTTGTGTGTAAATGTTATAGGTTGTTGCAGAAGATGACGCGAAGGCAGAAAAAAGGATCAAAGCAAGTATTGCAGCGGAAGCAGAGTCGAAGATCACAGACAAAACTAACAACAAAACCACGACCAATAACAACAACAGCACCAAAAACGGTAACAAAGAAAATTCAGCTGAAACTTCCAAAGATAACTCTAAATTATCTGAGGTTCAAAAGCCAGATTACATTCATGTTCGGGCTCGCCGGGGCCAAGCAACTGATAGCCATAGCTTAGCTGAAAGAGTAAGTATAGATTGGATTTTTCATTATTTGTCTATGTTAATTTTCTTTAGCAACTTTGTTTTTGTCTGTTACGCAGGTGAGAAGGGAAAAAATCAGTGAAAGAATGAAGTATTTGCAAGACTTGGTTCCAGGATGCAACAAAATCACAGGAAAAGCAGGGATGCTTGATGAAATTATTAACTATGTTCAATCTCTTCAACGACAAGTAGAGGTAATTAAACTAGTTAATTCTTAATTGGGTTAGTGATAATTATCCTTCTTTAATTTTACTATCACATATTTCTGCAACATTCTTAATTTGGGTCTTAGTGCATACTATATTTGTTGCCTTTTACAAACAGTTCTTGTCAATGAAACTAGCTGCCGTGAATCCAAGGCTTGACTTTAACATTGATAACTTATTTGCTAAAGAGGTAATCAAATAATCATATATTTATTTTTCATTAATAATTTTAAGTTTCTTTGACTATATCTTTATAATGTTTTTAATTAATTTGTTTTAACTAGCAGACATTTCCTGGTTGTACAACCAATTTCCCAGCAATTGGGACATCGTCGGATATGACTAATCCTGCCTATCTTCAGTTTAGTTCAGTACAGCAACAGCAACAGCAACAGCAACAACAATTAGTGACTACTTGTGGTTTGGATATGGGGATGAATAATCCTTCTGATATGGGGCTCAGACGAACAATTAGCGCTCCTGTAACTTCGATTCCTGAAATGTTTATGGATTCATCTTGCTTCACTGTAAATGTCTACCCTTTATGATTAATTTTGTTACTATTATTTATCTCCAATTTCTTTTTTTTAAAATATAAATTAGTTATATTGTTGCTTTAATCATTTTGTAGCAAATCCAGGCCTCATCAACTTGGGATCCTGATCTACAAAATCTTTACAATGTAGCATTTGATCAAGCAAGATCAACATCCTTCCCAACTCAGCCAATTTACAGGTAAGATAAAAGTTAATAACAATTTTTGTCATTCTTCACTTTATTATTTGTTTGAAAATTTTATTTATTTAATTTTTTTTCATAAGGCTAAAAACTAAAGCAATGTGGGTTTTAACTACCATTGATTGAGACTGTATATAACCCCACAAATGCTAATAATTTTTGCTTTAGAAATAATTTTTTTTAATGAATAAAGATGGAAAAAAATAAAAATTGAAAAAATAGTGTTTGTGTTTGTGATTGAAATGAAGAAAGCTGGCTACAGGGATCTTTCTTTCTTTTCTTCCAAATAATCAGAACCACAGATTTTTTGAATGATATCAACTATATTTTCTTTGGAAAGAAGAAGCAATCAAATATGCAAAAAGTAATTTGACTCTATAAAGACATAATAATGGCCATCTATATTTTTCAAATTGATGGCATATAAATAATGGGGTCCTAGCTATTAGGTAAAAGATTTGACAAAGTGTATAATTATATGATTCTCAACAATAAAATAATCTTGATGATTATGATTGTTAATCATATAATTAGCTTTCAATAAAAAATGATGTTTAATGAAATAACATCCCTTAATTAGATATTGAATATGAGTTTTTCTGTCTCTCTCTCTATATATATTCTCGTCTCCTATTTTCTTTAGACAAACATATTATTAACCTTTATACTAAGATTAAGAGATTTATTCTTAAAAAGATGATGTTTGTTATACTAACTTTTGCAGGTGCTATGACTGAAAATGGAGATGTGAATCGAAAAATCGATTTATACAATTCTTGGAAGAGAAATTATTCTAAAAAAGGGTTTGATGCTAATGATTCATGTTCTTGCCTTATAAGTGCATACCGTATATACATATATATATATTTTGTATGTATACTTTGTAACGACATATAGTATGAAATAAAATTATTACCTATCTATTAACATCAAACCCCTTCTTTTTTCTTTCTTTTTTCTCTAAATATGTATATACACCAATCACGTACCTATAATGATTTTTTTGTTACACCAAAAAGGTCGATGGCGATGGTAGGGGACCAAAGAATTAGGGTTGAAGGCAAGTTTATGCATCCATGGTGGGCACAGAAGATGGCAATATCAATCAAGTTGATATCAAATTTGTGATATAATTTCCGGAAGTATGAAATTACGAGTTTAAACTCAAAAAAAAAAAAAAAAAAACATGCATGGCGAGATAGATACGGTTCTGCAGCTAATGCAACTCCACTGGATAGATCTACCTACAATATATATATATATATATAAATAATTCAAAAAAAAAACCTAATATATATATATCCATATATGTGGATTAAATTAGCCATTCAATTTGCTTGAAAGAGAAAAAGTGCAAAAGTAATTAGAAAAAAGCCAGAATTTGGTGAAAATTGAGTATTACCAGGAAATGAGCGGGAATGGTACAAGTTGTCTCTCGATTGGATGAGTGACAAGGTTGAATTAAGGCCAGTAGACATGGTGGACCGTCTCAGCTCCCTCTTTATGACAGAATATTTTTATTTATCTAGATTGATTAAGACTTTGATATATAATAATTAAGTGACAAATAAATAATAGTAATAATAATAAGTTTTGCAAGAATAAAGAGCATGAATTTCTTAAAATGGTTTTCATGTCCTATAACAACCATCCAAATTATATTAATTAATGTTCGATCATTAATTCATTACTACACATTAAAATATCTGTGTTGTGTGTGTGTGTGTTTTTTTTTAAATTAAAATATCAAATTAGTTAACTAATAATATCTCTGTACTATAATATCATCCCCAAATGTATATTTCTATATAAATATAAAATTAAGTTGAAAATAGAAGTCGAGATATGGAAAATTTTTCTTAAATTATTGACGTGTAGGTTTTTATCTCATTAACGTGAGTTTTTATTTTTATTTTTATATTTTTCAAATTTAAAATAAATAAAATCTAATAACATCTTTCAAAAGAATACTATATTAATTTTTAAATGAAAATGTATATCTTTCAAAGTAAAATCTTCTTATTACAAAACTTTGCCATTAATTTTTTTATTACCAAAAACATGCAAGTTTATTTTACTTTTTTTTTCGGTACCATTATTACAATAAATGAAATTCAAACTTTATATTCAAACTTTTATGATTAGATAAGATAATATCTAAGTTTTACTATGCATGTAGTTAATGGATATCACTCTATTTCTCTTTAGACTTCAATTAACTAATACTATTTGACATATTTCTTCCTTTGAAAGCAAAAGAAAGCAATTTATTTAGCATGAAAATGACCCAAATTTAATTATCCTTTGTATAATTAATGTCTCCTCAGAGATATTTGATAAAGTTTTTCTTGTTCTTTCGAACAAAAAAAAATCTAATAAAATCGATATATTGCATTATATCCATTGGTTCATATATATAGAATTAAGGGCCTGTTTGGTTTAGCTGTTCATAGCAGCTGGTAGCTGATAGCGGTTGCTGATAGCTGATAGCTGGTGGCGGATAGCTGGTAGCTGATTCGAGTTAGTGTTTGGTAAAAATACAATAGCTGTTGCAGTTTGAATGTAAAATTACCAATAAGCATATCATTATCTAATAAATATTAATTTTTATTTTATTTTAATAGGGTTAATATAGTCTTAATATGAATCAGCTATCAGCTGATATGAAAAAGCTCCGAGTAGGAGCTTATTGAAACAGCAGCTGTTTGGGGTTCCTAACAGCTATCAGCTGCTGTTTTAAAATTTTACCAAACATCAAATTTTACCAAACAACTGCTGTTTGGGATTCAAACCTCTATCAGCTGCATCAAACAGCTAAACCAAACACCCCCTAAGTTGATACCGTTTTTTAGAGTTACGAGATTTTTAATTCGAGTTTCAGGGGGAGATAAATCTATTAACTTTATTAAAAATAATT
Organism: Garcia nutans; assembly: GCA_947685225.1. Classification (NCBI taxonomy): domain Eukaryota; kingdom Viridiplantae; phylum Streptophyta; class Magnoliopsida; order Malpighiales; family Euphorbiaceae; genus Garcia; species Garcia nutans. The sequence goes on along the minus strand of CANTUV010000018.1, from coordinate 19,248,250 downwards.
ATGAAATTAAGAAATTAATTATTTTTATAACGGCTTTACTAAGTCTGTGCATAAGCACAAGAGTTTGTTTCTGAAAGCTGAATGCACCAATTGTCAAATATATGCAAATTCCATATAAGATTGTTATGCAATGCAAATTATACAAGTACATTAATTACTCATTTGAGTTTATCTAAAAAAAAATCATTTTAATGACCAGAGAAGAGTAAACACAGTTAAATTAAAAAAAAAAAAACAACAACAGGAGAGGGATAATAGCACAAAATTTAGGGCTTCCTTTTTATACATTCTTCAATTTATTTTTAGAAGAAAAAATTGACATATTTGGTTTAATAATTAACAAAGAACAATGTTGCAATATAAATATTAGTCGGTAAGAAAGTGTTTTAGTTTAATTAGAAATTTTAAATTTGAATTTTAAATATGCAATTATATTAAAACTAGTTATAAATAATTTTATCATCTTTGTGGTCTTATTCGGCTCGACTCTAAAAAAAATAATTTATATAAAATAAAAATAAAATAACAATATTAAAAGGTGAAAAAGAAATTCCTTCAAGAAAATTATTACCTAAGGGAAAACTAATCATTAATTTCATTTATTTTATATTGCAGTAGATAATTCCAAGTAGTTTTAAAATGCAAAAAAGGAAGAAAAGAGCTATATACCCAAAACATTAAATAAAACGGAGTTTAAGCCTAATATATTTTTTTTTCTCAGATATTTAAAAGGCACTGTTTGGATGATGCAATAGAGCCTTCCCTAAACCCATTTTTTCATTAGAAAATTAATTAAATAGCTTTGGGAAAATTTAATGTCTTTAATCTTCCCACTTAAAAATGTGGGTGGCAAAATTAAACTTACACTCTATGCATATATAGGATGAATTTGAAATCTCTTAGAAATTTTATAATCTATACATACATACATACATACATATATAGGAAAATAGGACTAAATTTAAAGAGTCGCCATTTACGCAAAAAATTCTAAAATAATAATAAGAAGAAGAACAGGCCCTATTGAGTACTGTAGTTATATACTTTTTGGAATATTTTAAAAAAAAAAAAGAAAGTCACTGAAATTGAAAATGAATGCCTTTATAAAGAAAGTTTGAGGATATTTCCCAACTTGTTCTTTTTGTTTCCTAGCTTTTTTTTCAAAATAAATTTTATTGCTATTTAGATTTTTATAATTTTTATTTTTGTTCGAAAGTTGAATTTAAATTTAAAAATAAAATTAATTAAATATTTAATTAATCAATTTATAATTTTTTTACAAATTAAAATATTTCGTATTTTTATGGAAATTAGTTGTCCTAAAATCTATAATTGATATTGACATGTAATTAATATACCTTCTAGTATATATAAAAATAAACATAATAAATTTTGTTAAAATAGTTGATGAATAAGAAAAGTGGAGACCACAAATTAGAGGAAGGTTGAGTGGAGTTTCTTAAAATTAAAGAGCAGCCCTCATTTTCAAGCCACAGAGAAATAGTGAAAGGTGGTAGGGCTGCCCTCATCCATTCCAAGATCTCTTTGATTCTCTTTGTTTTCTATGGACTGCCTTTTCTCTTTCTTGGCCCCATTTTACTTTTCCCTCTATTTTTTTTAATTTTTTTTAATTTACTATCACATCCTAAAATTTATTATGATTCCCACTTTGCTATTTATTATTTTTTAATTAATATTTTTATCCTTTAAAATTTATTAATGGCCAATACTTTAATTCTTATCTATAAAATTATAAAATTTTCACTAAGTTTAAATTTATATAATATTTTAATTTTTATAAATTTGAAATATAATATATTTTATCGAGAGATCAGAACTAAATTTTTTTTTAGTTTAACCATAAATTTTTTTTTATTTTCATTCATTTAACGGTCTAGATATAAAATTAATTATATTTAGGGCATAGATCAGAACTAAGTTATTTCATGCAACTATAAAAACGGAAAAAAAAATAAAATGAAAAAAAGAAAAACTCTTTTGTCTAATTGAAGTATAATAGTGGTGAATTTAAGAGTTTGAGGAAATAGGTTGAAGGAAGTTATTGTGAACTATTTTGAGAAGTAATTTCTATAGAAAAGTAGTGAAACTGGATCTATCTTGTGTCATATGAGGCCAATGGTAACCACACAAGAACATAATGAGGTTTTGCTCTTGCCTGTCACAATAGAGGAAATAAAGCAAGCTTTGTTCTCGATGGATCCAAATAAATCCCCTAGATCAGATGGGACGAATCTAGCGTTTTACTAATAATTTTGGGATATAATAGGAAGGATAATTGAAGCTTGCATTGAATATTTTGATAACAGATGTCTTCTAGAGAGCTTAAATGAGACACACATATTGCTTATTCTAAAGAAGCACAATCCAATATCTGTGGTTGAACTTCGTCTTATCTCCTTATGCAATGTATTATGTAAGGTGGTAGCTAAAACTCTATCAAACATAATGAAGAACATTTTGTCTGAATTAATATTTGAGAAGCAGAGTGCATTTGTCCTTGGCAGGCTAATCATATACAATATCTTGTTGGCCTTTGAATTGGGGCATTTCCTGAAGAGGAAAAGGCAGGGGTGAAGCTAATATTTAATGAGTGGGGCCTATTGACCCACTGAATTTATTAAAAAATATATATTTTTATATTATATATATATATATATATTTTAAATTGATCCCACTGAAAAAAGAACCCAAATTTTAGTCCATAATTTATAGTCTAAAGCTCAAATTTACAAAAAAAAAAAAAAGGCCAAAATTATAATATAATTTACAACAAAAAAAATAATTTACAGTCCAAAAATTGAGTTTATCTTTCCCATTTCCTATTTCATTAAGGGATCATTATTTAAACAAAATATTTGGCTGTTGAAAAAAAAAACAAAAAGCTTTGGTTCTAGAAGTGAAACAAGAAAAAAGAAAATAATTGGCTCTCGCAAGAAGTTGACATCTTGAAGTGTGGAACGAGATATTTATTGTAAATTTTTCACTTTGATTGGCTAAAAGATATATCACTTTTTCCTCTATTTTCTTTTATAGTTTTATTCATTTTTTTATTAACTTTCACAAACCCTAATAAAAATTTGCCATTTTACAATATAGATGTGGAAAAATTGGGTCACAATTAAGATATGTTAATTGGTTTTTTTATTTGATTTAGTTGTCTTGAATAGATCATCTTTTATAGTACTAATTTTAATCCCACTCAATCAAATTTCTAGCTACGCCACTGGGAAGAGGCATAGGAAGGAGGGTGTAGCTGCATTTAAGATGGATATGAGTCGAGCATATTATAGGACTGAGTGCAATTTCTTGAAAGGTATGATGATTCGAATGGGTTTCAATGAGAAATGGGTGAATATGACAGTGATGTGTGTGACTATGGTTAAATACACAGTGCTTATTGGAAATAAGGAGGTAGGGCCAATTAACTAAAAAAAAGGGTTAAGATAAGGGGACCCTCTCTCTGTATACCTGTTCATATTATATGCAGCAGACTTATCAACATTGCTAGCTGATATGGATCTTTAGGACTCATCCATGGTTGTAAAATTGCTTGTAATGCATCTACTATCTCACATCTTTCTTTGCGGATGATGGTTTCTTCTTTGTCTATGCTAATAAGGATGAAGGCAACCAAGTGAAAGGAATGCCTTGAGTATATGGTAAAGCTTCTGCCCAAATTATTAACTTAAGCAAGTCCTCTGTTTCAATAAGTCCCAACACTAGTAATTTCGATGCACATGTTGTTTGTCAAATATTGGGAGACAGAGAATTGAAATTATGGGAAGTATTTAAGCTTACCATTTTTGGTTGGTAGAAATAAACGAGAGCTTTTAACTTATATCAAAGGACAAGTCTAGAGAAGGTTAAATAGCTAGATAAATGCTTTCTATCGAGAGTTGGAAAAGAAGTTCTGTTGAGAATAGTAGCCCAAGCATTGCCAACTTTTGTGATGAGTGTCTTTGTAATTCCACTTGGCCTTTGTGATGAGTTGGAAAAAATGATAAACTTCTTTTGGTAAGGAAGCAAAAAGAATGGCTCAAAGGGAATCAATTGGATGTCTCAAAAGAGACTGAGTGTACGTGAAGAGGAAGATGGTATTAGATTTAGGAGATTACATGATTTTAATCTGGCTCTTTTGTAGAAACAAGGGTGTAGGCTATTGAATAGTTTGGAATTTTTGATAGCCAGAGTGATGAAGACCAAGTATTATACGGAGGTTTCATTTTTGGAGGATGAATTTGGCCCTAATCTAAGTTATAATTAGAGAAGCATATTGGCAGCACAACATTTAATTAAGAAGAGTTACAAAAGAAGAATTGGGGTAGGGACCGAAGTAGTAATTGGAAGGCTCTTAAATGATAAGAATCCATTTATCTCTTCTCAATTAGATGTTGAGGTTGAGATAGAAATGCTAAGTATCCTTATGGGGCCTTGTTACTATAAATGGGATAAAGACTTGATAAGGGATATGTTTAATGAAAGGGATACGAAGTTGACCCTTAATACTCCATTGAGCTTTAGAAGAACTAGAGATTTTTGGTGGTGGTCTAAAGACAAGACAGGCATTTACTCAGTGAAGAATGCATATTTCCTTTTAGCTAGTCACTCTTCTAATCAGAATCAATAGAGTAACAACCCATTGTGGAAGTAAATATGGAAGCTATCGGTTTTTCCAAAGGTAAGTAATTTTTATGGCATGTAGGCCATGACATCTTGCCTACCTTATTTAATTTGCAAAAGCGTCATGTTGAGATCAATTCACTTTGTCCTGTGTGTCAAGTAAGGCCTAAAATGGGTCATCATGCATTGATAAGCTGTGTTGTTGCTTAGAATTGTAAGTATTCTAGGCTTTGATAATAATGCAATGTCTACTTTGGGTTGGATAAAGTGTGTGCTTCCACAAAATTCCGGGATGTAATGTGAACTAGTTGTTATGGTATTGTCCAATATTTGGACTGAAAGGATTAATTTTGTATCGAATGGGAAAAGAAGTTAGGAGGATCAAGTGATTAGTTATGCCAAAGTGACATTGTTGCAATGGCAAAAAGCTCAAGTAGATAATAGCCAGAGTGATATAGGGGTAGGAGTGGGAAGAGTAGTTTTGTGAAATGGAGTGCCTCCCTCCAACAGGTTTTATTCAGTGTAACATGGATGGTGCAATATTTGAACATGGGCAAAGGTTGGGATTGGTATTGTGCTTAGAGACTATACATTATTCTTGATGATAACAAAGAATGGAAGTAATTGGGTTACCTAGACCTAGCTTTAGCAGAAGTCCTTTGCTTTAGAGAAGCTCTTAATTGGGTAAAAGATATGGGTTTTAGTAAAGTAGTGTTTGAGGCAGATGCTTTGAATCTTGTCCATGAAATAAAAAGCCACCAGAAAAACTATGTTTACTTAGGACAGGTAGTGGAAGGCTCGGAGATGTGGCTCAAAGAGATGGCAGGTTGGTTTCTTATTCAAAGTGCCATGTACTAGTTGGAATGTGGGTTTCAATGTCTAGTTCTAAGGTCTAGGGGAGATATGTTCCTCCAGTTATTTCTGATATAATAAATTATGAGAAGTAACATTAATAAAATTACTCCATCTTTCAAAGAAAATATATACTTTTAATCATTGAGTTATTATATTATATGACATTTTTAATATTCTTCTACAGAGATGGACAGAGAAAATTTTATATGTTTATGAATGTCCAATTTTTTGAGTTTTATCTGTTGAACTTTTTGATCTTTTATGATTTGTTATTGAACTTATAAACTTTTCAATTTAATGTATTAAGAATTTATTATATATTAAAAAAATATATTACTTTTCAAATAAATATGTCTATAAAAATGTTGAGAAGTTCGTATCCTAAAAAAAAATCCTCCAACTAAAGTCAATAATTTTATTATAAGAATTCTAATTTTTAGTGTTAGTGTTTTAGAATACAAGGAGTAATAGAAAACAAAGAATAAGGATAGTAAAAAAAATATATGCTGAAAAAATCTGTATATTTTTTTATTGAACTGAACATTGCTTATATACAGAAAAATTCATCCAACACTTCCTGAAATTAAGCAACTAAATGGAGCATGTTTACATATTTAACAAACTCCTAAAAATCAGTAACTAATCAACCATTACATTTTGAAAGAGTCAAATAAAAACTAAAAGATTAAAACATGACATATATGAAAAATTCAAGCTGAGATATTGATCAGTCTTGTTGCAACAATTGAAGCAACCCTTCAACACTCCTCCTTGCTTAGTTGCTACAAACTCCAAGCTTCTCTCTAAGAAACTCAAGCTTGCTTCTTGGCAAGAGATTTTTGAAAATGTCTGCCAGATGAAGATCAGTTCTACAATAATTCAGTCCAACAAAACCTTCTTTCTGTAGATATCTAAGAAAGAACAACTTGATATTGAAGTGCTTTGTCTTCCCTTGAAAAACATGATTGTTTGAGATAGCAATGACAGCTTGATTATCTACAAATACTTCTATGCACCCTTCTTGCTTCAAGTTTAGATCAATCAATACTTTTCTAAACTATAAAACTTAATTTGCAGCAGTTGTTGCTGCAATGAATTCACCCTCAGCTATTGATTGGGCAACTATTTCTTGCTTCTTGGAACACCAAGAGAACACACCTGAACCAAGATTAAAACAATACCCAAGAGAACACATCTCAATAGATTTTGACTGATATTAGGTACAAATAACACTTCTCGAATAAGTTTTGTACCTGAGCAGCTTTCAATTGCAACCGTACATTTGCCCGTCACAGCAATATACTCTCTATTACCAATCTTTACTTTAGTGGTCACTGTTGTATCTAGATCTCTGAAAATATTATGGTTAAATGTCATGTGATTTGTGTAACTACTATTAATGAGCCATTTATCACTTGAGCTGCTAGTTGCAAAACAGGATGCCACAAAGAGTTGCTCCTCCTCTACTTGATCAACTATTTGAGCAATATTTTTCTGCTGAAGATTATCTTGAGTTACGATTTTGTGTTGAGTGTTGCTCTTGTATATTTTTTTATGATGATTCATTTTCTGACATTTCTCACACTTTTCATCTGGTCTTCTCCAACACTTAAAAGGCGGATGACCTTTTTTGCCACAATGCTTGTAAGGAGGAAAGTCTGATTTATTAGGTAAACCAAAACTTTCCTTCTTGTTAATTTTGTGCTTTCCTTTGCCTCTTTGATTTATTTTAACCTTTGCTGGCAAAGCACCTTCAACAAACCCTTCATTTCTCATGAGCTTTCTCTGCTCTTGTGCCTGCAAAGCATGTATTAATTCTGCTAAGCTAATTTTTGACAGATCTTTAGCATTCTCCAAGGAAGAAATAGTAGCCTCAAACCTTGTAAGTATAGTAACAAGAATTTTTTTAAACTATTCCTGTATCAAAAAACTCAGTACCAAATAATCGTACCTTGTTTATAATATTGAGAAGTCTATCTGAATACTCTTTGATAGTTTCAGATTCCTTCATCTTTTGCATTTCAAATTCTCTAACTAGGTTCATCACTTGTATTCCTTTGATCTTCTCATGTTCTTCATACTCCTTTTTGAGAAAATTTCAGATTTCAAAGACTGTCTTCAATGTCATGATTTTGGTAAAGATTGCAGGTGAAACTGCAGCAAACAAATAAGATTTTGCCTTGGACTTTCTTGTCTTTCTCTCTTTATGATTTTTCATCTGAGCTACTGTAGGATTGATTGGTAATGAAAGAACTCCGTAGTCTTCCTCAAAAGCCTCCCAGAGATCATTTGCATCCAGGTAAGCCTCCATCTTTATAGCCTAAACCTGATAATTTTCACCATTGAACACAGGTGGTACAATGGCAGTAAAAGAGTTTTCTAAACTTGATTGTCCAGTTTTCATTGCTTTTGATGAATTTACACTAATTTTTCACAGGTCCCTCAAAAAGAAAGCTCTGATACCAATTTGTTAGTGTTTTAGAATACAAGGAGAAATAGAAAGCAATGAATAAGGATAGTAAAAAAAATATGTGTCGAAAAAATCTATATATTTTTTTATTGAACTAAACATTACTTGTACACAGAAAAATTCAAACAACTTTTTTTTAGCAGCCCGGTGCACGAATGCTCCCGCAATGAGCGGGGTCCGGGAAAGGGTCGGACCCATTGGGTCTTTGTACGCGGCCTTCCCTTGCAATTAATTGCAAGAGGCCGTTTCCACGACTCGAACCCGTGACCTCAGGTCACACGGCGACAACACTTACCGCAGCGCCAAGGCTCCCCTTCAGAAAAATTCAGACAACACTTTTTAAAATTAAGCAACTAAATGAAACATGTTTACATGTTTAATAAACTCCTAAAAACTAGCAACTAATCAGCCATTATATTTTGAAAGAGTCAAATAAAAATTAAAAAATTAAAAAATGATAAATATAAAAAATTTAAACGGAGATATTAATCAAGTCTTATTGAGCCATTGAAGCACACCTTCAACGTTTAGGCACAATAACACATGGGAGCACAAAAAACACATGCCGTCAATTATAAGATCCATAAAGCGTACAAATTACCATTGGTTCCTTTGTCTCCTTTGTTTGCTCTTTTTTCATTTGTGTTGTTTTTTGTTGAAAACACCATTGGTTCCTACATGTTTAGACTCTTCAAAGCATGCTATTGGTGTTTCTCTCTCAGATCTGGGTTTTGGAGCTTGAAGTTCTCATCTTTCGGCTTAAATATACCTATTTACCAGTTTTTTGTTCTTCACTATCTTTTTGGAGGAAGGGTCTCAGTCTTTACTCCTTCTGTCTCACCTCTTTTATTGTTTCTAGAAGACGTTATCATAAGAGCTCCGACAGAACCTAGGGTCGTGCGTATAGGTCCTCTCAGGCCCCAGTATAGGACCTCTGGTCCTTTATTTCCCTCAACAGCTTTAGGGTTCGAGGATGTATGGGGTTTTAGCAGTGCTCTGTGTCTCTTCTCTCCACTGTTCTTCATTTCTTGGAGGACATACATGATTTTGGCTATACTTTTCTTCTTTGATTTCGGCCTGCTTTGTGCTTTTCGACCTTTCTATGGAGGGCTTTCTAAAGTTGAGGTCTTTGTGCCTCTCTTCAAGGGGATTTTTGAAGATTGGCGTATGGTTTTGTTATGCTGGCTATGTAGTTTATTGTTGCACTAGTTTGCTTGCTCTGTTCTGTGCACTTCTTTATTTTGTTTGCTTGAGTCCCTTTGTTTCTTTTTGTTCTGTTTCTTTATTTTGTGTTTGATTCTCATGTGTGCCATTTTCTCATGTGTGTGTTTGTTTCTGCTATAATTTTACTTCAGTTTTAGTGAAACTCTCTTTTTTTAATAAAAAAAAGTGTACAAATCAAAATTTCCAAAAAAAAAATCTAAAATTATCTAAAGCTTCTCAACATGGCTTAAATTTTATATTTTCATGGGCTTTTTACATAACCACTCTAAAAAATTTAAAAAATATGAATGTAAAAAAAAATCAAATTTATAAAAAATTTTCTATAATTATATAAAAAAAATGGTATGCAGTGCACCCAATATACATTATATAAATTGTGTTTCAAATGAGAAAATATGTATGCCTTTATACGTTATTTAACTACAGTGTAAATATTGGATTTTAAGTAAAAAATACATATAAAATTTATATGTTATTTAATTACAGTTATTATATATATATTATATTTTAATTTTTATATATTATTTAATTATAGTATATATATTGTGCATATCTTATATTTTAAAAGAAAAATATATATAGATTTTATATATTCCTTAATTATATATTGTTATGCTCTAATATTTATATAATGCTTAATTACAATGTATATCGTGTAGATATTATATTTTAATATTTATATATTATTTAATTATAATTTATATATCGTGCATATGTTATTTAACATATATAACACTTATATATTATAAACAATATAAACACAAATTAATTAAAAAGAAAATAAATATAATTCAAAAGAAAATAAATATACAAGAAATAAAAGTTGAAAAGAATAATAGAAAAATTTACAAAAAAAAAATTTTAATTATTTTATCGAATATATAAAATACATTTCATGAGATAATGAAAATAAGAAGAAAAAAAACTAATAAAATTAAGAAGAAGATGGACCAAAAAAAAACTTCAATTGACACTACAAACACATTTAAATATTTATGGCTCTAGCCACATGGTATCAAGCAATGGCTTCATGCCATAAGCAACAAAGCATTTCCTTCTATTAGCACACTCAAGATCTTTCTATTAGGATTCAACGCCTGATATAAATAAGTGGAAATCAACATCAAAAAATTGAAAAAAAAAAAAAGATGCAAACACAAAAGGCAAAAAAGAAAGAAGAGCACGTAAAAAAAATGTATTTCTGAAAATAAAAAACTAAAGTAGGTAAAAATGAAAAAGAAAAAGGGTATAAATAAAAAAATAACCATAAATTTAAAAATAAAATTAATATATATATATATATAAGCAAAGCAAATTCATCCAGTGTCTTTACAAAAATGCCAAAAAAAAATTAAATTTATTATGTTTTTAAAAATATTTTTAAATTTATCAGAATTTATAAATTTTTTATAAAAATATCATAAATAGATAGTTTATTATAAAATAACTAAAATACCTCTTAAAAATTAAATTTTTTTATAAAAAACGGTGGAAGTTGTAATTTTTTCATTTTTTATTCGTGTTGTTGGTTTATAGTTCAGACAATGCTAATAACGGGCCAAAAGAAATCAAAAATAGGTTGAAATGGGTCTGGTAAAAAAATCTAAAAAATATAATAAAATAAAAAAATTTATTTATTTTAATATATAAAAAAGGACATTTACAAAACTATCTTAAAAAATGTATTATTTTAAAAAAAATATTACACCTTTAAAAAAATTTCAAAATTATTTCAAGCATTATTTTTTTTTACAAAAATATCTCACTCCTTGCTTTAAAGAAATTTTTTTTAAAAAAAAATATATTTTCTCTCACTTTCAATAATATTTTACTTTAATTTTTATTCTTTTTTTTTCAAATTTTACTATTAAAAAATATATTCTAATAAAATAATAAAAATTAATAATTTAAATTACATTTTTAAAAAAATTTAATTTTAAATAAGAAACAACACTCACAAAATTTATATAAAAAAATAAAATATATAAAAATATACTAATAAAAATTATTAAATTTATTTTTAAATAAATTTTACACATTATACATAAAATAAAGTTAAAAAAAATAACTATATTATGTAAATGTTGTATGTATGTCTATATTTATTTTATGTATAATTTATATATATTGTATATATATTTTATATTTGTGTATATATTGTGAATATGAGAAAAATAAAATTATTTATGAATGAAAAACTTAAATAAAAAAAATAAAAAAAATAAAAAAATAAAAAAATAAAAAAAGTCATTTAACATAAAAAAATATATATATATAAATGAAAAAGACAAAACAGCGACCGTAAAAATAAAAATGAATTTTTTTTATATGGCCTAATTTCCTCAAAAATAATACATAACAAATAATGTTGAATTTATATTAAAAAATTTCAAAATCATAATTGGTTCTAAGCAAAAAATAAATAAATAAGAGGGTATTTTGCTTAGCTTATGAGCATTAAGTGTTTATAAGCTAATTTAAGCTTATAAGTATTTAAAATATTAAACAATTATGTATTTATATTAAATGCTCATAAGTAATTGATAAGCATTTAATTTATTTAATAAAAAATAACTTATAAATATATTTATTATTAAAATAATTTAAAAAGATATAAAATTATAGTATTAAAAATATTTATTAAAATAAATAGAAATAATAAAGTTAATTGCTTGGTCATATTAGTTGAGTGCTTATAAACATCAAAATAATAATCTGATATTTTTCAGCTTATTTTTTTAGTTTATAATATAAATTTATAAAATTATAAAATTATTTAAATAAATTTATTAACTTAAATTTAAAGCTTATAAATTAATTTCATCGTCTTACGAGCTAAACCAAGCACCCTCCGACTAAGAAAAAGAATTATCCGGTAGCAAATTTTTATTCAAAGTTGCAAAATGAATAAATAAATAAATAAAAAGTAAAATTCGGTTGAAGCCCATTACAGATATCCAGGGTTGAAGCCTGGAACTAAGACCAAGCCTAGTTCAACTCTATTTTATCCAAGATTGTCGCCATATTGCAATTTAAATTTGCAGTTTAAAAGTTTCTTTTTAACTTTTAATAAATTGATTAGCATTAATAAAGTTTTTGTTTGTGAAATTTCAATTTAAAATTAAATATTTTGAGTAAAACTAAGAGCTAATTTAGTTGACAAGTAAATTTATCTTCTATTTTATGACTAAGATTTCGATTATAAAATCAAACTAAATAAACAAGAATATTCATAGAATTTCTCATTTAGATGATATTAGTAATGAAGATCTGAAGAATTTGATGATATTTGATAACGAAGATACATCACAAATAAAACAGGAATCCAGGAGTCTAATCATAGCAATCTTGTGCAGGTAATAATGAAAATGAAGCGTTGCATAAATTGATAAAGTTTTTTTTTTCTTACATTGTAACAAGTCCAAAATTACATGGAGACAGCAAACATTGTTCTCATTTCAAACATGAGATTAGCAAACCCTAAAAACAAGAGAATGAAGAAATTGGAAAATTTAAAGCGACCATTCAAAGTGCAAGTTTGTGATTATACTACAAATAATACATGAGAGCCAAACTTTGTTACAATAAATACCAATAATCATACAATAAAATCCTATTTCTGAGAGACCCTATCATTCTAATCCAACCAATCAAGCAACCATATAGTATAAAATCACACAAATCCCACATCCTTAAATGCCAAAGTTGTAGCTAGTTTCCCACCAGGTTTCTTCCCTCTATGACAATGTTATCACTTCCATTCTACCAATGATTCATCTCCAGCTTCTGCAAATGGAAAGAGATGATAAATTCAGCATCAAATTCCTTGAATAAAAATGAACTTAGATTTGTATTTTAAGTGAAAAATCATGAAGAAAATCAACAAAACTTCTAAGCATTTGGCCATTAGACTCTCAACTAAACCTCAAATATCCATTTATTTCAAAAGACTATTTATTTTACATAGGCCATGATATTTTTAATTTTAGTAAAGTGATTTAATGCCAGAAGTAATACCTTTCCCAGGAACAATTATAACAGGTGCTGCTTTACAGTGGTGGAAACAATACTCACTCACACTTCCCTGCAACACACTGCAATAAAACAATAGCAAGACATTATTATTTCGATAAGCTGTTTTATAAAAGAATCATAAAATGAGAGACAGACTGAGACTGAGAGAAAATATACCTTTGAACTAAGCTTCTGCCTCTGGTACCCATAACCACAGCTGCAGGCCTTATCCTTTCTGTTTCATTGCAAATAACCTTACCTGCATCCCCTTCTACAATTCGAGCAACACTCTTCACCTAATTCCATACAAATCCGACAAAATATTTGAGGGAGGAGTTCAATTCTTGGAGATTATTTGACCCTTGAAAGTTTTCAAGGTAGTTGCCAAGTTTAAAGGCAAGAGTATAACCAAAAGATGCAAACTAAAGATTATGAAGGCAAACTGCAATATTGTCATCGGACTAATATATCTCTTTTCTCAATCATTCACTGATTAAAGGATTAATTTCATTTGGTTAAAGGCATGAAATAGATATGTCTCACTTACATGTGGAATTTATATCTCACAAAATTACAAAGGAAAATTCTTTATTTTGCTAAAGAATTATAGGATCAGAAAACACAATTAGTGATAAATTGGTGAGTTCAAAGAGTTGTGTTTTATTAATATCATTATCTTCCGTTTTCCAATTGATAAGTCAAAATTCTCACTTTTCTTAGTGTATAGGAAACCTCATTAATAAAATATATATTATACATAATACTAATAGTATTAGTTATTTGAGATCATTAAATAGAGTAATTTATAGATTCCTCATTTAAAATGAAACTCACGGTCAAGAATCCCATTACCAAACCATCACATAATTAAAGAAGACGCATAATGAAACTCTAAAATATGAGATAATTACTTATAGCAGTGAATAAAAAATAAACAACTCAACAACCAAACCTCAAGTTAATGAATATAAAGAATTAAAATCTGCTTGTAAAAAAGAAAAGAAAATTAAATAGTATATAAAATTACAGAAGGTCTACTCACCATGACAACCTGAAAAGCCTCCACAGCTAGTTTCTCCATAAGCCCTTGAGCCATATCGTACACAATATCATTCTTAACACCTACAAATATACATATAAAAAAAACCCATGAAAATAAAGAAAAACCCAATTAGTTATTTACAAAAAGAAAAAAAGAAAGAAGAGAAATTAGAAAAAAAGAAAAAAAAAACGTACTAGAAACAGCATGAACAAGATGAATAGTATCAGCAAGCCTGCAGAGATGGATCAAAGCCCAATCAAAGGCGTGTTTGCTATTGGGTCCATGATCAATTGCAATAATAATATCTCTGCCTCTTCTTCTTTCCCCACTTTCTCTTTCTAGCTCTGGTTCTGGAACCACTGGGATCAACGATGGTAGCTTTACTTCTCTCGAATTGAACTCTTCTTCCTCGTTCAGAACCTCCATTTTTCTTCAATTCTGTGTTTTCCCTTGCGTCAAGTTATGATTTTTTGTCTACTTTCCAAAACCCAAATGATCAAATAATTCAGTTCGATCCCTTTTGTAAGGTTTGAACAATAAACAAAAAAAAAAACTCTTGGCTTTAAAGGATGGGGTACTAGACTTTTCTGGCCGCCACCGAAATTGAAGTGACGTGTTGAAATTTCAGTGCTTTTGAAATAGTTTCACGTTTTTATATGAAGGAATGAATAGCAGGCTTCATTTCTTTAGCCAAATTAATTGTTTTCTTCATAATTTCGACTAACGACTAATAATTAACCCTTTTTTTGTTGTCAATATGACTAATAATTAACCTTGACCTTCATAATTATCCACTATAAGATTAAAAGAAAATTCAAAATATGTATGAAATAAGAAATATAGAAGAATTGAATAGTGCTTTTTTTTCCTAGATATTATATACTACAAATATATCATACAAAATACACAAATAAAAAAATTGAAGTCGAAAAATCAAACATTTTCCCGCTTATAAAGACATGTATTTATAGCAATTCAATTATATAAAAAAAGAATAAAAAAAAAGATCATAAAGTTAAATAAAAGAAATATTTTTTCGCTTCTAAAAGCAACCTCTAAGATATATAGATCTGAAATTTATAACAATCTCTTGATGGCTCCAACTTTAAATTTTTAGGATATTTGTAACAACTGAAATTGTATTTTAAGTAGTTTTCAACTTTAAATTTTTAGAGAAAATTAAGTAAAAGAATAATGTGATTATTATTATTAATTGGTTAAATTGTAATTAATAATTAAATAGAAAGATATAAATAAATGTATAAGAGTTAATGGGAAAAAAAGAAATATAATGTAATTAATATATTAAATGGCAAAACTGTAATTAACAATAATTTAATGACAATATCTTTATCACACAGTCTTTGTTATGATAGATTAACATAGATTTCTATTTCAAAATAATTTGAACTTATTATTTTATTAAAAAATTAATTTCTTTTTCAAATTTAGTTTAATATTTAATGACTTTGTCTTAATAAGAGAGATTTAAAAATTAGTGAAATGTGTATCTGTTATTATTTGTAGGAAAATTCTTAGATAAAATTTATCGATGGTCTTATTTATGAACAAAGTCAATCATAAATTATGATTTAAAAAAATTAATTTAAATTAATTTTTTTAAATATTATAATTTAAATTATAATATATGATTAGCTTAATCTAGATGTAGGAACATAAACAAAGTCCATATAAAAATTTCTAATTATTTATATAGGAGTACGAAGAAAAATTTAACATTAGTTTGATTCAAATTTTATATACTATCTCATGTACAATTTAAAAATGAGAGTATGACATTCTCTAAACCAACCATTTAAGCTCCACATTAAACAGCTAATTTATTATACCTTTTTTCATGATTCACACATGCTAAATATAAATATATATTTAAATAATAAAAAATTAAATTTAGAAACTTCAAAAAAAAAAAATCTGAAATAACCATATTCTCTTCTTCATCACAATCACTCTTTAACTGATTGTAAAAGTAAAGAAATTCAAGCATGTATCCTCCAAAAATGAAATCAATGATCCAAATACAAAAAAAAAAAATTGTTTGAAATTTAAGTTCTAAATTAAATCAAATTCCTATTACTCCGAAAAATAATTTATATAAAAAAAGTCTCAAATTCTCAATCCCTTATCATGAACTGTGACATCCATAGAAAACCAAGAATTCTAAATTTAACTTTACTGTAACAGTTTTTCATAACATCTTATAGAATCTTCACTATAAAAATCTTTAGTAACAAGCTTAAATTTGTACGATATTAGTAAATTTTGTCCAATATTTTAAAAAATATTATTTAACCTTTTTTTAAAATATTTACTTAGCTTAAACAAGTTAAATACAAAAAATAAATAATAAAAAAAATAACACATTCGCAAGAGAAAAAGAAAAAATTGAGAGAATACTTGATAGCTCTTATTGCTTAAGAACTTTAAAAAAACTTGAATGGTTATAATAAATGAATCATACACCAGTTAAAAAAGAGATAGTAATAGTTAATTTTATTGAAGAATAAACAGTTTCTTCACTACTCTATTCAAAGAATACAGTAACTGTTTAAATAGGAAAGGACTTCCTCTAATAGTTTACTCAATCCCTATAACTAAGCTAAAAACAAAATCATTAAATGAAATCTAAACAAACTGCCAGATTATATGGCTAGAGAAAGACCACAACTTGGTCAAAGAAACCATTGCACAAGAATATTCAGTTTATCAAGTAAGTCCATCTGTGAAGATTTTGGAAAAATACAAACTACCTTATATCCCCTTAACCTGCCTTATACCTCCAGTATTTTCTCAACAGGTTTATTAAATAATGGACCACACTTTAGACAACCTTATATCAGCTGTGGTTGCTTACATCCCCCCTCAAACTTGGCCTGGGCCGAAGGCAAAGTTTGCTGCGAAATATTGCGAACGCAGATTTGTGGAGAGGTTTTGTGAAGATGTCAGCTACCTGTTGTGTTGTTGGAATATACTTGGTCACTAAATTTCCTTGTGCAACTCATTCCCGGACGAAGTGATAGTCTAACTCTATGTGTTTGCTCCTGGCATGAAAGATGGGATTGACAGTGAGATATAGGGCACTAAGATTATCACAGAACAGTATCGGTGGATTCGTGAGTGGTATGGCAAACTCTTTGAGTAAATAGGTAAGCCATGTAAGTTCAGCAGCCGTGTGCGCCATGGCTCTGTACTCAGCTTCAGTACTGGATCGGGATACTGTGTGCTGCTTCTTGGCACACCATGAAATCAAGTTGTTACCCAAATAGGTGCAATAACCTGTAGTACTTCGCCTGGTTACGGGACAACCAGCCCAGTCGGAGTCGGCAAAGCCGTGTAGCTCTAAGGTTGACCGAGATGTGAAGTGCAAACCATGTGCCAACGTTCCCTTCACATAACGGAGAATACGGTGCACAAACTTCATGTGGACAATTGTAGGATCCTGCAAAAACTGTGAAACAAAGTTGACAGCAAAAGCAATATCAGGGCGGGTTAGTGTTAAGTATTGTAGTGCTCCAACCATACTTCTGTATAGCGTTGAATCTACAGGAGAAGCAGCCTTAGTAACAGGCGGCTTGAGTTCCAATGGTGTCGTCATAGGCTTGCTATCAAGCATGCCAAACCTGTCCTACAAAGTTAAGGCATAATGGACCTGATTCAAGTGCAAACCCTCAGCAGTATGTGTTACTTCAATACCCAAAAAATGATGTAACAAACCCAAATCTTTCATGGAAAATTCATTACATAACAACTCAACAAATTCATCAATTAATTCATTAGAAGATCCTGTTAAAAGCATATCGTCAACATAAATTAACAACGCAATCATGCCTCTAGAGGACTGAAACACAAATAGTGAAGGATCCGCTAGACTACAAACGAACCCATATTGAACCAAGAATCCACTTAATCTGTCAAACCAGGCCCTAGGGGCCTGTTTTAAACCATACAATGCCCGTTGAAGTTTACATACATAATGAGGAAACTGTGAATCAGACATACCTGGTGGTTGGTCCATGTATAAATCCTCTGTAATATGGCCATGAAGGAACGCGTTTTTGACATCTAACTGTCTTATTTGCCACTTTCGCACCAAGGCAATTGACAAGACAAGACGAATCGTACCTGGCTTAATTACTGGAGAAAATGTCTCTGTGTAATCCTGACCATCAACCTGGTGATACCCTTTCGCTACTAAACGCGCCTTTAACCTGTCCAGTGAGCCATCTGCTTTGAGCTTTGACTTAAACACCCACTTTGCCCCAATTATATTCATGCCCGACTGCCTTGGGACCAATGTCCACGTGTCATTTTTCTGGAGTGCAGCAAGTTCGTCCTCCATAGCTCGTTTCCAACCAGGATGAGCCAAAGCTTGTTTCACAGTGCGTGGTTCTTTTGGAATGAAAGGATCCATGGTGGTGAGTAAAGCATATCGCGGATTGGGCTTGACTATCCCTGACTTCGATCTGGTAGTCATGGTATGTGGAGGAGCTGGTGGTGCTATTGGAATGTCCACAGGTTCAATTTCAGGAGAGGAGTTTGCTATAGAGGAATTAGATGGGGCAAAGGATTCCGGATTTTCGTCTGAACTAGAAGGAAGGGCGACCTGTGTAGAGGCAGATTGTTGAGGTGAATCGGGTTGGATGGGTAGGGGCAAATCGGTTTCAATATGTGGAGCAATTGACATTTCTGGTGATGAAGGTGGTTGTTGCGGCGATTCGGCTGGTAATGGTGACTGATGTGGCGAGTTGATTAATGGAGTTGGTGAATTAGGGGAGAGAGCGACGAGGTTAGGGGTTGGAGATGCAAGCTGGGTAGGCATTTGTGTGGGTAGTGGATTAGGTAGTGGATTAGGTAATGTGGGACCAAGTAACAAAGATAAGGACGCTGGAATAGGAAAATTGGGGCTTGAATTAGGACTTTGTGGAACGTCATCGTTTTGTGAGTGTGAAATCCAATCATCAATGAGTTTACTTGCATGGCCATTAATTTGTGTTCCTGTGGAGACTTTGTAGGGAAAATTTTGTTCATCAAAAACAACAGTCCTTGAAATTATGTACTTCCTGTTCTTAATATCAAAACATCTGTATCCTTTGTATTTCTCACTATATCCTGCAAAAACACAAACAACGGACTTTGGATCAAATTTATTTCTTCGAGTATCCCATATATATGGAAAACATTTACATCCAAAGACTCGAAGAATAGAATAATCTGGATGTTTTTTGTGCAATGCATAATACGGTGTGTCAAATGAGAGTGATGAGGATGGTAACCGATTAATAAGAAAAACAGCTGTAGTGAAAGCATCTAACCAAAAAGATAAAGGAACTCGACTATGAAATAACATAGACATTCCTAATTCACGAATGATACGATGTCGACGCTCTACTGAACCCGTTTGTTCGGGTGTATATGGACACGAGACCTGATGAACGATGCCAGTTTGAAGAAAATGTGTCGTTAAAGATTTATTCATGAATTCTCCACCTCCATCTGAATGAAATATTTTAATTACAGCATTAAATTGACGAAGGATATATTTTTCAAATGCAAGAAATGCTGAATAAAAGTCCGATTTTGCGCGCAAAGGAATTAACCAAATATACTTAGTGCAATCATCAACTAAACAGGCATAGTATTTAAATTTTTCCAAAGATAGAACTGGAGCTGGACCCCATAAATCGCAGTGTATTTTTTCAAACGGAACAGAAGCAGTTTTCAAACTTTGTGAAAAAGGAAATTTACTGAGTTTCCCCAGTTGACAACTATCACAAATTTCTTTTATTTTCAGTGAACCATTTACAGAAATTAAGCCCTTATTGAATAAATTATTCAAGGCAGAAACTTGAGGATGTCCAAGCCGTTGGTGCCAGTAAGGTTGTCTAAAGTGTGGTCCATTATTTAATAAACCTGTTGAGAAAATACTGGAGGTATAAGGCAGGTTAAGGGGATATAAGGTAGTTTGTATTTTTCCAAAATCTTCACAGATGGACTTACTTGATAAACTGAATATTCTTGTGCAATGGTTTCTTTGACCAAGTTGTGGTCTTTCTCTAGCCATATAATCTGGCAGTTTGTTTAGATTTCATTTAATGATTTTGTTTTTAGCTTAGTTATAGGGATTGAGTAAACTATTAGAGGAAGTCCTTTCCTATTTAAACAGTTACTGTATTCTTTGAATAGAGTAGTGAAGAAACTGTTTATTCTTCAATAAAATTAACTATTACTATCTCTTTTTTAACTTGGTATCAGAGCAGGCCTCACTCCACCGATGTGCAGGGTCACGACCCGCATTGGACCCGTGATGTGCCTCCGCCCTCAAAAGGGTGCCCGCAAAATAAATGGGCCACGACCCCAATAGCTGGTCGTGAAGGGGTGTATTGCGATCCCACATCGGAATGGAGTGAGGAGATTCAGTCAAATATAAGGCTGGGCAATCCTCTTCTTATTAATCCGGGTTTTTAAGATGAGTTAGGCCTAGTACTTCTTTATGGTATCAGAGCAATTAATGCCCAAATGGGCTAGATCCTGAGCCAAACCCCACATGACCGAAGCTGATGAAGAGATGCCAGCCGGTCCGCCCAAACGGGCTTGTGTTAGCAAGTGTCAACCAAAAGGTCTGGTTGCACTTGAGGGGGGATGTTGGGAATGTGAATCCCACATCGGTAAGGAATGAGCAGCTCCAGTCACTTATAAGACTGGGCAATCCTCTTCTTGTTAACTCGAGTTTTCAGGATGAGTTAGGCCCAGCTCTAATATGGTATCAGAGCAGGCCTCACTCCACCGATGTGCAGGGTCACGACCCGCATTGGACCCGTGATGTGCCTCCGCCCTCAAAAGGGTGCCCGCAAAATAAATGGGCCACGACCCCAATAGCTGGTCGTGAAGGGGTGTATTGCGATCCCACATCGGAATGGAGTGAGGAGATTCAGTCAAATATAAGACTGGGCAATCCTCTTCTTATTAATCCGGGTTTTTAAGATAAGTTAGGCCTAGTACTTCTTTAACACCTATTTATACTATTTCACCTCTTTAATAGACGATAACGATTAATTTAATTATAGGTTGACATTAATATTTTACACAATTATTGGAATATTTTAATAATATTTTATGACATATTATTAAACATATTCTAAAAATCTTTAGAGAATATTACTCTTTTTAGCCAAATTTTCTTTTATAGCTAGTCACGTATAAATTATGTGACACACAGTAACAAATCAATTTTTAGTAACTTTACTATAACATCCCATAGAATTCTAATTTGACTTCCCGCCTCTTCAAAGTTTAGTAAAAGTATCCCTTTTAAATATAACAATTTTTCAATATAAATACCAAGAAAAAATGTATATACTAGAGATTAAAGAACATCAAGGCCATAAATTAACAAGAATAAACATCACTCCCACGAAAAATTCTCAAAAAGCAAATTACCACTCAACTCAACTCAATAAACCATTAATCCCAAATTAATGGGTGTATACCATCTAAAAAAACATTCCAGTAAAAATATCCCACACGGCAAAATCTAGGACAAAAAATAGAAAACGAACAGAAAAATAAAAAAATCAAAAGGAATAATTACAAATTTGACTTGAAATCCAGTAGAGAAATTCAAAATCTAGACTCATCTCATTTTCCCAATCATAAATCCCACGTCAAAAACAAAAAGAAGAAAAATATAATTCCAAATAAGACCTATGAAAAATAAAAGTTTGTGATGGTGAATAATTTGGATGTGGAGTTTTTCTTTCGAGAATTGGAAATCGTTTTTCAATTTATAGATTCAATTCAAAGAATGGAAATTTGCAAAATTTTTATAAAGTTGTTTGTTTTATTGTTTATAGAGAAGAAGAAGAGCCCATTTAAGAATTGAACGAAGCAGTGCATATGAAACTCAAATTTGGGTTCTTTCTTCATCTCTTTATTTTTCATTTTTAAGTTTTCAATTTTAATTTTTATTATTAAAAAATATATTTTTTACTGCATCTTTCAATTTTTTTAGCTGAAAATTTTTTAGTTGTGAATCGAAATTTCTAGAAACATCGTACAAGCCCATATTTTGAAAAAATATTAAAGAAAACATTAGCAATAGAAATAAAATCATACTTGAGACGAAAAAAGAGAGAGAGAATAGAGAAAGGCGCTCAGAGGGTTTAAGAATGGAATAGAGGGAGTTATCCTCATATTAATTAAATTATCAGATTAACGAGATTATAATCTAATCATCATCGCACCATTCTCTTCTCTTTAATCTTTCACAAATTGTTTAAAAACAGAGAAAAAGAATTGTAGAAAAAGAGAGTAGCAGATCTGGTTTTTTAACGATCTGCCTCCAATGGAGGTGTGAGGGTTTTGCTTCCTACCTGTTTTTATACTGAAGATTGACGCAATAATGCATAGACTTGGACATCCTCAATGGACCTCTTTAGGCCCATATAAAATGGCCTAAATATCATAATGACCAAAGAGAAAAATTTTACAGAAAATTATTATTATTATTATCATTATCACTGCTACTGCTGCTACTAAAAAAATATATTATAAATATATTATGTATATGTTGCAAATATAAAAATTTTTATAACTAATTTTAACATAATTTAAAATATTACTAGATTACAAATGACCATCTAGCAATAAAACTATAATAATAATAATAATAATAGAATTTAATAACTAAACAAAAAAAATCAGTAACAAATGAAAAAAATTTAGAACAAAATAGAAAACAAATCAAAAATAAAAATTTTTGAAAGAAAAACAGAAAAGGAAAAGAAAAAAAAAACAGAATCCATCAAATAAAAATATATTTGAAAAAAAATGAAAAAAAGGCAAAAATTAAAATACGAAAAAATTGAAAAAAAAAAAGGTAAGCATCAGAAATTTGAAAAAGAAAGTAAAAAAATTGTAATACGCTAATTTCCTCTATAATTTAAACATAATGGTTTGGTTTTAGCTTTATTTGTAGCCTTCTTTTAAAGGATTTTTTAAAATAAAAAAATCCACTTTCCTTATTCTCTTCCAAAGATATCCATTTTCGATTTTCAATTCCAAAAAACATTTTTTAGAGATATATTTTCAGTATACATTTATTATAAAAATATATTAAAAAGATAAAATATTTTTTTTTAAAAAAATAAACAGTATTATACAATATAATTTCCTTAATTTGAAAAAGAGTCGGTTAAGTAAGGATGATAATAACTCAGTTATCTTTGTATATCCAACTCATTTAGATTTATTTATGTATATGATATGAATAGTTTATAAATTAATTTGGACGAGTATGGATAATATTTTTTTATTATATATGACAGATTTAGTTCGGGTTCAAATCTATATTTCTAGACATCCTCTACTTAAACATACTTATATATGTAGTTGTATTTATTTAAATTTTAGTTATATGTTTATTATATTTTATTTTCATTATATAATTGTGTGATATATAATTATTTTAATAAAATTATGTTAATATTAAATTTTTATTTATAATTATTTAATTGAAAAAATTATAATTTTATAATTTAAATTTAGTAATGTTTTTAAATTTTTATACTTAAAATGGATGTAAATAGTAAACAGATGATGCTCAATGGTTTTGACATAAATATAAACAGTACAAATAAATATAACTTAATTTAAAATGAATATAAATAATTTAAAATTAAATAAATTCAGATTTGAATAAAATCAATTTTCTTGAATATTGTTGATAACTTTTAGAGTCATATGAACTACATAACTCAAACTCGCCTAGAACTAAGCTTATAACTCAAGCTCGCCTAGATCATTGTTTGAATTGTCGGGCTAACTAATTTTAATTTTTTTAAAAAAATAATATAATTTTAATATTATGTAATTATATATCCCTATATTTAGGTTGAATTAGACTGACTCAATAATTTTTGGATTGACTTATAATTAATTCGATATGATATTTAAGAATTTTTAAAAATCACTATGAAAAACCTGATTTTAAAATCCAACTTAATCTGATTCTATTTGCTCCAATTGAATCAAATCAGGCGGAGTTTATAGGGCAAACACACACCCCTAATGCTATTTTCATTTGTATTAAATTATCTCATATGTGTGTATATATAAAGAAATGGAATTATTGACTTTGGACCAGCATTTCTCTCTCTTATAGAGCTACCATCGTTCTCTCTCTCTTGTAGAGCTAATTCTTTACAGTCGTTCTTTACCTGAAAATCTGATAATTCCCCCTCCAAGCTCTAACTTTTAACCTTCCTTTAACCAAGCTTTTTACACCTCCTGTTTTCGTGTACCTACCTTTTCTTGTAGTGTCTTTATGGAAGAAGTTAATAAGGAAATTGAAAACCTTATTGCTAAAACCCACTCTCTTATCTGCTCAGAGATCACCCTTAATTTATAGCCAGACCTGGGAGAAAATCTTGAGCTTTCTAACTCAGTCTTGGCTGGGAAACTCTTATCCCATAAAACTTTCAATGCAGGAACTATCAAAGCAGCTTTGGAAAAAGTTCAGAAATTCCAAGCCGATGCAAGAGTTCAAAAACAAGGCTGGAACAAATTTATTTTTTACTTGCAAAGTGATGAAGACATGCAAAGGATTCTTGAAGAAGCTCCATGGAACGTTTCAAACTCCCTCCTTATTCTTAACTCTTTGAGTCCAGACCATACTTTTGGGAGTATTGATTTCTCAAAGTCTCCTTTTTGGATCCAAATACATAATCCTCCACCATCTTATATGACAAAAGGTAATGCAAAGAAAATAGGAGATGTATTTGGGGGCCTGATAGAAATGGATGTCTGCCATCAAAGGAAAAATAGTTGGAATCAATTCTTTCAAATCAGAGTTTGGGTCTTCGTTGATAAACCTTTGATACTAGGCTTCTCTTATGAACTCTCTGGCCAGGAAGCGATCAAGGTGGATATTAGGTATGAGAAGCTTGGCAATTTTTGTTTTAATTGTAGAAAGATTGGGCATGTTATGAGATTTTGCAATGAGAAAAACAACAATGAAGAGTCTGAGTCTTTAGCTGTTTTCTTTGGTCCATGGCTTAGAGCTTCCATGGTTGGTTCCTCAAGTATTCGACGACAAGAGTTCAAAGGCTTTGATAATGTTAAAATTTTTCTTCTGGCAATTTCTTCACCGAAAAAATTTATGACTGAAGCCAGAACCGCCCCGGTGTTTGCACGTGAGAGGCACACTCTTATAGTTAGTGCACCCCTCCAAGAGTGGAGTAAAGGGTAAGAAAGTTCAAACTTCTCAATCAACATCAGATAAAGTAGATGTCAATTCACCTGCCCATACCCAAAGGACACCTCAAGACATTCAATTTCTGGCCACATCCTTCAAATGTAATTACAACCACAGATTCATCTCCTATCTCCAGATCACACTCAAAAGCCCCACTGTTCACACCTTTAGAAGATTTTCCAACTGTCGTTCATCAAATATCTCAACAATCCCACTGTCACTAACCACTTTAACTAAGACCTCAATCTTTACATAAAAAATCCTCTCCGAATGTCATGACCTCATCTTCCCCCATACCTGTAGATTGTTTAGCAGTTAATAATCCTAACCCTTTTTTCAAAATAAGTTTTGGTATGGCAGTGGATGAAATTATCTTGATAAAAAAAAGTCAGATTCAATGGGGATGGAGAGAATGCATTCGATGATGTGATTACTTGGGCTTGTAAATCAAAGATAACCCGGATTATTCAATCTTTCCACACTTAGACAATACTCTCTTTTCTCCACAAAAGGGTGTTTCAGCTACTGTAATAGAATTGAATGACAAGTTTCAAAAACACAGCCAGGGAAAAAGGTAGCCATCAAGCAAAAGATCAAATCCACACTGGGTACCTCAAAATTACAAGAAGATGGAAGAGGTTAGCCAGAAACAAGGGAATCTTGATCTCCACTGCATCCCCATAACAAGTCCAAGGTGTTGGTGGCCTGCCCAAAGTCACCCAGGAGCCATGAATGCTATAGCTTGGAACTGTCAAGGCTTTGGGCGGGACTTGACCAGAAATGCACTCAAAGATAGCATCAGAAGAAATCGCCCAAGTATAGTATTTTGGTCTTAAACAAAACAGAAAGAGGATTATATGGAGGTGCATCGCAGAAGAATGGGTTTTGATAAAGGGGAGCATGTTGACCTAAGTGGATGTTCTGGTGGTTTGGCACTCTGGTGGAAAGGTAATGTTTCAATACAATTTCATTCCAAAAATTTTAATTATATACATGTTGCTATACAAGATGCTAATATGTACTTTTATACTATATCTTTTGTTTATGGTTGCCCATACAAACAAGGAATAAAGGAAACTATGGATAACATTGCCCGTCTAAATCCAGGCAAGAATGTTCCTTGGGTTTGTATCGGTGATTTCAACCAGATTATGTTCTCTAATGGAAAGGGGGGGAGGAAAGTGTAACAAGCTTAAACTCTATAAACTTATAAAATACAAAGAATATTAATATCTTTATCATTTGAATGATTTCCTATATTATAAGAAAATATTTTAATCCTTAAAGTATACTTTAATAAATATATAATTGTAAACATAATTAATTTAAATATCAAAAAGATTGATTTTAAAGAAAAATCTTTGGAAATTTTTTTTTCTCTCCAATAATTTTTCCAACTTGTTCAGAGTTAATAAATATTTACTGGGTCATTAAAAATACTAAAACATTCTCAAATATAGCCAATATACCTTACAAATTTACATTTTACTTAACAATACTTATCATAAGTACTTATATATACACATAATGTTTTCTCAAAACATGTTAAATATACAATACCCAAATTACACAATACTCAAATAAGACATGAATGCAACATCGTCCAAGTTGGTCTCATGACACATTTTATCTCCAAACCCAATCATACTAGTTTGCACTTATGATATTTGCACGATACAAGCTACCACGCTAAGCATATAGCTTAGTGGTATATATATTTTAATAACAATAAATATTTAAATCATTACACTTAGTTCGCAATGAAACATGCATTACTTAAATATTATATTCTCTATCTTACAACAGTCACCAAAATATCACCATTACACCGTTGGCCTCATTTATACTTTAATGGCGTGTAGCACATTATGCTATCTCACAACATTCCATATATATACTCGGCTATAAATGTGACTCTCAATAATACTCATGGTTTAATAAACCATAGAAGTATAACACAACCACAATAGCTCACATATATTTATACACATATTCGCACATTGGGCCCAACTAGTTCTTGCATAATACTCAAATTTCAAAAATAACAATTCAATCCATCTCGACACCGGGATAAGTGTTATATAAAACACCCGAAGACAGCCCTCTATGAACACCAAGGCTAGTATCATATAATTACTCGTAGGAAAGTGTTATATAATAACTCGTAGGCCGACTCTATTGACACTGAGGGAAAGTGTTATATAATAACTTGTAGGCCGACTCTATTGACACCGAGAGTAAGTGTTATATAAATCACTAATAAGCCGCTCTCTCTTGACACTGAAGGTAAGTGTCACATAATGCACACTGGAGATAAACCAATTGAAATTTCATAATTGGTTTATCTCATTATTCTTTAAAGTATATCAAAATGAGATAAACCAATTATGAATTTTTAATATAAATGTAATTAATATACATACTAATCTCCTTTTGCTACAAAATCTCTTTCCATGCTTTACTTCCAACAAATCCTATACTTCACCACTTACACCAACTTAAACTAAACATAATTATACAAATCATACAATAAACATAATTATTCAAATAATATTACTTCCATACTTAATTTATATCAAACCATCATTATTTATGCAATTTCTGCCAAAATCTCAACAAAACTCTACTTTTACTATTTTCTACTTTATTTGAACTTCATCCAACCCAACCTAACTCATATCCAATATTTAATCATAAAATTACTACTTATATATCAAAATGACATCCAAACACTTTAATTCAATAATTATAAACATTCCCTTCACAAACCCTAATTTCACATCCACTTGCCATAAAATCTAACTCCATCAAAGCTTAGTCATATTCAAGTTCAACCATAAAATCACCATATATATATTAAAATAACATTAAATCACTTCATTGCAATAATTAAATTCACCCATACCAAAATTCTAATTTGAACATAACCTTCCCATAACCCTAAATTTACTAACTTGTCTATTTCCATCAATCCACCATCAATTTATCACATAATCATCATATATCCACCATATTAACTATAATATTATATCAATTTAACAATTTTAAATGAAGTTTCTATTACTAACTCATCAATACATAATCTTAAAATGAAAAAAAAAAAAACAAAGCTTAAATAATAGAAAACTTACTTGATCTCTTGATTTTTCTTCAAAATCTCCTTCAAACCTTTGAAATCTCTATGAAATTTGTTATTTTGGATGAGAAAAATTCTCTTATTTTCTCTCTCTAATTTTGCTCCCCATGGTTAGAAAAAGAAGATGATGAAGCTTTTATATTTTCTTCTTTCATTTTCATCCATATATATTAACTATTTAATTATTTATTTAAATATTTAATTATTTTAATCTTTTTTCCCATTCACATATTTATTCTCTTACTTTGACTTTTTATTTATTTATTATTTCATCTTCCACCCATAAATATGTACATGCATATATCTTTTATATGTCATGTATATGTATATGTCATTTATACCTTAGATATATGTTTTGTATATCTTTACTTGCATATATATGTAATGTGTATTTTATATGTACGTCATGTATATATTATGTATATATCATGTATATATATGTATTATGAATTCAACATATGCAATAAGTATATGTGAGGTATATATATTAAGTATACACTAGGTATACATTAGGTTTATATAATATATCCACATTTCCTTATTTTTTAATTAACCTCTAAATATTTATTTAATTTATTCAAAACTAAGAATATTATAATTCTCTCTCTTAAATAATTTCATCCGTGAAATTATCTATTACGATGAACAAATTCCATTAACATGAACACCAAATTTTCAATTCCTCATACTATCCATTTTACATCATATGCTTTAAAAGAACAACTATTATCATTTCTAATTAAATAATTCTTATTATTCCCCTTACCAATCTTCTAATTACATCTTCAAAATTAAATACTAATTCATTAATATT
The DNA here is from genome assembly GCA_947685225.1 of Garcia nutans. Classification (NCBI taxonomy): domain Eukaryota; kingdom Viridiplantae; phylum Streptophyta; class Magnoliopsida; order Malpighiales; family Euphorbiaceae; genus Garcia; species Garcia nutans. The sequence goes on along the minus strand of CANTUV010000018.1, from coordinate 19,218,782 downwards.
ATCTCTAATATTCATAATCTGCTTAATTATTGTCATTCTTATTCACAAAGAAATTTTTATAATACTGCAAAATAATAGTAACTTCATCACCAACCAATAAGTCTTGTATATATTTTTTTACAACAATTAACCTTACTCACAATTCTTTTAGATCAAAACCACCATTTACACTTCAATCACCCTATATATATTATTAGAAACACCACACAATCTCTTATACTGCAATAGTTAAATCAGATTTTGTTGATAAAATACACCCGTATATATTAAATTTCTTCTTCCTCAATAAAACATGTCACCAATTCACAATACGCCCTTATAATTTTAGACTATCACCATTTCCATCTTATTTATTTGCACAACTTATAAATATTACACTCCTATTATATATATAATTAAACTCACTTCAATTTTCCTCATCCCTCCTTCTAACATGCACAATTTTAATCAATAAAAAAATTTTCATCCATACATAATTGCATAACAAATAATTTGTGTATCTATAAATTCCTTTTCACAACCAATATATATATAATCTCCAACCAAATAACCCAACAATTCACTACTATATTCACTTACCGAATCATATAGTTAATATCTTATTTTTTAATGTCACAGTTAAATTCAAACTTTAATTTCCATTTAATTTTTCTTCCATTCCTCATAACTCAAATAATACTATTATCACCAACTTTATATATAATTTACTCAACCCAAAGTTATTCTTTAATGCACTATTCATGTAACTTCTTTTACATTTCCTATAATTAAATAAATCGTGTAATATTTCAACTCTTTAACTTATATACCTCAGTAAAGAAATTTGTTTTCCCATTTATCAAACTTTTCACAACCCAAAAATATTAATGGTTATTAAATGCTTTCAATTAAATAATCATCATTAAATATTTGAGTATTACGATATAAAATGAAATCATTCCTTAATGTAAACTTATTTTTTAGAACTAAGATCATTCTTTACTCTTTAATTAAACATTTATCAACCTCTAATCTATGCGTCTTAGACATTATCTCAACTTATACATGTTATAACTTACAATTATTGTCACATCAGATACCAACACAGGTGTTATGCATATGCATGTAATACCAAATAAATTCACCCTTCTAAAATTCTTTCCTCCTTTTTTTAAACCCACCTAGGTTTAGAATCTTAAACCTAGGCTCTGATATCAAAATAAATGTAATACTCTCATACTCTATATACGTATAATACATATACTTGATATATGTAAAATACGTAACAAAATATAAGAATGTTAATATCTTTTATCATTTGAATGATTTCCCACAATTATAAGAAAATGTATTAATCCTTAAAATATACTTTAATAAATATATAATTGTAAACATAAGTAATTTAATTATCAAAAAGACTGATTTTAAAGAAAAATCTTTGAATTTTTTTTAGAGTTTTGTCTGTATTTCCAATAAAATACTAAAAAACAAATAACTCAACCTGTAAATAAAATTATTACTCTCTATATTTATAAATACCATCTCTAATAATTTCTCCAACTTCTTGAGAGTTAATAAATATTTATTGTGTCATTAAAAAATACTAAAATAATCTCAAATATAGCGAATATACCGTACAAATTTACATTTTACTCAGCAATACTTATCATAAGTACTCATATATATATATATATATATACATGATGCTTTCCTAAAACATGTTGAATATACAAGACCCAAATTACAAAAATACTCGAATAATACATGAATGTGATATCATCCAAGTTAGTCTCGTGACATACTTTATCTCTAATCCCAATCATTCTGGTCTACACTTCTAATACTTGCGTGATAAAACTACTGCGCTAAACATATAGTTTAGTGGTACATATATTTTAATAACAACAAATATTTAAATCATGACACTTAGTTCGCAATGAAACATGTAACACCCCTTCCCAACCTACATATGTAAGCTGAGTAGAGGCGCCACACTAACCTAATGTTGCTACCAATTTTACTTAGTCAAATTTTAGTTCCAATTTTTACAAAATTTTTTTGCCATAGTTTCGCCTAAAAATTGAGTCCCAAGTGTCGACAAAATCGGTTTTTTTCTTATTTTTAAAAACATTTTACACAAACCAATGCAAACAAAATCATTCTCAGTACACTCCCAATAAATCCCCCTTGTAACCTCAACTACAACCTGCAAAAAGGATTTACACTTCTAGTACAACATAAAATAAAGGTTTTGTGACAACCCCCATATTTAAATATTACACAGCGGAAGTTATAAAATATTTACATATTTACAAATTCATATACATCAAAACTCAAGTTTTACAACACATAAAATTTATACATGATTGGCAAGTCTGCTCTGATCTTTAAGCTCCCAAAATGGATTCTTCAAGGTCTACTCTCACTAGGTCTTGATGAACTCTCGGGTTCAACTCTATCCACTCTACTACCTGCGCGATTAAACACTATCGCGCTAAGCCAACGGCTTAGTAAGATAAAACATGCTAACGGTATGCTTTAATGAAATGCAATGCCACATATGTTATTGATAAGATCAACATCATAAATATAAAGTTAACCACACAATTATGCATTTCACAAATCATAGTCATATGAGCATACCACATTTCAACATCTTTTCACATTCAACACTAATCAATCATACTCCATAACCAACATCTCATTTCATTAAACTCATAACATTATTTAGGACATTCATATAACCTTGACACCTATGGGCCCAACAAGTATTTAATATGATATTCAGAGTTCAGAGTTACTGCTTTGGTTCATAGTCACAATAATCACGCCCGTAGGCAATGTATATACATGTATCTCTATCCATGGATAGTGTAACAGACCCAGTCTCTTGGATCATCAACTCAACACATATGAGGAGATCCTCAACCCGGCAAGACTGTTACAAATCATATATCTCATAGTGTAACAGACCCAGTCTCTTGGACCATCAACTCAACACCTATGAGGAGGTCCTCAACCCGGCAAGACTGTTACCTTTCATCATTTCTTAGGCATGCCACCCAAATCCAGAACTCTGAAACTGAATAACATATTAAACAAACAATTCATTTCCATTCTCAATTCTCATCACATTTAGGCAAACATGCCTTCTTTCTTTCAATTACATCATCTTAGCCAATAACAATGGCTTCACATTTCATTTCACAATATAACATCTCATTATTCAAGTATATATATATATATATATATCTCATCCATGATCACATTATATCTCACATAGCATCATTCATAAATATCAACATTTCATTCCACATTACTCATGAAACACATTACCATTCACAATGCACAACATAACATTGTTCAATCTCAACAATGCAATTAGGGAAAAGAACAATTGATTATAACATTCATTGATTCAAGTGTGTTTAAAGTGTTTAGGGTTAGGTTTAAGGACCAACCTACCTTTGGAGAACCAAAGCAATGCAAGAAGAACAAAGAATTAAAACCCTAACCATAAATAGTACATTCTGGTTTTAAACTCCATTTTATCCTTATTTTGAAAAATTGTATAAAATAATCTACTTGACTAAAAATTCTAAAATTTTTACAGAATTTAGTTTTGTATCTTAAAATCATCCCTTTAAAATTTCAGATCAAACTGAACACAAAATCTTGGTCAAATAGTTCACCTAACCAGACTGCCCCAATTGCCCTGCATCCTGGCAGCAGTTCTGAACTTTGTGAATTCCATAAATCAAATTCAATCAACGTGGTTCCAAATTATTTTTCTCAAATACTAGACTCACTAAGCAACAACATATCCAAAATTCGATTGGATATGATTTTTCTACATTTTATTAAAAATCCCGAAGTATAGCTGTCTCAGTTAAGGTACCTGCTGGAACAGGTCTAATAAAAATAATCTTTCTAAACTCATAACCATTCCAAAATCGAATCAACATATTTTTCAGTCATTCTACACTCATAGAGGCACAACATATCAAAAATTCACTTCAAGAACATTTTTCTATAATTAATTAAAAATCATACAAATCACAGCCTTTACTAATTGTAAAACAGAAATAATTTCACTAAACACAACTCTTACTCTTCCATCACCAACACCAACCTAGCTTCTTATCTTTAATTCCATTTCAACACTTTTACACACACCATACACAAACACACTCCATCAAACCCAAACAAAATTCCAAATAGAACAAGAGAAAACTTACCTTAAATGAAGAAATCCACAAATCTCTAACCAAAACCCTTGCTTCCTTCTTCAAATTGCTTCAAACCTCAAGATCACCTCTCTTTCTCTCTTTGTCTATGGAGAATCCGGCCACACATGAAGAGAAGAAGAAAATATGAAGAGCAAAGTCAAATTTGGCTTCTTATATCCATCAAGTGTTTTTAACCTTGCAATTACTAAAACACCCTTCACCATTTAACTAACCTTTTGTCTCATCTAAGCCCTTATATGTAATTTCATTAACAACCAAAAATATCTTCTTCCACTTAACCATCACCTTGACTCTTCATTTGACCAATGTATATGTTAATTATATCATCATATAAACAACATATACATTTGTCTCTAAACCCTAAATTTCTTCTCCAAAACACATATACATATACATTCTCTTCCCATTTCTTTTCTCTTACAATTTAACACATATATTCAATCCAATATATAACAACAACAACACTAACAACAACATCAACCATAACAACCACATAACCAAGACTTCTAGGGCATACATGAGGATATTACAATTCTCCCCCTCTAAAAAGAAATTTCGTCCTCGAAATTACCTGATATCAACTCTGAAATAGTTGAGGATATTGCTCTCGCATAGTTTGCTCACTTTCCCAAGTTGCTTCTTCTTTTGCATGATTCTTCCAAAGAATCTTCACCAATGGCACTTTCTTGTTCCTCAATTCTTTCACATCACGTGCCAAGATAGCAACTGGTTCTTCTTCAAATGTCAAATCTGGGCTCACTTCGATAGACTCAAATGGCAACACATGAGATGGATCTGACCTGTACCTCCTCAACATAGAAACATGGAATACATTATGAATACGATCCAACTCAGGTGGCAAAGCAAGTCGATATGCAACTGGCCCAACTCTTTCTAACACTTCATACGGCCCAATGAAACGAGGACTCAATTTTCCTTTCCGACCGAACCTCAAAATCTTCTTCCAAGGAGATACTTTCAAAAACACCTTATCTCCAACATCAAACTGAATGTCTCTCCTCTTCAGATCTGCATAAGACTTCTGTCGGTCTGAAGCTGCTTTTAACCTACCTCGGATCAACTTCACTTTTTCCTCAGTTTCTTGAATCAAATCAGGTCCAATTATTTTACCTTCACCAAGTTCACTCCAACAAAGAGGTGTTCTGCACCGTCTACCATACAATGCCTCGAACGGTGCCATACCAATGCTAGATTGGTGACTGTTGTTGTAAGCAAACTCCACAAGAGGTAAGAATCTATCCCAACTTCCAGTGAAATTGATGACACAGCTTCTCAACATATCCTCAATAATCTGTATCACCCTCTCTGACTGTCCATCCGTCTGTGGATGAAAAGCAGTACTGAAGTGTAGTCGAGAACCCAAAGCACTATGCAAACTCTTCCAAAATCTTGAAGTAAACCGGGGATCTCGATCAGACACTAAAGAAGTTGGAACACCATGCAATTTCACAATCTCCTGAATATACAGCTCAGCCAATCTCTCCAAAGAGTAATCCATCCGCACCGGAAGGAAATGAGCTGTCTTCGTCAATCTATCCACAATCACCCATATAGCATCATGCTTCTTTTGTGTCAATGGCAAACCAGACACAAAATCCATTGTCACTCTTTCCCATTTCCATTCTGGCACTGACAATGGTTGAAGCAACCCGGTTGGAACTTGATGCTCTGCTTTAACCTTCTGACAAGTGAGACATTTAGATACAAACTCAGCAATGTCTCTCTTCAACCCAATCCACCAATAATGCTGTCTCAAATCATGATACATCTTGGTATTACCCGGATGCATAGCAAACATCGACTGATGTGCTTCTTCTAAAATAACTCTCTTCAAATCAGCATCATCGGGTACACACAATCTGCTCTTGAACCAGAGACTCCCATCATCTCTCACAACAAAATCTCTAGTCTTTCCATCGTGACAATCTGAAATAATCTTCTGAATCTTCTTATCCATCAACTGAGCTTCTTTGATCTGATCTAACAAAACTGGTTTCAAAAGCAACTGTGCCAACAATGCACCATCAACACAAGGTACAAAACTGGCATGCAAAGCTCTCAACTCAACAAGCAACGAGAGCGAGTAAACAGTTAAACCAGCTAAAGACTTCCGACTCAAGGCATCAGCAACAACATTTGCTTTACCTGGATGATAGTCAATCAAGCAGTCGTAGTCTTTAATCAATTCTAACCATCTCCTCTGACGAAGATTGAGTTCTTTCTGGACACCCAAATACTTCAAACTCTTGTGATCAGTGTAGATGAAACATTTCTCCCCAAACAGATAGTGGCGCCAAATCTTCAATGCAAACACAATGGCAGCCAATTCTAAATCATGGGTCGGATAATTAAGCTCATGCGGTTTCAACTGTCTAGATGCATAAGCTATAACTTTCCCTTCCTGCATCAATACACACCCCAAACCTCTATGTGAAGCATCACTGTAGATCACATATGGTTTGCCTTCAACAGGTAAAGTAAGAACAGGCGCTTGAGTCAACAACTCTCTCAACTGCTCAAAACTAGCCTGACACTGATCTGTCCACACAAATCTCACTCCCTTTCGAAGTAATCTGGTGAGTGGAGTAGCTATCAAAGAAAACCCTTTCACAAACCGTCGGTAATAGCCTGCCAAACCCAGAAAACTTCTAATCTCTGTCACAGACTTGGGTGGACTCCAATTCAGAATAGCTTCAACTTTACTTGGATCAACTCTAATGCCTTCTGCAGAAATAATATGTCCGAGAAAAGCAACTTGATCCAACCAGAACTCACACTTCGACAATTTGGCAAATAACTGATTCTCTCTCAAAATCTGCAACACAATCCGCAGATGCATATCATGTTCCTCTTCATTCCGCGAATACACCAGTATATCATCAATGAAGACCACTACAAACTGATCCAAATAGGGCCTAAACACCCTATTCATCAAATCCATAAAAGCTGCAGGTGCATTCGTCAGACCAAAAGGCATAACTAGAAATTCATAATGCCCATACCTGGTCCGAAAAGCAGTCATAGGAACATCTTCACTTCTTACCCTCAGCTGATGGTACCCAGATCTCAAATCAATTTTGGAGAACACTGACGCTCCCTTCAACTGATCAAAGAGATCATCGATTCTAGGCAAAGGATATTTATTCTTAATGGTCACCTTGTTCAATTGCCTATAATCGATACACAACCTCATAGTACCATCTTTCTTCTTCACAAAAAGCACAGGAGCTCCCCAAGGAGAAACACTGGGGCGAATAAATCCTTTGTCCAACAACTCCTGTAATTGCACTTTCAACTCCCTCAATTCTGCTGGTGCCATTCTATAAGGAGTAATGGAGATAGGAGCGGTACCAGGCAACAATTCAATACCAAACTCCACGTCTCTTTCAGGAGGCAATCCTGGCAACTCCTCTGGAAAAACATCTGGGAACTCGGCCACTGTGGCAATGCTATCAATTTGAGAACCTTCTACTCTAGTATCTACCACATGAGCAAGATAGGCATCACACCCCTTCCTAATCAATCTCCTGGCTGCAACAGCTGAAACAAATAAGGAAGCTAGCTGTTCTTGCTCATTAGATACTATTACCTCTCTACCATCACCAGTTCTCAAAGAAACAATTTTCTTTTTACAATCCACCACAGCTCCATGTCGAGATAGCCAATCCATGCCTAAGATCACATCATATTCCTTAAATGGCATCTCAATCAAATCTCCAAGGAACTCCTCACCCTGCACCCTCACTACACTATCCCGGTGCACCTTACTCACAACCACACTATGCCCTAACGGATTTGTCACTAACACATCAAATCCTAGGGACTCAGCATGCATATCATACACAGGCAAAACAGATGCACTAATATATGAATGTGTGGAACCCGGATCAATCAAAGCAAGTACTGGAGTATTAAATAAAGAAAAAGTACCAGCTATGATGTCGATGCATCTGGCTGCCTCTGCATAACATACATCCTCTGGGAAGATCCAACCTCCTCTGGTCTATCCTCCCTGGATGTAGCACCTCCTCTAGAACTGAATCCTGGTCTACCTCCCCGGCTGGCACCTCTGCCTCCTCTGCCTCCCCTCACACTAGCTCGAGAAGCAGCAGAATCAACTGGCATATGCTCCTGCCTCTCAGGACAGTCTCTCACAAAGTGGTCAGGTGATCCACACCTGAAGCATACCCCTGATCTACTATGCCTCCAACAAACGCCCCCATGTCTTCCACCACACTGGTTACACACAGGTAAGGTGGATCTCTGAACTCCAGGAGTAGGAGCACTCACTACTGAAGCTGCAGGTCTAAATCTCTGCCTCTGGAACTGCACTGACCTACCCGCTGGTCTCTGGCTCCTACTACTCCGAGGAACAAAACTTCCTCTACCCCTCTTTGCAGAAGAAGACCCTGCCTCAAACTGGGGCCTCCTAACCCTAACCTCTTCCTCTGAAGCAGCTGCAATAACTTGAACTCGCTCTACACTTCGAGCTGCTGCCACAAGCTGTGAGAAATCCTGATATCTGGATCCAGCCACTAAGCACATGATCGAGGGCCTCAATCCCTCCTCAAATCGCCGACATCTATCAATCTCATCAGCAATGATACCTCCAGCATACTGGCTCAGTCGAATAAACTCAACCTCATACTCAGTTACGGTCCGATGATCTTGCTTCAAATCTAGAAACTCTCTTTTCTTCCCATCTTTATACTCCCTAGGAGTATACTTCAACTCAAATTCTCTCAGAAAATCCGCATAAGACAGGGTTGGTGGATCATCCATCGAATGTGGCACCGTCTTCCACCAATCGTAGGCGTCCTTCTGTAGCAAAGATCTTGCATAGTCAAACTTTTCCTCTGAAGTGGCTTGTAACTGAACAAATACCCTCTGTACTCTGTCAAGCCACTGCTCTGCCACAGCTGGATCAGTAGTGCCCACAAAATCTTCAGCTCCATACTTCCTCAGTTTGTCATAATGCCTCACAGAAACTAAAGGCTGAGGGGGTGGTGGCTGTGGTTGCACAGGTGCTGGTCTCATAGCTTCCATCATATTCCTAAACCAGGCTGGCGGAACCTCCTCCCCAGCTGGTCTACCCGACACCGAAACAGGTGCCTCCTCAACACTATCAACTCTAGCTCCCTCAGCAGGAGCAATACTCTCGGCACTACCCTCAATCGACTGACGAGAGTGAGAATCCATCACAACCTAAGTCTGCAAACACAACAGAATACCTCTTATTAAAGATCAGAGACTGCCAATCCCAAACATGTATTTTTGTTCAAAAACTCACTTTTTAAGTAAAAATAGTCTTTTTCTTACATTTTACCTAGGTTGAGAATCTCAAACCTAGGCTCTGATACCAAAACAATTGTAACACCCCTTCCCAACCTACATATGTAAGCTGAGTAGAGGCGCCACACTAACCTAATGTTGCTACCAATTTTACTTAGTCAAATTTTAGTTCCAATTTTTACAAAATTTTTTTGCCATAGTTTCGCCTAAAAATTGAGTCCCAAGTGTCGACAAAATCGGTTTTTTTCTTATTTTTAAAAACATTTTACACAAACCAATGCAAACAAAATCATTCTCAGTACACTCCCAATAAATCCCCCTTGTAACCTCAACTACAACCTGCAAAAAGGATTTACACTTCTAGTACAACATAAAATAAAGGTTTTGTGACAACCCCCATATTTAAATATTACACAGCGGAAGTTATAAAATATTTACATATTTACAAATTCATATACATCAAAACTCAAGTTTTACAACACATAAAATTTATACATGATTGGCAAGTCTGCTCTGATCTTTAAGCTCCCAAAATGGATTCTTCAAGGTCTACTCTCACTAGGTCTTGATGAACTCTCGGGTTCAACTCTATCCACTCTACTACCTGCGCGATTAAACACTATCGCGCTAAGCCAACGGCTTAGTAAGATAAAACATGCTAACGGTATGCTTTAATGAAATGCAATGCCACATATGTTATTGATAAGATCAACATCATAAATATAAAGTTAACCACACAATTATGCATTTCACAAATCATAGTCATATGAGCATACCACATTTCAACATCTTTTCACATTCAACACTAATCAATCATACTCCATAACCAACATCTCATTTCATTAAACTCATAACATTATTTAGGACATTCATATAACCTTGACACCTATGGGCCCAACAAGTATTTAATATGATATTCAGAGTTCAGAGTTACTGCTTTGGTTCATAGTCACAATAATCACGCCCGTAGGCAATGTATATACATGTATCTCTATCCATGGATAGTGTAACAGACCCAGTCTCTTGGATCATCAACTCAACACATATGAGGAGATCCTCAACCCGGCAAGACTGTTACAAATCATATATCTCATAGTGTAACAGACCCAGTCTCTTGGACCATCAACTCAACACCTATGAGGAGGTCCTCAACCCGGCAAGACTGTTACCTTTCATCATTTCTTAGGCATGCCACCCAAATCCAGAACTCTGAAACTGAATAACATATTAAACAAACAATTCATTTCCATTCTCAATTCTCATCACATTTAGGCAAACATGCCTTCTTTCTTTCAATTACATCATCTTAGCCAATAACAATGGCTTCACATTTCATTTCACAATATAACATCTCATTATTCAAGTATATATATATATATATATATCTCATCCATGATCACATTATATCTCACATAGCATCATTCATAAATATCAACATTTCATTCCACATTACTCATGAAACACATTACCATTCACAATGCACAACATAACATTGTTCAATCTCAACAATGCAATTAGGGAAAAGAACAATTGATTATAACATTCATTGATTCAAGTGTGTTTAAAGTGTTTAGGGTTAGGTTTAAGGACCAACCTACCTTTGGAGAACCAAAGCAATGCAAGAAGAACAAAGAATTAAAACCCTAACCATAAATAGTACATTCTGGTTTTAAACTCCATTTTATCCTTATTTTGAAAAATTGTATAAAATAATCTACTTGACTAAAAATTCTAAAATTTTTACAGAATTTAGTTTTGTATCTTAAAATCATCCCTTTAAAATTTCAGATCAAACTGAACACAAAATCTTGGTCAAATAGTTCACCTAACCAGACTGCCCCAATTGCCCTGCATCCTGGCAGCAGTTCTGAACTTTGTGAATTCCATAAATCAAATTCAATCAACGTGGTTCCAAATTATTTTTCTCAAATACTAGACTCACTAAGCAACAACATATCCAAAATTCGATTGGATATGATTTTTCTACATTTTATTAAAAATCCCGAAGTATAGCTGTCTCAGTTAAGGTACCTGCTGGAACAGGTCTAATAAAAATAATCTTTCTAAACTCATAACCATTCCAAAATCGAATCAACATATTTTTCAGTCATTCTACACTCATAGAGGCACAACATATCAAAAATTCACTTCAAGAACATTTTTCTATAATTAATTAAAAATCATACAAATCACAGCCTTTACTAATTGTAAAACAGAAATAATTTCACTAAACACAACTCTTACTCTTCCATCACCAACACCAACCTAGCTTCTTATCTTTAATTCCATTTCAACACTTTTACACACACCATACACAAACACACTCCATCAAACCCAAACAAAATTCCAAATAGAACAAGAGAAAACTTACCTTAAATGAAGAAATCCACAAATCTCTAACCAAAACCCTTGCTTCCTTCTTCAAATTGCTTCAAACCTCAAGATCACCTCTCTTTCTCTCTTTGTCTATGGAGAATCCGGCCACACATGAAGAGAAGAAGAAAATATGAAGAGCAAAGTCAAATTTGGCTTCTTATATCCATCAAGTGTTTTTAACCTTGCAATTACTAAAACACCCTTCACCATTTAACTAACCTTTTGTCTCATCTAAGCCCTTATATGTAATTTCATTAACAACCAAAAATATCTTCTTCCACTTAACCATCACCTTGACTCTTCATTTGACCAATGTATATGTTAATTATATCATCATATAAACAACATATACATTTGTCTCTAAACCCTAAATTTCTTCTCCAAAACACATATACATATACATTCTCTTCCCATTTCTTTTCTCTTACAATTTAACACATATATTCAATCCAATATATAACAACAACAACACTAACAACAACATCAACCATAACAACCACATAACCAAGACTTCTAGGGCATACATGAGGATATTACAAAACATGCATTACTTAAATATTATATTCTCTATCTTACAACAGTCACCAACACATCACTATTACACTATTGGTCTCATTTATATTTTAATGGCATGTAACACATTATGCCATCTGACAACATTCTATATATATACTCATCTATAAATGTGCCTTAACGATACTCTTGGTTTAATAAACCATATAAGCATAACACAACCACAACTACTCACACATATTTATATACACATCTACACGTTGGGCCCAACTAGTTATTGCATAATACTCAAATTTCAGAAATAGCAATTCAATCCATCTCGACACCGGCGCAAGTGTCATATAAATCACTCGAAAGCCGCCCTATAAACATCGAAGCAAGTGTCATATAATCACCCATGAGCCGTCTCTATTGACATTGAGGCTAGTGTCATATAATCATCCGTAGGCCGCCTCTATTGACATCGAGGGCAAATGTCATATAATCACTTGTAGGTTGCCTCTATTGACACCGAGGGCAAGTGTCGTATAAATCACTCGTAGGCCGCCCTCTTTCGACACTGGAGGCAAGTGTCACATAATGCACTTGAAGGCTGCCTCCTATCGACATCGGAGACAAAGTGTTTATCATCACTCAAAAATCGTCTCCTAAGCATTGATATTCTCAACATCAATATCTCTTGCCCGAAGGCATAAACAAACAATATGACATACTGTTGGCAAGCTGACTCGATTATGCCAACACCAATCTTTCATAAACATTCCACAATACATATTAAACACATTACCATTTCATATTCACATCTCATAATTATGAGTTCACATCCATAATGTGACCCATTTCCACACATTTTATCACATATCTCAAACATATTCATTTTCACTTAATTGCACATATATATGTATATAAAGCATTTCATAGGCATAAACACATACACATTGTCACACCTCTATTACATATTCTCATCCCATTATCACATTTTAATGCATTTTACAATTTTCACACTGCATATACATATATATGTCATCACATTACATATTCCTTAATTATAACCATATCGCAATTCATTTCCACAGCATATTGCACAAAACATTACCATTTTATCCATGTTCATCACATCACCATAGCCATGCTATCATTCCTCATTCTCATCATCTTATTTATGTCTTTTCCACAATTTTCACATTTTTTCGTGTTCTTTATTCAATTTTCATACTTTTCCATATTTCCATTACATTTTCCATACTTTTCACTATTTGCTCCAAACATGTAAATTTCTCATATTTTACAATCATTTAAGGAAAATACATTCTTTTCACAATTTTCATATTCTATAACCATTTTTTCACATTTAACAACCACATTAGGCAAAACTCTTAGTCAGATTAACAATGTGAGTCACATACACATTTCCAATATATTAAACAGTTTATTAACATTTACCATTACACATTAGTTTTTAATTTCAATACAAGGCACAAATCTCCATTTTAATATAACTATACACTATATCACTTTAAATAATATTATTATTCTTTAAAGTATGCCAAAATGAGATAAACCAATTATGAATTTTCAATATAAAGGTAACCAATATATGTACTAACCTCCTTTTGCTCCAAAATCTCTTTCCAAACTTTACTTTTAACAAATCCTATACTTGACCACTTACACCAACTTAACCTAAACACATACAAATTATACAATAAACATAATTATTCAAATAATATTACTTATATGCTTAATTTATATCAAACCATCATTATTTATGCAATTCTACTAAAATCTCAATAAAACTCTACTTTCACCATTTTCTACTTTATTTAATCTTCATTCGACCTAATTCACATCCAATATTTAATCATAAAATCATTACCTATATGTCAAAACAACATCAAAACACTTCAATTCAATAATTATAAACATTCTCTTCACAAACTTTAATTTCACATACACTTGTCGTAAAACCTAACTCCATCAAAGCCTAGCCATATTCAATTTCAACCATAAAATTGCCATATATATATATATATTAAAACAACATTAAATAACTTCATAATGAAATTCACCCATACCAAAATCCCAAATTAAACATAACCTTCAGATAACCCTAAATTTACTATCTTGTCTATTTCATTCAATCCACTATCAATTTATCATATAATCATCATATATCCACCATATTAACTCTATTTATATCAATTTAACAATTTTAAATCAAGTTTCTCTCACTAACTCATCAATACATAATCTTAACATTGAAGAAAATGAAACTTAAATAATAAAAAACTTACTTAATTTTTTGATTTTTTTTCAAAATCTCCGTCTAACCTCCTAAATCTCCATGAAATTTGGTGTTTTGGATGAGAAAAATATATTATTCTCTCTCTAATTTCGTTCCCCATGGTTAGAAGAAGAAGATGATGAAGCTTTTTCATTTTCTTCTTTCATTTTCATCCATACATATTAACTATTTATTTAAATATTTAAATATTTTTAATCTTTTTTTTCCATCCACATATTTATTCTCTTTTTTTGACTTTTCATTTATTTATTTATTAGTCCATCTTCCATCCATAAATATGTATATGTATGTCTTTTATATGTCATTTATACCTTAGATATATGTTTTGTATATTTTTACTTATATGTTTATGTAATGTGTATTTTATGTGTACATCATGTATATATTATGGATATATCATACACATGTATTATGAATTCAACATGTGTAATAAATATATGTGAGGTATATATATTAAGTATACACTGTATATACTATGTATACATTGTAGTGGGGTCCCGCCGACATGTGGGACCCACACGTTTTGAATAAAAAGAAGGAAAACAACAAAAAGAAAGAAATATATATATATATATAAAAGTAAAAAATATGGCCACCGAAAGGTTGAAAGAAAAAAGGGAAAAGACAATTTTTTTTTTCAAAGAAAGGAGCTGGAAACGCGTTTTTAACGCGTTCATTTTTCTTATAAATAGAGGCTTTTACCTCATTTGAAAGATCATTAGCTCACAGATAAAAATAAATCTGTGAGAGTGTAATTTTAGGAAAAGAGTCCTAAAATAAATTGGGAGAGAGAAAAGTAGTGAGGTTTAATATTTTTATGGTGTTTTGGGAAACACTTGAGTGCCACTATTTTTGTAAAAATCTCTCTGTGTACCTACTATTTTTAATAGTGGAAGAAAAATATTCGGAGTTTGTCCTGCGAAGGTAGCCCTAAATAATTAAGGGTGAACCACGTAAATTTTCTGTGCGCTTATTTTATTTTCCTGGCATTGTAATTATTCTCGTTATTTTATTGGAGGCCCTAACAAGTGGTATCAGAGCCGAAGGTTTCGGCAGGTCCAGGCAGTCCGATAGTAATACCAGTTTTGTGGATATATTTCAAAAATAAATATACCACGACGACGAGAAAATTACGAGGAATCTGTTGGTGCATTCCGTTCAGAAAACCGTTGCAGAAGTTATTTATTTATTATAAATAGTAACAAATAGTATCCTTAAAGATGATGACACTATTCACGTATGGTACTATTTACGTGTATGGTACTATTCACACATATAGTCACTATTCAAGTATACGTTCACTATTCACATATACAGATACTATTCACATATACGGTTACTATTTGGCGAATAGTGAAATTCTGTCAAATTCAGAATTCGACATGGCAAACGACGGAGCAATGATCAAATTGACAGATTCTAATTATTCAATGTGGAAATCCAGAATGGAGGACTGCCTTCATTGTAAAGATCTGTACGATCCAATTGAAGGTGACAATGCAAAGCCAGAAGAAATGAAGGAAAGGCAGTGGGAAAAGTTAAAGAAGCAGACACTGGGTTCAATACGCTAGTAGATAGATGCTAGCCTGTACAACCATGTGAAAAATGAAAAAGATCCCCAAGTTCTCTGGAAGAAACTAGAGAGTATGTACGAGGCTACAAATGCTCAAGGAAAGGTGTTCATGATTCGCAAAGTCATGAACTTGAAGCTGTCAGAGGGACGATCAGTTACACAACACTTGAACGATTTTGAAGGACTCGTAACTGAGTTAGCAGTTAGCGGTATGTCCTTGGATGACGAGATGCAAGCATGCCTACTGTTGGGATCTCTACTGGACAGTTGGGATACTCTTGTGGTATCATTAAGTAACTCAGCTCCAGACGGTGTGGTATCAATGTCTATGGTGAAGAATAGACTAATTAAAGAAGAACTTCGTAGAAGGGTTGTTGCCAGTACCAGTTCACAAGCTCTTGTCACAGAGAATAGGGGCCGGAGCAAAAGTAGAGGTCTTGGAAATGGTAAATCCAGAGATAGATCCAAGTCCATAGAGAAGAGGACGTGTTACCATTGTGGAAAATAGGGTCATATCAAAAAGAATTGTCGTTTTCTTAAACAGGAGAACGCAAACCGAAGTCAGGATAATGACAGAAATACAACTGCTACAGTCGCAGCAGAAGATGGTGAGGTGACGTTAGTCTCTCATGATACAGACTGCTGTCATGTTGGAGATGCAGATATCGAGTGGATAGTAGACTCCGGTGCTTCATACCATTGTGTTCCAAAAAGGGAATACTTCTCCACCTACAGAGCAGGTGATTATGGCACTATTAGAATGAGAAATAATAGTGTTTCACATATGGTGGAGATCGGTGATGTCTGTTTAAAAACAAGTGTCGGGTGCACATTAACTCTTAAAAATGTGTAATATTTCTGATCTTCGGTTGAATCTATTATCAGTTGGTGTACTAGACAAGGAAGGATATCAACAACATACAGGTGACGGTAACTGGAAACTCACCAAAGGGTCCTTGGTGGTGGCGAGAGGAAAGCTATGTTGCTCGCTATACAAAACGCACGCAGAGATATGTGCAGGTCAACTGAATACAGTTAGAGATGATGCTTCACCAAATTTGTGGCATAAGCGGCTGGCGCATGTTAGTGAAAAAGGGTTGAACATGTTGGCTAAGAAGTCTCTCATCCCGTTAGCCAAAGGTAAAATAAATCCTTGTGACTATTGTTTATTTGGGAAGCAACATTGTGTTTCATTTCAGAAAAGCTCTAGACGGAGAAACAATAAGTTAGAGTTGGTACACTCTGACCTGTGTGGTCCCATGGAGGTAGAATCTCTCGGAGGAAGCAGATATTTTCTTACTTTCATTGATGATTTTTCACGGAAGACATGGATATATTTGTTGCACACAAAAGATGAAGTATTCAAGCACTTTCAGCAATTCCACAGGATGGTAGAAAGGGAGACTGGAGTGGCTTTGAAGTGTCTACGCACGGACAATGGTGGTGAATATATCTCTAGGGAGTTTAGAGATTACTGTACTCAGCACGGTATCAGGCATGAAAAGACAGTCCCTGGTACGCCTCAACATAATGGCGTTGCTGAACGGGTGAATCGCACCATTATTGAAATAGTCAGATCCATGCTCAAAATGGCTAACTTACCTAAGTCATTTTGGGGAGAAGCTGTCAATACTGCTGTCTACCTAATAAACAAACTGCCTTCAGCACCTTTGGAGTTTGATGTACCGGAGAAGGTCTGGACAGGTAAGGATATCTCATACTCTCACCTGAGAGTATTTGGCTTCAAGGCGTTCATGCTTGTTCCGAAGGAGCAGAGATCGAAGCTTGATGATAAGTCAGTTCTTTGCACTTTTGTTGGTTATGGAAATGAAGAGTTTGGCTACAAGTATGGGATCCAGTCAAAAAGAAAGTTTTCCAGAGCAGAGACGTAGTCTTTCACGAAGATGAGATCGTGACAGATACAGTTGGGGAAAAATCTACAAATGACATTGTTGTAGATAGTACACCAGAGAGCATTCCTACAGATGATGCCACAGGAGAAGGAATGCTAGAATCAGAACAGGAAGAAAGAGAAGAGCCAGTTGTAGGGGATCAAGAGATCACTGTAGATGATGATGTAGAGGGTGTTGAGCAGGGGGAGCTAGAGAACCCCATTCCACCATAAGAAGTTGAACCTCAGTTGAGAAGATCAACTAGAGAACGCCAACCATCTACAAGGTATTCTAGTTCTGATTATATTTTGATTACTGATGAGGGGGAGCCAGAGAGCTTCCAAGATGTGCAGTCTTGTAGAGATAAAGATTGCTGGATGAAGGCCATGCAAGAGGAGATGAATTCTTTGAAAAAGAATGGCACATACGAGCTGGTGAAATTTTAAAAAGGGAGGAGAATACTCAAGAACAAATGTATATTTAAACTGAAGAAAGATGATGGCAACCTAGTAAGATACAAAGCTCGATTAGTCGTCAAAGGCTTTACTCAAAAGAAAGGTATTGACTTTGATGAGATTTTTTCACCTGTTGTGAAAATGAGTTCTATTCGAGTTGTGCTAGGTTTAGCAGCTAGCTTGAATCTTGAGTTAGAGCAGCTTGATGTAAAGACTGCATTTTTGCATGGAGATCTAGAGGAAGAGATCTATATGGAACAACCAAAAGATTTCAAGGTCAAGGGAAAGGAGGACATGGTTTGTCGCTTGAAAAAGAGCTTGTATGGGTTGAAACAAGCCCCGCGACAATGGTATAAGAAGTTTGACTCGTTTATGGTAAATCAATGATACAGAAGAACAGATGCAGATCCTTGTGTATATGTCCAGAGATATCTTGATGGTAAATTTATTATCCTTCTTTTATATGTTGATGATATGCTAATCGTTGGATCAGATGCAGACATGATTAGCAGGTTAAAAGGTGATATATCAAAGGCATTTGACATGAAGGATTTGGGATCGGCAAGGTGAATTCTTGGAATGGAAATTATTCGAGATCGAAAGTCCTGTAAATTGTGGTTATCGCAGGAGAAATATATTGAACGAGTCCTAGAGAGGTTCAATATGAAGAAGGCTAAGCCAGTTAGCACTCCACTTGCCGCTCACTTCAAATTAAGTAAGAAATCTTTCCCATCAACAGATAAAAATAAGGAAGATATGTCAAATGTTCCATATTCTTCAGCGGTCGGAAGTTTGATGTATGCAATGGTGTGTACGAGACCAGATATCGCTTATGCAGTTGGCGTTGTAAGTAGATTTTTGTCCAATCCCCAGAAGTCACATTGGGAAGCAGTAAAGTGGATTTTCAGATCCCTGAGAGGAACTTCAAAGTTATGTTTAACTTTTGGAGGTGAAAAGTCTGTACTTGTTGGTTACACAGATGCAGATATGGCCGGTTACCTTGATGAACGAAAATCTACATCAGGTTACTTATTTACATTCTCAGGGGGGGCTATTTCATGGCAGTTAAGATTACAAAAGTGTGTTTCCCTATCAACGACCGAATCAGAGTATGTTGCTGCAGCTGAAGCAGGAAAAGAAATGCTTTGGATGAAACGATTCTTTCAAGAATTGGGTGTGCAGCAGGAAGGATATATAGTTTATTGCGATAGTCAAAGTGCATTAGACTTGAGCAAAAATACTATGTATCATGCACGGACGAAACATATCGACGTATGATATCATTGGCTCAGACTTGCCATTGAAGAAAAGCAGTTCTAGTTGCAGAAGATTCACACAGATAAGAATGTTGCTGATATGTTGACGAAAGTTGTTCCCAAGGAGAAGTTCGAGCTGTGTGTCAAAGCAACAAGGATGGAGAGTCCCACAATGTAGTCGGGAGGGGGAGAATTGTAGTAGGGTCCCGCCAACATGTGGGACCCACACGTTTTGAATAAAAAGAAGGAAAACAACAAAAAGAAAGAAAAAATATATATATAAAAGTAAAAAATATGGCCACCGAAAGGTTGAAAGAAAAAAGGGAAAAGACAATTTTTTCTTTCAAAGAAAGGAGCTGGAAACGCATTTTTAACGCGTTCAGTTTTCTTATAAATAGAGGCTTTTGCCTCATTTGAAAGATCATTAGCTCACAGATATAAATAAATTTGTGAGAGAGAGTGAGTGTAATTTTAGGAAAAGGGTCCTAAAATAAATTTGGAGAGAGAAAAGTAGTGAGGTTTAATATTTTTATGGTGTTTTTGAGAAACACTTGAGTGTTACTATTTTTGTAAAAATCTCTCTGTGTACCTACTATTTTTAATAGTTGAAGAAAAATATTCGGAGTTTGTCCCGTGGACGTAGCCCTAAATAATTGAGGGTGAACCACGTAAATTTTCTGTGTGCTTATTTTATTTTTCTGATATAGTAATTATTCTCGTTATTTTATTGGAGGTCCTAACATACATTAGGTATATATAATACATACATATTTCTCTATTTTTTAATTATTCTCTAAATATTTATTTAACTTGTCCAAAACTAGAGATATTACAGAAGGGCCTGTTACTATTGGTGCCATTGGTTTGAAGAACGGATGGTTAGATTAGAACTCACTGAACTCTACTTCAAAGGTCGTCATTTCACTTGGACTAACAAGTAGGAAGGAAGGTTGAATATTCAATAACGGTTGGATAGGGTCTTGGTAAATAGCGAATGGAGGAATATTTTTCAGAAGGCCTGGGTGATTCATGACAGTTATCTGGGATCTGATTGATATCTCAAGTCTGGGATCACTCGAACCAAACAAGCAACTAAGGCAATTTTATGCAGAAGTTGAACAACACTGCTGCTAAGCTCTCAACTTAGAGTAAAGAAATGAATATGAATACAATAAAGGGCATTGATAAAAAAAAAAGCAGAATTGGAGCAGTTGTATGATAAGCCTCTATGCCCAAACTATCACATCGAAGAAAGAAGATTGATTGAGAGGCTTGCTATGTTTTGGAAAATGGAAGAAATGCGCTGGTTTCAGAGGTCCAGAAACAATTGGCTTCAAACTGGTGACAAAAATACGAGATATTTTCGTGCTTCTACAATCCAACGGAGATAGGGCAATTAAAGCAGAAGTGGTTAATTTTTTTATGAAGTTATACTCAACAGGCCCCAACCTTCTCATCAAGAAGAGGTTTTAGAGAAGATTCCTAGAGTGGTGACGGAGCAGTGTAACAGAAACCTGAGTGGAGTTCCATCATAGGTGAAAATTAAAGTAGTAAGTTTTGAACTGGGAACCTTCAAAGCTCCTGGACCATATGGCTTTCCAGGAATTTTCTATCAAAGATACTGGCACATCATCAAAAGAGATATAGTGGACACCATCCAGAGTTTCTTTACAACTGCAACAGTGCCTCCACAATAAAATGGCACACATGCACCTGCCCCTGAAACTATTTCTCAATATAGGCCAATTGGTTTGTGTAATTTTTCGTACAAGATTATATCTAAAATCATTACAAATAGACTACAACCACACATGCACAACCTTATTAATCAAGCACAGGGGCTTTTATCCCTGGTAGAATAATATATGACAACATTTTGATTGCCCATGAGATTTTTATAGAAAGAAGTTGAAACAAATAGTGATTAAAATTAATATGAATAAAGCATATGATCGAGTTGAATGGTTATTCCTGGAAAAGGTGCTTAGAACCATGGGTTTTGAGGATAAAATTGTGTCTTTGTTGCTACAATGTGTCACCACTATTAAATATAATGTCATTGTGAATTGTGGTCTAACCGAGTCCTTCTCCCCTATCAAAGGTTTAAGGCAAGGGGATCTTATTTCCCCTTATCTTTTCTTGTCACCAATGCCTTACTAATTTATTTGATCAAGCCTTGTTAAAAAAATAAATTTAGGGTTTTAGACTAGCTAGAACTACCCCAAAACTATCACATATTCTCTATTTTGACTACACTATTATATGTGGGGAGGCCTCAATAACTAAAGTAAATGTGATGTTGAAATTATTGAATCATTATAGTTCTGCCTCTGGTCAGACAATAAATTGGGATAAGTCTAAAGTTGCCTTAAGAAAAAACCCTTTCCCTGTAGTGAAATGTGCTATAATTGACTGACTAAAAATGAAGGAGATGAAAGGGGAGGATCCATATCTAGGCATTTTGTCACGGTGAGGCAAATCAAAGTATGAGGCTTTTAATTATATAATTGATAGAATTAGAGCTAAAGCTTCCTCTTGGAAAAACAAATTTGTCTTATGCTGGTAAAGAAGTATTAGTAAAGTATGTTTTAAATGCAATACCTACACATATAATGTTATACTTTAAACTCCCCAAGTCATTGTGTAGGAAAATGAACAGTATAGCGTCATCTTTTTGGTGGAAACAAAATAAAGAGAATAAAGGGTTAGCTTGGAGGAAGTGGGAAGTTCTAACTAGATCCAAGTTCAAAGAGGGGATTAGATTTTAAATAATTTGAAATATTTAACACTGCTTTATTGTTAAAGCAATGTTGGAAATTAATGGTTGAATATAATTGCTTATGGTTCACAATTATGAAATCCATTTATTTTCCTTTTGGAAAATTTATGGAGGCAAAATTAGGTGGAAATCCTTCATGAAGTTAGAGAGGTTTATTGAAGGTCAGGGAGACAATCCGTGGTGGTATCAGATGGGTTATAAGGAATGGAAAACAAGTCAGCATATGAGACGATCCTTGGGTGGGGAACTTGCCAAATTTTAGAAAATTTTCTAACAAACCTGAAAATGTAGATGTATATTGGGTTGCAGATATGATTAATAATCAAGGCATGTGGAAGTCTAATCTTTTGCACTCTTTATTCACTAGGAGAGAAGTTGAGGCCATTCAAGAAATCCCCATTGCTGCTGACAACTCTAATGACAAAATTATTTGGGATCTGGATAAGTTTGGAAAATTGAATGTCAAGTCAGTTTATCAGTTTTTATGTAACCAGCAGCTTCCTTCATCTAATTCAGTTTCTGGTGTGCAAAATAACAGTTATATGTGCTGAAAATAAATATGGAAACTCAATATCCCTCCAAAGATCAACAATTTCATTTGGAGGGCTTGTAGCAATGCATTACCAGTGCTGGTTAATTTATTTAGGAGGAATCTGTACAAAGATAAAATGTGCTTAATTTGTAATCATGATGAAGGAACTATTCCCCATATGCTCTTCTTCTGTGATCACTCTCGTGCTGCTTGGTTTATTTTTGATATTGGATTGAATCCCTTTGCTTTTAATACTTCCTCTATTTTGGCTTGGTTTGCAGATGTCATTGGGAAATTAATTTGTAATGAAAAGTCTGATGTTTTGGCAAAAACAGCTTGCTTGTGTTAGAGTCTCTGGAAAGCTAGAAATAATTTTAATTTTAAAGGAACAAAACTGGACCCTAAATTTTCAGTGCACAGAGCTCTTTCTATGTGGTCAGATTATGTTAAAGCACAAGAAGAAGCAAGTGCACCAACAGTTGAGACAGACATCATGGATCCAAACCAAAGCAGGACCCTATTAGGAAGTTGGATGCCCCCTTCAGCTGGTTGTGTTAAAATCAATTCCGATGCAACTTTCCATTCAGGTTCCCGTATAGCTGGCGCGTCATTTATTTTCAGAAATCATTCTGGCCTTTTGATTGATAGAGTTGCTTGCCTGATTCAATCCTACTCTCCTTTGAGAAATGAAGCCCAGGTGTTGTTAATGGCTGTCCAACGAGCCATTTTGTTGCAGTTTCGCTTTTGCATGTTTGAATCAAACAATCAACAACTCATTCAAGCTTTTAATTCTAGTGATAATTGTCTTGTAGAGATTGATGGTATTCTACTAAAAATTAAACAGCTCACTGGACTCTTTGTTTATTGTTCTTTTAATTTTGTACCCAAGAAATTTAACAGTGTTGCGGACTGGTTAACTACATCAGTCCTTAGGAATAGGTTGAGGGTGGACTGGTTTAGCAATCCACTTGCTCATCTTTAGACTTTGTTGTTGATTTTTCTTGCTAATTCATGAATGATATTCTTCAGTTAAAAAAAATGACTTTGGACCATCATAGCATAGCATTACCGAAACAGGCAGCATTCATGGGATTTATTAATAGAACTCAAAACAAATTAGTATAAATAAAATTTTATTCACTACTGAGCACATAAATGAATTGATATATAATCGACTGTTTTATTTTTATTAGAGATTTTTAGTTTAAGTTTTAATTATGCAATTTTGTTAAAACTTCCTAAAGAGGAATTTTGCCCTTATGATTCTACCATGTTCGACTATAAAAATGATTAAAAAAAAATCAGTTAACCTAAGTCTGGTCTATCAACTAATTAATTCTTTTTGTATTGCTTGTTACTGTAAACAAAAGATTGAGGAATTATGAACCAACCAGTGCAACTAATGAGCTGCCATTATGACCATGTACTTCCGTTTTCAGGATAAAAAGCTTTCGATTCAAGTTACTTATTGAAATATATATGGCTGCACCTGCCCCTCTCCTTTAATTAAAAATTAAATTTGTACCAATATCCTCTGAATTTCAATGTAGCATATCAAGAGAGTGTAACATTAAAAATTTTAAACAGTTATATATTTATTTTGAGTGTTTATAAATAACTAATAAATAATTAATATATTTAATAAAAAATAATTTATAAGCATATTTATTGTTTAAATGACTAAAAAAGATATAAAATTATATTGGTAGAAATATTTATTAAAATAAATAGGGACAATATAATAAATTACTTGGTCAAATTAGCTTATAAGTCTAGTAGTTATAAGTACCAAAATAATAAACTAGAGTGTATCAACTTATTTTTTTTTAAGTATAAACTCAACTTATAAGCTAATAATATTATATAAATAAATATATCAATATAAATTTAGAACTTATAAGCTAATTTAACTAATATATAAATTAAGATAAATACCCCCTAATTCTTCAGTGTTATATATCCTTTGAGGACGAAGTTATAGAAAAAAGGATCATTGCATTAATAAGTATATATATAGTCTCTTCGACCAAGTATTTCATAGTTAATTTGAAAATATTTGCCTCTCATTAATTAAAAAGGTCAAAGTAGCATATATAGTTATATAATTATGATAATTTTTCTGTTTAATTTCTTATTAAATTATAAAAATGAGATTAATTTAACCTTAATTTTAAACTTATATATTTTTATTTTATAATTTTTAGTTTTATAATATGAAAAATTTTATATTGGAAAAATATATATATTAATCGTTACATATTTTTTTTTCATAAAAAAATTAATATATGGACTAGGATCATATTTCACATGTTATATTAATTAATTCTATTATTTTCTGTAGATTATTGACTATATATTGGTATTAGAAAATTCGCAAATAAAGAAAAATACAGCTTTTATGTAGTATTATATATACAATAATATGCTTTTCCATGTTCATTTATTTGATATGGACGTGTGTGTGATGCTTGATTAGGATATATATGTCTTTTAGTAACCTTAACAACCAATTCAACTGATCATTTGCTCTTCTAATTAATAAAAGCCCCTAATCAAAATTCCTAATTAAACTATTTTTGAAGGAATAATTTAATTATTAATCTATTTTCTTATCTAGAGGGCGATATTTCCTCATTTAGAATTAATTGATGCACTTTATTATAATCAGTACTTTTTATCTGATAATATTAATAATGTGCATGATTTTGATAATAACTTAATTAAGCCAGCATATGTGACGCGTAGAGTACAGTTTCAATCAATTCTACTTGCAAATGCTTCAACTATATTCTTTTGAGTCGCCATTTTATTGATTAGGATTTAATTTTTTATCAGATTATATATAATTAATTTTTTTTAATTTATTAATTTCTTAATTTAGCACAAATAGATTGATTGATTTTAAATGCATGAATTAACAAGATATTAATGTATTTTCACCATCATATCACTTAATTTCGAAAAACTAATTTATCAGTCAATAAGCTTTTAATTGATCAATGAATTTAGAATGATTCTCAAGAGTCAAGATTATCAAATTTCGAAATCAAGATAAATTGTGAAACTTAAATTAAATAAAAAAAATAAACACTCTGATTTGCATTTGGTAAGTTGGAAAATTCTTAGGAGAATTCTCATAGCTAAGTCATGGATGTTTACGTAGTCAGCCATATTAATTGGAACTTTAACAGTAAGAAATCGGCCATAGGCCACCCAATTTCATTGACATTACATACGGAATGTCCTATATAATATAAAGGTCTAATCACTACATTTATTTAACTGCCTTTCCTTCATTCCTTCACTAAACCATTGTTTGTTTAAATAACAACATATTTCATTTTTTTTTTCTCTTTGTATTCTCTCGTGTATCGATACAGGGGAAAAAACAATATTTTGCACATGGCTGCAGCAACTGCAATGAAGATTTGTAATTATATTATTGTGCTTTTAGCATTAGGTTCTTTAATGGCTGGAGCTGCTTCCATAGACTTGTCAACTGCTATTCTCATAAGGGTGGATCAGTCTGGTAAAGGAGATTTCACAAAAATACAAGATGCCATTGACTCTGTTCCTCCTAATAATTCTGAGTTAGTTTTCATTTGGGTTAAGCCAGGGATATATAGGTTTGTATATGCAACATATTTTCATTTTTTCCCCTTGTTAATTTCTTCTCTCATGTAATAATAAGTATCAATAAAGTTGGATTCAGTTGCAATAGAGTTGCCTATAAAATTATTATCGAAGCATAAGTAAATTTAAGTATCAAAAATTTGAAATCTTAACACCTGCTATAGCCGATCATTAAGCTACTATTAGGTATGTAGTACTTAGTTTTAAAATTTTAATTTGTTTCTTATTTTAGTTATTGTATGTGCATGTAAGCAGAGAAAAGGTTACAGTACCGTCTGATAAGCCGTTCATAACTTTGAGCGGCACAACAGCTTCGAATACCATAATAACATGGAGCGATGGAGGGGATATTTTTGAGTCTCCAACAATATCTGTACTTGCTTCAGATTTTGTTGGACGATTTCTTACTATCCAGGTGTGTGTGTGTGATTGTTTTTGTTTATTGACGAATTTACTATTTAAATAATTTGCATATTAATTTGGTTATATATATATCCATATATAGAATACATATGGAGATGGTGATAAAGCTGTTGCAATGAGAGTATCAGGAGACAGAGCTGCATTCTATGGTTGCAGAATTGTTTCATATCAAGACACCCTTTTGGATGACTCTGGATCACACTATTATAGCAATTGCTACATTGAAGGAGCTACTGATTTCATGTGGAAATGCTGCTTCGCTTTTTGAGGTATTAAGAAAGATACAACTTACAAGCACGAGTCCTTTTAACATCAATGTTTTACTGGAATTAATTCAAGTCCCAGAGCCAAATTTACCCGTTTAATTACTTAAAAAATTTAAATTTGTGGATGCAGAGGTGTCATTTGCATTCAGTTTCAAAAAACAATGGATCGATAACTGCTCAACACAGAGGAGCAGGATCAGAGAATAGTGGGTATACGTTCTTGGGTTGCAAGATCACAGGCATCAAAACAGCAAGTGCATATCTAGGAAGGCCATGGGGTGATTATTCAAGAGTGGTCTTTGCCCAAACTTACATGTCTGGTGTCATTATCCCAACTGGTTGGGATAGTTGGGCAGGCCTAACTAAGCAGAGGTATGTGTGTGTGTGTGTGTGTGTGTGTGTGTGTATAGGTGTAAATTTTAGGCCGAAATCCTCAATAGTTGAAGATGAAGTAGCTACTTCCAAATGTCATATAAAAACATTATTTTTTGGTTACAATAATGGAAGAAGAACTAAAACTCGTAGAAAACTATGCTTCTATTGTAAGAAACCCCGCTCATATAATTAAAAACATTATTAAATGTAGCAAAATGAGAAATAATTAGAAGCATTTAATTATTTAATAATCTCATTCTACAAAAGTAGTAATTGTTTAGAACATGGGTTGACTTGACAAATGTTATGTTTAATAATGTTGTATAGCACGGTGTTCTATGGGGAGTACAAGAATTATGGTCCAGGAGCTGATATGTCTAAGAGGGTTAAATGGTCACACAGCTTGTCGAGTGAAGAGGCTGCCACTTTCTTAACTAAAGACGTGATCGGTGGCCGAAGTTGGCTTAGGCCTTCACCAACCTCCTTCAAGACAGCCTCTACTATTATCAAGTCTCATAATAGCAGCCTTAACTAGAAAAAAAAAATATATTAATATTAATGTAATTCATAACTAGAAAAAATATATATTAATATTAATGTAATTCGATATATAATTCTTTTTTATTATTCCTTCGTACATACTGTGTATTTATTCTTTAATTGTAATTCTTTTCATTGTTTTACTGAATTTCATTATAAATTTATGAAAAGAGATTGGTTATCTTACAATTTATACATGAGACATAGCCTAGTGGGCAGTTGTAACTCTCTCAAACAAATTTAGGTTAAGTTTTCCCTTCCCAACCCATAATATTAAAATATTAAAAATTGAGATTTCTATTTATTAGTATTTAACTTTTTAATATCTAATATCAATTATTAGCATTTGACAGCTTAATCAAAATCATTAAATCAAACCAACCCATAATTAGATTTTTTTTATAAAAAAAATTCGGTTCTATGTATGAAAATTGAAGAATTTTATCAACATTCCATTCCATATCAACCATGTAGATGTCCATAAATAAGGATGTCAACTTAATTCATTTCATTGGATATTCGATTTGATCTGCTCTGCTTTTTTTTTTTTCAATAGTATTGACCGCTGTGTTGTTTTTATTTTTAAATTCGAGTAAATTTGAATTAAGATGAATAAATAATATAGTCTAACATGATTATATATATATTTTTAATTTATTAAATATATATATTCTATAGATTTACATAATATAATTTATTTTCTATAAAAAATCATAAATTAAAAAAATGATATATTAATACATCTATATATTAATGAAAAATTATATAAATATAATATATATGAAAATAATATTAAATAATAATTTTTAATATGATTTTGTACTGTATACGTGTGTTATTTCTTAAAAAATATTTTTAAAGAAAAAATAAAAAATGAAAACTGTTTGGGTATCCACCCCGCCGTACTTCAAAGCGAAACGGAAGAGACAAGATGGCTATTAAAATGTGTCGCTTAAACGGAAGCGAAGCGAGTAAAGAGAAAGCCATTGTCATCCCTGTCCATGAGGCAATGGAAAAATGGCTATATGTGCATGTAATTAAGTATTTATAACAATAGAGTTGGAGTTTCTTGTTCTAAGGATTAAAATGTTTATAATAATATACCAATAAATAAATAAATAAATAAAAACCATAGAATCTTAGAAGCAAGGTTCTTGATGGGTAACCAAACTGTTACTGTTAAGCAAGGAGAAACAACTATATATGTGTATGTATACATTATAAAAAGAAAATAACTTACTACTAACTCTATACAAGAATTAGATTGTGAAATTTCAACACTAATTAATATGAACATTTATCACTTTTCCTTAACGGTAAAGCTACAAGTGGTCACGGTGGGCTCAAACTAGCTCTGTTGCTGATCTGTGGCTTACTATTTTAAACAAAACCATTACAAGGTTTCTGAGCTCTTCTTTTTATCTCCTCTTCAAGTTCAATTCATACAATCTTCAAGTCCTTATCAATTTCTTGCTTACAAGCTTTAGTTTTAAACCCTTCACCTGTAATTCAACAACAACCTTCTTTTTCTAACAAACTGACTTCTTCTATCTTTCTATTAACCACTATAAATTCCAATGTAACTTTGACTTCCTTTGTCATCCAATAACTTATTTTCCTTTTAATTAGAACCCACAAAAAAAATGGCTCTAATTGAAAGAGTTTATATTATTCTCTTTCTATGCTTAATTGGAATTATAATCTCTCCAGCAGTTCAAGCTGACGTTAAGAAATATCAATTTGATGTGAGTTATTAAAATTAATGATATTAATTATTAAGTTAATTTCTTTTTTTTTTATTGCATTTAATCAAGTACTCGTTTTGTTTTGTTTTGTTTTTCTGTTTTTTGTTTTTAGATTAAAGTGAAAACTGTTAGTAGATTGTGTCATGCCAAGCCTATTGTGACAGTGAATGGGAGGTATCCAGGGCCAACAATATATGTCAGAGAAGGAGACAGAATTCTTGTGAATGTGACTAATTATGCGCAATACAACATGTCTATTCATTGGTAATTATGTACGAATATGAATTAAGATTTTGAAATAGAATATCATGGAATGGAAATTAATGAATATTTGGTGTTTACAGGCATGGATTAAAGCAGTTTCGTAATGGGTGGGCAGATGGACCAGCTTATATTACACAATGTCCAATCAAAACAGGCAATAGTTACACCTATGATTTTAATGTAACAGGCCAAAGAGGAACTCTTTGGTGGCACGCTCATATCTTATGGCTAAGGGCTACTGTTTATGGTGCTATTGTTATTATGCCTAAACTTGGAACTCCATTTCATTTCCCTCAGCCTCAAAGGGAAGAAATCATCCTTTTAGGTGGGATCTCTTAACTACTTTTAACTCAGTAACATTGAAGTTGTCTGCAAAATTATAAATTTAGGAGTTGGAAACATTTAAAGCCTATTTAACCCAAAAAAAATTGTGTTCATAGTTTATATTTTTAATGTATTTGTCTATGCTATATATAATTGTTGAGAATTGATTGTGTAGGAGAGTGGTGGAATAATGATGTGGAACAGCTAGTTAATGAAGGGAACAAGCGAGGATTGCCACCAAATGCATCTGATGCACATACTATTAATGGGAAACCAGGACCACTCTTCCCATGTTCTGAGAAATGTGAGTGAGAATTTTTTATTTGCTTCAGCTCTTGGGAGGGAACTGTTAGCTATTGTTTCTGAAGAGCTAAATCGAAAATTTTTCTTTAGAAATGAATTACTAATGCACAATATATATTTCTTGCAGATACATTTGCCATGGAAGTTGAACAAGGAAAGACGTACCTGTTAAGGATCATCAATGCTGCACTAAATGATGAGCTTTTCTTTGCCATTGCTGGTCACAGCTTGACAGTAGTAGAAATTGATGCAGTTTACACCAAGCCCTTTACAACTGAAGCAATACTAATTGCTCCAGGTCAGACCACAAACGTTCTTGTTCAAGCAACACAATCGCCTGGCAGATATTTCATGGCAGCAAGGCCTTTTATGGATGCACCAATTTCGATTGACAACAAAGCTGCTACTGCTATACTACAGTATAAAGGCATTCCAAACACAATACTTCCTCTCCTTCCTCATCTTCCAGCACCAAATGATACAAATTTCGCACTAAACTACAATTCCAAGCTTAGAAGTCTGAACTCTCCAAAATTCCAGGCAAATGTGCCTCTTAAAGTTGACAGAAATCTCTTCTTCACAGTTGGTTTAGGAATGAATCCTTGTCCTTCTTGCATAAATGGAACACGGCTCACTGCTTCTTTGAATAACATAACTTTTGTAATGCCTCAAATTGGTCTGCTTCAAGCTCACTACTTCAACATAAAGGGCGTTTTCAGAACAGATTTTCCAGATAACCCACCAAAACAATTCAATTATACCAGTGCACCTCTTACTGCAAATCTTGGCACTACATTAGGCACCAGGCTTAGCAAAATTGCATACAACTCAACTGTGCAATTAGTACTGCAAGATACAAATCTTCTCACCGTTGAGTCACATCCATTTCATTTACATGGCTATAATTTCTTTGTTGTTGGAACTGGGATTGGAAATTTTGATCCTAAAAAGGACCCAGCAAAATTTAATTTGGTTGATCCTCCCGAAAGAAACACAGTTGGAGTACCTACCGGTGGATGGACTGCTATAAGGTTCAGGGCAGATAATCCAGGTATTATAAATATATTTCCTTTAGAAGTACCATAACTTCTCTAACCAGAAAAAATAATGGTCTTGATTTTCTTCTTGTTTCTTTTTGTTTGGTTTCTTAGGGGTGTGGTTTATGCATTGTCACTTGGAGTTACATACAGGCTGGGGTTTGAAAACAGCATTTGTTGTTGAGAATGGAAATGGCCCACATCAATCTATCTTGCCTCCACCTCAGGATCTTCCTCCTTGTTAATCAACATTACAAAAATTTGAAAAACTCAGTTCCCAGTATTTGAAGAGGACGGTTATTTATCTTTCCAACTGAAAATTTCCAAGTCATTATGAGCTTGAGAGGTGCAATAATTAGATTGAAGGGTTATGTACTCAAATGGAGTAACATAATTAAACATTTCAAATTGTAACTAATTGAAATTGAAAATGTGATTCAATAAAATTCTTGGTTTGCAATGACCATATGTTCCAAGTACAACAGAGCAATATCATGATACAACCATCATATCAACAATCTAGGATATTATATTTTCCAATGGGGAATCAAAAAGTGATATTTCAGAATTTTCAAAATAGAAGTGAAAATAACACTGGTACTGAGGCACTTCTCTCCAAGCATAATTCTTCTCTCATTCTCTCAATTGTCCATATTTCCAACTACGCAGAAACAGAAACAGTAGGAGATGATAAGAGATCACCAAATACAATAAAACTTAAAATGACAAAAGAAAGGAAAACATTGGAAATATATTTACCAGTACAACATTGCATGATAAACACCAAATTGTCTTCAAGAACCTAGAATAGAAACTAGAATTACCAATAGAACCAGCAAAAGTGCTCCAATCCAGCAACCCCAATTCCTGCTCTTCTGTTTCATTTGCTTAGCATAGTATAGCCCATTAGTCCCAGCATTAATGTAAGTCCCAGCAGGAGCTACATTCTCTTCAATATTGTTAATCTCATCACCTTGAGTCTATACCAAAACAGCCATATCAAGAAACACTTGTTGCAATTCATTCAAGCTCCTTTGTATCTCCTTCAAGGCATCATGCCTTTCTTGATTCTCCATTATCAAATCTACTTTCCCTTCAAAAACTTCCTCCTGTCCACCTCCCAAAACCATTTTCTCTAACAATTCTTCACTGGGTTGCTGACCAGTCACATTATAGTACCTTCTTTTCAGCCCCTCTTTATGATCTTTCAAAATTTGTGCACTCAATTCTTGAAAATCATTCATCATTTCTCTTAATTTAATTCTCAAGCCATTAGTTACAGAAACTCTAGTTCGATCAATAGGGCTACCTTCTTTATAAGCCATTGACAAACTGCGATTCTCCATATTAGACTTGTCAAGTGATTCCAATCTTGATTTGATCATCTTGGCTTTCCTAAGAATGGTAACCATATCTGAGTTAATTCTCTCTCTAATTCCTTCAAGTACTTTGGTACTGTGAGTGGATTTTGAGTCTTCATTTAAGTCTTGAAGGTCAAGAAGAAGATTCATGATCTCTTCCATTTCAATCTTGACTGCTTTTACTTCTTCAAAGAACTCTGTGAGGTTCTGCTCACCAGCGGGGTCTAATTGTCCCATCTCAAGACCTGGTTCAGATTCCAGGTCCTTCATGGCATATTTTTCGAGTTCTTTGTAATTGAGAAATGATTTAGTCATTAAATCATTCATCTTTAATACGATTTATAAACACCCAACCGCAAAGAAAAAAAAAAGGATGTTCAATTTCTCAGAAACAGTAACAATCTCTTATAATACTCATCAAAATTAAAAGAAGCAGGAACGTCCTATTCCTATCCCTCCAACCAGTTGAATTGTAGTCGTTGATGCTTCTGGTGTTGATTCCTATTCCTCCAACCAGAAACTTGAAATTCCAAAATTTGTAAAGAATCGTTCATAGAATGACAATGCAGAACCACGTAAACTTCAATAAAGTATCAGTCTCTTAAAAATAAATCAAAAATCAAATTATCATACAAGAAATGAATAGTTCAACTTTCCTTTTGTTTCCAATTGTCGATTGATTTTATCAGCGACCAAAAGAAACTTGAGTCTGAAAATTTCATAGCTCTGCTTTTCTTTTTAAATTCAAATTCAGCCCAACAAGGCAGAGTTCTTCAATAAAAAAACAAGATTTAGAAATTGCAAATTCTAACTAGAAAAAGAAAGGAAGAAAGAAAGAAAGAAAGGGGAAGACTAGAATAAAGAGAAGAAAGAGACCTTGAAATTGATGAAGAGACCTCGAAATTGATGATCTTTCAGAGAATGAACAGTCTAAAGCTTTAATCTTTACTCTGAAACTGGCTCTCCGACAATGAATTCAAAGAGAAAATAGTGAAAGAATAAAATGGGTTCTGATTTGACAGAAGGAGACACTCTCTGCAACTTATAAAGATAAAATCGTGAGAGAGAGGGCCATGAATGGTTCTGATTTCTGTTACGCTTCATTGGGTTTTCAAAATTCAAATTCTGTTTCTGTTGCCACCACCAGGTTTTAGTGAAAAAAAAAAACCGTTTCAGTTTCAGTTATGCTGTTGAGAAGTCCACTTTTGACTGACATAAAACGACGACGTACTAAACCTGCGAAACAAAACTGAAAGTATGAGACTTTAGAACCGCCTTTGCCAATTGTAGAAGAAGCCGAGACAACAATGGAGAAGAAAAGCAACATACTGATAATTGGGGCAACTGGAAATTTAGGGTACCATTTAGCACAGTTTAGCCTCAAATTTTCCCACCCAAATTTTATTCTTGCTAGGGCTTCTTTTTTCACAGACCCTATCAAAGTACAAAAGCTAAACACTCTCTGTGATGCTGGTGCCACAGTACTCAAGGTCTCCCTCTCTCTCTCTCTCTCTATTTTTTAATGGGTTTTTTTTCTATTTTAATGTTCATTGTGATCTTTAATGTGCAAAGTTCATTTTTTTTTCCTAATTTTGTTGGGATTTTTAGGGGTCATTGGAGGATGAGAGGAGTCTTGTCGAGGCATTGAAGCAAGTGGATGTGGTGATATGTTCAATTCCATCTAAACAGGTTCTTGATCATAAACCTCTTATCAGAGCTATTAAAGAAGCTGGGTCGATCAAGGTTGTTAATGTTACTCTGATCTGTGAATTTAGTGTAGAGTTTTCATTATTTATTTTCATTATCAGAGCTATCGAAGAAGCTGGGTTTTATTTTTCATTTCTCCATTTTTTTCATTACCCCTTTTCACTGTGATTTGCTAGTACTAGCAGGTATTATGAAACTAAAAAAAAATGGAGATCTGGTATATTTACGCGTAAGGAGGAAAAATAAAAATTTGAGATTGAAAAAACTTAAAATGATGAGGCTTAGAAAGTTTGTTCTATATTTGCTGACAGCATACAAGAAAACTTTGTCTTGACCCAAAACCTGAAATGGAAATATAAACAAGCACTAATAAGAAGCATCCATTTTCTATAAATTTGATAAATGTAGGATTTGTTTCATATATTTTTATTTTTTTATCCAACTTTTTGGGCAGTATAGTATTGAAAAGCAATATTGGCAGCCAGTTAGTTGCGCGCATAGGTTACAGCAGTAGAATATGGTCTAATTAACTAATTATTGGTTTATAAGAACTGTGTCGGACAGCTTATTTGCATGACAGATTTTTCTACGCTCTTTTTGTTTAAACGTAGATGCTTATATTAATCTGTCATTATCTTAATGTACAGTGTTTCATAATTCTTATTTACTGTATGTGCCTTTTTTCAGTCTAAATAGAAAGTCACAGAGCAAGTACTCATCATGGGTTCCTGTACAATTTTGGTGCTGAAAGTGTGTAACCTGTTGGTGCATCCTTCTTGTTCAAAAAGGCCAAGAAGATATATGCGCTCATGGCAGATTAAATGAAATTTCTTTGCAGAAATAAAATAAGAATTTTACACTTTACCATCCCTGTAGTATTTATGCACATAGGCTAGGAGGGAAAGATGGAGGAATGCCAGATTTCCTAACAAAAGACTAGTTTCTCTTGTTCAATAAGAAAGATGAATGCTTGAATTGTTACAGAAGTTCATTCCTTCAGAATTTGGAGCAGATCCAGATAAAGTTCAAATATCGAACATGGACTACAACTTTTATTCGCAGAAATCTGAGATTCAGCGTCTAATTGAAGCCGAAGGCATTCCCTATACTTACATCTGCTGCAACTTGCTTATGAGCTATTTACTTCCGTCACTAGTTTAACCTGATTTAAAGACTCCACCCAGGGATAATGTTACAGTGTTTGGAGATGGGAATGTTAAAGGTATGTGGTTCAAGATTCAACTAATCAGCGTTTGTTGACTTGGCTTTCGAGGAAATTCTTACCTAAAAATCCTAATACATGTTTCATTGCAGGTGTCTTTGTGAAGCAGGAAGATGTTGCTGCCTTCACCATTTGTGCAGTTGATGATCCACATACCTTAAACAAGGTGCTGTACTTGAGGCCTCCAGGAAATGTCTACTCAGTAAATGAGCTGGTTGAGATTTGGGAGAGTAAGATTGGGAAAAAGCTTGAAAAGAATTTTGTACCAGAAGACCAACTTCTTAAAATTATTAAAGGTATTTCAGTTGTTATATTGATGGCAATCACCCTAGACGCTAAAGCAGCTTTTTGTCATCATGCTAATGAATTCAATCAAAACGTGAACAACTTTCAAAATTAACTACTTCTAAATTGCATATGCTTATCACAAAAACTATAAGTGACAATAACAACTTTTGCTTGAACCAAGAGCATTCATATATGGGGCTTTTGTGTTTTGCTGTAACGAAGCAAGTGCTCTGTCATGGAATGATGTTTGCTATATTTGAAGATATTTATTTGTATCCCACTTCTCTGAATTGTGTTTGCTTTGAATTGAATTAAAATCTTTACATTATCCTGGTTAGATGCACGAGATCAGGGAATTGCTTACAGTTTCTGCAGAGAAAAAAATTTATGTCCTATTGCGGATCCAATAGAATGTGCTTGTCATCTTTTTTATATTTTTCACCCTTACCTTGTTTATTTCATTTACCCTAGTTTATGTTACCAAAATTATGTAGCTTATTGCATTGCAGAGATTTTGTGATACCCATTCAACTAATAACTTTTTTACAATTGCATTGCAGAGACTCCATATCCAGACAACATTCCTTTTATTTTCATATACTCGATCTTTGTAAAAGGAGATTACACATATTTCGATATGGAGTCTTATGTAGGGATAGACGGAGTACAACTCTATCCACATATAAAATATACTACGGTCAGCAAGTATCTTGAGACCTTATTGTAAGAACGTGAGTGATCCTAACTTGTAGCTTCTTTACCTCTTTGATTTAGAGACTAGCAGATGTTTGGTCTCAGTCTAATTGAAAGGGTAAAAAGAAACATGTGGACAAATAATTTACTCATTTCTGTTGGTAGAGTTGATATGTTGTATTGTTTGTTGTAATGCATAAACTGCCTGTACTGAGTCGTACTGTATGTGTATTCTGTAGTAACTGGTTCCTGCAAATGGCTGGAACTGTGTAGTCCATTCAATGTCTTTTTACGCCAGTTACTATGTTGATTCTGGTGGATTTTCGTTGGCAGCTTGACGGATGACAGGTTTTTGTATCTTGTTTGAAGTAAATGAATTGCAAATATGGGATTCATTTACTTGGAATATATTTAGAAATGAACTTTCAGGTTCTGGATCATACTACATAGAATATGAAATTCAATTGAACAAAAGTAGAACTGGTGGAGAAGAGGAGAGAAATGAAAGGAAAGAGATTAAAAAAGTGGGGGAACGAATATAGAGCAAAAGAGGTAAATATAATACTCTTTTTATTATGCTGAAATGGTCATGTTTATAAAATATATATATATATATATATATGTCTCTTTTAAATTATTATTTTATATAATCAAAAAATATACTTAGTATTTTTTTAACTATATTTTTATTATTAATAATTTAATTAAAAAAATAAAAATATAGTATTAATAAATTAATAAAAAATATTAAAATCTATTAAAATAATTTTATATAATATTTAAATAATTTTTTAATTTTTTAATAAATATATATAAATTAAAGTGATAATTTTAATAGTACGGAAATAGTATTTATATTTATTATTTTTTTTTTATCAATTTTATGGAAATTTTCAAATAAATTTCACATGTTTAGCTGTAATGATAATGTTTGACTTAGCATAAATTAA
Organism: Garcia nutans; assembly: GCA_947685225.1. Lineage (NCBI taxonomy): Eukaryota > Viridiplantae > Streptophyta > Magnoliopsida > Malpighiales > Euphorbiaceae > Garcia > Garcia nutans. Next base: position 19,180,428 of record CANTUV010000018.1, on the reverse strand, counting down.
AATTGATGCTTCGATCTAAAAAAAATTGATGCTTTCTATTTTTCTATTGCATCTCTAGAAGTCAAATTATTCTACTGTTTAAAAAGAAAAAAAAAACTTTTCTCAGGCCTTTTGGATATAGTATTGGAAGAACCTAGAAAGTCATAGCTTTTACATCATCTTTCATTCAAACAATGTGGATGCTAGATTGGTACTTTAGCCTTCAATAGATATACAATATTATATTACAAAGTATACTTTAAATTCTTAAAGTCTCAAATAAAACTTTGAAGTGATCTTAATAGGTGTCTTGTCTTGCGTTTGATTTCATACCCTCAAAAGATTTTTACTAGAAAATTTTGTTTTTTTATGTTGATAACGGAGTGAATTTTTAGGACTTATTTTTAAGTTATAGTTCGAGATTTTCACTGGTTGATTTATTATCTGCAAAATAAAAGATTAGTAGATCGGACTTTAGTGATGAGACTCCGATGACTAAGTTAGTAATTATTTTATTTTAATAAAAAATGAGTTTTCTTAATTATAAAAATAATAGGTTTAAATGTGGAGATTCACTTTTATTTATAATTGGAAGGTAAGGGACATGAACTATATATGTCAACGGGTTTTCTAGATGTGTCAGCGGATTTTTTAAATGTGCCGACATTGTAGGTTTACTGTGTCAGAATCTTGTCGGCTGAGTCTAAAGCTCGGTTGTGCTAAGGAAAGAGAATATTAAACTTACACTCGAAGGCTGAAGAATGATTACAGCTCTTCTTATAAGGAGCTCGGTTTCATGTTCTAAAAATTCTTCCTAAAGAGCTCGGTTCCTTCTTTGAAACTTAAAAACTCGGTAATGCCTAGGTAGTATCACTAGTTCCCTATGAGGTATCTGACATTAATGTCAGAAAGGACAGATGTCGTAGGGAGAAGTCGGGTGAAATGAGCGGGAAAAGCAAAAAATTTCCCTTCCAAGCCACTTAAGGCAATCCTCTATAAATAAGGAGTGTAGCCGGCTCATTTGTCTCTTGCTGTAAGTTTGAGAGTCTAGTTTATTAAAGTTGCTGATAAGGATTTAGGTGCTATAGCTCGCAATCAAGTGGATCGTTATTCAAAAAGTAGTTGAAGGCTAAGATTGTTGTTGTGCGCTATATGTGAGCCTTTATTGTTATTTGTAAGTTATTATTATTTATTATATTTAGGAGGAAAATGAGTTCGAGTTCGGAGAGTGGGAGTATGTCGACAAACGAAGAGAGAGAAAAAGAACCATATATACAATATAGTGATCCATCACGATCAGATACTGATAATACGAGCTCGTGTATAAATCAGGGCTCTGAGTAGAGAGTTGATCAAAAGGCAGTTGGGGGTATTGGGAGGAAAACCATGGCTAATCTGAGTCTTGAAGACGAAGATGAAGCTGGAGCCCGGGTTGGGACAGATCAAGCTTGGATAAAAGATATACATTGCTCGTTGAAAGAAGAAGATTTGAAGGAGATCAAAGAAAAATATCAGATACCAGACAAATATCAAATGAAACTGCCAGGGAAGGATATGCGGAGAGATGATAATCTGGGATCCGATCAAATGATAATGTATGAAGAAGACCTAATTGCAGGAGGTTGGTTCCCTTTACGCTCATTCATTAAGCTATTTTTGTCCATGATAAGAATTTTCCTTGGGCAATTAAGTCCGAACTCATAAAGAACTGTTGTGGGGCTCGAGATTTTGAGTAAGTTATTGTCCGTGGTGCCCTCACCGAGAATCCTGGCAGCTTTGTGTAATCTAAAATCGCGGCCTAGTGCATATGAGGATTTTTGCTTTTTGTAGGCTCGGTCAGGGCTCGGACTATTCTCTGGGAAGCCCGATTCAATGAAGGGTTGAAAAGATCATTTTTTCATTGTAGAAAAAGGGGGCGGCATCGAGTGTCGAGCAAGGTGGAACTGGGCACCGCACTTGCCTAAAATAAAGAGGGTGAACTTGAGCCAGGGAAAAAGAAATTTTTGGTATAATAAAGCAGGACATTCAGAGAGAGAAGTTGAATGTCCTGTGGCTGATAAGGAGATACGTTCCGATTAGAAATGACCCTATCAAATCAATCCCTAAGGGTCTGGGTTGTAATACTTTGCTTGTATTTCGTTTCGTTACCTCGGTAATAAGGGTTCTGATTTGCTATTTTGGTGCAGATATGGAGAAAGGAAAACAGTTGGACCGAAAAGCGAAGCTAAAGAAAATACAAGCAGACCAAGCTGTTAAAGCTGCCAAATCGAAACATAGCAGAACTACGGGAGAAATGAGCTCTAAAAAGAACAAATAGAGGAGGAGACGAGGTCGGCGATAGGGAGGTGACAATCGCTGCACATGCTTCCTCTCTACCTGAGGTTGAGGTGATCCCCGGGGAGGGAATTGAGCTCGGTCGAACCGCAGGGGATCCCGAGGAAAAAAAAACAACATGGAGCTTCACAAATGGGAGAAAAGGGAGCTTACTTCGAGGGGAGGGAGCATGTGTTGAGCCCTTCGCAAGTGCAGCAGGCTCTGTTTGAAGAGTTTAGGGTTCGGTATGGGCCAGAGTATTCTATAACCGACGCACAAGTCAGGAAGTTTTTCTGAGATTTTCTCAAGAAGATTCCCAAAGAAAACAACTATCTGGGCGGGATGGAAACCCATGAACTTCTGAAGCAGTTTACCAACTCGATTACCGATGTAAGGGCAGTTCAAGTTTGATTTCATTTTGCACTAATTGTCTTTTTGGGACATTAAGTATGATTTCTGTTTTAGCAGTTCGGTCTACTGGCCCTTCATATGGGAGATCGGTTCAACAGGGCTCTGCATGAGTATAAAAAGGCTAAGAGATATGCTAAGAAAGCAGTAGAAGCTAAAAAACAAGCGAAGACCTAGCTGAAGGAAGTCGAAGTTCGGTTGGCCAGAGCTGAGAAGCAGGTGAAGGAGTTTGAGCTCCAGGCTGTAGCTACAATTGAAGCCGAGTAGAAAGCCTTAGCAGAAACTTCTGAGGTTCGTAAGCAATGCTCGGAAGCTCAATCCAACATAGAAGTCATGGAAAAGGATTTGTACGTCGCTCGTGAATTGCTAGTCAAAGAGTAGGAAGAGTTGAGAAAATTGAATGAAATGAATGAAGATCGGGTCTTGGAAGGTATTGCGAAATTTTAAGAGATCGTGAAAAGTAGATCTCGAGAAAAAGTATCCAACATAGGACTTTAGTTGGGTAATGAATGTGGATCCTGACCGAGCTCCAAAATATGCAAACGGGGAACCTGTTGATGCTAGTGGAGAGGCGGACCTTGAAAATGTAAAGCAATGAAAATGTTATTCTTCCACCTTTTATTGTATTTTACTTTTTACATTGTATCGCTATCAGCTCAATTTTAGAGCTAAGACTTATCTTTGTACAACCATTATGAATGAAATTTTATTTTATAAGTCAGTTTACATCAATTTATTTGTATTTGTTGATGAAATTTTATATTACACATAACTCGGTGTGACTAGTAGTGTTTTTAGTTCGGTGCGACTAAGGCGCTCATGCACGATTAGAGTTCTTATAGTTCGGCGCGACTAAGGCGCTCATGCATGATTGGAGTGCTATTAGCTCGGCGCTCATGCACAATTGGAGTGCTATTAGCTCGGCGCTCATGCACAATTGGAGTGCTATTAGCTCGACTCTACTGAGGCACTTATACACGATTAGAGTGCTATTAGCTCGATATTTATGTACCGGTATAGTTGTCACTTTTACTTAGAATGAAAAGACAATTACAAGAGAGCATTTTAAGAGTATCCACTTTTCTTTCATGTTCGATATGCATTAGGCATAAAAATAGAAATAATATCATCAAATGAAAAATACAAGAAAGAGAGAGTGTACACAAACATATTACAACTTGCAGAAACTATTGAAAGTATTTTTTTTAAATTGTCCGCATTCCATGATGTGGGAACCTCCTTCCCTTCTGTTGTGTAGAGTTTGTAGGAGCTGTTCTTGAAAATTTTAGCTATTCGATAGGGTCCCTTCCAATTGGCTCTGAGCTTCCCTGGTCCGGCCAATCCGTAAGTAGATACAATCCTTCGAAGGACCAAATCCCCTTCATAGATTGCCTTAAACGGACTCTTTTATTGTGGAAGTTAGCCATGTAGGCTTTGAAGGCTTTTGCTTTAATGCTTGCTTGATCTCTTTTAAATTCTAATATGTCCAGGTTGAATATATAGTCTGACTCTTGATCTTCAGAGAAGTTAAGGATTTTGGTTGATGGCAAGCCAATTTCAATAGGGATAACTGCCTCAGTTTCATATGCCAATGTAAAGGGGGTTTCTCCAGTAGCAGCTCTTGTTGAAGTCCGATAAGCCCATAGTACATTATGCAGCTTCTCTGCTCACCAACCTTTAGCCTCGTTAAGTCTTTACTTTACTTCCGTCAAAATGGTTCGGTTTGTTACCTCGGTCTGCACATTGGCCTGTGGGTGATAGACCGAAGTAAATCAAAGATCAATGTTAAGCTCAACACAGTATTCCTTGAATTGTTTGCAGTCAAATTATTTTTCATTGTCCGTGATAACTGTATGGGGAATACCAAACCTTATAATAATTGTTTTGTTAAAAAACTTGATGACCATAGCTGGGGTGATAGTCGCAAGAGGCTCGACTTTCACCCATTTTGTGAAATGATTCACTACAACCACCAGAAATTTCCTCTGAGTCATGGCTTGAGGAAAAGGGCCTAGAATATCTATTTCCCACTATGCAAAATGTCATGGATTCTTTATCGGATTCATGTTTGCAGCGGGCTGATGTTGCAAATTAGCGTACTTCTGATATTTATCGTATTTTTTAATCATCTCCTTCGCATCATCATCCATAGATGGCCAAAAGTATCCTTGTAAGAGTGTCTTTTGAGCAATAGTTTGGGCTCCTTCATCTGCTCCACATATCCTTTCTTGAATTTCCCTCAACAAATAGTTTCATTCCTCTTCCGATACACATCTGCTCCAAGGGTATGAGAATGACCTCCTAAATAAAAGCCGTCATGAATTGCATATAGGCTTGATTTTCTGACAACTTGTTTAGCTTCCATTGGGCCTTCTGGCAGCTCACCTGAATATAAGAATTTATAGATCAGAAGCCTCCATCCCTCCAAAGGTTCTGCTAGCATTATAACTGGGGTTTCATAGCTCGGGAATTGTTTAACCTCTGTGAGCACTCCATGCTCAGGAGCCCCCTCTTTGGAAGCAGCGGCTTTAGCCAGATGATCAGCTTGCTCATTCTCTGCCGACCGACTTGATGAATTTCGTAAGATCTACCTTTTTTCTCTAAATGAAAAAGGAGTTCAGTCACATGCTCCTTGTAGCGAGTCATGTTCAGTTCATGGCTTTCCTATTTCATAGTTAGTTAATTGTCTACTAACTGAGAATCCGAAAAAATTTGCAAGAATTCAGGTCGGACCTCCAAAGCTAATTTTAACCCTAAATTGACAGCTTCATATTCGACGACATTAGAAGCAGGGAAATCCAGCCTTGCAGAATATCGAACATATATCTTTCCTAGACTCCTGAGAACTATCCCGATGCCAGCTCCTTCAATACAAGATGCTCCATCTACGTTGAGGAGCTAGGCCTCCTTGGAAATGGCTACGGGAGGTTGCTCATATAACTCAGTAATAAAGTTTGCCAAAATCTGTGCTTTCATAACCCGCTGGGGCTCATACAGAACATCAAATCTTTCCAGTCGAGCTGCCCATTCTGCCAACCGCCCTAAAGTTTTCGGTCTTTGGAGGATCTTTTTTAGGCATGAATTGGTGCGTACAATGATGATATGTACATCAAAGTACGATAGAAGTCTTTCTTAAGCAATGTGGAAGGCCGGAGCAAATTTTTCTGAAGGGGGTATCTGAGCTCAGGATCCTTTAAGACATGACTAGTGTAATAAATTAGAAATTATTTATTGTCTTGTTCTCTTATCAAGACCGAGCCAATAGCCGCTGGTGTAGTCGAAAGGTACAAATAGAGTGTCTCGTTTGGCATTGGCCGGGTAAGTAAAGGAGGTGAATTGAGGAACTATTTTAACTCGAGGAACGCCTATTGTCACTCATCTATCTATTGAAATTGCTTGACACTCTTCAGGAGCTTATAAAAGGGCAAGCACCTTTTGGCCGAGCATGAAATGAATCTTCCAAGTGTTGTAATCCTCCCATTCAACTTTTGCACCTCTTTGATATTCTTAGGCGATTCCATTTTCGTCACAGCCTATATCTTCTTAGGATTGGCTTCAATACCCCGTTTTGATATCATAAACCCCAGAAATTTCCCAGATTGAACTCCAAATGCACACTTTTCTGTATTAAATTTCATATTCTCCTATTTGAGAATTTTGAAGACCTCCACAAGGTCAGTAAGATGTTCAGCCGAAGTTTTAGATTTAATGATCATATCATCAACGTACACTTCAACAGTTCGGCCAATTTGATGTTGGAAAAGTTTATTAACGAGCCGTTGATATGTAGCACCTACATTTTTCAAATCGAACGTCATAACTTTGTAGCAGTATATACCTTTTTCTGTAATAAAAAAAGTTTTGCTCTGATCTTCAACCTTCAAGGGGATCTGATGAGAACCAGAAGAAGCATCAATAAAGTTATATTATTCGTAACCTGCTATTGAATCTACAAGGCGGTCAATGTTCGGGAGTAGGTATAAGTCTTTAGTCGGCATGGCCACGGTCCAATTTTGAAACTGAAATTGGACCGGTCAAAATCAGATCAAAACTAGTAAAAAATGGAACCGTAATAAAATCGGAACCTAAACCTTAATATATATTTTTGTTCAGATTTTAATTTTTAATGAACTGCCAAATCAGCGGTTCAAACCGACCACTTATTTAGTTTATGCAGCAGCCCATGTGGGCTGCTGCTTTTTGAAAAGACCAACTAACGATCAATTTGACCATTGGTTGGCCTCATGAAATGACCGTTGCACGTTTAATCTTTTTTATTATTTTTAAAATCTTATTAAATTTATTTTAATTTTAAAAATTTTATTAAACTAACTCTATAAATACTATCAATTTCAAATTTTTTTACACTTTTAAATTTTCCCTTCATTCTTCTAAATCTCAAATTTTAAATTTCTCTTCATTTTTCAATCTAAAATATAACATTTTCTATATTATATTATAATATTTAATATTCAATCTTCATTTACAATATATTATATTACAATCTTCAACATTCTTTTTAATATTTTATTTTTATTTTATAATTTTTAATATTTTTATTTATCTTATAAATAAATTTTATTTCTGTTTTATTTTTATTATTTCCATTTCATTTTCATTATTTTTATTTTTTGTACCTTATATTATATTTTATTTCATATTTTATTACATTATATTTCTATTTCTATTATATTTTATTTCTAATTTTGTTATATTATATTTCTAAAAAAATATCAAGTGACCAAGGTTTAAATTTTGAATCAAACAAGGAAAAAAATATAGTTCATGATTATCCTATGTCAATTGACCTAGAAAATATAATTGATGAAATTAAAAATGATGATAATATTCAATAATTATATAAATTTTCTAATAAAAAAGTCAACAAGTTGATTAAAAAGAAAATAAAAAATTATTAACTTCTGATATATTCAAGATTCAGTTTACAAAAAAAGAAAAATCTAAAAATTTATTTGAAGTGATTTGTAATTATTGTGAACATGTATACAAATTTAAGAATGGATGTGGGTATGGCACATTAAGTGGCATTTGGAGTACAAAAATTCTACTAAAATCTGATTCGACAAGACACAAACACAAATTTTCAGGTTTGCATCTTCTAAACTTTTATCTTAATCATTATTTATTCTGATAATAAAATAAAGAAAAAATTGCAAAAATGATAAGAGAACTACGTGGAAGAGAATGAGGTAAGGGGGTTCTACTTGTACAACATAAGGTAAAAGAATTATGTGGATTTTGATTCATCTTTTAACCCCAAGAGGATACCTAGGCAACTTAATTTTTTTTTTAAAAAAAAATTAATTTCAATATTTTTATTTTTTATTGATCTTAATTTTAAATATTTTTTCTAATTTTTAATTAAAATCACATATAAATTTTTTTTTCGAACCGGTCTAAATCACATTTGTGCCGTCTTAAATCGCCCATTTAAATCATTTATTTGAACCGCCTTCAAACCAAAATTTAAACCGGAACCGGCAATTTTTGAACCGTCTTTAAACTTTCCCGTGGGCAGTTTGGTTCAGGGTCAAAAAATTTTTGAACCAGAACCTGCAGTTTTTAAATTGTGGCAATGCCTAGTCTTTACGGCATGCCTGGTTAAGATCGGTAAAATTTATGCACATTCTCCACTTATCATTGAGCTTCTTTACTAACACCATATTGGTTAATCAGTCTAGGAATAAAATCTCTTCAATGAAACTTGCCTCCAATAATTTTTTTACCTCTTCTTCCGCAGCCAACTATTTTTTCAGACCTAAATTTTTTTTCTTTTATCTAATGGGAATAGTCGTAGGATGCACATGGAGTTCGTGAATCATAAGTTTGAGAGAGACCCAAGTAACATCGGTGGGATCCTAAGCAAAGACATCTTGATACTGCTTTAAAGTCTGAGTCAGGGCGAGCTCTTTGTTTGTGTTGTCGAAGCTTGCTATCTTCAATATCTTATTTATTCTTACTATTATATCTTTAAGTATATCGGCAGTCTCGGCTCGGGATTCAGATTTGCCAGGCATAATAAGGGAGTCTACTGGGAGAACTGTGTTTGCATCTTTAAGAAGGACAACATAGGAATCGCGAGCCATCTGTTGATTGCCTCTAAGGATTGCTACTCCATGATATGCTGGGACCTTCATGACTAAGCTTTTCATGAAAATACAAGCATCCACCCCCACTAGCAATGGTCGTCCAAAATTTACATTGTATGCAAATTTCATATCAACCACTATAAAATAAGTGCGACAATTTCTAACAACTAACTCATCTCCTAACTGGATATTGAGCATAATTGAGCCAAGTACAGGGATGCTATGTCCAGAAAGACTAACCAAATGAGCAGAGACGGGCTTCATGATAGCCACAGATAAGTCGAACTTCTTATATGCCTCCAATGTCAAAAGATTAATGGCGCTACTAGTGTCTAATAAGATACGCTAAACCAGATATTCCTGAATAACTGCCTCAACTATCAAAGCATCAGCATGCGGTCTGGCGATATGGTGAGATTCTCCAGGGTAAAAAGTCATGATCGAGCTTTTAGGCCGAGGATTCTCTGTCACTGAAAAGAATTCTTTTGCCTTGCGCTTCTTAGAAGCATCTACTACGTCATAATGCTCTCCACCTGCTATGACATTGATAACTCCTGCCGAGGCTTTTTTAGAGGCTCGAGAGTAGTCAGAGTTTAACTTCAGTTGATCTTTATCTCCAGATGCAGCGACAAACTGGCTGAGGCGTCCCTTTTGGACCAGTCGTTCAATTTTCCGCTTCAACATACCATAATCATCAGTTTGTGGACATGAGCTTGATGAAAACTATAATATAACCCCTATTATTGGCCTGGGTTAGTTTACTTCAGCATTCTCTTTGAGCCATCGAAGTCTACTAGCTCGAGAAGCATTCAACGATGTAAAATGCTCAAGTGCTTCAAATATATAGAAAGTTCAGTGTAGGGTTGAATGGTGAGACAATCTTATTGGGTTGTGTTTGTAACCTCTCTAAGAGGAGCTTGGCTTAGTGGATTTATGGTGGTGTGCTTTATGGGGATCTCATTTTGAATGCTCGGGAAGATGTTTAGATGATTCAGGCTTATTGGGTTCATCATGACTTTTGGAGGTCTGACCTTGATCCTAACGATTAGCATGAAGCTCTTCCCAAATCAAAGAATTTCATCCACCTTAATGTATTTATGAGATCGGGCCATTAGTTTATTAAAATGTTGAGGTGGATTCTTGCTTAAGTAATTTGAAAATTGGGCATATTCTGTGTTTCTAATCATTGCTTCTAAGGTCATGCCAAAGTTCACTTTGGGCATTTTACCCACCATGTCATTGAATCTTTCCACATATTCCCTTAATGTGTTTTTGGACAACTTTTAATAAATCTGCGGATGTTCGACCATGATCTATAGAGGCCATAAATTTGTTTACAAAGAGCTCAGTGAGTTAGTTGAAATTATGTATGGAGTGCGGTTCCAAGTTCTTATGCCACAGATGGGTGTTATCAATCAAGATTTTTGGGAAAAGCTTGCACAAGGCAAAATCTGAGTTGGTATAAATTAGCGTTGTATTAAAAAAGTAGTCAACATGATGACGGGGATCCATTGTTCCATCATACTCTTTGAACTTTGGTATGTGGAAGTTTGGATATATTGCACTAAGAATTATCTTGGAAAGGGGGGGAGCTGAAGGCAGTATCATATTACAGTTCTATTCCCCTGCGCATTCACTTTATTCTTTCATCAACTAGAGCCCTGATGTCTTCCTCTGTGAATGGCACATCCTTCTGTTTAAGTTTTTAAGAAGTTTGCTCTGAATAAGTAGATGCCTGGGATACAGAATGCTCGGGGGGAACAAAGTCTCCTCTTAGTCCTGTTCTTCGGGTCCAAGGCGCCAAATTCTATTTGGGGTGATGATTAAATTCAAGCTAAAATTGGGGAGGGCAATTTCTAGGTGGGTATGAAGGTGTGTTATAAGTCGGCGGTGGTGTATGTGTTAGTTGGAGAGGGGTAGAATATGATGGTAGCTGATGGTCTGGAAGAAAAGTTTGGGTTTTAGTAGCTAGGGGTTCAGGTCGTGTTTGCAGTTGAGAGAGGCTTCTATTAACTTGTGGTCCAAAAATCCTGATGAAGTTATTCAAAGTGTCTATAAGCTCTTTAGTTGTTTGGTTTGCTAGGCCTGGGGATTATACTACTGCCGAAGCTAGTTGTACCAATGTGAAAAGTAAAGTGGAGAGAGTTACTGGGGTCGATTCGGCTTCAGGTGTAGATGTTAAGGGTCTTAGTGTTGTATGGTCTACATGTGACAGTCTCGTATGGGGATGATTGTTAGGGTTAATATTATTGTTCGGAGCGATGTGATTTTGTGGTGTATAGGGCAGTAAAGGAAGTCTCTCATTTGTGATTTGAACATGGCTTGTTTGACTCATAGGTGTGATCCTGAGTCCTGTTATTCATTGTTTGGGGATCAGCTAGTCCACGCTCACCATACCACTGATGACGAGGTAGACTTTCAGGACTCTTTCTTAGGCTACGGTTCGGGTTCTTCAATGGTTGACTTGTTACCTGCAAAATAAGAGATTATGGATCGAGCTTTAGTGGGGAGACTCCGATGCTTGAGTTAGTAATTATTTTATCTTAGTAAAAAATGAGTTTTTTAATTGTGAAAATGATAGGTTTACCTGTGGGGATCTACTTCTATATAGAATGTAGGAAACATGAACTGTATATGTCAATGGATTTTCTAGATTTGTCGGTGAATTTTGTGGATGTATCGACATTGTAGGTTTACTGTGTCAAAATCTTATCGGCTGAGTCTAAAGTTTGGTTGTGCTAAGAAAAGAGAATACCGAACTTACACTCAATGGCTGAAGAATGACTATAGCTCTTCTAATAAGGAGCTCAGTTCCGTATCCTGAAACTTCTTCCTAAAGAGCTCGATTTTTTTTTTGGAACTCGAAAGCTCGGAAATGCCTCGGTAATATTAGAGGCTAATTCAAGTTTTTTGCACCTTAATCTTTCATTTATAGCCGAATGCAGAGATAATTATTTATATTTAAAATATGAATGAAAAAAGATAAATTATTATTTTTGCTCTTTTTTTTAAATTATAAATCAATTTTATAGTTGTGAGAATATTTCTATATAACATTTCATATGTTATTTTATGAATTATATTATGATGTTATATATATACATATATATACACATATATATTACGGTAAAACTTTCTCTACTAAATTTTATTGTAGCTGCATATTTAGACAATTAGAATTAAATTTGAAAATTTTAATTAAATTAAAATAGTCTTTTAATAATTTATCTATACGCACAATGATAAGATATATTATATTTTTTAATTAATTATTGATAATGCCAAGGTAGTTATATATATGTCTTAATAAAATGCATTTGGTTGTTCATTTCACATTTATCCGCTTATTTTAGAAAAAAGAAAATTACTCTTTTGTTTGACATTTACGTTTGAATTCGAAAAAGTATTATATTTACTTAACGATTTGAAAATTGGAATACAATAATTAAAAGTTCAAGAATGGCGGCTACGTCTTAATTGGTGGCTGTTTAAAATCTAGTAAAGATTTTACAAGTTTATGAATAAGAATTTTTAAATTAGAATCTCAAATTAAATTCAGTATTGTTCATATATGAGATGCATGTTTAAACAAACATTTGTTTAAACACCTTGATTAATTTTAATTTTGTAATATTAAAATTAAATTTACTGTAAAAGAAATTTGCTTGGATTTAAATTTGTTCATATGTGGCGTTAAGGTTCGCCAATAATATTCTAATGACCAGTGACGAAGCCACGTGAATTAAAAGGGGACAACTGTCCCCTTCATTTAAAAAAAAATACATATATATATATATTAAAATTTTTAAAATTTTTTATTTATCCCTCTTAAAATTTTAAATTATCTCTCTATCTAAAAGGAGAAAACTATATAAATTCTAAAATTTTTAATTAAATTAATTAAATCTTTAACTAAATTAATTTAATTTCATCTAATTAATTAAAAGATTAAAAATAAATTGAAAGCATAATAAAAAAATTGAGAAAAAAAATAAAATTAAGATCTTTATTTTTTTATATTTAATTCTTTTTTAAATTTTATTTTATTATTTATATTTTTAATATTCTTTAATAATTTTTGAATCAATTATATTTATTAAAAAATTACTTTTTATATTTTTTTTTATTATTTTTTTTGTTAACCAATGAAAATATCTTATTAATAGATTAACAAATTTATTAAATAATTATTATATAAAAAGGATTTAAAAAAAAATTACCCCCCTTATAATACAATTCTGGCTTCGCCCCTGCTAATGCCATGCTTCAAAAAATAATAATATCCTTACATATTAAAAAATAAAAAACATAAATACATATATAGCCTTTGAACTTGATAGATTAATTTAATTATTTTATCACATATATTTTTATATTTATCTAATTATTTTTTTATTATTATCTATTTAACAGACACTCATATAATTATATATTAGTTATTTTTATTTTTTATATTTATATATTTTATACTTAATATATATCTAAATAAAGATAGTGTTATAAGCCCGTGTAAATATTTATTTAATATAAAATATATAAATATAAAGGGGTAAAATGATCAATATGTAATTATATAAATATTTAATAAAATAAAATAGATAAACACAGAGGGTAAAATAATAAATATATAAATTGTATATATATTAAGGAAAACAAAAAGGGTTAGGTCAAATTGATTTTGGATCACCGGGGCTCAAAGCATGAATGGAGCCATATTGATGTTGCCAGGCACAAAGCATGAGTTCACATGGGTCACTAAGGTTGTAACTATGTTTTTTGTTTTTTGTTTTTCTATTTTTTTTGTCTTATCATCGATTTATACCCTTGTATATTCTGTAATTTACTTGTATTATAATTATACATAAAAACTGATATAATTATTCATCATTAAAAAATAAATAAAAATAAAATAGAAAATAAGAAAATAATTATCAAATTATAAATGAAAAACGAAATAGAAATTCAAGGTCTAAACAATAATTAATCAAATATACATCACCAAATTATATTGTTAGTAGGATGTACAATATATATATATATATATATTGTTAGTGGTAAAAATTTCTGTGAGAAGAGAATTTAATAGCGTGGTAGGTGAATTAGGTTAGGTAAATTTTGATATTTTTTCAAAATAGCATCGTTTTAGACTAACATTAAAATAACGACATTTTAACAAATATTAAAATCATATTACTTCAATCCATTTTTTTTTTTCTAAATTTTTAAAATTTTGGTCCAATGTTTAAAAAGCAGCCATGTGCCCTTTTTTAATTGATTCGCTGCTCCGACTTTAAAATCTAGTTGGAATCAGGATGTTAGCATAAAATTTCTCCTCAATCCGACCTGAGTGAGTTGGTCATATTAACCAGATTAACCCACTATTGCAAGATACAGTGATACAGAACAAAAAAAAAAAAAAAGCGGCCAATATAACAATATTATAAAACTATATTACTGCACTTTCCCCAATTTTATTTTTATATTAAGCAAGTTGCATTATTATTATCATTAGATAGAAGTTAAGAAGGTTTACTAAAAACTTTCCTACACCAAATCTCAACTTTTTTATTCCAATCAAATAGAACTTTCCCTTATATATTTCAGCCTCCCTTTGAATATCATGCAAGTAACCTTTTTTTTTTAAATATTCTAATATTCTAATGCTTTCATAAGCAAAGTTGAATTTATTTCTTACTCAAATTTTATTTATTTGAATTCATTTCTGTCACATTATCGAACTATAATCTTTAATTAACATTTATATTGATATTAATATTTCTTGTAAAAAGTACATTGAATTATAATTTAGAGGTAAATATATCTCTTCTAAATGGACCCATAATCAATTCTTCCCTCTTCAATTATAATATTAAAAAAATATTTCTCCCAAAAAAATAAACATCTAAAGAAGTTTGTAATTTTAAACCTATATGCATATGAACACATGTGTTTGATAGAAAACTAATTCATAAAGTCGATAATTTAAAACTAGATTCTTTTTTGAAATTGATTTTCATGTCATTTAAAGATTGGAATATGAGAATGTAAAAATAAAAGGAATTCAAACAATATTAAAGCTTGCTTATCTATTCAATATTAATAATACATTAAATTTTTCTTATTATATATTTCATTAATTATCAAACATATATTTTTAATATTTTTAAATAATTAAAATTATTATAATTTTTTAAAAAAAATTATAATAAAACTTAAATCAAAATGGTGTATATGTATAATATTGATATTCCAATTGGTCGACCAACGTATTGCCGTATTGGGATATAAACTTTTTTCTCCTTTTCTTTTTCTATATAAATACTATTCTTGAGCGTCCTTTTGACTCGCTCATCGATCAATTTCTGTCAGTTTTCTTCCCCTGTTTCACTCTGTTTATACAAAATCTCACCGGAAAGTTTGAAAAATGGCCTCTAACAGCAAGATTCTGGTCATCGGAGGAACTGGGTACATCGGCAAACATATAGTGGAAGCAAGTGCCAAGTCCGGTCATCCAACTTTTGCTCTCGTAAGAGAATCCACTCTCTCTGATCCTGCCAAAGCCACCATCATCCAAAATTTCAAGAGCCTTGGCGTCAATTTCTTGATTGTAATTCCTATAACCCTTCACTTCTTCTTCTTCTTCTTCCCGTTTTTACCTTTCTGGTTTCCTTTTCCAGTATGAACTCCTGCAACACCATATATTTGAATACTAGACAACTAGCTAATTTTATTTGTTTACTCATTTTGATCTCTGTCGGATTATCAACTCTTGTTTATTTTATTTATGCAGGGAGATTTATACGATCATGAGACCTTGTTGAAAGCAACAAAGCAAGTAGATGTAGTGATCTCTACAGTAGGTCAAGGTCAGGTACCAGATCAAGTAAAGATCATCGCTGCCATTAAAGAAGCTGGCAACATTAAGGTAATATACTCTGTTTCATTCCATTTTTGTATTAGGATTTGAATGACATTTATCATATCTTCTAATTTTAAATTTCTCTGCTTTCCTAGAGATTCCTTCCCTCCGAGTTTGGAAATGATGTGGATCGCACCCGTGCTGTCCAGCCAGTAAAATCAGCATTCGACGACAAAGTTAAGGTCCGAAGAGCTATTGAAGCTGCAGGAATTCCTTACACATATGTGTCATCCAACATTTTTGCTGGGTATATGCTTCCCAATTTGTACCAGTTGGGAGCCACATCTCCTCCAAGAGATAAAGTTGTAATCTTGGGTGATGGAAATGTTAAAGGTAAAACAAATTAATAAATAAGAAATATAATCACTGAATTTCATTAATGATATTAATTAATTTGTTAAGAAAATCTAATTAGTGAATTTCTTTAACTTTGATTTGATCTACTGCAGCAATTATCAACAATGAAAGTGATATTGGGACCTACACAATTAAAGCAGTAGATGATCCAAGAACATTGAACAAGATCCTCTATATTAGACCTCCAAGCAACATATATTCATTCAATGATCTTGTATCCTTGTGGGAGAAGAAAATTGGAAAAACCCTTGAAAAGATCTATGTTCATGAGGACCAACTTCTCAAGAATATTCAAGGTTCATGCGAATTTTTCTTTTCTTTTTATTTTCTTTAACATTATATGCATATTTTTGTAAGAAGTTAAATTGAAATGATGTTCGGTTGGTTGATGTGCTGCAGAAGCTGAATTTCCAGTGAATATAATGAATGCATTGGGTCACTCGATTTTTGTGAAGGGAGATCAAACCTACTTTGAGATTGAATCATCATTTGGAGTAGAGGCCTCACAGCTTTACCCAGATGTCAAGTACACTACTGTGGATGAATACCTCAATTTGTTTGTTTGAGTCTTCCTAAATTTTAGCTTCTTAATTAATAATCACCACTAGCCATCTAAGTCTGAAGTTTTAAGTTTTTTTTTTTTTGCTTTTGTTGTTTCTGTAATTGATGCTTTAGTTTTCATCGGATTCTATAAAATAAAATGTTAATGTTGTTATGCTACTGATCATTAATCTACATGTCATGTTATTTTTCTTGCAAATCTACTTCAATATTTAATCATCAATTATTACAAGTTTACAAGGAGGAGGCTTCATCCAATTTCATGTTGGAATTTTTGGTCAATAATTAATTATGTAAATCAATGCATAATAGAAAGAAGCAAAAAATAACCACAGAAATAAGAGACACAAAATTTAATGTGAAAAATCCTCCAATATAAAAAAAAAAATCACAGGACAAACTCCAAAATAAAATTCACTGATTCAAAAAAATCAAGTACAACTTTTTAAGTAATTCATACTTGACTAGTTGAGATCTCCAATATTAAAAAAAATATCTAAATACCTTTCTAGCAAAATTTTTACTCTTTGGATGATCATACCAATAAACTCATACCTTTGGCAAAATTTGTAACCCTTTCTCACTCATATGAGCCAGCTTTTTATGCCACGAGTCTAGAGAAACATCATCTTTAACTGTATTCAGCGCACCTTTGACCGTCTTTACTTGAGTCTTGTAGAGTGTATATCACAATCCACCTTGAGCAACCACAATTAAGCATTTGATGAGTTTTCACTTTTTGTCACCGAAGATGTAATAACCATCTAGATCCAGGACATGAGTAGAAATCAAATTTAGGTGTAAATCTGATAGATGTCGCACATTCTTCAAAGTCAGCATGTAACCAATATTGGTCTGAATACAGACATCACCAATACCCACTATATATGCGTAGCTGGTATTATCTATCTTTACTCTATCAAAATTACTTGCTTTGTACATAGTAAAGACATCTCTCCTTAGTGTAGCATGGTATGATGCTGCTGAATTAACAATCTACTCTATATCGATATTAGTAATCTTGTCATGCTCCTTAACAATGGAGAGTACAACAATCTCTTCATTATTATCAGCAACGGTTGCAGTGGTATTTTGATCATCCGCCTTTTTTTTATTTTTCTCATCAGTTTGTTCTCTTTTTCAAACTTTACAGTTTCTTTTTATATGTCCCTCCTTACTGCAGTGATAACAGCTGAATTTCACTTTCGATTGTGACTTGTCTCTGAATTTATAACGCCCTTTAGAACATCTGCTTTTACTTCTACCTCTGCTCTCGGTGGTTGTAATAAGAGCCTGTGAAGTATCAATATCTATATCATTTTTTCTAGTCTCCTTATTGTAAAGACTGTCTTTTACCGATGATAAAGATAAAACGCCGCTTGAGACAAAGTTACTAAGAGATACCACCAAGGTCTCCCAACTATCTGGCAAGGAACTCAAGAACAATAATGTCTGTAATTCATCATCTAGGGCTATCTTCATGATGCTCAACTGATTTACTAATTCCTAAAATCCACTCAAGTGTTTTGCAATTGATCGTCCTTGTCTTAGCTTTAAATTTACAAACTTTCTAATAGAAAAAGTTTTATTTTGAGCACTTTTTCTCTTATACATGATTTTTAAATATTTCTATAATTTCGGCGTATCAACTTTTTTGCTTATATGATGTCGACATTATTATCTACCTACTGTCGAATAGTATCGACAGTTTTTCTATGCATCTTCTTCCAATCTTCATCTGATTTTTCACTTAGCTTATTAGATCCTAATTTTATAGGATCATACAAGCCCTTACAATAGAGAAAGTCCTCTATCTTTGACTTTCAAATTAAATAATTTAAAGCTGACAATTTAATCATAGTATTTGTGAATTCCTCCATTCTAATTTACACAATTAATTCTACATCCAAAGAACCAAGCTCTGATATCATTTATTGAAATTTTTGGTCAATAATTAATTGTGTAAATCAATATATAATAGTAAAAAGTAAAAAATAATCATAAGAATAAGAGACACAAGATTTAACGTGAAAAATCCTCCAATAAAAAGAAAAAAATTACTGGATAAACTCTGAAATAAAATTCACTAATTAAAAAAATCAAATACAATAACTTCTCAAATAATCCACACTTAACTACTTAAGATCACCAATATTAGAGAAAGTATCTAAATACATCTCTAGCAAAATTTTCACTCTTTAGATGATCACATCAAGAAACTAGAGAATAATTCTCTAATATTTATCTCGCAAACTACTTGAAATATTTTTTTCTCCCTTATTTATTCTCTCTTTTATATTTTGAAGTGAATGAAAAAAAATTATTTATAAATCTTTAAAGATATATAAATATCTTAATTTATACTTAATTTATACTATTTAAAATATAACTATAACAATAAAAAATATATTAAATATTTTTTTATTTCATCTAATTAAATATTATAATTCACTAAACCCGTTATTTTTATAAATTAGATGAGCCAATATTTCAAACTCCCGGGCAGAACCTCAACCACATGGTAACTGAAAAGTTGTAGTGTAGGGCGCAAACCAATCTGCAGCAGATTTTGCTTCTCGATATCCACAAACCAATCATGAATAGCACTAACCATATTTTTAAAATGAAATCTTATGATTTATTTATTTTCTTTTTCATATGGCCATAGCATTATTTCTCTTTTTTTATTTTTTTATTTTTTATTTTTAACACTTCTTCTCAAGTCCAACTAGTTTTGTTCAAATGTGACTTGCCTTCACTTTCTAGATTTGTGTTTCTTCTTAAACCTTAGAGGCCTCAAGTCTGTTTTTTGCCCGGACTTATGTTCTTTTAGAGTCTCAAAGACCTCAGGAGGTTATCCATGTGTCTTCCCCACTGAACATTGTTTGCTTTTGGGATTCAGGTCTTGGGCCATGAGTTTTTTTTTTTTCATCATATCATGCCCAACCAGCTAAGCTCCACCCACTTCTGGATCTTCATGACCGCGAGGCTATTAGCTAGGTTTTGATACCATATTAGATTTTATAAAGTTTTTTTTTAATCATGCCACACCTAACCCGCTAAGCTTATCCCACTTCTGAATTTTCATGACTGTGAGGCTATTAAGCTTTGATACCATATTGGATTTTATAGAGTTGGGCTTGGTCTTATTATGTGGTAAAGTGCTAGACAAAATTTTTAAACATTTGGCATATGGATTTTATCCTTTGGACTTCATTGAATTCATCTCATATCCACTAAAATGTTTCAATCCTATATTTTGTTTTCCTTCTCTTAATTTTCCAATGGGGGATTTCCTTCATCTGTTGTTTTGCCTTCTCTTGGTCTTTCGTTGGTCATGGTTTTTTCTTTTTCATATGGCCATACCATTCTTTCTTTTTTCTATTTCCAACAACAATCAACAAACTAAAGATCCCATACCCAAGTAAAAATGGTTGATTCTTTATCTAGTCATGTTATATGGGGTTTAAAAGTCTCTATACGAGCCATATTTGTTTTGTAATTTGGTGAAGAGAGTTTAAAATTTTTAATTCTCTTATGAGTTCTTATTCTTTTGCTTGAAAGGGGGGGGGGGGGGGGGGGGGGGGGGGGGGGGGGAGGGGAAGGAACTAGTGCATATTTCTTTAAGTTTAATTGTTTGTTTTTATTATTGTTATCCCTTTACATATATTTTTATTAATTATTTTTATTTCAAATTCAATTTAATTGTTAAAATAAAAAATGAAGAGATTGTTAACCTAGCTTTAAGTCAATCATAATTTTGATATTGACAAATAAATCGAAGTGTTTGGATGACTTCATTAAGTGTCTATGAGATAGGCAAGTAATAACTGATGGAAATGGCCAAGGTCAATGTATATTGCCCATATATTAAATAAGTGATGGAATTAAGCTTATTTCTTGCTGAGAATGGAAATGGCCAAGATCAATGTATCTTGCCCCCACCACAGGATCTTCCTCCTTGTTAATCAACATTGCAAAAATTTGAACAACTCAGTTTCGACTATTCGAAAAGGATGGTTTTTATTTATCTTTCCAACTAATTTCCATGTCATTATTAGCTTTGATAAGCGCTATAATTAGAATGAAGGCTTCTGTACTCAAATGGAGTAACATAATTAAATATTTCAAATTGAAACTCATTGAAATTGAAATTGCTATTCAATAATATTTTTTGTCTGCAATTACCCTATGCTCCAAGTGCAACAACTATATCATGATAAACCATCAAATCAGACAATCGACATGTTATTTTCAACTGGGGAATCAAATGTGATATTTTAGAGGTTTTAAAATAAAAGTAATAAAAGAACACATACTGAGATACTGCAAATTTCCAAGCAAAATTCTCTCTCATTCTCTCAATTCTCCAAATTTCAAGCTACACAGAAACAGAAAACATTGGGAGATGAAATATATCACCACCAAACACATTAAACCTCAAACGACAAAGATCGAAAAAAGAAAAATTATCAATTTACCAGTATAAAATTCTAAGATAAGCACCAAATTGTCTTCAAGAAGCTACAATAGAAATTAGAATTACCAATAGAACCAACAAAAGCACTCCAATCCAACAACCCCAATTCCTTTTCTTCTGTTTCATTTGCTTAGCATAGTATAGGCCATTAGTTCCACCATTAATGTAAGTCCCAGCACGAGCTACATTCTCTTCAATATTGTTAATCTCATCACCTTGAGTCTCTACCAAAACAGCCATGTCAAGAAACACTTGATGCAACTCATTCAAGCTCCTTTGTATATCCTTCAAAGCCTCATGCCTTTCTTGATTCTCCATTATCAATTCTACTTTCCCTTCAAAAACTTTCTCCTGTCCACCTCCCAAAACCATTTTCTCTAACAATTCTTCACTGGGTTGTTGACCAGTCACATTATAGTACCTTCTTTTCAGCCCCTCTTTATGATCTTTCAAAATTTGTGCTCTCAACTCTTGAAAATCATGCATCATTTCTCTTAATTTAATTCTCAATCCATTAGTGACTGAAACTCTAGTTCGATCAATGGGGCTACCTTCTTTATAAGCCATTGACAAACTACGATTCTCCGTATTAGATTTGTCAAGTGATTCCAATCTTGATTTGATCATCTTGGCTTTTCGAAGAATGGTAACCATATCTGAGTTAATTCTGTCCCTAATTCCTTTAAGTACTTTGGTACTGTGAGTGGATTTTGAGTCTTCATTTAAGTCTTGAAGGTCAAGAAGAAGATTGGTGATCTCTTCCATGTCAATCTTGCTTGCTTTTACTTCTTCAAAGAACTTTGTGAGGTTCTGTTCATCAGCAGGGTCTAATTGTCCCATCTCAAGATCTGGTTCAGATTCCAGGTCCTTCATGGCATGTTTCTTTAGTTCCATGTAACTGAGAAATGATTTAGTCATCAAGTCATTCATCGTTTCTACTATTTATAAATACCCACCTGCAAGGAAAAAAATAGGTTCAATTTCTTAGGAACTGTAAGAGTCTTTTATAATACTTACCAAAATTGAAGAAAAACAAGAAAATCCATTAATAGATTAAAAGTTTAGAATGATACCACCAAATATCAGTTGAATTATGTCGTTGATGCTTCTGGTGTTGATTCCTATAACTCCAACCAGAAACCTGAAATTACAAAGTCGTGAAGAACTCGTTCATAGAATAACAACGCAGAACCACGTACGTAAACTGTATACAGTATGGGTCTCTTAAAAAAAAATCAAAAATCATATGAGAAATGAATTGCTAAACTTTCTTTCTCTTTCCAATTATCGATTGATTTTATCTGCAAGCAAACGAAAGTAGGGTCTGAAGATTTCATAGTTCTGCTTTTTTTTTTCCTTTTTAAATTCAAATTCAACCCAACAAAGGCAGAGTTCTTCAATAAAAAAACAAGATTTAGAAATCGCAAATTATAAGTAGAAAAAGAAAGATATAGAGAAAGACAGAAAGGGGAAGACTAGAATGAAGAGAAGAAAGAAACCTTGAAGAAATTGATGATCTTTCAGAGAAAGAACAGTCAAAAGCTTTAATCTTTACTGTGAAAATGACTCTTTGAGAATGAAATTCATAGAGAAAATAGTGAAAGAATAGAGTGGGTTTTGACTTTTGAGAGAAAGAGACACTCTCTGCAACTTATAAAGATAATAAAATCATACAAGAGAGAGAGGGCTATGAACGGTTCTGGTTTCTGTTACGCTTTATTGGGTTTTCAAAATTCAAATTATGTTTCTGTTGCCACCACCAGGTTAAAAAAAAACCGTTTCATTTTCAGTTACACTCTTGAAAACTACAATTTTGACTGTAATGAAACGACGACGTACTAGATCAGTGAAACAAAATTGCAAGTCCAATACTATGGAGCCATGCTCTGCGATCGCCAATCGTAGAAGAAAGAAGACAACAATGGAGCAAAATACTGACAGTTGGAGCAACTGGAAATTTAGGGTACCATTTGGTCAATTTGGAATCTAATTTTCTCACCTAACTTTTATTCTTGTTTGGGCCTCTGCTTTCATTGACCGTCCCTATCAAAGTACAAATGTTAAACACTCTCTCTGATGCTTGTGCCACAGTTTTCGTATTGAAAGTGTTTAACCTGTTGCTAGGTACATTCTTCTTGTTGATAAAAGCCAAGAAGATATATTAACGCATAGCATATTGAATTTCTTTGAGAAATAAAATAAGAATTTTACCCTTTACCGTTCCTTTAGTATATCTAATGCTATGTATGCTAAAAAGTATTTACGCACATATGCTGGGAAGGAAAGATGGAGAAGTGAAGATTTCCTAACAGAAGACTAGTTTTGTTAAATAAGAAAGATGAATGTTTGAATTGTTACGGATGCTCATTCCATCAGAATTTGGAGCAAATCCAGATAAAGTTCAAATGTTCAACACAGACTATGACTTTTATTGGCAGAAATCTGAGATTCGATGTCTAATTGAAGCTGAAGGCATTCCCTATACTTACATCTGCTGCAACATGTTGATGAGCTATTTACTTCCATCACTAGTTCAACCTGATCTAAACTCCAACCAAGGATAATGTCACAGTGTTCAGAGATGGGAATGTTAAAGGTATGTGGTTCAAGATTCAAAATAATCGGCATTGGTTGATTTGGCCTTTAAGGAAGTTCTTACCTAGAAATCCTAATAGATGTTGTTTCATTAGAATTCTGTGAAGCAGGAGGATGTAGCTGCCTTCACCATTTGTGCAGTTGACGATCCACATACCTTAAAACAAGTTGCTGTACTTGAGGCCTTCGGGATGTCTATTCAATAAATAAGCTGGTTGATATTTGGGAGAGTAGGATGGGGAAAAAGCTTGAATAGAACACCAGAAAGACCAACTTCTTAAGATAATTAAAGGTATTTCAGTTGTTGTATTGATGATAATCACCAGGAGGCTAAAGCAGCTTCTTGTTGTCATGCTAATTAATTCAAGCAAAATGTAAATGACTTTCAAGATTAATTACTTCTAATAAGGTGCCTATACTTACCATAAAAACTAGATGTGACAATAACTACTTGTGCTTGAACCAAAAACATTAATATCGATAGTTTTGGATTTTGCTACAATGAAGCAAGTGCTCCGCCATGGAATAATGTTTGCTACATTTGAAAATATTTATGTTTATCCTGCTTCCCTGAATTGTGTTTGCTTGGAGTTGAATCGGAATCTTTGTATTTGTTTGCTTAGATGCACGTGGTTAGGCACTTGCTTATAATCTGTGCAGAGAAATAAATTTCTGTCCTATTGTGGACTGAGATCCAATAGAACGTGCACATCTTCTTTCTTCTTTTTCACCCTTATCTTGTTTAATTCATTGACCCTTGTTTATGATACCAAAATTGTGCAGCTTACTGCATTTCAGAGACTTTGTTACACCCAGACAACTAATAACTTTATTATAATTGCATTGCAGGGACTCCACATCCAGACATCATGCCTTTTATTTTTATATACTCTGTCTTTGTAAAAGAAGATTACACATATTCTGATATCAAGTCTTTGAAGGGGCAGATGGAGTACTGCGTTATCCACATGTAAAATATAATATGATCATAGTATCTCGAGACCTTATTGTAAGAACGTGAGTGATCCTATCTTGTAGCTTATTTACCTCTTTGATTTAGAGACAAACAGAAGATGTTTGGTCTCAGTCTAATTGAAAGGGTAAAAAGAAACATGTGCACAAAGAATTTACGCATTTCTGTTGGTAGAGCTGATATGTTATATGGTTTGTTATAATGCATAAACTGCCTATTCTGAGTTGCACTGTATATATGTGTATTCTTTAGTATGCAAAAATGGCTGCAACTGTGTAGTCCATTCATTTCTCTTTATGACAGGCCCTATCTTGATTCTGGGTGGATTTACCTTAGCAGCTTGACAGGTGGCATACCTTTATATCTTGTTTGGAGTACTAAATAAATTGCAAATGCAGGATTCATTTACTTAGAATTCTTTTAGAGATGAATTTCCAGGTTTAGAATCATAAAAATATTAAGGAAAGCAGAATTATAGCATTATTTAAGGCAACAATATATTCTGTATTCATTTAGTTTGATTGTACAGATACAGTTTTCCTTAATAGATTAGCTTGTATACAATATATATTACAAAATCAATACAAAGAATATACAATTTTTTTCCTCCAAATCCTTCTTTTTCTTTAACCTGTTTAACATGGTATCAGAGCTTACTTATCGACTAGCAGAGTCGAAATTAGTCTAGTGCTCATCATTTACCTTACCCTTTCTCAGCCATGGCTGAAGAACATAGCAGCAGTAGGCCTTCAGTCCAAACAGAGGAATCACCAGGTGGTGAATCTCTCCTTGAACAGCTAGCAAAGCTCCTGCAGAAACCAATACAGCCAAGTCAGCCACAAACAGTGAACATTAGCACGAAATTGAACCAGCACAATTACACCCTATGGGCTAGGTTAATGAAATTAGCCATTGGTGGGAGAGGAATGTTCAATCACTTGTCTGGTATACCAGCACCACCAGCACCGAGTGATCCAACATATTCATTATGGGAACAGAAAGACCTAATGGTCTGTACATGGCTACTGGATAATATGGAACCCGAAATGGTTCCAAACTATGCTGAGTATCCATCAGCTAAGGCTTTGTGGGAAGGTCTGAACTCCATATTCAGTCAGAGAGATGATGCCCTGCAGTTCTATGAGTTAACAGTAAAAGCTCATAATATGAAACAAGGAGAAAACTCAATTGAACAGTTCTACAGCGACTGCCAGAGGATCTGGCGAGAAATTGATCTCAGACAACCCAATCCAATGAGAGATGAGGAAGACATTACCGTGTTCAATCGACTTAGGTCAGAAGATCGATTGTACCAGTTTCTTAGTGGAGTTGATGACAAATACGATGCAGAGAGGAGGGATCTCCTCAAAGAGAAACCACTGCCAACGGTAGAGAAGGCCTTCGCTACCATCCGGCGAGAAGGAACAAGGCGAGGACTCATGGGGCCAGAAAAAAAACCAGAGGCAGCAGGAGGTTCTGGAATTGGCAGTGGACTCTTTACAAAGCCTCAGACCGAAATCATCACAGGCCAAGGGCTCGCCACCAGGCCCCACTCAGAACCGGTTAAAAATGGCTATCGATCGTCACAGAAGGGCGGCGGCGAGAGGATCGATCGAACAAAGCTAAGATGCAGTCACTGTGGTATGTTAAAACATACAAGGGAGGAGTGCTTCGAGCTGGTGGGGTTTCCAGAGGGATGGAAAAGCCGGCGACAGAGGAACAGCCAGCGAGGAATCGCCGCCGCCAGCCTCAACAGCGAGCAAATCCCTAATGTAATCGAAGGCAGAGAACAGGGGAGGACAGAAGGGTTAGGTCAAGCAGCGGCAGTGGCTGCATATGAAGAAGAGAAGGGTTTTAAAGGTAGGGTTAATGGAGCGTTTCAATTTGCTCCTCAGAAAATGAGAAATTTGCAGAATAACCCCAAAGAAGTTGGAACTTCGCATTTTGACCCAGAAACTTGTGAAAAATTACAGATTGACCCCAGAAATTATAATTCTACTCAAATTAAAAAATGCACTGGTAAGAATTATTTTTTACAGGGACAAAGCTTTGGAGGACAGGTTACTGGAAAAAATAAATCAGAATGGCTAGTAGATTGTGGAGCTACAGACACTATGACGTTTGATCACCATGATTTAATTACGTCATCAGTACCTACAAAAAAATCTATACAAAGTGCTAATGGAAATTTATCTCCAGTTCATGGGGCAGGGACTATTGAAATTGCTCCTAATCTAAAGCTAAAAAACTGTCTTTATGTGCCTAGTCTTTCTTGCAAATTATTATCGGTTAGTCATGTTACTCGGGAATTAAATTGTATTGTGCTAATTTTTCCTACTTTTTGCCTTTTACAGGATATTCAGTCGGGGAAAGTGATTGGACGTGGCACTGAGCGTGGGGGATTATACTATGTGGATGAGGTGGTTCAACAGGGGACTGCAGCGCTGGTTCGCGGAACACTAGAAAGGCAACAGTGGTTGTGGCACCGACGATTGGGACATCCTTCTGTTGGCTATCTCCGGGTTTTATTTCCTAGTTTATTTTCTCAGAATAATAAATTGTCTTGTGAAACTTGTTTGTTATCAAAAAGTCACAAACAGTCTTATAAACCTTCAAACACTCGTGTCCAGTCAGTTTTTTCTTTAGTTCACTCTGATGTTTGGGGACCATCCCCACAGTCTGGGTCAGATATTCACCATCATGGTTTTAAGTATTTTGTCTTATTTATTGATGATTGCTCCCGAATGACATGGATTTATTTTTTGAAACAAAAGTCTGAAGTAGCATCTAAGTTTATTGAATTTTATAAAATGATTGAGACTCAATTCCAGAAAAAAATTCAAATTCTTAGATCAGATAATGGAGGGGAGTATGTGAATTCTACTCTTAAACAGTTCTTTCAAAACCAAGGAACCATTCATCAAACCTCATGTCCACACACACCAGAACAAAATGGGGTAGCAGAACGTAAGAATCGTCTTATTCTTGAAATAACTAGGGCAGTCATGATCGAGTCTCATGTACCCTTGTTTCTATGGCCTGAAGCAGTTGCTACCTCTGTCTACCTTATTAACCGGCTTCCTACTAAGATTCTCAACTTCCAGACTCCTCTTAAGGAATTAGCAAAACAGGTTAGTATTCCATCCACTCTCATCCTTCAACCTAGAGTATTTGGATGTTCAGTTTTTGTCCATATACCTAAAACAGAACGAACCAAGTTTGAAGCATGTTCCCTTAAATGTGTGTTTGTGGGTTATGGGCGTCATCAGAAAGGGTACCGTTGTTATCATCCAACCACCCGAAGAGTTTATGTTACCATGAATTGTGACTTTATTGAAACAGAATTCTTTTACCAAAACCAACCCATTGGTCAGGGGGAGAGTCAGAATCAAATTGATCCATTGTGTTGGTTTTCTAGTCCCAGTTTGTCTAGTTCTCCAGAGCTTACTACCACTGTGTCTGATACTGTTCCAAAAGAGCTGGTACGTAGTTCCACCGAATCACTTCTCCACACAGGACAAAATTCTCCACCAGAGCTTGAACCCTCACTGAATATCCATGAGGTAAACACTAATACAGATATTATGAATGCTAACCTGAGTAGTACAGACATAGAAGAAGCAGATTTCAGGTCTGAAGAACCAGAGATGGTAGAACCAAGTAGATATGTGTTACCTCCCAGAAGTACAAGAGGAGTGCCTCCAAAGAGATATGAGCCAGAATATGAACCTAGACAATCCAGATACCCTGCAGCAAACTTCGTAAGGGGGAGTGGGAGAATATCCCCAACAGCCAGAGCTTTTTCTGCAGCAGTCTATTCTGAAGTTCTTCCTAGAGATGCAAAGGAAGCTTTAGAACAGGAAAAATGGTGTCAGGCTATGGAAGTTGAGATGGCAGCACTGGAAAAGAATGAAACATGGGAGAAGTGTGTTCTACCTCCAGGAAAAAGACCAGTTGGGTGTAGATGGGTGTTTGCAATTAAATACAAAACAGATGGATCTATAGAAAGATACAAGGCAAGACTGGTAGCTAAAGGTTACACCCAGACTTATGGGATTGACTACTCTGAGACCTTCTCTCCAGTTGCAAAAATTGACACAATCAGAGTATTGTTTTCTGTAGCTGCTAATCAAGACTGGCCACTTCTGCAGTTCGATGTTAAGAATGCATTTCTTCATGGAGAATTGGAAGAAGAGGTGTACATGGAGCCTCCTCCAGGTTTCTCTAAGTATTTCCAGAGTAAAGAAGTATGCAAACTTAAGAAGGCTTTGTATGGCCTTAAGCAGTCTCCACGAGCATGGTTTGGGAGATTCACCTTGGCAATGAAAAAATATGGATATCAACAGAGTAATTCTGATCATACGTTGTTCATTAGAAGGAGAGAGGATCGAATTACCTGCTTGATTATCTATGTAGATGATATGATAATTACTGGAAATGATACGGAAGAAATTAAGCAGCTCAGGGAAAATTTGTTCAGAGAGTTTGAGATGAAAGACCTAGGAAATCTCAAATACTTTCTGGGAATTGAGGTTCTGAGATCCAAGGAAGGAATCTTCATTTCTCAAAAGAAGTATATTTTGGATTTATTGGCAGAGACAGGCATGATTGATTGTAAGCCAGTTGATACTCCTATAATTGTTAATCATGGTCTGAAGATTATTGATGGAGCCAAGGTAACAGATCAGAGACAGTACCAGCATCTGGTGGGAAAGTTGATCTATTTATCTCATACAAGACCAGATATTGCCTATGTAGTTGGAATTTTAAGTCAGTTTATGCATTCCCCTCAGAGTGATCACATGGAAGCTGCACTAAGAGTTGTTCGGTACCTGAAAGGTTCTTCAGAAAAAGGGGTTTTCTTCAAAAGAAATGGGCATTTAGAAATCCAAGCTTACACTGATGCTGATTGGGCAGGAAATTCAGTAGATAGAAGGTCTACTTCTGGGTACTTCACGTTTGTAGGAGGTAACTTAGTCACATGGAAGAGTAAGAAACAGAAGGTTGTAGCTCTTTCCAGTGCAGAAGCTGAATTTCGAGGAATAGCCCGTGGTCTCACAGAGATTCTTTGGTTAAGGAAACTATTGGCAGAGATTGGGTTTCCAGTCCAAGAAACATGTACTCTGATGTGCGACAATAGAGCTGCGATCAGTATCTCCGAAAATCCAGTTCAGCATGACAGGACAAAACATGTTGAGATAGACAGACATTTTATTAAGGAAAAATTGGATAACAAGATCATCTCACTTCCTTATGTTCGCTCAGAAGATCAGTTAGCTGATATTCTCACAAAGACAGTTACTGGGCGAATTTTTCAGAAAGTACTGAGCAAGTTGAATGTGTGTAATCCCACCATCCAACTTGAGGGGGAGTATTAAGGAAAGCAGAATTATAGCATTATTTAAGGCAACAATATATTCTGTATTCATTTAGTTTGATTGTACAGATACAGTTTTCCTTAATAGATTAGCTTGTATACAATATATATTACAAAATCAATACAAAGAATATACAGTTTTTTTCCTCCAAATCCTTCTTTTTCTTTAACCTGTTTAACAAAAAATTCAATTGAATTATAAATAATTTATATTTCAACAAATGTAGAATTAATGGAGGGGAGGAAAGAAATGAAAAAGAAAGAGATGGAAAGAAGAGAGTGAAGCAATAAAGAGAGAAATATAATAATACAATGAGATAATAATAGTATTTTTTTATTCATATTATTTGTATTAGTTCAGTGGGAATTTAACTTTAAATAAATTTCACATGTTTAGCTGTAATGATAACGTTTATCTCATCATAGAAATAAAATGATGCTTTGTATTTAAGTTTCTATTACAGAATGGATAAATTTACTAGTTAAGAAATGATCAGGCTTTTTATTTTATGAAGCAAGTTGGCTTGTATAATCATATTACGTCTTAGAAGTAATATTATTCTATTTTTTTGAAAAAAAAGGTAATACTTTTCTCAGGCGTGCTGGACAAAAATTCAAAGCTTTTACATTATCTTTCATTCAGACCATGTGAACGTTTGATGGGTTCTTTAGATTTTAACAAATATATAATATTATATTATAACAAGTATTAATAGGGACGAAGCCAAATTTATTAGTAAAGGGGGGTAAAATAAAAATTTTATCATAAAAGTTGAAGGATAGAGGAGTATTTTAAAAATTTGAAGGGGGTAATTAAATATTTTAAAAATTTTAATAATATATATATATATATAAAAATTTCTAAAATATAAGGGGGCAGCTGCCCCTTCTTATACAAGTGGCTTCGCCACTGAGTATTAACAATTCATCTATTCTAGTCTTAGTACATGATATGGGATATTTTATTCAGAGTCATAAATATTGGACTATAGAATAAATAGAAGTTTCTGACGGCTTACCAAAATTTTTTAATACCAAATTTCAATGACCAAGTCATTGCCAATTGGCATATACGCTTTTTTTTTCCTATATAAATGCATTTCTCGACCTTCACTTTTCACTCACTTATCATTTTCATCTCTCTGTTTTCTTCCTCTGTTTATCCGTGTTTATACAAAATTTTATCGGAAAGTTTAAAAAATGGCCTCTAACAGCAAGATTCTAATCATCGGAGGAACTGGGTACATCGGAAAACACATAGTAGAAGCTAGTGCAAAGTCCGGTCATCCAACTTTTCTACTTGTAAGAGAATCCACTCTCTCTGACCCTACCAAAGCCGCCATCATCCAAAATTTCAAGAGCCTTGGCGTCAATTTCTTGATTGTATGTTAATTCCTATATCCTTTTTCTTCTTCTTCTTCTTCTTCTTCTTCTTCTTCTTCTTTCCTTTTTAACTTTTTTTTTTCCTTTTCCTGTATGAACTCCTGCAACTATGAACAATAGACTGCTAACTTCTATTATTTTTTTTAACCTCTCTTGGATTATAAACTCTTGTTTATTTATTTATGCAGGGAGATTTTTACAATCATGAGAGCTTGTTGAAAGCAATAAAGCAAGTAGATGTAGTGATATCTACAGTAGGTCAAGGTCAGTTACCAGATCAAGTAAAGATCATAGCTGCCATTAAAGAAGCTGGCAACATTAAGGTAATATACTCTGTTTCATTCCATTTGTGTTTTAGAATTTGAATGATTTATTATATCTTCCAATTAAGTTTCTCTGTTTCTTTAGAGATACCTCCCTTCCGAGTTTGGAAATGATGTAGATCGCACCCGTGCTGTTGAGCCACTAAAATCAGCATTCGACGACAAAGTTAAGATCCGAAGAGCTATTGAAGCTGCAGGAATTCCTTACACATTTGTGTCATCCAACTTTTTTGCTGGATATGTGCTTCCCAATTTGAACCAGTTTGGAGCCACATCTCCTCCCAGAGATAAAGTTGAAATCTTGGGCGATGGAAATGCTAAAGGTAGAATCGGTAACTGAGAATAATTTCAATTGTGGTATTCATATTGTTAAGAAAATCTTATTAATATATATTTGATTTGATCTGCTGCAGCAATTATCAACAATGAAAGTGATATTGGCACCTACACCATTAAAGCAGTAGATGATCCAAGAACATTGAACAAGATCCTCTATATTAGACCTCCAGCCAACATATATTCATTCAATGAGCTTGTATCCTTGTGGGAGAAGAAGATTGGCAAAACCCTTGAAAAGATCTATGTTCCTGAGGACCAACTTCTAAAGAAGATTCAAGGTTCGTCCATGAATTTTTAACATTATAATATGCATATTAATTTTTGTAAGAAGTTAATTTGAAATGATTGTTTGTTTGGTTGATGTGCTTGCAGAAGCTGAATTTCCAGCGAATCTAATATATGCATTGGGCCACTCTATTTTTGTGAAGGGAGATCAAACCTACTTTGAGATTGAACCATCATTCGGAGTAGAGGCCTCACAGCTTTATCCTAATGTCAAGTACACTACTGTGGACGAGTATCTCAGTGTGTTTGTTTGAGTCTTTCTAATTTTTGCCTATCAATAATCTCCACTTGCTATCTATATTTTGAGGGGTTTTTTTTTTTTTTTTGCTTTTCTTGTTTCTGTGATTGTTGCTTTTGCTTTCA
The DNA here is from genome assembly GCA_947685225.1 of Garcia nutans. Lineage (NCBI taxonomy): Eukaryota > Viridiplantae > Streptophyta > Magnoliopsida > Malpighiales > Euphorbiaceae > Garcia > Garcia nutans. The sequence continues at coordinate 19,147,663 of CANTUV010000018.1, read as the reverse complement.
TTGGATTCAATAAAAATAAAATGTTAATGTTATTATGCTACTGACTAATCTATGTCTTTTTACTTGTTATTTTTCTTGTAAATTTCAATCAATGTTTTATCATCCATTATTATTAATTAATCAAATAATAAACCATGAAACGTTTATATATTTTTATAGTATAAAATTTAAAAATTTAATTTAAATTTTTATTAAATTATATAAAGTTGTAATTTGACGAGAAAAAATAATTAAACGAGCTCCTCAAGAGGACGAATTATGCAAGGTATTGCCCGGCCGCCGATAGTTCCAGCTAAGGCACTACAGAGGCTCAACAGCCACATATATGAACAGAAGAACCAACCCAGACTCATACCTTCTTTTTATTTCGTCAATATTCTCCAAGCCCACCTCTTTTGTGAAGTCTGACCAAGGCCAACATTTTTGACTTGTTGCCATAACCATAGCTATTTGATTATCGGAGTGCCACTAATAGCAGAAACTTAGAGGATTTTCAAATAATTGAGTCAGTCCTCACTTATCTTTCTTTCCTATCCCTTCCCTGTTTAACAGCGTTGATTTCGGACTGTTCCATCCCCAACTTCAATCATCTTCCACCATCTGGCTGTGACGTGACCATCAAAAATCAATCATTACCAGGCTTCTTGATTTTCTTCAAAGGTTGCCTAACATCAATTGATACTGGGATCCTTTCGTAATTCAGAATTGTTTTGAACATCATAATCAAGTAACGGATCAATAACCTTAGCTATTCAGCCATACCTTTCACCAACAAATCATGTATTTGAACCTTTAGATCAACAAAATTAAAGGACCAAAGACCAATCCAAAAAACATAGGCTATTGGAGGCTAATGTATCTGATATTGTTTCTTCTTAATGACAAATTCATATTTGCTTGCTCAAAAAAAAAAAAAAAACTTTTGAATGAAACAAGAGAAAACCAAACCTGCTACGAGAGCTAGCCAAAAAAGGAGGCTTACTTACGAGAGCAAGAGAGTCTTTATTTTTTTTTATATTTGTTTTTATCGACTTCAATATTTAATCTTACTTGACGTATAAACTAATCTCAAAAATTAACGACAGTTTAAATTAGAAAAATATAATAAAATTTCACTGTGGCATATTTTAAGCGTATTAACGACAGTTTATTGTGGTTTTGAACAAAATAGCTTAACGTGGGTTATGAAAGAAGAACTATCCAATCAGCCCCTTGTATTTCTTTCTTAAAGCATCCCTTTATATTTCATTTTTGGCTCAATTTGAAATGCATCTGTCAATTTTTGTTAATAATTTTTTATATGTTTAAATCATCAAAACTCATTTTATATTTCTAAATAATAAAAATATTAAAACTTAAAAATTTTAAAAATTCACTTGTACATAGGTTTCATCTAGTGAAAAAAAATCAAATAAAATAAATCGTTGGTTGACATTTAATAAAAATATAATAATTTTTGGAATTAATAATTTTTTTTATCATAGAATTAATATGCTAGAGTCTTTACAAAATTAAAAATGTCAAAGTTACCATAAGTCGAAATCAAATTATTAAAAGAAAAGGTCATTGCTTGAAGTTATTAAATTGAAGTCTCCAGTAACACATAAGGGTGATCCTCAAAGCCGCCTCAAACTCGTCAAGAAATTCCAAGCAATCGCCGCCCACTTCGCCCAGAAAAACAGTAATACCCACTTAGCCGCCACGCAGAAATATTAGAAACATGAACCGGCAAATCAATATGGATTTGCGAGTATCCCAAACTCATGCCTTCTTTTCCTTTCGTCAATAATCTCCAAGCCCACCTCTTCTGTACCCAGCCAATGGGAAGTCTAACCAAGGCTCACATTTTAACTTGTAGCCATAACCAAAGCTAATTGATTATTAGAGTGCGCCTTAATTCCCACATCACTGCCATTAATAACAGAAAGTTAGGATTTTCAAATTGAGCCTATCCTGTCTTTATCTTTCTTTTAATCCCTTCCCTGGTTAACAGGGTTGATTTCGGACTATTCTATCTCCTATCATATCCTCCACTGTCTCTCTCCACAGAATGTGGGCAATCATTAATTCAACTTTAAGAGCAACTCCAACACTGCGCTATTCTTTAAAATAGCGCAGCAGATTCATTCCAAGGATGCGGTATTTACTGCGCCAAATTGAAGATTTACTACAGTAGTGCGCCATATTCTTTAAAATAGCGCAGCAGATTCATTCCAAGGATGCGGTATTTACTGCGCCAAATTGAAGATTTACTACAGTAGTGCGCCATATATGGCGCACTACTGTAGCAACGCCAAATTTTTTTTTATTATTTTTTTACTGTTTGATTAATATATTTTTATTATTAATATTTAATTAATATATTTTTATATTTAATGTATTATTATTTATGTTCAATATATGTATTTATTTCATTTATTAGATTCTAATTTTTTTAATTTATATAATATAATATATTATATTATTAATTTATTTTATATTTTTAATAATTATAAAAATTTAATTTGTATTAATATAATATTAAATATATGTAGTATTTATAATAAATTATTTGTTTAGGATTTTTTTTGTATAGAAATAGTGATATTATATATATATTATAATTAAATATATGGGGTTAATATATAAAATGATAGGAAATTTTTGTAGTGAAATGAATAAAT